>CM065747.1:13989194-14031694 GCA_033310375.1 Conus canariensis | reverse complement strand
GACCGCAAAGAGCCATATCAGGGCTGTCACTGTGTTGAAGTCAACTCACAAGTCATTAAAAAAAGACTAATTCACACAACCCTTTAGAGAGACAGACAAGAGACAGCAAGTGAGCGCACGCGCGAAAGAGAGAGTGTGTGCGCACACATGTGAATGTGTACATGTGGTGTGGTGTGGTGTTGTGTTTATCTGTGTGTATGTATGGTGTGTGCATTCTGTGTGTGTGTGTGTGTGTTACTGTCTTGTCACAGCTATTGTTCAGTGTCTCACCGCTATTCTTTCGCCGTTTGTTCTAGTAAAATTTGTACACCTTTAACAGCAATAGTTCAACACCTTTCTGTCCTTCTCTGTACAGAAAATTCAGGATACTTCTAAAAAAAAAAAACAACAAAAAAACACTAACTGATTTGTGTCTGTACATTCTAGTAAAGATCCAACCAAAATGTAGCATTCCAATACCAAACAAAATCTTGGTGTTTTGTTGGTTCTTTCTGATCGTTGATGAGAAAACTTCGTTCTAGGGCTGTTCAAAGGTCGATGGCAACAACTGATGACAAAGACGTTGTGTTTGAACAAACATGAAAGAAAATAAGTTACAAACCAGGATCTATGAAGACTTTAGCTGTGTCATTGTGTTTGAACAAAAATGAAAGAAAAAAAGTTACAAACCAGGATCTATGAAGACCTTAGCCATGTGGTTGTGTTTGAACAACAATGAAAGAAAAAAGTTACAAACCAGGATCTATGAAGACTTTAGCCATGTGGTTGTGTTTGAACAAAAATAAAAGAAAAAAGAGTTACAAACCAGAAAAAAGTTACAACCCAGGATCTATGAAGACTTTAGCCATGTCGATGTGTTTGAACAAAAATGAAAGAAAAAAGAGTTACGAACCAGAAAAAAGTTACAAACAAGGATCTATGAAGACTTTAGCCATGTCATTGTGTTTGAACAAAAATAAAAGAAAAAAGAGTTACAAACCAGAAAAAAAGTTACAAACCAGGATCTATGAAGACTTTAGCCATGTCATTGTGTTTGAACAAAAATAAAAGAAAAAAGAGTTACAAACCAGGATCTATGAAGACTTTAGCTGTGTCGTTGTGTTTGAACAAAAATGAGAGAAAAAAAGAGTTACAAACCAGAAAAAAAGTTACAAACCAGGATCTATGAACACTTTAGCCATGTCGATGTGTTTGAACAAAAATGAAAGAAAAAAAGTTACAAACCAGTATCTATGAAGACTTTAGTCATGTCGTTGTGTTTGAACAAAAATAAAAGAAAAAAAGAGTTACAAACCACAAAAAAAAGTTACAAACCAGGATCTATGAAGACTTTAGCCATGTCATTGTGTTTGAACAAAAATGAAAGAAAAAAAGAGTTACAAACCAGAAAAAAAAAGTTACAAACCAGGATCTATGAACACTTTAGCCATGTCGATGTGTTTGAACAAAAATGAAAGAAAAAAGTTAGAAACCAGAAAAAAAAAGTTACAAACCAGGATCTATGAACACTTTAGCCATGTCGATGTGTTTGAACAAAAATGAAAGAAAAAAAGAGTTACAAACCAGAAAAAAAGTTACAAACCAGTATCTATGAACACTTTAGCCATGTCAATGTGTTTGAACAAAAATGAAAGAAAAAAAGAGTTACAAACCAGGATCTATGAAGACTTTAGCTGTGTCATTGGATTTGGTCCAGTTCGCGCTTCCGCTTGGCGACGCTTTCTGCAGATTTAAAACAACAGCAACAAAAAATTACAATAAAGTAAATACACAAACAAACTAAATGTACCATATAAAGCAACCTTTCTGTTGCAATCTACTGTAAAAAAAGCAACCTTTCTGTTGCAATCTACTGTAAAACGCAACCTTTCTGTTGCAATCTTCTGTACAAAGCCATAATCTAAAGTACAAAGCGACCTTTCTGTTGCAATCTACTGTAAAAAGCAACCTTTCTGTTGCCATCTACTGTACAAAGTGACCTTTCTGTTGCCATCTACTGTACAAAGCGACCTTTCTGTTGCAATCTACTGTAAAAAGCAACCTTTCTGTTGCAATCTACTGTACAAAGTGACCTTTCTGTTGCCATCTACTGTACAAAACGACCTTTCCGTTGCAATCTACTGTACAAAGCGACTTTTCTATTGTAATCTACTGTACAAAGCAATCTTTCCATTGCAATCTACTGTAAAAAGTGACCTTTCTGTTGCAATCTACTGTACAAAGCAACTTTTCTGTTGCAATCTACTGTACAAAGCCATACTCTACTGTACAAAGCAATCTTTCCATTGCAATCTACTGTACAAAGCGACCTTTCTGTTGCAATCTACTGTACAAAGCAATAATCTACTGTACAAAACAATCTTTCCATTGCAATCTACTGTACAAAGCGACCTTTCTGTTGCCATCTACTGTACAAAGTGACCTTTCTGCTGCAATCTACTGTACAAAGCAATAATCTACTGAACAAAGCGACCTTTCTGCTGCAATCTACTGAACAAAGCGACCTTTCTGTTGCAATCTACTGAACAAAGCGAACTTTCTGTTGCAATCTACTGTACAAAGCGACCTTTCTGCTGCAATATACTGAACAAAGTGACCTTTCTGCTGCAATCTACTGTACAAAGCGACCTTTCTGCTGCAATCTACTGTATAAAGCAATAATCTACTGTACACAGCGACCTTTCTGTTGCCATCAACTGTACAAAGCAACCTTTCTGCTGCAATCTACTGAACAAAGCAACCTTTCTGTTGCAATCTACTGTACAAAGCGACCTTTCTGTTGCTATCTACTGTCCAAAGCGACCTTTCTATTGCAATCTACTGTACAAAGCGACCTTTCTGTTGCAATCTACTGTACACTGTGACCTTTCTGTTACAATCTGCTGTACACTATGACCTTTCTGTTGCAATCTACTGCACAAAGCAACCTACTGTACAAAGTGACCTACCTACAAAGCAATCTTTCTGTTGCAATCTACTGCACAAAGCACCTTTCTGTTGCACTCTACTGTACAAAGCAACCTTCTGGTTGCCATCTACTGTACAAAGCAACCTACTGTACAAAGCAAACTACTGTACAAAGCGACCTTGCAATCTACGGTACAAAGTGACCTTTCTGTTGCAATCTACTGTACAAAGCAACTTTTCTGTTGCAATCTACTGTACAAAGCCATACTCTACTGTACAAAGCAATCTTTCCATTGCAATCTACTGTACAAAGCGACCTTTCTGTTGCAATCTACTGTACAAAGCAACCTTTATGTTGCAATCTAAAGACCTGGTCTGCCCAGAAAGATACAAATTTTGTCACAAAGTTTCTGAGTCAATGACACATTACACATCCGCCACTGAAGGTATTAGAGTTTCTGAGTCAATGACACATGACATATCCGCCACTGAAAGTATTAGAGTGTCTGAGTCAATGACACATGACACATCTGCCACTGAAGGTATTAGAGTTTCTGAATCAATGACACACGACACATCCACCACTGAAGGTATCAGAGTTTCTGAGTCAATGACACATGAAACATCTGCCACTGAAGGTATTAGAGTTTCTGAGTCAATGACACATGACACATCTACCACTGAAGGTATTAGCAATTGTGATCTGATGACTGGGGTAACAGGTTAAGTGCCAATTTGGGCTTCTGGTTCCAGTAAATACAAACTCACAACTAGCGATGTGTGTGTATGTGGTGTGGTGTGGTGTTGTGTGTGTGTGTGTGTGTGTGTGTGTTAAAAATGGTTTTAAACTTTAGATGAGGTTCTGCATACTAATACGTCACCAAGAATTCCAACCCCAGTGTCTGTATCTCTAAGCCTGGTTGACAGCAGGATGTGCCAGAGAAAGAGGAGTAGGCTACAGCCCTGTGAGGCAGCCTGACCAGCACAGCACTGTGCAGCATCACCACCTGCAGCCATCGTTATGACACAAAGCCACAGCCCTGTGAGGCAGCCTGACCAGCACAGCACTGTGCAGCATCACCACCTGCGGCCTCGGCCTGCAGCCATTGTTATGACACAAAGCCACAGCCCTGTGAGGCAGCCTGACCAGCACAGCACTGTGCACCATCACCACCTGCAGCCATCGTTATGACACAAAGCCACAGCCCTGTGAGGCAGCCTGACCAGCACAGCACTGTGCAGCATCACCACCTGCAGGCATCGTTATGACACAAAGCCACAGCCCTGTGAGGCAGCCTGACCAGCACAGCACTGTGCACCATCACCACCTGCAGGCATCGTTATGACACAAAGCCACAGCCCTGTGAGGCAGCCTGACCAGCACAGAAACCTGCCCCTCTCCAGTCTCTTCCCAGCCCATGCCAAGACTCGACAGCAAAATGAATGCCAGCCATCAGCCCCACTATACCTCCCAAGACTAACGACAGCAAAATAATGCCACCCACAGTCCCTCTACCTTCCAAGACTAATGACAGCAAAATGAATGCCAGCCATCAGCCCCACTACCTCCCAAGACTAACGACAGCAAAATGAATGCCAGCCATCAGTCCCACTACCTCCCAAGACTAATGACAGCAAAATGAATGCCAGCCATCAGCCCCACTACCTCCCAAGTCTCCTAAATTCCAGTCACACATCCTGAGAGCGGCCTCGATGCGTTTTCGACTGTCTGATTCCTCAAAGCCTTCTGAGAAGCCCGTCGTCCTCTGAAGAGCAACGCTGATTGGCTCCGCGCCCACAGCGGAGAGAAGCAACACACACAGCAGAGAGAAGCAACACACACAGTGAAGAGAAGCAACACACACAGCAGAAAGAAGCCACACACACAGTGGAGAGAAGTAACACACACAGCGGAGAGAAGCAACACACACAGTGGAGAGAAGCAACACGCACAGTGAAGAAAGCAACACACACGTGAGAGAACCCACACACACAACAGCGGAGAGAAGCAACACACACTGTGGAGAGAAGCAACACACAGCGGAGAGAAGCAACACACACAGTGGAGAGAAGCAACACACACAGCGGAGAGAAGCAACACACAGCAGAGAGAAGGAACACACACAGCAGATGAAAAACACACACAGCGGAGAGAAGCAATACACACAGCGGAGAGAAGCAACACACACAGCGGAGAAGAAACACACACAGCAGAGAGAAGGAACACACAGCAGAGAGAAGCAGCACACACAGAGGAGAGAAGCAACACACACAGCGGAGAGAAGCAACACACACACGGAGAGAAGCAACACACACGCGGAGAGAAGCAATACACACAGCGAGAGAAGCAGCACACACAGCGGAGAGAAGCTACACACACAGCGGAGAGAAGCTACACACAGCGGAGAGAAGCAACACACAGCGGAGAGAAGCAAACACACAGCGGAGAGAAGCAATACACACAGCGAGAGAAGCACACACACAGCGGAGAGAAGCAACACACACAGCGGAGAGAAGCAACACACACAGCGGAGAGAAGCAACACACACAGCGGAGAGAAGCTGTGTTCTGCATTGAAACGAAACTGGCCGAGACTGACCACGACTACAGACTAAATACTGCTGTGGCTAAACCCACCAGTCTCAAACATACAACTGGCTTTTAACAAAAAAGAAAAATTAAAAAACAAAACCACCACCTTCCTCCCCACTCCCCCCCCCCCCCCCCCCCCCCCCCCCCACACACACACTCTCTACTCCCGCTCTAAAAAACATCAGCATGCAATCTTATGAGGTGAAGTACAGGCACTGAACAAGAATAATTTTCATGTTGTTTCAGCAAGTCTCTCTTCATTTCAGCAACTCTTGTACAAACAAACCAAGATTTAAGTCAAATAATTGAACAGACTCTTATCCAGTGTACAAGGAAAATGAGTATCAGTCCCCCCACCCCCCCTTTTTTTTGTCTAGTTCATGTTCAACAGGTGCTAAAATGAATAAACTGACAACATATTACATACTCTTTTCAGGTGAAAAGAGACATTTCCTTGTAAACACCCATCCCAACCTTCCAAGAAATCTCAAGCTTCAGAAAGCTGGTTGGAGGGCAAGGGGAGGTAAGGTAATGTTGCTCTTAGCCCAGCCAACTGCAAAAGGTCATATCAGGGCTGTCAACCGCGTTAAGGTAAGGTAAGGTAAGGTAATGTTGCTTATAGCCCAGCCTACCACAAGGGGCCACATCAGGGCTGTCACCGCGTTAAAGTCAACTCACAAGTTAAACCTGGGTGGCCACAAGATACTTTGTGGTTCTCGTGTTCTTTGGAAGTGGTTCACCATTTTATCCTCTGTTTCTACGTTTGAGAGCGCTCTTGAATAGATGTAGACTGTACTGGGCAGCAAAGGATATGAAACTAAGGAAATGTTTAAAAAATAATGATAATAATAAAACTTCTTCTTCTTCTTTCTTTAAGTGTCCGCCTTCATCAAGCTGAAGATTCTGACACTATAGTAGGGGGTTTCCAGATCAACGGTAGATCAAAAACTGCTGCCTGGATCATCAGCTTATGAATAAGTGGGCCTTACACTGGAGTGGGGGGGGCGGACTAAGGTGAGGATGGGGAGGGATAGGTTGGGGTGGGGTGGGGTGGGTGGGGTGGGAGAGGCGAGGGGGCCAGGAGAGGGAGCAAGAGAGGGAAGGGGAGCAGGGGGGGGGGGGGGGGGTTATATCCAGGATCTGAAGTCCTCCAGCGAGGCCGATGCCACTGCCTCAGCTGGAAGATTGTTCCACACCCTCCCAGTGCGCAGGAAGAAGCTGTTCTTTCTGTAGTTCCTGCAGCTGGGTTCTATATGGTACTGCTGCTCATGAGAGTTTCTGGTGGTGTACTGATGGGTGTAGCGCGTTGGGATGTGCGCAGAGTTGATCTTGATGTCGCCGTGGTGAAACTTGTAAAAGGTGGCTAGCCTGATTTGCTGACGTCGTTGTTCAAGAGGAGCCCAGTGCAACTGCTTGTACATAGCACCTATGCTGGATGTTTGACGGTAGCGATTTACAACCCAGCGCGCCACCCTTCGTTGAACCTTTTCAAGTGCTACCTTGTCCCCTTCTTGATGGGGATCCGACACCTGGCAGGCGTACTCTAGGTTGGGCACACAAGGGCTTTGTAGGCTCTCTCTTGTTGATAGAACTAATTTCAGGTTTCTCCAAGAAGAAGAAATAATTTGACGGTCAATATCTTCATAAAGAGGGAAATTGATTAGGGAATACATTCTGAGTTAAAGGGGATACATTCTGAGTTAAAGGGGAATACATTCTGAGTTAAAGGGGAATACATTCTGAGTTAAAGGGGATACATTCTGAGTTAAAGGGGATACATTCTGAGTTAAAGGGGATACATTCTGAGTTAAAGGGGAATACATTCTGAGTTAAAGGGGATACATTCTGAGTTAAAGGGGTATACATTCCTGAGTTTAAAGGGGAACATTGTTGTTGTACAATGAAAGAGTTTTTTAACACTGTAACACAATTAAAATTGTTATCTGTTACACATCAGTCTGTTATCACATCAATCTGATTCACATCAGTCTGTTATAACAGTCTGTTATCACATCAGTCTGTATCACACCATCTGTTATCACATCATCTGTTATCACACCATCTGTTATCAACACACCAATCTGTTTATCTACACATCAGTCTGTTATCACACCTGTATCACACAGTCTGTTATCACATCCATCTGTTATCACATCAGTCTGTTATCACTGACAATCTGTTATCACATCAGTCTGTATCACACCAATCTGTTATCACATCAGTCTTATCATCTGTTATCACACCAATCTGTTATCACATCAGTCTGTTATCACACCAATCTGTTATCACATCATCTGTATCACACCAATCTGTTATCACATCAGTCTGTATCACACAATCTGTTATCACATCAGTCTGTATCACATCAGTCTGTTATCAAGTCTGTTATCACACCAGTCTGTCATCACACCAGTCTGTTATCACATCAGTCTGTCATCAAATCTGTTATCACACAGTCTGTTATCACATCAGTCTGTATCACACCAGTCTGTTATCACATCAGTCTGTCATCACACCAGTCTGTTATCACATCAGTCTGTCATCAGTCTGTTATCACACCACAGTCTGTTATCACATCAGTCTGTCATCACACCAGTCTGTTATCACATCAGTCTGTCATCACACCAGTCTGTTATCACATCAGTCTGTCATCAGTCTGTTATCACACAGTCTGTTATCACATCAGTCTGTCATCACACAGTCTGTTATCACATCAGTCTGTATCACACCAGTCTGTTAATCACAGTCCAGTCTGTTATCACACCAGTCTGTTATCACATCAGTCTGTATCACACCAGTCTGTTATCACATCAGTCTGTCATCACACCAGTCTGTTATCACATCAGTCTGTCATCAGTCTGTTATCACACCAGTCTGTTATCACATCAGTCTGTCATCTACAACCATCTGTATCACACAGTCTGATATCACATCAGTCTGTATCACACCATCTGTTATCACATCAGTCTGTCATCACACCAGTCTGTATCACACCATCTGTCATCACACCAGTCTGTATCACATCAGTCTGTCATCACACCAATCTGTTATCACATCATCTGATATCACATCAGTCTGTTATCAGTCTGTCTCACACCAGTCTGTCATCACACCAGTCTGTTATCACATCAGTCTGTCATCAGTCTGTTATCACACCAGCTGTTATCACATCAGTCTGTCATCACACCAGTCTGTTATCACATCAGTCTGTCATCACACCAGTCTGTATCACATCAGTCTGCATCATCTGTTATCACACCAGTCTGTTATCACATCAGTCTGTCATCACACCAGTCTGTTATCACATCAGTCTGTCATCATCGTTATCACACCAGTCTGTTATCACATCAGTCTGTCATCAGTCTGTTATCACACCAGTCTGTTATCACATCATCTGTATCACACAGTCTGTTATCACATCATCTGTCATCATCTGTTATCACACCAGTCTGTTATCACATCAGCTGTCATCACACCAGTCTGTTATCACATCAGTCTGTCATCACACAGTCTGTTATCACATCAGTCTGTTATCACACCAGTCGTTAACATCATCTGTCATCACACAGTCTGTTATCACACCAGTCTGTTATCACATCAGTCTGTCATCACACCATCTGTATCACATCAGTCTGTATCACAATCTATCACATCAGTCTGTTATCACATCAGTCTGATATCACATCAGTCTGTTATCAGTCTGTCATCACACCAATCTGTTATCACATCAGTCTGTCATCACACCAGTCTGTTATCACACCAGTCTGTCATCACACCAGTCTGTTATCACATCAGTCTGTCATCACACCAGTCTGTTATCACACCAGTCTGTTATCACATCAGTCTGTTATCACACCAATCTGTTATCACATCAGTCTGTTATCACACCAATCTGTTATCACATCAGTCTGTTATCACACCAATCTGTTATCACATCAGTCTGTCATCACACAGTCTGTTATCACACCAATCTGTTATCACACTCACCTCATTGTTGTCAGCATCAACTCCTTTGCTGTTAATAGATTTCACTGCAAAATAAACAAAAAAATGTTACGAGTCAGAACGCAAAAGAGATGTCAAATTGCAGTCTGGAGGCTTTCCAGTAAATATCACATTTGTTTGTTTTATGGCGTCTTGGTTTTATGATGTCTTGGTTTTGTTTATCCCATCGACAGCATTTGCCAACACAAAACCATTAACACCTGGGGTCGAACCAGAACGTTCCCATCTGAGCTGCCACATCACCTACCAAAGATTCCCCCATGCCATATACCTGTTTTCACCACATCACCCACCAAAGATCCCCCAATGTTCTATACCTATTTTCACCACATCACCCACCAAAGATCCCCCAATGTTCTATACCTATTTTCACCACATCACCCACCAAAGATCCCCAATGTTCTATACCTATTTTCACCACATCACCCACCAAAGATCCCCCCCATGCCCTATACCTATTTTCACCACATCACCCACCAAAGATCCCCCCATGCCCTATACCTATTTTCAACCACATCACCCACCAAAGATCCCCCAATGTTCTATACCTATTTTCATCACATCACCCACCAAAGATCCCCCAATGTTCTATACCTATTTTCACCACATCACCCACCAAAGATCCCCCAATGTTCTATACCTATTTTCACCACATCACCTCCCAAAGATCCCCCCCATGCCCTATACCTATTTTCACCACATCACCCACCAAAGATCCCCCCCATGCCCTATACCTATTTTCACCACATCACCCACCAAAGATCCCCCCCATGCCCTATACCTATTTTCACCACATCACCCACCAAAGATCCCCCCCATGCCCTATACCTATTTTCACCACATCACCCACCAAAGATCCCCCCCATGCCCTATACCTATTTTCACCACCATCACCCACCAAAGATCCCCCCCATGCCCTATACCTATTTTCACCACATCACCTCCCAAAGATCCCCCCCATGCCCTATACCTATTTTCACCACATCACCCACCAAAGATCCCCCCATGCCCTATACCTATTTTCATCACCCACCAAAGATGCCCCCCCTCCATGTTTACACCAAGAACCCCCCCCCCCCCCCCCCCCCCCCATGTGTGATCACGACTCACCGAAGACTCCCCCATCCCCCCCACCCAATCCATACCTGTCGTTACACCAACACAGGTGGATTTCCCTCCCACCCTCCTCTTCGTCACACCCACCAAAGTCCTCCCCCCCCCCCACCCCCCTTCCCAACATCTGTTTCATCACATGACTCACCAAAGTTTTCCCCATCCCCTCCCCCACCCACCACCACGCATCCATACATGTCGTTACACCACCCACACAGCTGGATTTCCCTCCCACCCTCCTCTTCATCACACCCACCAAAGACCCCCCCCCCCCCCCCAACATCTGTTTCATCACATGACTCACCAAAGATTCCCCACCCACCCACATCCATACTTGTCGTTACACACACCCCACACAGCTGATTTCCTCCCACCACTCTATCATCACACCCACATCAAGACCCCCCCCCCCCCCCAACATCTGTTTCATCACATACATCACCAAAGATTCCCCACCCACCGCATCCATACTTGTCGTTATCACCACCCCTCAAGCTGGATTTCTCTCCACCCCCTCTTCATCACATCCCACCAAAGACCCCCCCCCCCCCCCCCAACATCTGTTTCATCACATGACTCACCAAAGATTCCCCCACCCACCCCATCCATACTTGTCGTTACACCACCCCACACAGCTGGATTTCCCTCCCACCCTCCTCTTCATCACAACCCACCAAAGACCCCCCCACCCCCCCCAACTCTGTTTCATCACATGACTCACCAAAGATTCCCCCACCCACCCCATCCATACTTGTCGTTACACCACCCCACACAGCTGGATTTCCCTCCCATCCCTCCTCTTTGTCACACCCACACCAAAGACCCCCCCCCCCCCCCAACATCTGTTTCATCACATGACTCACCAAAGATTCCCCACCCACCACCATCCATACTTGTCGTTACACCACCCCACACAGCTGATTTCCCTCCCCCATCCTTTCACTCACACCCACCAAAGACCCCCCCCCCCCCCCCCCAACATCTGTTTCATCACATGACTCACCAAAGATTCCCCCACCCACCCCATCACAACATGTCGTTACACCCCCCAACAGTCGATTCCCTCCCACCTCCTCTTTTCACACACCACCAAAGACCCCCCCCACCCCCAACATCTGTTTCATCACATACTCCACCAAAGATTCCCCCACCCACCCCATCCATACTTGTCGTTAACACACCCCACAACAGCTGGATTTCCCTCCCACCCTCCTCTTTGTCACACCACCAAAGACCCCCCCCCCCCCAACATCTGTTTTCATCACAGACTCACCAAAGATTCCCCCACCCACCCATCATACTTTCGTTACACCACCCCACACAGCTGATTTCCCTCCCACCCTCCTCTTTGTCACACCCACCAAGACCCCCCCCCCCCCCAACATCTGTTTCATCACATGACTCACCAAAGATTCCCCCACACCCCATCCATACTTGTCGTTACACCACCCACACAGCTGGATTTCCCTCCCACCCTCCTCTTTGTCACACCCACCAAAGACCCCCCCCCCCCCCCCAACATCTGTTTCATCACATGACTCACCAAAGATTCCCCCACCCACCCATCCATACTTGTCGTTACACCACCCCACACAGCTGGATTTCCCTCCACCCTCCTCTTTGTCACACCACCAAAGACCCCCCCCCCCCCCAACACTGTTCATCACATGACTCACCAAAGATTCCCCCACCCACCCATCCATACTTGTCGTACACCACCCCACACAGCTGGATTTCCCTCCCACCCTCCTCTTTGTCACACACCACCAAAGACCCCCCCCCCCCCCAACATCTTTTCATCACATGACTCACCAAAGATTCCCCCACCCACCGCATCCATACTTGTCGTTACACCACCCAACACAGTGGATTTCCCTCCCACCCTCCTCTTCATCACACCCACCAAAGACCCCCCCCCCCCCCCAACATCTGTTTCATCACATGACTCACCAAAGATTCCCCCACCCACCCCATCCATACTTGTCGTTACACCACCCAACACAGCTGGATTTCCCTCCCACCCTCCTCTTCATCACACCCACCAAAGACCCCCCCCCCCCCCAACATCTGTTTCATCACACGACTCACCAAAGATTCCCCCACCCACCCCATCCATATTTGTCGTCACACCACCCAACACAGCTGGATTTCCCCTCCACCTTCGTTTTCTGCACATCACCTACCAGGCATTCTGGCATCTCCGTTGCTGACGGCAACGGTGATTTCCTGGTCGCTGACGGCGGCAGCGTCGGTGACCTCCAGCTTCTCCTCCTCCGCCTCCCTGTCCTCTGGCACCCCCATCAGCTCCGCTGTCACACAAGGCAGCACGTGCAGCACGGGGCAAAGCCACTGGCTTGCTCACTCTCCTCCCCTTCACCCCAGTTCAGTTCAGTTCAGTTCAGTTCAATTCAATTCAGTTCCATCTATTGTCTTCTTCCAAAAGGAAAATTGTCTTGCAGTGGTCATAAAACATTAAACAATATTCAAAAAACATTCGTATGTAAAAAAAAAAAAAATAGCATGTTTATAACAGAAATACATACACTCACACCCATAGTCACAAACCACCACTCCTACAAGCACACACACTGAAAGAACCGTGCACGCACACACGCACGCATACATGCAAGCACACACACACACACACACACACACACACACACACACACACACACACACAAAGCAGCACGCTTTCACATGCACTCACACACCCATGTACACAGAGAGAGAGAGAGAGAGAGAGAGAGAGAAAATTAAATCACACTTGAAGTGAGGATGAACAATACCAAGAATAAATCCACCAGTTCTACACACTGAGGTAGTAGCTGACAATACAAAATAACATACACAGCATCGTGAATACACACATTTCTGTCCTCCCTGTTCAGCCTGTCTCCCCCCAACCCCCACTCCTAACCCCCCAACCCCCACTCCCCACCCCTAACCCCCCAACCACTACCTTCCCACCAAAATCTCAACCGCACCCCCCAACCCCTCCACCCCCCCCCCCCTCCCCACAATGAAGGTTCTTTTTTTCAGTCTAGACACTCTTAACTCTTTCTATACTAAGGACCGCATATCCAGTCCTTATGTTGACAACCTTTGTATACCAAGGACTGCAAGTCCGGTCCTTATGTTTACAACCTTTGTATACCAAGGACCGCAAGTCTGGTCCTTATGTTTACAACCTTTGTATACCAAGGACTGCAAGTCCGGTCCTTATGTTGACAACCTTTGTATACCAAGGACTGCAAGTCCGGTCCTTATGTTTACAACCTTTGTATACCAAGGACCGCATATCTGGTCCTTATGTTTACAACCTTTGTATACCAAGGACCGCATATCTGGTCCTTATGTTTACAACCTTTGTATACCAAGGACTGCATATCTGGTCCTTATGTTTACAACCTTTGTATACCAAGGACAGCATATCTGGTCCTTATGTTTACAACCTTTGTATACCAAGGACTGCATATCTGGTCCTTATGTTTACAACCTTTGTATACCAAGGACTGCATAAATTATGCGGTCCTTATCTTTACAACCTTTGTATACCAAGAACTGCATATGCGGTCCAAAGCTTTGGAATTTTTCTGACCTAATCACTTTCAGTACAACAGACTGACCTAATTACTTTCAGTACAACAGACTGACCTAATTCCTTTCAGTACAGCAGACTGACCTAATTACTTTCAGTACAACAGACTGACCTAATTACTTTCAGTACAGCAGACTGACCTAATCACTTTCAGTACAGCAGACTGACCTAATTACTTTCAGTACAACAGACTGACCTAATCACTTTCAGTACAACAGACTGACCTAATTACTTTCAGTACAACAGACTGACCTAATTCCTTTCAGTACAGCAGACTGACCTAATTACTTTCAGTACAGCAGACTGACCTAATTACTTTCAGTACAGCAGACTGACCTAATTCCTTTCAGTACAGCAGACTGACCTAATTACTTTCAGTACAGCAGACTGACCTAATTACTTTCAGTACAGCAGACTGACCTAATTACTTTCAGTACAACAGACTGACCTAATTACTTTCAGTACAACAGACTGACCTAATCACTTTCAGTACAACAGACTGACCTAATTACTTTCAGTACAACAGTACTGTCAGTACAATAGACTGACCTAATTACTTTCAGTACAACAGTACTGTCAGTACAACAGACTGACCTTACTACTGTCAGTACAGCAGACTCACCTAATTACTTTCAGTACAACAGACTGACCTAATTACTTTCAGTACAACAGTACTGTCAGTACAACAGACTGACCTAATTACTGTCAGTACAGCAGACTCACCTAATTACTTTCAGTACAACAGACTGACCTAATTACTTTCAGTACAGCAGACTGACCTAATTACTTTCAGTACAACAGACTGACCTAATCACTTTCAGTACAACAGACTGACCTAATTACTTTCAGTACAACAGTACTGTCAGTACAATAGACTGACCTAATTACTTTCAGTACAACAGTACTGTCAGTACAACAGACTGACCTAATTACTGTCAGTACAGCAGACTCACCTACTTACTTTCAGTACAACAGACTGACCTAACTGCTTTCAGTACAACAGTACTGTCAGTACAACAGACTGACCTAATTACTTTCAGTACAACAGACTGACCTAATTACTTTCAGTGCAGCAGACTTGAGGTTGACAGGGAGTCTCTTTTCAAATGTCTCCACCTCCGTACTTGAAGAGATTGGTTTCTGCATGACACACTGAAACCACACAGACTGGTTTCTGCATGGCACACTGAAACCACACAGACTGGTTTCTGCATGACACACTGAAACCACACAGACTGGTTTCTGCATGGCACACTAAAACCACACAGAAACTGGTTTCTGCATGACACATTGAAACCACACTGAGACCGGTTTCTGCATGGCACACTGAAACCACACAGAGATTGGTTTCTACATGACACACTGAAACCACACAGAGATTGGTTTCTGCTTGACATACTGAAACCACATAGAGACTGGTTTCTGCATGACACACTGAAACCACAGAGAGACTGGTTTCTGCATGACACAATGAAACCACACAGACACTGGTTTCTGCATGACACACTGAAACCACACAGAGACTGGTTTCTGCTTGACACACTGAAACCACACAGAGACTGGTTTCTGCAAGACACACTGAAACCACACAGACTGGTTTCTGCAAGACACACTGAAACCACACAGACTGGTTTCTGTATGACACACTCAAACTACACAGAAACTGGTTTCTGCATGACACATTGAAACCACACAGAGACCGGTCTCTGCATGGCACACTGAAACCACACAGAGATTGGTTTCTACATGACACACTGAAACCACACAGAGATTGGTTTCTGCTTGAAATACTGAAACCACACAGAGACTGGTTTCTGCACGACACACTGAAACCACACAGAGACTGGTTTCTGCATGACACACTGAAACAACAGAGACTGTTTTCTGCTTGACACACTGAAACCACACAGACTGGTTTCTGCATTACACACTGAAACCATACAGACTGGTTTCTGCATGGCACACTGAAACCACACAGAGACTGGTTTCTGCTTGACACACTGAAACCACACAGAGACTGGTTTCTGCATGACACACTGAAACCACACAGAGACTGGTTTCGGCATGACACACTGAAACCACACAGAGACTGGTTTCTGCATGACACACGGAAACCACACAGAGACTGGTTTCTGCTTGACACACTGAAACCACACAGAGATTGGTTTCTGCAAGACACACTGAAACAACACAGACTGGTTTCTGCTTAACACACTGAAACCACACAGACTGGTTTCTGCATGACACATTGAAACCACACAGAGACTGGTTTCTGCATGACACACTAAAACCACACAGAGACTGGTTTCTGCTTGACACACTGAAAACCACACAGAGATTGGTTTCTGCAAGACACACTGAAACAACACAGACTGGTTTCTGCTTAACACACTGAAACCACACAGACTGGTTTCTGCATGACACATTGAAACCACACAGAGACTGGTTTCTGCTTGACACAGTGAAACCACACAGAGATTGGTTTCTGCAAGACACACTGAAACCACACAGAGATTGGTTTCTGCTTGACACACTGAAACCACACAGACTGGTTTCTGCATGACACACTGAAACCACACAGAAACTGGTTTCTGCATGACACACTGAAACCACACAGAGATTGGTTTCTGCATGACACACTAAAACCACACAGAAATTTATTTCTGCTTGACACACTGAAACCACAGACTGGTTTCTGCATGACACACTGAAACCACAGAGACTGGTTTCTGCACGATACATTGAAACCACACAGATTGGTTTCTGCACGACACACTGAAACCACACAGAGATTGGTTTCTGCTTGACAACACTGAAACCACACAGAGACTGGTTTCTGTATGACACACATAAAACCACATAGAGACTGGTTTCTGCACGACACACTGAAACCACACAGAGACTGGTCTCTGCTTGACACACTGAAACCACACAGAGACTGGTTTCTGCATGACACACTGAAACCACACAGAGACTGTTTTCTGCAAGACACACTGAAACCACACAGAGACTGGTTTCTGTATGACACACTGAAACCACACAGAGACTGGTTTCTGCATGATACACTGAAACCATAGTGAGATTGGTTTCTGCTTGACACACTGAAACCACACAGACTGGCTTCTGCACGACACACGGAAACCACACAGAGACTGGTTTCTGCTTGACACACGGAAACCACACAGAGACTGGTTTCTGCATGACACACTGAAACCACGAAGATTGATTTCTGCTTGACACACTGAAACCACACAGAGACTGGTTTCTGCATGGCACACTGAAACCACACAGACTGGTTTCTGCATGACACACTGAAACCACAGAGAGACTGGTTTCTGCATGACACACTGAAACCACACAGAGACTGGTTTCTGCATGGCACACTGAAACCAACAGACTGGTTTCTGCACGACACCTGAAACCACACAGAGACTGTTCTACATGACACACTGAAACCACACAGGACTGGTATCTGCTTGACAACTGAAACCAACTGTTCTGCATGACACCGAACCACCACAAGTCCACTGCCAGGTTTGTGCCCCCCCCCCCCCCCCCCCACCCGTCCATTACAATATTTTTTTTCCATTCATACGAGTGTAAGCTTGACTAAGGTTATTTCCCATTGTTTTTTCAAAGGTCTTGACCGACTATCCTAGACTCTTATTTCATATGGTGCTCATTTTTACCATAGCTTCTTTTAACTCTGGTAGGCATTTGTATAGGAATTAAGCATCACAAGATTTTAAAGCAGTGAGCGAGAATTCAGGGAATTCAGGGTGAGAAGTAATCAGTTTCAGGATGAAATTACTCAGCTTCAGGCTGTGGCATTAGTAGGCCCATGTTTCTTACACTTGATAAAGGTTTTACAAATACACCGAAAATGGAATATGCTTACTGAGTGAAGGCAGCTTTTACTATTCAATCAAAAATTTGTCTTTTAAACTGATCCTTTTCCTTTTTTTCGTTTTGCTGCTGTAGTTCATCAGGTCTAAAATTATCTGAAATCCGCAACAAGCGTGCATGCGGAAGCCCTGAGCACTGAAGGAGGAGGAGGAGAGCGACAGGAGACTTACCCTCGATCTTCTTCTTCTGCCATGGCACCACCACCAGCCTCACCACCACCGCCACCACGATGCCCAGACCAATGGACAGTATGAACACTCCGTACAGCGGAATCTTGTCGAAGTGAAGTACTGGCCACAGAAAAAAAAACAAAAAAAGACGTGTGGGTGAATAAGCTTCAAAGTCGAAGGTATAGATCTAGTTGCAAAGTGAGGCGACTGCAGGCGGAAATCTAAACGAATGTTAAGAATTATTTATAAGGCTCTGCCAAAAAACGTGAGCAAACCAATCACATGACAATACATGACACGTTTCCACCTCTTAGGTCTTCTTCAGGCAAAAGAAACAACACACTTACAACAACGAAAATGCATGAGCAGTCACTTATCTTCATCCAATTCTGCACTTTCAACGTCCATCTTGCGCCGAACTGGAGGAAGTGACTGCTCGTTTATATTCGTTGTCCCGAGTGTCGTGTGTCTTGCCTGAAGAAGACCTAAGAGGTCGAAATGCGTCATGTTTTGTCTTGCGATTTGTTTGTCTATGTTTTTCAGGGGAGCCTTATATACAATTTTCAACATTTCAAAGGTAGAGAGTTTTCATAGTTCGCACCAGTTTTGAGAGGAGTTCCAAAGCTAGGCTGATCAATGCATTGGTATGCCACGCCATGAGCAAACTGAAAACATACAAACCAGCAACACTGCTATATATCTTAAACAAGACACGTTTCCCTTTGCTGTTGCCAGTTCCGACTGTCCGTCACAGAAACTTGGCACACGTTGTTCAACTTTTCGGCCAGTCCCTGGGGACCGAAGGACAATAACAAAACCATCACAGCCTTCATTTCCACACAAAGCAACAGACACAGCCTTCATGTCACACAAAGCAATGGACACAGCCTTCATTTCCATACAAAGCAATGGACACAGCCTTCATTTCCACACAAAGCAATGGACACAGCCTTCATTTCCACACAAAGCAATGGACACAGCCTTCATTTCCATACAAAGCAACGGACACAGCCTTCATGTCCACACAAAGCAATGGACACAGCCTTCATGTCCACACAAAGCAATGAACACAGCCTTCATGTCCATACAAAGCAATGGACACAGCCTTCATGTCCACACAAAGCAATGGACACAGCCTTCATGTCCACACAAAGCAATGGACACAGCCTTCATGTCCACACAAAGCAATGGACACAGCCTCCATGTCCACACAAAGCAATGGACACAGCCTTCATGTCCACACAAACCAATGGACACAGCCTTCATGTCCACACAAAGCAATGGACACAGCCTTCATGTCCACACAAAGCAATGAACACAGCCTTCATGTCCACACAAAGCAACGGACACAGCCTTCATTTCCACACAAAGCAATGGACACAGCCTTCATGTCCACACAAACCAATGGACACAGCCTTCATTTCCACACAAAGCAATGGACACAGCCTCCATGTCCACACAAAGCAATGGACACAGCCTCCACACAAAGCAATGGACACAGCCTTCATGTCCACACAAAGCAATGGACACAGCCTTCATGTCCACACAAAGCAATGGACACAGCCTTCATGTCCACACAAAGCAATGGACACAGCCTTCATGTCCACACAAAGCAATGGACACAGCCTTCATGTCCACACAAAGCAATGGACACAGCCTTCATGTCCACACAAACCAATGGACACAGCCTTCATGTCCACACAAACCAATGGACACAGCCTTCATGTCCACACAAAGCAATGGACACAGCCTTCATGTCCACACAAAGCAATGGACACAGCCTCCATGTCCACACAAAGCAATGGACACAGCCTTCATGTCCACACAAACCAATGGACACAGCCTTCATTTCCACACAAAGCAATGGACACAGCCTCCATGTCCACACAAAGCAATGGACACAGCCTTCATGTCCACACAAACCAATGGACACAGCCTTCATGTCCACACAAAGCAATGGACACAGCCTCATGTCCACACAAGCAATGGACACAGCCCTTCATGTCCACACAAGCAATGGACACAGCCTTCATGTCCACACAAAGCAATGGACACAGCCTTCATGTCCACACAAAGCAATGGACACAGCCTTCATTCCACACAAAGCAATGGACACAGCCTCCATGTCCACACAAAGCAATGGACACAGCTCTGTCCACACATGTGACCACCTCATTCACACAAGCAATGGACACAGCCTTCATGTCCACACAAAGCAATGGACACAGCCTTCATGTCCACACAAAGCAATGGGCACAGCCTTCATGTCCACACAAAGCAATGGACACAGCCTTCATTTCCACACAAAGCAATGGACACAGCCTTCATGTCCACACAAACCAATGGACACAGCCTTCATGTCCACACAAAGCAATGGACACAGCCTTCATGTCCACACAAAGCAATGAACACAGCCTTCATGTCCACACAAAGCAACGGACACAGCCTTCATGTCCACACAAAGCAATGGACACAGCCTTCATGTCCACACAAAGCAATGAACACAGCCTTCATGTCCACACAAAGCAATGAACATTGATTTTTTTCCTATTCCATGTTTTTGTGTCCAAAAATAACATTCATATAATTTCAGCTTCATAGTAAATTAAGATGGTTCATAGCCAAATGGCCTACCAGCATCCCCAGCAATAGCAATGCCCATTTTGAGGGTAAGTTCAGCCTATGAGTGTCACCTAGTGTTTAGAGGACAACGGTTACCGAAAAAAGAAACATTTGCGGTTGTTGTACCCCATCCCACCCACCATACCTGTTACCTCTCCCCTCACACACACACACACACTCACACACACACACACTCACTCACACACACACACACACACACACACACACACACACACACACTCTACCACAGGTGGAGACCTATTAAACCTCAATGCAGTGCATAAGCAGAGCTTCAGGGTTTTTTTCAATCTCTGAGGGACATAATTATGTCCCCTGGCGGCTTCAAGTCAGGGGACAAAAAGCATACAACAGAGCGTCGTGTTTTTGGGGTGTTTTTTTCCAATAACTATGGGACATTATTATGTCCCCTGGCGGCTTCAAGTCAGGGGACAAAAAGCATACAACAGAGTGTCATGTTTTGTTGTTGTTTTCTTTCCAATAGCCATGGGACATTATTATGTCCCCTGGCTGTCTGAACTGAGGGGACAAACAGCAAAGAAATGACACAAACTAAAGTCAGCATCTTGGAGTTCTCGTGCAGTTTTAACGAACCATTACCAGAAAGCGACATGAATTCACTCTGATTGTACTTGTCACCCTGAGGGCTCTTGGTATGTGTGTGTGTGTGTTTACAGATATGAATGTATGAATGTGTATATGTGTGTGTGTGGATGTGTGCGTGTGTTCTGTGTGTCTAAGCTTCTAAGAGTGTATGTTACTCTGCATTTGTTCTTTTTCTTCTTTTTTTTTTTCATTCAAAATGTGTCACTGTATGAATTGGTGTTTATCACAATGTACATGTGTGTGTGTGTGTGTGTGTGTGTGTGTGTGTGTGTGTGTGTGTGTGTGTGTGTGTGTGTTGCTCTGCATTTGTTCTTTTATTTTTTCAAATCAAAATGCATCACTGTATGAATCAGTATTTGTCACAATGTTTGTGTGTGTGTGTGTGTGTGTGGTGCGTGTGTGTGTGTGTGTGCACGTATTGAATCAGTGTTTGTCACAATGTATGTGTGTGTGTGTGCGTGTGCGTGTGCGTGTGTGTGTGTATGAAAGGGAGAGGCAGAGTAAGTGAGAGAGAGAGAAAATGCATTATATGTACGAATGAAGAGTTATTCTCATCATGCATCGTAAAATTGCAGTTTTCTATTCACCTTAAAAACTTCTTGCTCATGCACTTTTGACAGTTTTGTGATTCTACCAGTTCCACTTTTCCTTCAGCGACATTTCTCTTTCTGCTGACTGCACAGTGCAAATACACGCAGCGTGTGTGGAGCCAGCATTTGCAGTAAAGCAAAGGGACCCTACTCTATTCCTCCTGGAGTCATGTGGAGATTAGTCTAGTCTTTTGGCACTGCAGCAATGGGAGTGTAATAGCTTGGAGCATGAGTAAGAAAAAATACACACCCTTTCAAAATTTTACGTGAAAACACTGCGGGCAAGCTGACAATGTGAGGTCGTGATATAGCCTATTTTTCATCCCATCTTGTTGGTGATGACCTAATAAGATGCAATGACCTTTAGTAAGTCACTCCCAAGTGGCTTCCAGAGTATGGCAGATTGTGAACAGACCTTTAGTAAGTCACTCCCATGGGCCTTCACTGAGATATGGTAGGATTGTGAACAGACCTTTAGCACGTCAACTCCATGGGCCTTCACAGAGATATGGTAGGATTGTGAACAGACCTTTAGCACGTCACCCCATGGGCCTTCAATGAGATATGGTAGGATTGTGAACAGGCCTTTAGCACATCACCTCTATGGACCTTCATGGAGATATGGTAAGACTGTGAACAGACCTTTAGCACGTCACCCCAAGGGCCTTCACTGAGATATGACAGGATTGTGAACAGACCTTTAGCACATCACCCCATGGGCCTTCACTGAGATATGGTACGATTGTGAACAGACCTTTAGCACGTCACCCCATGGGCCTTCACTGAGATACGGTACGATTGTGAACAGACCTTTAGTGCATCAACCCATGGGCCTTCATGGAGATGTGGGAGAAGAAGAAGAACACAGCAGCTCGATGCCATGCAGCATTTAGACTTTTGTATAAAGTGGTTTATCGGCTGTAGTGAGTCAACACTCTCCATGCTCCCATGCTGTTTTAACCCACCCACACACCATTCACTCACACCACTCACCCACACACGCCACTCACCCACACACGCCACTCACTCACACACCACTCACACACATACATCACTTACATGTGGAACCATCGTGGAAAATGGAGAAGGCGTTGATGAAAATGGTCAAACCGTAGAAGACAGGAAGTAACTTCAGGCCCCTCTCCAACTGTTTTTCCTGTTGACGAAGGAAGACAAGTGTAACCCGTGTTCTTTTTTTTAATCATTATTATTATTATTATGAATACTTAAAAAAAATGCCTATCCTCGGCTAGAGACCAAGCTCTAAGCGCTTTACAATCCACACCCATTTACACAATGGGCTGCCTACCTGGGTAGTGCCGACTGACGAGCTGCCAGCTGGTGCTTCATTCAGTCGTTTCCCGTGTCATCCAGTCAACATCGTTCAATCAATTTCCTTACTTCCTTCATTCTTTCCATTTCTCACGCAGGGTGCATGCTATGTGTAACGTGTCATCCATACCAACGGCCAAACTGGCCTTTTCTTCCAAAAGTTGGCGATGGGATTTCACCTGTGTGCAAGATGTTATGCGCGCGTTCACAAACAGAACCTCAGTTTATAGTCTCATTCGAAGGACTGTATGGGAAATGGGAGTCAGAACCGATGTCAACTCTGAGGGAAAAATCCCCCTGTACCGAAACAGCCTGGCAGAGATTCGAACCCACAACCCCAGGATCACCAAGATTACAAGTCCGGCGCTCTACCACTGAGCTATTCCGGCCCCCTATTCCTTTGTCGCCAACAGAAACCAAACAAAAATCCAGCTCTCTCTACATCAACGTAGGCATTGAGGACACCATCCACTCTCTCTACACCAATGTAGACACTGAGGACATCACTGCAGCAACACTTGTCTATCATGTCCCTGTATGTGGATCACACCTTGAACAATGTGCATTGTGTTGGTGACCTTGAACAATGTGCACTGTGTTGTGACGTTGAACAATGTGCACTATGTTGGTGACCATTTGTCCTCAAAACTAACAAGCACAGCTGCTTCGGCAGTGACATGATAAAATAGCGATGCACGACCCTCCGACCTGACGTCTCCAGTGTCTTTCACTTTACTTCTTGTTTGAACTTTTCGCCAGAACTAGCACTGACACACGTCATCTGTAAGGCTGACAAGTCGATAAAGAGGGAATTTTGCTGCTTTAAGTAGTTTGAACTTTTCGCCGGAACTAGCACTGACACACGTCGTCTGTAAGGCTGACAAGTAGATAAAGAAGGAATTTTGCTGCTTTAAGTAGTTTTACAATATACATACCTGTCCAAACAATATACACACCTGTCCAAACAATATACAAACCTGTCCAAACAATATACACACCTGTCCAAACAATATACATACCTGTCTAAACAATATACACACCTGTCCAAACAATATACATACCTGTCCAAATAATATACATACCTGTCCAAACAAAATACATACCTGTCCAAACAATACACACACCTGTCCAAACAATACACACACCTGTCCAAACAATACACACATCTGTCCAAACAATACTCACACCTGTCCAAACAATACACACACCTGTCCAAACAAATGCCTCATCCCCACTTGGCATGGAACATCACCGCATCATCAGGATCCCCCATAAACACAACACTGGGAGAGAAGGGAGCTAACCCTTCCTTCAAAACCTGATAGGCAGCACATCACGCTCAGCGAGTTCACCTCTCTGCGCCATATTCCAACCAGTTCAGTATTTCCATCCATCCCTGATTAAGCAATGGGGAGGGAGGGAGAGTTTCCTAGCGTTGGGACAGGTAAAGTGTATTGGGGAGGGAGAGTTTCTAGGCGTTGAGACAGGTAAAGTGTATCAGGGAGGGAGAGTTTCCTAGTGTTGGGACAGGTAAAGTGTATTGGGGAGGGAGAGTTTCCTAGTGTTGAGACAGGTAAAGTGTATCGGGGAGGGAGAGTTTCCTAGTGTTGGGACAGGTAAAGTGTATCAGGGAGGGAGCATTTCCTAGCGTTGGGACAGGTAAAGTGTATCGGGGAGGGAGAGTTTCCTAGCGTTGGGACACGTAAAGTGTATTGGGGAGGGAGAGTTTCCTAGCGTTGGGACAGGTAAAGTGTATTGGGGAGGGAGAGTTTCCTAGCGTTGGGACAGGTAAAGCGTATCGGGGAGGGAGAGTTTCCTAGTGTTGGGACAGGTAAAGTGTATCGGGGAGGGAGAGTTCCCTAGCGTTGGGACAGGTAAAGTGTATCGGGGAGGGAGAGTTCCCTAGCGTTGGGACAGGTAAAGTATCAGGGAGGGAGAGTTCCCTAGTGTTGGGACAGGTAAAGTGTATCGGGGAGGGAGAGTTTCCTAGTGTTGAGACAGGTAAAGTGTATTGGAAAGGGAGAGTTTCCTGGAGCTGGGACAGGCAAAATGTATCGGGGAGGGAGAGTTTCCTAGTGTTGGGACAGGTAAAGTGTATCGGGGAGGGAGTTTCCTAGTGTTGAGATAGGTAAAGTGAATCGGGGAGGGAGAGTTTCCTAGTGTTGGGACAGGTAAAGTGTATTGGAAAGGGAGAGTTTCCTTGTGTTGGGACAGGTAAAGTGTATCGGGGAGGAGAGTTTCCTAGTGTTGGGACAGGTAAAGTGTATCGGGAGGGAGAGTTTCCTAGCGCTGGGACAGGTAAAGTGTATTGGAAAGGGAGAGTTTCCTTGTGTTGGGACAGGTAAAGTGTATCGGGGAGGGAGAGTTTCGTAGTGTTGAGACAGGTAAAGTGCATCGGGGAGGGAGAGTTTCCTAGTGTTGGGATAGGTAAAGTGTATTGGAAAGGGAGAGTTTCCTTGTGTTGGGACAGGTAAATTGTATTGGGGAGGGAGAGTTTCCTAGTGTTGGGACAGGTAAAGTGTATCAGGGAGGGAGAGTTTCCTAGTGTTGGGACAGGTAAAGTGTATCGGGAAGGGAGAGTTTCCTAGCGTTAGGACAGGTAGTGTATCAGGGAGGGAGAGTTTCCTAGTGTTGGGACAGGTAAAGTGTATCGGGAAGGGAGAGTTTCCTAGCATCAGGACAGGCAAAGTGTATCAGGGAGGGAGAGTTTCGTAGTGTTGGGACAGGTAAAGTGTATCGGGGAGGGAGAGTTTCCTAGCGTTGGGACAGGTAAAGTGTATCAGGGAGGGAGAGTTTCCTAGTGTTTGGACAGTTAAAGTGTGTCGGGGAGGGAGAGTTTCCTGGCGCTGGGACAGGTAACGTGTATCGGGGAGGGAGAGTTTCCTAGTGTTTGGACAGGTAAAGTGTATCGGAGAGGGAGAGTTTCCTAGTGTTGGGACAGGTAAAGTGTACCGGGGAGAAAGAGTTTCCTAGCGTTGGGACAGGTAAAGCGTATTGGGGAGGGAGAGTTTCCTAGTGTTGGGACAGGTAAAGTGTATCGGGGAGGGAGAGTTTCCTAGCACTGGGAACGAACGAACGAACAAATTTTATTTTCAGAGGGTAATGGAATAAGCATCACTGCTTTTTTACATCCAGCCCTCCGGGGCCAAAAGAAATTTAAGAAAGAAAAAAAAAAATACTGATTAATATAAAATAATGGAAAATAACTCTTAAATATGAAAATACAAAAGGACACAAAAATCTATGTACAGAGGGAACACTGGGACAAGTAATGTGTATCGCCAAGCTCCTCTTAGTAACAAGATTCCTTTCTCTCCTACCTCCCTGTCCCAGCCAATGGCAGAGTGAGGGAGGTGACGGTGGGGAACACTCTCATCTGACCAGGGAGACTGATCCCACATGACCTCTGCCCCCTGTTCAGTTCCCTGACCTTCAACTCTGTGAGAGTTAGGAAACTCTGATTCCACATGACCTCTGCCCCCCCCCCCCCCCCCCCTCCCCCACTCCCGGTCAGTTCCCTGACCTTCAACTCTGTGAGAGTTAGGAGACTGATCCCACATGACCTCTGCCCCCTGGTCAGTTCCCTGACCTTCAACTCTGTGAGAGTTAGGAGACTGATCCCACATGACCTCTGCCCCCTGGTCAGTTCCCTGACCTTCAACTCTGTGAGAGTTAGGAGACTGATCCCACATGACAACTGCCCCCTGGTCAGCTCCCTGACCTTCAACTCTGTGAGAGTTAGGAAACTCTGTTCCCACATGACCTCTGCCCCCTGGTCAGTTCCCTGACCTTCAACTCTGTGAGAGTTCACCGAGGGTCACAAACGCTGGTCTGTCTTTCATGGTGCGGAGGCAAAAGACTTAATCCTCCCCCACTGCTTCAAGAACAGGCACAAACAGACAGCAATAGGCACTAATTCAAGGTCAGGTAAAGGAGAAGAGTCCCCTTCCAAAAAGTACGGTGGCAGTGAGCACAGAAAGCACCATTAGGAGAAGACCCCCTTCCAAAAATGTACAGTGACAGCAAGCACAGAAAGCACCATTAGGAGAAGACCCCCTTCCAAAAATGTACGGTAAAAGCGAGCACAGAAAGCACCATTCAAAGCACCTTAAACCACACAAATCCACCCAAAATCTCTACTGCACAAAACCCCCAACACCAGTGCAGACTCCATCAAAGCACAGAGAGAAAGGCGACAACACACATAAAACTAAAGGATCAAAGCGTCGTGTCTGCAGGGCAATTCAGACAACAGCCCATTGGAATCAGGGATGATGTGCTGCCGCCTGGGAAACGACTATGCCCCCCCCCCCCTCCCCCCAACTCCCCCCCCCCCCCCCCCTGCCCCCCAATCCGACGCATATGGCCAGTCAAGTCAGGCAGATAAAACTGGTCAAAGGCGATCTGACATTTTCAGTCTGCTGCATGACAAATGTCAGAAACCACAATGCTCCACTGGAGGGGGGCACAGTGAAGCCTGAACTCCTGTGCCTTATCGCTTGGGACATGGGTATATCTTCGCTGCCTGACCTGTGATCACCCCAGTGCATTGGGACATGGGGTTTCTTGCTGCACATGTAAGCCTGGTGAGTCACCTGCCCCTATGTCTGCATTGGGACAGGGGTTTCTTGCTGCTACATGTAAGCCTGGTGAGTCACCCGCCCCTATGTCCGCATTGGGACAGGGGCTTTCTTGCTGCACATGTAAGCCTGGTGAGTCACCGCCCCTATGTCGCTTGGGACATGGGGTTTCTTGCTGCACATGTAAGCCTGGTGAGTCACCCGCCCCTATGTCCGCATTGGGACAGGGGGTTCTTGCTGCACATGAAGCCTGGTGAGTCACCCGCCCCTATGTCCGCATTGGGACATGGGGGTTTCTTGCTGCACATGTAAGCCTGGTGAGTCACCCACCCCTATGTCGCATTGGGACAGGGGGGTTCTTGCTGCACATGTAAGCCTGGTGAGTCACCCCCAGCGTGGACAGGGGGGTTCTTGCTGCACATGTAAGCCTGGTGAGTCACCTGCCCCTATGTCCGCATTGGGACAGGGGGTTCTTGCTGCACATGTAAGCCTGGTGAGTCACCCGCGGGGACAGGGCGGTTCTTGCTGCACATGTAAGGCTGGCGAGTCACCTGCCCCTATGTCCGCATTGGGACAGGAGGGTTCTTGCTGCACATGTAAGCCTGGTGAGTCACCCGCCCCTATGTCCGCATTGGGACAGGGGGTTCTTGCTGCACATGTAAGCCTGGTGAGTCACCTGCCCCTATGTCCGCATTGGGACAGGGGGGTTCTTGCTGCACATGTAAGCCTGGTGAGTCACCTGCCCCTATGTCCGCATTGGGACAGGGGGGTTCTTGCTGCACATGTAAGCCTGGTGAGTCACCCGCCCCTATGTCCGCATTGGGACAGGGGGTTTCTTGCTGCACATGTAAGCCTGGTGAGTCACCCGCCCCTATGTCCGCATTGGGACAGGGGGTTTCTTGCTGTACATGTAAGCCTGGTGAGTCACCTGCCCCTATGTCTGCATTGGGACAGGAGGGTTTCTTGCTGTACATGTAAGCCTGGTGAGTCACCCGCCCCTATGTCCGCATTGGGGCAGGGGGTTTCTTGCTGTACAAGTAAGCCTGGTGAGTCACCCGCCCCTATGTCCACATTGGGACAGGGGGGTTCTTGCTGTACATGTAAGCCTGGTGAGTCACCCGCCCCTATGTCCGCATTGGGACAGGGGGGTTCTTGCTGTACATGTAAGCCTGGTGAGTCACCTGCCCCTATGTCCGCATTGGGACAGGGGGTTCTTGCTGCACATGTAAGCCTGGTGAGTCACCTGTCCCTATGTCCGTAATGGGACAGGGGGGTTCTTGCTGCACATGTAAGCCTGGTGAGTCACCTGCCCAAGCCGGGAGTTTATCGCCTGGGGTTCTACATGACCTCAGACACTGCTCCCCCCCCCCCAACCCCCCCCTCCTCCTCCCCAAAAGCAGACATAACAGCACATGGAAGGTCAAACGTTGTGCTCGCCAACATTCCATTTGTCATGCAGCAGACTGATGTCACAGACGACTTCTTGTCAGGTTTCATTTGCGTGCCTTAGGGGCCAGAATAGCTCAGTGGTAGAGCGCCCGACTCGTAATCTTGAAATTGTCTTCTGAAGTCACTATGAGTTATACTCCTGACTTTGAAATCACTGAAAACTAGAACCACTAACATGAATGTAGTTCTGGCGAATGGCTGCAGAGATACTTGGTGTGAGGAGCCACAATACTGCTAACCTACAGATGCAGTCTTGGCATTCAATTTGAAATTGCCATGCTAGATGAATGAAGTCACTGTAAAATTTTGCTGCCACTGTTTGAAATCTGATGAAGTCTGAAGTCTTCAAACAGAACAGAACAGAGAGCTATCCCTGGCATGTCCACCTTCTGTGGCCACAGGTCACATGTTTCAACGTCTACATCCTTTTCCGTCAGCCACTCCCATCGTCACTGATTTCGCAGGGCTTTCTTTACCTCCTCTAGCGTTGAGACATCGCCTTTTGTCAAAAACAGATTGTAACAATTGTTCCCCTGTCATGCTAATGCGTCAAGGATCGACTTTCAAATGTGCGTACATCTGTGGTAAAAGAGTCGACCTGAAGGAAGTGGAGCACTTTGTACTCACTGCATGGAAGAGCGAGAACAGAGTGCATTGATAAATTGGATCAGAATTCAAACAAACAGTGGAACTGCTGTCCGATTTAAACCATTCTTCGAAAATTCGTTGCTCCTCAGATTTTGAAAAACCGGCATCGCCTGCACCAGCTATGATGAAAGACCGGTATTCCAGCAAATAACTGGCACAACAGCACTCAAGCACAGAATATACAAAGACTTTCCTGATTTAAAATCATACACACTACACAGACACATTACATTCTCACACCACATTCTGTGTAAGCAGCCTTGCCCGATTTAAAATCATATACATTACGCAAGTTAATATCACACACTGTGTAAACAGCCTTGCACCATTCAAAATCATACACATTACACAGGCACAAGTTCATGCCACACACTGAGTAAGCAGACGCGCTACACAGACACATTGGCGCCACACACCGACTATAGACTTGCCTGATACAAACTCATACACACTACACAGACGCATTATACATTCACGCCACACACTGTGACTCAAGACTTACCTAATATAAAATCATACACACTACACAGAAACGTTACATGTTCATGCCACACACTGTGTAAACAGACTTGCCTGATCTAAAATCATACACACTACGACACGTTACATGTTTGCAACACACACTATCTATGAAGACTTGCCTGATACAAACTCATACACACTACACAGACACATTATACACTCATGCCACACACTATGACTAAAACTTACCGATATAAAATCACACACACTACACAAACATGTTGCATGTTCATACCACACACAGTGTAAGCAGAGGTGCCCGATTTAAAATCACACACACTACACAAACACATTACACTCACACACCACACAATGTAAGAAGACTGCCTGATTTAAAATCATACACACTACACAGACACATTACATGTTCATGCCACACACAGTGACGAAGACTTCGCCCGACATAAAATCATACACACTACACAGACACGTTACACGTTCACACCACACACAGTGACGAAGACTTTGCCCGACATAAAATCATACACACTACACAGACATGTTACACGTTCACGCCACACAGTGTGACGCAGACTTTGCCCGACAAAATCATACACACTACACAGACACGTTACAAGTTCATGCCACACACGGTGATGAAGACTTCACCTGATTCAAAATCAGCATGCGCACAACGACAAAGAGCAGAGCAGTCATCAGCCCCGAAGTCAAAGGGGAGACGAACCATGATGCCACTGAAACAAATACCATTAATGGCGTCCCATTTATCTTTGCGCACATCACTACACAGACAAAGAGCAGAGCAGTCACCAGCCCGAAGTCAGAGGGGAGACGAACCATGATGCTACTGAAACAAAGACCATTAATGGCGTCCCATTTATCTTTGCGCACATCACTACACAGCGGAAATCACTTCAGCAGTATTCTAACACAGCTAATACAGTTGTGACTGCAGTGCAAACCAGACTAATCCTGTCTTTGGTAACCAGCAAATGAACTACTGCCACAACCCTCCCCTTCCTTAAATTCTGAACCTGCCTGTGAAGAAGAATTTTAGTCGCATGGTTTTCATGGCACCCAACCAATGCAAAAGCAGGGGAAAAAGACAAACACTTGTGTACAATGTCAGTTAGCGAGGCAGAGAAAAAGACAAACACTTGTGTACAATGTCAGTGACACTTGTGTACAATATCAGTTAGCGAGGCAGAGAAAAAGACTAACACTTGTGTACAATGTCAGTCAGCGAGGCAGAGAAAAAGACTGACACTTGTGTACAATGTCAGTCAGCGAGGCAGAGAAAAAGACTGACACTTGTGTACAATGTCAGTCAGCGAGGCAGAGAAAAAGACTGACACTTGTGTACAATATCAGTTAGCGAGGCAGAGAAAAAGACTGACACTTGTGTACAATATCAGTTAGCGAGGCAGAGAAAACCAGAGTCCAGATATATCTTTTTTTAATTTCTGGAGGGAAAAGTTGCATTAATCTTCTTGCACACACACACACACACACACACACACACACACACACACACACACACACACACACACACACACACACATAAACGAGCACGCACACAGCCACCAAGTATAAAATCTATTCTAAGTGAACAGATCTGAAACTGAGGAGACGTTTACTGGTGGAAATCTGGTTATTGCTGTTCCTCAGAGAACATATCTGCTAACAAGCTGTGTAATGCTTGCTCCAATACCTAGGAATCTTTGATTTTGGATGGGGGATAACTCTGGGTAGTCAGGTCTGTTCCAATATTCCTATACAGACCTACAACACAGGTCAACACACACATACTCATGCATCCTCAATGAATCTTGCACCCCACACACACACACACACACACACACACACACACACACACACACACACACACTTCTCCCTTCTCCTCTGTCCACTTTCCCTCACCCCCACTCAAAACCACACCTATCCTTCTCCCCCTCCACACACACACACACACACACAATGCGGCCACAAGCATGCTTACTCGGCACACAGTGTCACAAGGGCATAACCAGGATAAAATGAAAAGCAGGAAGGCAGAAGGTCTTGGCAAGAACAGGGGTGGGTGGGGGGGTGGGGGTGGGGGTGGGGGGACGGGGCATGCGCTTAAGGCTCCTGCCCGAGCCCCTGGTGTGGGATGGGGTAGCTTCACCTACCCCTAGGATGAAGGTGTTCTGCACCCTTCAAAACTTTATTCTGGGAGTCTCAAAGCAGAGTCCCCCCTTTTCTTTTCTTTGCAGTCCACAGGACCACCTCTGTCACAAGGTGACAGTATCAGCGTGAGAATAGAATACAATGGGACTTCATGTGACACAGGACCACCTCTGTCACAAGGTGACAGTATCAGCGTGAGAACAGAATACAATGGGTGTTCACTTGACACAAGCCGTAGGGGGGCACATGACGTTTAGCGCTGGACAAGTCTGTTCCTGTCAACCCCACTCTGTGTTTACATGTCATGAAGCTTCAGAACACCATCAATTCTGATACCAAAAATTCAGCTTGTGCTAACCAGAATTTTGCGCATCACCGTAACCTGTGCGCTTAGAGTTGATTTCATCACCGTAACCTGTGCGCTTAGAGTTGATTTCATCAAGATTTTGCGCCTTATAAATACCATAATTATTATTATTATTATTATCATTATTATCTAGAAGGCTTTGGGAAAAAGGACCAAAAAAAAACAACAAACAAACAAAAAAAAACTTCCATTCTTTCCAATGGAGGGGAGGAAGGGGGCCACAGGTTTCCACTGAAGGCAAGTGTTACCCAGTAGATTTATGACAGGTTTCCACTGAAGGCAAATGTTACCCAGTAGATTTATATCAGGTTTCCACTGAAGGCAAGTGTTACCCAGTAGATTTATATCATGGTTTCCCACTGAAGGCAAGTGTTACCCAGTAGATTTATATCAGGTTTCCACTGAAGGCAAGTGTTACCCAGTAGATTTATATCAGGTTTCCACTGAAGGCAAGTGTTACCTAGTGGATTTATATCAGGTTTCCACTGAAGGCAAATGTTACCCAGTAGATTTACATCAGGTTTCCACTGAAGGCAAGTGTTACCCAGTAGATTTATAACAGGTTTCCACTGAAGGCAAGTGTTACCCAGTAGATTTATATCAGGCTTCATCATCATAACAGTTGATGCCGGTTACCCACGATGCACAACACCTGTTGCCATAGTCTTTCGACACCATGCGCCGAAAGCACCAACTAGCCCATCAACATCATCGTTGTCAGGGCCTTTAATTTCTCAACTGTTAGAAACGACGGTGGCAGTTGTGAAGATATCTTCATTCACATGAACGAACAACATCCGCATCATGGGTACTGGCTGAAACAACGCTCACATGCTGACTTAACACGGTCCCGCAAGAGGTCCGGTTTGGTAAAAACATGGATTGGCATATGGACGGAGCGTTCAGGACATCTGTACAAAAATGTTAAAAATAAAACCATCAGCCCCGACACACGGCAATTTCCAGATTTCCACAAAATACCAAAGCCAAATTCTCAGAATTCTGGTTTAAAGATGTTTCATACATCTATTACATCTGTGTATCACACAAAATAAGCTCATTTGCGCTTACTGAAACACACACACACACACACACACACACGAACACACACACACACACACACACACACACACACGTGTAACAAACATACCCATGCATACTTCATACACACAAATCTGCCCCTTTCGCCCAACATCCCTTCCAGAGCACTGATGTTACGCTGCAGAATGACACTCACCAATCATGCCCAGCTTCACCCAGCCGACGCCCTCCGCCCCCTTGGCCACCAGGCTGAACCCCACTGTGGCTCCCACAATGCTGTGCGTGGCCGAGACAGGCAAACGGAGAAAGGTGGCGATAAGCAGCCACAGGCACGACCCTGAGCACAAAACGTCATCCTGAACTAAAACAGCATCCTGAACTAAAACAGCATCCTGAACTAAAACGTCACCCTGAACTAAAACGTCATCCTGAACTAAAACAGCATCCTGAACTAAAACGTCACCCTGAACTAAAACGCATCCTGAACTAAAACATCATCCTAAACTAAACATAACATCCTGAACTAGCATCCTGAACTAAAACAGCATCCTGAACTAAAACAGCATCCTGAACTAAAACAGCATCCTGAACTCACTGAACTAAAGCATCCTGAACTAAAACAGCATCCTGAACTAAAACAGCATCCTGAACTAAAACAGCATCCTGAACTAAAACAGCATCCTGAAGTAAAACAGCATACTCCAAACTTCCCAAAGACCTGACATTATTCCACAAGTCTACACAACGTTTCTCAAGAGTCACACAACTTACCCTTGGTCTTACATACCTTACCCTTAGTCTTACACAACTTACCCTTGGTCTTACATAACTTACCCTTAGTCTTACATATCTTACCCTTGGTCTTACACAACTTACCCGTGGTCTTACATAACTTACCCTTGGTCTTATATACCTTACCCCTTAGTCTTACACAACTTACCCTTGGTCTTACACAACTTACCCTTGGTCTTACATAACTTACCCTTGGTCTTGCATACCTTACCCTTAGTCTTACACAACTTACCCTTGGTCTTACACAACTTACCCTTGGTCTTACACAACTTACCCTTGGTCTTACATAACTTACCCTTAATCTTTTACAACATTCCCAAAGTCTTACACAACTTTCCTGAAGTCTTGCACAACATTGCCAAAGTCTTACATAACATTCCCCAGCACAGACATTCCCAAAGTCTTAAACAACATTCCCCAGTCCAGACATTCCAAAGTCTTACACAACGTTCCCCAGTCCAGACATTCCCAAAGTCTTACACAACATTCCCCAGTCCAGACATTCCCAAAGTCTTACACAACATTCCCCAGTCCAGACATTCCCAAAGTCTTACACAACATTCCCCAGTCCAGACATTTCCCAAGTCCTTAAACAACATTCCCCAGTCCAGACATTCCCTAAGCCTTAAACAACATTCCCTAGTCCCAGACATTCCCTAAGCCTTAAACAACATTCCCAAGTGCAACATTCCCTAAGTCCGAAACAACTGTTCTCAATGGCAAATTCCCAATGCAATGTTGCTTAGGCACTCAACTTTGGCAACGGGCCATATAAAACACACACATACACTCACACAGGCACTCTAACACACATGCACGCACACACACACCTAAAAAAAAAAACAGATTTTCTTAACAACATTCTCTTTTTTTTTAACTGCTTTTAAACATTTCTTCCATAACATTTTACACGGAAAATGCTGATCTCTATCAAGAACTCAAAAATTGTGTTCAGGGAGAATTTCTAAACAAGGCTTCCAGGGCATGAAAAACATTTCGCTCTTTCAGGACGTCAAAAATCACAACAGGGGAGACTTTTCTATACAAGTTTTTCATGAAGTCTACTGTAACCTGTTAACGTCTGACATCATGTAAATCCCAAAACGCTCTAGGAATATGTTTAGAGGTACATCACACAGCCTTCACCCCAAAGCTTCTTCAGCTTGTAAAAGATGCAAGTGGGTGTACAAGGAATGGTGTGTGTGTCACTGGCATGACACTACTTCTTCACCTTGTAAAAGATACTGTGTGTGTACAAGGAATGGTGTGTGTGTCACTGGCATGACACTATTCTTCAGCTTGTAAAAGATGCGAGTGGGTGTACAAGGAATGGTGCATGTGTCACTGGCATGACACTACTTCTTCAGCTTGTAAAAGATGTGAGTGTGTGTACAAGGAATGGTGCATGTGCCCACTGGCATGACACTGCTTCTTCACCTTGTAAAAGATGCTGTGGGTGTACAAGGAATGGTGTGTGTGTCACTGCCATGACACTACTTCTTCACCTTGTAAAAGATGCTGTGCGTGTACAAGGAATGGTGTGTGTGTCACTGGCATGACACTGCTTCTTCTTTCCAGGCACCAGTGGCAGGTGGTAAAAACTCAAACCTCTGGACCGAGTTGGAAGAGTTTTTCATCCGTCCCCATGTTCCATTTCATGCAACAGCAAGTCAGAGCTTCAGGTCTGAGATCAGTGGGAAGGATACAGCATGTAGTCCACTCTTTCTTTGCAGTATTCTCGGCAAGCTGATCAGCCGCATTGCTGCCTCCAATGCCAGTCATGACCAGGAACACAGGCAACAATGATGTTGTCACTATCAGATGTCAGAGAGGTGCTGACCAGGGACACAGGCAACAACGATGTTGTCACTATCAGATGTCAGAGAGGTGCTGACCAGGGACACAGGCAACAACGATGTTGTCACTATCAGATGTCAGAGAGGTGCTGACCAGGGACACAGGCAACAACGATGTTGTCACCATCAGATGTCAGAGAGGTGCTGACCAGGACACAGGCAACAACATGTTGTCACCATCAGATGTCAGAGAGGGTAGCTCGACCAGGGACACAGGCAAACAACCATGTTGTCACCATCCGATGTCAGAGAGGCGCTCAGCTCAACAACCCTGACGGACACAGGAAACAACGATGTTGTTACCATCAGATGTCAGAGAGGTGCTGACCATGGACACAGGCAACAACGATGTTGTTACCATCAGATGTCAGAGAGGTGCTCAGCTCAAACAACCCACATGACCAGGGACACAGGCAACAACGAGTTGTTACCATCAGATGTCAGAGAGGTGCTCAGCTCAAACAACCCACATGACCAGGGACACAGGCAACAACAATGTTGTCACCATCAGATGTCAGAGAGGCACTCAGCTCATACAACCCACATGACCAGGGACACAGGCAACAATGACGTTGTTACCATCAGATGTCAGAGAGGTGCTCAGCTCAAACAAACTCAGAATCTGATAAGGGTGCTTCAGGTTACAACCAGCGCTGGCCTCCAAAGCAGTCTGGGAGTCCAAACAGAACCAGAAAATCTCCTTGTTTTGATTTACAGACCCTCAGATGTGCCAGGACTACCGCTGCGAGCTCAGTAATGTCGATGGTGCTGTTCGGGCGAATGTGAACTCGAGTTCGCTACCCTTCTTCTACAGATACGGACAGTGTGAAAGTGGGGATCCCTTACATTAATGGAGTCTCAGAGCGTCTAGCCAGGACCTTCCAACAACATGGATGCAAAGTGTTCCACAAACCCACTAACTCCCTACGCCAGCAACTGACCCATGTCAAAGACAAAATGGACCCCCTCAAGCAGTGTGGTGTACTGTACCAGGTAGGTTGTCAAGACTGCCCATTCCTGCATTGGCGAGACAGCAAGACCACTCACCACCCGTCTACAGGAACACCAAAACTGATCTACTTCTGCCATACATGAACACCTACAAGCCACAGGCCACAGTTTCAGTCCCCAATAACCAAGATCTTATCTACAGAGCCCTTCCTCACAAAAAGAAAAGTTAAAGAAGCCATCAAAATCAAGACCAGACGCCACAGCCTAAACAGAGATCAAGGCTTTGAACTCGCCCCCATCTACAATCAGATCCTGACAACCGTTCACCCCACACAACAGTCGTCCCACCAGGCCTCACTGCCACAACAGCAACAGTGAGCTGAAGAAGACAGGGTGACCCTGTCGAAATGTTCTCCAAGTAAGTTCTTGATTCTGAGTCTGTAACTACTTTTCTAATTATCGTTTGTAGTTGGGTTTGGTTTCACCCAGGACTAGACCATTGTCTTTTGTAGTCTGGTTTGGTTTTCTTTCCATTTCTCATGCAGAGTTTGAAGAAAGAAAAAGAAGGAAAAAAAAAGAAAACAGGGAAAAAGATTCCCTCTAGCACCTAGGAGAAACACAAATAGCGTGCAATGGATTACGTACCTGACAATGCCGACAAATTTCCCAGCAGCAGCATTTCCTCTGTTCCATTGTATGGCGTGACATCTATAATGCCTTTACGAATGGTGTCCGACACCTTGTAACCTGAACACACAGACATAGCACCACATCTATAATGCCTTTACGAATGGTGTCCGACACCTTGTAACCTGAACACACATAGTGGCCACATCTATAATGCCTTTATGAATGGTGTCCGACACCTTGTAACCTGAACACACATAGCGCCACACCTATACTGCCTTTACGAATGGTGTCCGACACCTTGTAACCTGAACACACATAGTGCCACCTATACTATAATGCCTTTACAATGGTGTCCGACACCTTGTAACCTGAACACACATAGTGCACATCTATGCCTTTACGAATGGTGTCCACACCTTGTAACCTGAACACACACATAGCGCCACATCTATAATGCCTTTAGCAAATGGTGTGTGATACCTTGTAACCTGAACACACATAGCGCCACATCTATAATGCCTTTATGAATGGTGTCCGACACCTTGTAACCTGAGCACACATAGTGCCACATCTATAATGCCTTTAGAATGGTGTCCAACACCTTGTAACCTGAACACACATAGCGCCACATCTATAATGCCTTTACGAATGGTGTTGATACCTTGTAACCTGAACACACATAGCGCCACATCTATAATGCCTTTACAAATGGTGGTGAACCTTGTAACCTGAATACACATAGTGCCACATCTATAATGCCTTTATGAATGGTGTCCACACCTTGTAACCTGAATACACATAGCGCCACATCTATAATGCCTTTACAAATGGTGTGTGATACCTTGTAACCTGAAACACATAGCGCCACATCTATAATGCCTTTACAAATGGTGTGTGATACCTTGTAACCTGAAACACATAGCGCCACATCTATAATGCCTTTATGAATGGTGTCCAACACCTTGTAACCTGAACACACATAGCGCCACATCTATAATGCCTTTACAATGGTGTGATACCTGTAACCGAACACACAAACATAGCGCCACATCTATAATGCCTTTACGAATGGTGTGTGATACCTTGTAACCTGAATCACACATAGCGCCACATCTATAATGCCTTTATCAATGGTGTCTGATACCTTGTAACCTGAATACACATAGCGCCACATCTATAATGCCTTTACGAATGGTGTGTGATACCTTGTAACCTGAACACACATAGCGCCACACCTATAATGCCTTTACAAATGGTGTTGATACCTTGTAACCTGAACACATAGGCCACATCTATAATGCCTTTATCAATGGTGTGTGATACCTTGTAACCTGAAACACATAGCGCCACATCTATAATGCCTTTACGAATGGTGTGTGATACCTTGTAACCTGAATACAACATAGCGCCACACCTATAATGCCTTTACGAATGGTGTGTGATACCTTGTAACCTGAATCACACATAGCGCCACATCTATAATGCCTTTACGAATGGTGTGTGATACCTTGTAACCTGAATACACATAGCGCCACACTATAATGCCTTTATGAATGGTGTGTGATACCTTGTAACCTGAATACACATAGCGCCACATCTATAATGCCTTTACGAATGGTGTGTGATACCTTGTAACCTGAAACACATAGCGCCACACTATAATGCCTTTATGAATGGTGTCCAACACCTTGTAATCTGAACACACACACACACACATAGCACCACATCTATAATGCCTTTACGAATGGTGTCTGACACCTTGTAACCTGAACACACATAGCGCCACACCTATAATGCCTAAAGTTACGAATGGTGTGTGATACCTTGTAACCTGAATACACATAGCGCCACATCTATAATGCCTTTATCAATGGTGTGTGATACCTTGTAACCTGAACACACATAGCGCCACACCTATAATGCCTTTAGAATGGTGTGTCGAACCTTGTAACCTGAACACACATAGCGCCACATCTATAATGCCTTTACGAATGGTGTCTGACACCTTGTAACCTGAACACACATAGCGCCACACTATATGCTAAAGTTACGAATGGTGTGTGATACCTTGTAACCTGAATACCATAGCGCCACATCTATAATGCCTTTACGAATGGTGTGTGATACCTTGTAACCTGAACACACATAGCGCCACATCTATAATGCCTTTACGAATGGTGTGTGATACCTTGTAACCTGAACACACATAGCGCCACACCTATAATGCCTTTACAATGGTGTGTGATACCTTGTAACCTGAACACACATAGCGCCACATCTATAATGCCTTTACAATGGTGTGTGATACCTTGTAACCTGAATACACATAGCGCCACACTATAATGCCTTTATGAATGGTGTCCAACACCTTGTAACCTGAACACACATAGCGCCACATCTATAATGCCTTTACAAATGGTGTGTGATACCTTGTAACCTGAACACACATAGCGCCACAACTATAATGCCTGTATGAATAGTATCCGACACCTGTAACCTCAACACATATACATGGTGCTACATCTACACTGCATTTACTTAAGACATCCGATGACCTGTAACCAGAACACACGCATGTTCAAGTAAGTCACCCATCAATGTAAACACCTACTGAACAATGCCTCAGTCAACAAACTACAGAAGATGTTCATGTTGGTGACCCAGAGGCTATGTCGGGGCTGCTGACAAGACACCACATTAAACAGACACGCCTACCCCCACATTGATTCCACAGACACGCCTACCCCACATTGATTCCACAGACACGCCTACCCCACATTGATTCCACAGACACGCCTACCCCACATTGATTCCACAGACACGCCTATCCCCACATTGATTCAACAGCCACAGATATAAAAATCAAGAAAAAACAAATGCTGCTTAAAGAATTTTCAACAACACCACTTTATTTTTAACTGATGGAATGCTATGCAGATGTATGTATGCAAGCGCATATGTTGGCACGTTCACTTCATCAGAGCCGCCATGGCTGATGAACAATGCACACCTGCTCATTGGGCATGGCTACCGTTTCACCACAGGATGTCCTGATGGTCTGTTGGTATTGATTTTCTTTCTTTCTTTGTTTTTCCCAGCGACATTTACCGTCTGTCTTCTTGTCACTCTCACACGTTCTGATTTGCTGGCAACAGCTAGATATCCTTTCCTCACTTTCTTCATAACTTCGCTCAGTTTCTTCCCATGCGGTCTTGGATGCATGCTCATGCACGCAGTGTTGGAGTTACAATTTCCTCACCTTCCGTCAGGTTTGTCCAACTGTGGGTCCAGTTATTTTCAGTTTTTTTTCTTTCTTTTTGAACACTGTATCTCTATGACTGCCATAACGTCCAGGCTATAAACCACAGTTACCAAAGCCTCACCCTTCAACTTTTTTTCGAAATTAGAAAAAAAATCTTTTACATAGGCTGCAACCAATCGATTTGTCTGAATACCAATGATAAAACTACCGAACACAGAGTACACAAAGCCTGTGTGTTCTGAGGTGTGGCCATAGTGAACTGGCAACCTAACAGGAAAGGACAATAATGCATAATGACCAACAACAACAAAAACGATCAGCAATAAGATTCTGTTTCACTGCTGTGTTCACAGCCACACCAAAATCACTGAAGGACTTTGTCTGCAGTGTCAGATGCGTTAGGTTTCAAGTACTCTTTATCGACGTCAGCCATCTTGGCCACAGGCTCCCAGTACTTCCGCCTCCACACTGTGCATTCCATCTACTGCAGAGGAGAAGATAACTCCCAGTACATCTACCTCCCCACTGTGTGTTCCATCCACTGTAGAGGAGAAGATAACTCCCAGTACTTCTACCTCCCCACCGTGTGTTCCATCTACTGTAGAGGAGAAGATAACTCCCAGTACTTCTACCTCCCACCGTGTGTTCCATCTACTGTAGAGGAGAAGATAACTCTTTCCTCCACACTGTGTGTTCCATCGGCTGCAGAGGAGAAGATAACTCCCAGTACTTCTACCTCCCCACTGTGTGTTCCATCTACTGTAGAGGAGAAGATAACTCTTTCCTCCACACTGTGTGTTCCATCGGCTGCAG
>CM065747.1:13966694-13984194 GCA_033310375.1 Conus canariensis | reverse complement strand
GGGGAATGAAACAATCATTAATGTTGTGAGAGAAAAACAAAGAATGACAGAAACTAAAAAGTTCAGTCAAACACACACACACACACACACACACACACACACACACACACACACAGAGAGAGAGAGAGAGAGAGAGAGGGGGGGGGATGAAACATGCATTCATGTTGTGAGAGAAAAACAAAGGATGACAGAAACTAAAAAGTTCAGCCAAACACAGAGAGAGATGATGATGAGACAAACTTTATTTCCAAGGGTAACAGATAAGCAAACATGCTTTTTTTCATCCGGCCCTTGCCCCGCTAAGGGACTAAGCATGACTAGAGAGAGAGAGAGAGAGAGAGAGAGAGAGAGAGATCTATCAACATTGTGTGCCAGTGGTTGGCTCAACTAGGCCTACATCCTTTCACTGATTCCGAGTCGATCGAATCACCGAGATGCTGTTGCACGATGCCGCATCCAATAATATTCTTGAACTCTCACTGGTCTAAGCTTAATGAAACCAAATCTCGGTCAACAACCTCGACTCCTTAATATCCAGTTCTTAGTCAACCATACCGGTACACCACCATCTATGTTTCCATATACCCCCCCACCGTTTACTGTTGAGAGAGATCAATTCGAGTGTAGGCCCTAGCTAGTTGGGTTTGACACCGATACTTTTGTACTTACCGAAAACAGCCAGATGGAAACAAAAGAAGCAGACGACTTTTTTTTTTTTTTTTTTTAAACAAGGTTACGACTTTCTTAGTAGCAGACGACTTTTGTAGCACGTGTTCTCTCTCTCTCTCTCTTATCACCTTTTCTACGTAGAAGCGTATGACTTCAACAATGAACGAGCAAATAAAAATTTACCGTCTCAAAACCTGCAGACTATTGGTGAAAGCTGCATGTGTTATTTCTCATGAGAACACGAACACCAAACTGACGCGCCGCGACACACACATGTGTAGCTCGTGGTTCACTCGTGGTCTTTTTGGCGGGGGCGCACATGTACCTAATTCAGCATCCTCAATTACAATAAACTCATGAACCGCCGGCGCGAGTCTCTATTCCTTCGAAGCTTTGAAAGAGAGCTACGTTCTCGACGGCATTTGCACAACTGTTTTGATTCAAGACAATTGAGAGAAATGCAGATTTTACTCACTGCTCCAGATCTGCAACTCTTGCTTACTTTTGAACGTCGACAAATCCAGGGTATTAAAACCGCTGCGCTCGCGCATGTCACGCCTTTGGCCTACAACGTGCAGTGGGTCACCCCCCCCCCCCCCCCCTCCCCCTTTGTGAACGTTGCCCTTAGTTCCCTCCCTTGGGAGGAAAGGCTACACTGCTTACAGCCAGAAGTTCCCAGCTTACAGCGCGGCCGACCGCAGAGGGCCGTATCCGGGCTACCAAGGCGTTGAAGTCAATTCTCAAATCACATTTAACATCAACAACAACAACAACAACTTTTTCACACAACCCTTCTACAATAAACTCCCAATATCTTTGCGTAGTTCAAACTCTCGTCTTCCTTCAAGGCATCTCTTAAAACAACCCCCTTCACCTATCAATAGCAGCCTTTCTTCCCCTTCCCTTGCCCATCAAATTGATTCTGTGAATAATGTGTGTGGGGGGGGGGAGGGGGCGCACGTGCGCACATGTGTGTGTGTGTGTGTGCGCGCGCGCGCGCGCATCGGCCTGGCAGAGACACGTGCGTACAGCATGACCAGCGTGTTGACACAGCGAGTTGTCCTTTCCCCTCCCTTGATTTGAGGGAAGAAAGATCTTTAACGAAGTTTCTGGTGCGTTTTTAGAAGGTGTCTTTTAAAGAAATATGTGAATGATGGTGTTTTTTTTTTTTTTTTTTTGGATGACTTGTGAGTTGACTTCAACGTGGTGACAGCCCTGATATGGCCCTTTGCGGTCGGCTGGGCTACAAGCAACATGACCTGACCTTACCTCCCTCCTTATCCTTTCAGTGACAACACCACTTCATTCAAAGCCATTCCCAGGTTTGCAGACGAACTGTCAATGTTGTTGCTGTTGTTGTTCTTGTTGTTGTTGTTGTTGTCGTCGTTGTACCTGGCTAAAAGACTCCAGGGATCATCCGAACAGCCGAAGTACTTGAACACTATGGTACAAATGCATCAGCTGGGGATGAGAACATTACGTGTGTGACCGTTTCTGATTACTCTCCACATGGGCAGCCACACTCCGACTTCGGGGGATTTTGGAGGCTGATAATGTTATGCTAGGAGCTTGTCACAACTGAAGACAATCCCCGCATGAGCGATGTCAGCTGGCCTGACACAGCCTTAAGCCAAGGCTGGAACTGTCAATAATTATATTCCATATGAATAGGAGCTACATCAGTTCCCAGGTGTGCAGACCACTGTCGTATAATCACATTCCATATACATGGCGCTGCATCAGTTCCCAGTGTGCAGACCACTGTCGTATAATCACATTCCATATAAATGGCGCTGCATCAGTCCCAGTGTGCAGACACTGTCGTATAATCACATTCCATATACATGGGCGCTGCATCAGTTCCCAGGTGTGCAGACCAACTGTCGTATAATCACATTCCATAACATGGGCTGCATCAGTTCCAGGTGTGCAGACAACTTCATAATCACATTCCATATACATGGAGCTGCATCAGTTCCCAGGTGTGCAGACCAACTGTCGTATAATCACATTCCATATAAATGGGCGCTGCATCAGCTCCATGCAAGGTGGCAAAGCAGAGAACGCCAAGGGAAAGGTGGCAGATCTCTCCATAGAGAGACACTCACGTGAGAGGTCAGTGTCCGGCAGTGCAGCCAACCGTCCAGCTGTATAGGTGACCGTGGGTCTAGCCTGTGTCACCAGGGGATGGCTGCTGGAGATGTGGGGCGGTTGGCGATGGAGCGCTGCCTGACTGGGAAGCCATGCTGTGGTGGGGGCTGGGGGGGGGGGGGGGGCACCCTTCTCAGGGTTGGGCTGGTAAAATGCCCTCTGGTAAAATGCCCTCTGGTAAAATGCACTTTGGTAAATTGCCCTCTGGTAAATTGGAACAATTTGCCCTCTGGTATATTGTCCTCTGGTAAATTGCTCCTTGGCAAATTGCCCTCTGGTAAATTGCTCTGTGGTAAATTGCCCTCTGGTAAATTGCCCTTTGCTCTCTGGTAAATTGCCCTGTGGTAAATTGCTCTCTGCTCTCTTGTAAATTGCCCTCTGGTAAATTGCTCTCTGGTAAATTGCCCTCTGGTAAATTGTCCTCTGGTGAATTGCCCTCCTGTAAATTGTCCTCTGGTAAATTGTCCTCCTGTAAATTGTCCTCTGGTAAATTGTCCTCCTGTAAATTGTCCTCTGGTAAATTGTGCTCTGGTATATTGCCCTCTGGTAAATTGCCCTCTGGTAAATTGTCCCTCTGTAAATTGTCCTCTGGTAAATTGCCCTCTGGTAAATTGCCCTCTGGTAAATTGCCCTCTTGGCTGTTGTCAGTGGTAAATTGTCCTCTGGTAAATTGCTCTCTGGTAAATTGTCCGCTGGTAAATTGTCCTCTAGCAAATTGTCCTCTGGTAAATTGCTCTCTGGTAAACTGTCTGCTAGTAAATTGTCCTCTAGCAAATTGTTCTCTGGTAAATTGCCCTCTGGTAAATTGCCCTCCTGGCCATTGTCAGCGGTGCACCACAAACAGGACTCGTGCAACCCTCCAGCGACTTTTGCCCTGCTCCCTCTTTGAGGCAAACCTCAGCGGCACAGGACTACCGCCATCCACGCAAGAAGAAGGCCGCCTGGTGGCCCTGAAAACAGGCTGTTCACATGACTACCGCCATCCACGCAAGAAGAAGGCCGCCTGGTGGCCCTGAAAACAGGCTGTTCACACGACTACCGCTATCCACGCAAGAAGAAGGCCGCCTGGTGGCCCTGAAAACAGACTGTTCACAGGACTACCGCCATCCATGCCAGAAGAAGGCCTCCTGGTGGCCCTGAAAACAGGCTGTTCACACGACTACCGCCATTCAGGCAAGAAGAAGGTCGCCTGGTGGCCCTGAAAACAGGCTGTTCACTAAACTACCTCCATCCAGGCACGAAGAAGGCCGCCTGGTGGCCCTGAAAACAGGCTTTTCGGGGGAAGAGGCAAAGAAACCTATCGCCCACAGTTGGCCGACCAAGTGAACCATAACCGCAACCGTCAACGGACAAAGGGAATCACACCCTTCTGTTAGCAGCTAGAGAACATGCCTGTGTTTGGGAGCGTGGGGAGAACGTGACTGTGTTTGGGTGCGTGGGGAGAACGTGACTGTGTTTGGGTGCGTGGGGAGAACGTGACTGTGTTTGGGTGCATGGGGAGAACGTGACTGTGTTTGGGTGTCTGGGGAGAACGTGACTGTGTTTGGGTGCATGGGGGAAAACGTGACTGTGTTTGGGGTGCATGGCGGAAAACGTGACTGTGTTTGGGTGCATGGGGGAAAACGTGACTGTGTTTGGGTCCAGGGGGGGGGGGGGGAAGCATGACTGTGTTTGGGTACATGGGGGAAAACGTGACTGTGTTTGGGTGCATGGGGGGAAACATGACTGTGTTTGGGTGCATGGGGGGAAACATGACTGTGTTTGGGTGCATAGGGAAAAACGTGACTGTGTTTGGGTGCATGGGGGAAAACGTGACTGTGTTTGGTTTCATGGGGAAAACGTGACTGTGTGAGTGCATGGGGGGAAACATGACTGTCTTTGGGTGCATGGGGAAAAACGTGACTGTGTTTGGGTACATGGGGAAAACGTGACTGTCTTTGGGTGCATGGGGGAAAACGTGACTGTGTTTGGGTGCATGGGGGAAAAACGTGCCTGTGTTTGGGTGCCTGGTGCAAAAAATTGCTGAGCATGATTAGAAGCGAGTTCTTCTTTCTTTCTTTTCTTTTTTTCTTTTTCTTTTCTTTCTTTTTTCTTTCAAACAATGTTCCAATAAAGATGACTGTTATCTTGTTTGCATTGAAGATGCAGCGGGTTTTAAACGGAACGGAGCTGCATTTTGAAACCATAAATAATTTGTCTGTGCTTTTCATCTCTTCCAGCTGCACCTGCAGGGGCGAATTGTACTTTATGGAGCCCAACGAAGGAATGGTTCTGCTCGTCATGTCGCCAGGGCTACACCTGATGGCCCAGCTTGTGTACTGCTCTATGCTAACAGAAGCACCGTACCCTTACAGCAGTCGCAAATACAGCATTTTTGTGTGTATTTTTGACACGTTTGTCGACAAACAACAAATGTGTGTATCATTATCACCGCGCTGAGCGTGGAATCCACTGCAAAGAAAAGACATTTTAGAGGAAAATATGATTTTTGAACTGAACGCAGTAATGCACTCTCCCACACCTTGAATGACACAGTAATGCACTCTCCCACACCTGATGAATGAATGAAACAGTAATGCACTCTCCCACACCTGATGAATGAATGAAACAGTAATGCACTCTCCCACACCTGATGAATGAATGAAACAGTAATGCACTCTCCCACACCTGATGAATGAATGAAACAGTAATGCACTCTCCCACACCTGATGAATGAATGAAACAGTAATGCACTCTCCCACACCTGATGAATGAATAAGTAATGCACTCTCCCACACCTGATGAATGAAACGTAATGCACTCTCCACACTGATAAATGAAACAGTAATGCACTCTCCCACACCTGAATGAATGAATGAAAACAGTAATGCACTCTCCCACACCTGATGAATGAATGAAACAGTAATGCACTCTCCCACACCTGAGGAATGAAACAGTAATGCACTCTCCCACACCTGAGGAATGAATGAAACAGTAATGCACTCTCCCACACCTGATGAATGAATGAAACAGTAATGCACTCTCCCACACCTGATGAATGAATGAAACAGTAATGCACTCTCCCACACCTGAGGAATGAAACAGTAATGCACTCTCCCACACCTGAGGAATGAAACAGTAATGCACTCTCCCACACCTGATGAATGAAACAGTAATGCACTCTCACTCACACCTGATGAATGAAACAGTAATGCACTCTCCCACACCTGAGGAATGAAAGAGTAATGCACTCTCCCACACCTGATGAATGAAACAGTAATGCACTCTCCCACACCTGATGAATGAATGAAACAGTAATGCTCTCTCCCCACACTGATGAATGAATGAAACAGTAATGCACTCTTCCACACCTGATGAATGAATGAAACAGTAATGCACTCTCCCACACCTGATGAATGAATGAAACAGTAATGCTCTCTCCCACACCTGATGAATGAATGAAACAGTAATGCACTCTCCCACACCTGATGAATGAATGAAACAGTAATGCTCTCTCCCACACCTGATGAATGAATGAAACAGTAATGCACTCTCCCACACCTGATGAATGAAACAGTAATGCACTCTTCCACACCTGATGAATGAATGAAACAGTAATGCACTCTCCCACACCTGATGAATGAATGAAACAGTAATGCCTCTCCCACACCTGATGAATGAAACAGTAATGCACTCTCCCACACCTGATGAATGAATGAAACAGTAATGCACTCTCCCACACCTGATGAATGAATGAAACAGTAATGCACTCTCCCACACCTGATGAATGAATGAAACAGTAATGCACTCTCCCACACCTGATGAATGAATGAAACAGTAATGCACTCTCCACACCTGATGAATGAATGAAACAGTAATGCACTCTCCCACACCTGATGAATGAAACAGTAATGCACTCTCCCACACCTGATGAATGAATGAAACAGTAATGCACTCTCCCACACCTGATGAATGAAGGCATCCCACAGCATAGTCTGCGTTACGCGCGTTCCATAAGAACTGGGTCAGTGTTTCTGGTCACTGTAAGAGAGAGAGAGAGAGAGAGAGAGAGAGAGAGAGAGAGAGAGAGAGAGAGAGAGAGAGCCCACATGCCGGTAATGAACAGGATCTCCCAGTGCGCAGGGATTTTCTGCTGAAGGCGGGCACTGCTGCAACAGGCTCTGTGACCAACAACACATGCCACGCGCGCGGCTGTGGCAAAGAAAGCAGAGGCTACATCCGCAAAGGAGTGTGCATTGCTGTTAGCTTGCGGTCAGCTGTTAGCATCAAGGGCACAATGTCTCCTCGGAAGGCTCCATGCAGTGTTCGGACTGACCCCAAGCTAAAACCACCTTGAGGAACAACATCAGAAGAGCGTGGCGCCAACGCCTGGACATTGGAACTGAAGAGGACAGCATCCACCAACTCAACAGAGCGGCTCAAGTGACCAACTTCAGCAACGAACAGGACAGTGCCAGTTCCTCTCCCATCTCTCACGTCTCAAACTCTCTCTTACTGACCAGTGCCCTTGTGGCGCAGGCTCCCAAACTCCCACCCACATCTTACAGTCCTGCCCCTCTGTTGAAGCCTTGGGACGTCAGACGTGGCCCAGTCTGGCTGAGGTCCAGCAGAAGAATGGTGGGGTCTCTGCGGTGGTCTGTAGATTTCACCTTACTAACCGGATTGAGGGTCTAGCATGGCTGGGAACGTGAAAGAAAGAAAGGACCGGCCCCAGTTGCAGCCCTTGGATGATTTTGTGGGCGTGTCCGATTTGCCGCACTTTGCTCTGGCGGCGTGCAGACACGTTTGATGCGGTGCATGATATGCTGTTAAGATTTGTTCTCCAAATGCTGACAATCAAGACACTGAAAAAATAAAGTCTGGCCAACAGCTGATAAAACCCTTATCTCTTGTATCCATGTGTGAAAACGCACACGTAACATCTTGCACACACATCAAATCCCATCACCGACGTTTGGAAGAGAAGACCAGTTTGAGCATTAGTATGAATGACATGTTACACATGGCATGCATTCTGCCTGAAAATGGGAAGAGTGAAGGGAGAAATCTGAGAGACTGACATTGTTACACATGGCATGCATTCTGCCTGAAAAATGGGAAGAGTGAAGGGAGAAATCTGAGAGACTGACATTGTTACACATGGCATGCATTCTGCCTGAAACATGGGAAGAGTGAAGGGAGAAATCTGAGAGACTGACATTGTTACACATGGCATGCATTCTGCCTGAAAAATGGGAAGAGTGAAGGGAGAAATCTGAGAGACTGACATTGTTACACATGGCATGCATTCTGCTTGAAAAATGGGAAGAGTGAAGGGAGAAATCTGAGAGACTGACATTGTTACACATGGCATGCATTCTGCCTGAAAAATGGGAAGAGTGAAGGGAGAAATCTGAGAGACTGACATTGTTACACATGGCATGCATTCTGCCTGAAAAATGGGAAGAGTGAAGGGAGAAATCTGAGAGACTGACATTGTTACACATGGCATGCATTCTGCCTGAAAAATGGGAAGAGTGAAGGGAGAAATCTGAGAGACTGACATTGTTACACATGGCATGCATTCTGCCTGAAACATGGGAAGAGTGAAGGGAGAAATCTGAGAGACTGACATTGTTACACATGGCATGCATTCTGCCTGAAACATGGGAAGAGTGAAGGGAGAAATCTGAGAGACTGACATTGTTACACATGGCATGCATTCTGCCTGAAAAATGGGAAGAGTGAAGGGAGAAATCTGAGAGACTGACATTGTTACACATGGCATGCATTCTGCCTGAAAAATGGGAAGAGTGAAGGGAGAAATCTGAGAGACTGACATTGTTACACATGGCATGCATTCTGCCTGAAACATGGGAAGAGTGAAGGGAGAAATCTGAGAGACTGACATTGTTACACATGGCATGCATTCTGCCTGAAAACATGGGAAGAGTGAAGGGAAAATCTGAGAGACTGACATTGTTACACATGGCATGCATTCTGCCTGAAAAATGGGAAGAGTGAAGGGAGAAATCTGAGAGACTGACATTGTTACACATGGCATGCATTCTGCCTGAAACATGGGAAGAGTGAAGGGAGAAATCTGAGAGACTGACATTGTTACACATGGCATGCATTCTGCCTGAAAAATGGGAAGAGTGAAGGGAGAAATCTGAGAGACTGACATTGTTACACATGGCATGCATTCTGCCTGAAACATGGGAAGAGTGAAGGGAGAAATCTGAGAGACTGACATTGTTACACATGGCACGCATTCTGCCTGAAAAATGGGAAGAGTGAAGGGAGAAATCTGAGAGACTGACATTGTTACACATGGCACGCATTCTGCCTGAAAAATGGGAAGAGTGAAGGGAGAAATCTGAGAGACTGACATTGTTACACATGGCATGCATTCTGCCTGAAAAATGGAAGAGTGAAGGGAGAAATCTGAGAGACTGACATTGTTACACATGGCATGCATTCTGCCTGAAAAATGGGAAAGTGAAGGAGAAATCTGAGAGACTGACATTGTTACACATGGCATGCATTCTGCCTGAAAAATGGGAAGAGTGAAGGAGAAATCTGAGAGACTGACATTGTTACACATGGCATGCATTCTGCCTGAAAAATGGGAAGAGTGAAGGGAGAAATCTGAGAGACTGACATTGTTACACATGGCATGCATTCTGCCTGAAAAATGGGAAGAGTGAAGGGAGAAATCTAGAGACTGACATTGTTACACATGCATGCATTCTGCCTGAAAATGGGAAGAGTGAAGGGAGAAATCTGAGAGACTGACATTGTTACACATGGCATGCATTCTGCCTGAAAAATGGGAAGAGTGAAGGGAGAAATCTGAGAGACTGACATTGTTACACATGGCATGCATTCTGCCTGAAAAATGGGAAGAGTGAAGGGAGAAATCTGAGAGACTGACATTGTTACACATGGCATGCATTCTGCCTGAAAATGGGAAGAGTGAAGGGAGAAATCTGAGAGACTGACATTGTTACACATGGCATGCATTCTGCCTGAAAACATGGGAAGAGTGAAGGGAGAAATCTGAGAGACTGACATTGTTACACATGGCATGCATTCTGCCTGAAAAATGGGAAGAGTGAAGGGAGAAATCTGAGAGACTGACATTGTTACACATGGCATGCATTCTGCCTGAAAATGGGAAGAGTGAAGGAGAAATCTGAGAGACTGACATTGTTACACATGGCATGCATTCTGCTGAAAATGGGAAGAGTGAAGGGAGAAATCTGAGAGACTGACATTGTTACACATGGCATGCATTCTGCCTGAAAAATGGGAAGAGTGAAGGGAGAAATCTGAGAGACTGACATTGTTACACATGGCATGCATTCTGCCTGAAACATGGGAAGAGTGAAGGGAGAAATCTGAGAGACTGACATTGTTACACATGGCATGCATTCTGCCTGAAAAATGGGAAGAGTGAAGGGAGAAATCTGAGAGACTGACATTGTTACACATGGCATGCATTCTGCCTGAAACATGGGAAGAGTGAAGGGAGAAATCTGAGAGACTGACATTGTTACACATGGCATGCATTCTGCCTGAAAAATGGGAAGAGTGAAGGGAGAAATCTGAGAGACTGACATTGTTACACATGGCATGCATTCTGCCTGAAACATGGAAGAGTGAAGGGAGAAATCTGAGAGACTGACATTGTTACACATGGCACGCATTCTGCCTGAAAAATGGGAAGAGTGAAGGGAGAAATCTGAGAGACTGACATTGTTACACATGGCAGCATTCTGCCTGAAACATGGGAAGAGTGAAGGGAGAAATCTGAGAGACTGACATTGTTACACATGGCATGCATTCTGCCTGAAACATGGGAAGAGTGAAGGGAGAAATCTGAGAGACTGACATTGTTACACATGGCATGCATTCTGCCTGAAAAATGGGAAGAGTGAAGGGAGAAATCTGAGAGACTGACATTGTTACACATGGCATGCATTCTGCCTGAAACATGGGAAGAGTGAAGGGAGAAATCTGAGAGACTGACATTGTTACACATGGCATGCATTCTGCCTGAAAAATGGAAGAGTGAAGGGAGAAATCTGAGAGACTGACATTGTTACACATGGCATGCATTCTGCTTGAAACATGGGAAGAGTGAAGGAGAAATCTGAGAGACTGACATTGTTACACATGGCATGCATTCTGCCTGAAAAATGGGAAGAGTGAAGGGAGAAATCTGAGAGACTGACATTGTTACACATGGCATGCATTCTGCCTGAAACATGGGAAGAGTGAAGGGAGAAATCTGAGAGACTGACATTGTTACACATGGCATGCATTCTGCCTGAAAAATGGGAAGAGTGAAGGGAGAAATCTGAGAGACTGACATTGTTACACATGGCATGCATTCTGCTTGAAACATGGGAAGAGTGAAGGGAGAAATCTGAGAGACTGACATTGTTACACATGGCATGCATTCTGCCTGAAACATGGGAAGAGTGAAGGGAGAAATCTGAGAGACTGACATTGTTACACATGGCATGCATTCTGCCTGAAAAATGGGAAGAGTGAAGGGAGAAATCTGAGAGACTGACATTGTTACACATGGCATGCATTCTGCCTGAAAAAATGGGAAGAGTGAAGGGAGAAATCTGAGAGACTGACATTGTTACACATGGCATGCATTCTGCCTGAAAAATGGGAAGAGTGAAGGGAGAAATCTCAGAGACTGACATTGTTACACATGGCATGCATTCTGCCTGAAAAATGGGAAGAGTGAAGGGAGAAATCTGAGAGACTGACATTGTTACACATGGCATGCATTCTGCCTGAAACATGGAAGAGTGAAGGGAGAAATCTGAGAGACTGACATTGTTACACATGGCATGCATTCTGCCTGAAACATGGGAAGAGTGAAGGGAGAAATCTGAGAGACTGACATTGTTACACATGGCATGCATTCTGCCTGAAAAATGGGAAGAGTGAAGGGAGAAATCTGAGAGACTGACATTGTTACACATGGCATGCATTCTGCCTGAAAAATGGGAAGAGTGAAGGGAGAAATCTGAGAGACTGACATTGTTACACATGGCATGCATTCTGCCTGAAAAATGGGAAGAGTGAAGGGAGAAATCTGAGAGACTGACATTGTTACACATGGCATGCATTCTGCCTGAAACATGGGAAGAGTGAAGGGAGAAATCTGAGAGACTGACATTGTTACACATGGCATGCATTCTGCCTGAAACATGGGAAGAATGAAGGGAGAAATCTGAGAGACTGACATTGACTGAATGACACACAGGAAATGACAATGTAGCGCTAGCAGGCAGCTCTTCATTCGGCTCCACCCAAGTAGACAGCCTGTTGTAGTAAAGCGAGCGTGAACTGTAAAGCAGCTAGAGCTTGGTCTGTGACCGAGGATAGGCGCTATATAAATACCCAATATAATAACAAGTAGACAGCCTGTTGTAGTAAGTTTCAAAATGGAGTGACTGACGGCGGAGAACGAAGCAAAATTTAGAAAGAGAGGGTGTTAGTTACCGCCAATGACATTGACAAACAAAGCACAGGACAAGACATCAGATTCTCCCCACCACATGGACTAACAACAGATGAGTCATTTTCGTTCTTTGTTTGTACTGTCTTAAATGTTAAATGTGATTTATTTTTTCGCCTGAAGAAGACCCAAGTGGTTGAAATGCATCGTGTCTTGTCATGTGCTTTGTTTGTCAATGTCATTGGCGGTAACTAACACCCTCTCTTTCTAAATTCTGTTGTAGTAAAGCGAGCGTGAACTGTAAAGCAGCTAGAGCTTGGTCTCAAAGCGAGGACAGGCGCTACGTGAGTACACTTAATAACTTTGTGGGCAAGTCCGATTTGCCGCACTGTTCTCTGGCGGCCTGCCGCACTGTTCTCTGGCGGCCTGCCGCACTGTTCTCTGGCGGCCTGCAGAAAGTTTTGATGCAGTGTATAGTTTGCAATTATCATTTTTGTTTTTCAGACTCTGACAGTTATGACACTGAAAAAAAATCTGGCCAGCAGCTAATACAAGCTAACAGAACTCAACTATCTTGTCAGAGAAAGCCTCATGTATCTTGTCAGAGAAAACCTCATGTATCTTGTCAGAGAAAACCTAGCCTTCTAGAACGCAAGCGGCGCTGAGTACAAGAACACTGTGTTTCAGGAGAATGTGTGCATCAGAATTTCATGGGAAAAAGTAACAATTGGAGTGGAAGTCTTTGGTGGAATACGTTTTTTTTCTATCTTCCAGACCAATAGTTCTGTCATTTTTTTAAAATTTCAAAACAGCTGCACGGGCCACAGTAGCAGAAACAAGGGATGACAGTAAGGAACGAGAACTACACGGATAAAAGACAGTAAGGAACGAGAACTACACGGATAAAAGACAGTAAGGAAAGAGAACTACAGGGATAAAAGATAGTAAGGAAAGAGAACTACAGGGATAAAAGACAGTAAGGAAAGAGAACTACATGGATAAAAGACAGTAAGGAAAGAGAACTACATGGATAAAAGACAGTGTGGAAAGAGAACTACACGGATAAAAGACAGTATGGAAAGAGAACTACAGGGATAAAAGACAGTAAGGAAAGAGAACTACAGGGATAAAAGACAGTAAGGAAAGAGAACTACATGGATAAAAGACAGTAAGGAAAGAGAACTACACGGATAAAAGACAGTAATGGAAAGAGAACTACAGGGATAAAAGACAGTAAGGAAAGAGAACTACAGGGATAAAAGACAGTAAGGAAAGAGAACTACACGGATAAAGACAGTAAGGAAAGAACTACATGGATAAAAGACAGTAAGGAAGAGAACTACAGGGATAAAAGACAGTAAGGAAAGAGAACTACATGGATAAAAGACAGTAAGGAAAGAGAACTACATGGATAAAAGACAGTAAGGAAAGAGAACTACATGGATAAAAGACAGTAAGGAAAGAGAACTACAGGGATAAAAGACAGTAAGGAAAGAGAACTACAGGGATAAAAGACAGTAAGGAAAGAGAACTACACGGATAAAGACAGTAAGGAAAGAGAACTACAGGATAAAAGACAGTAGGAAGAGAACTACAGGATAAAAGACAGTAAGGAAAGAGAACTACCGATAAAAGACAGTAAGGAAAGAGAACTACACGGATAAAAGACAGTAAGGAAAGAGAACTACATGGATAAAAGACAGTAAGGAAAGAGAATACAGGGATAAAAGACAGTAAGGAAAGAGATACAGGATAAAAGACAGTAGGAAAGAGAACTACAGGGATAAAAGACAGAGTGGCAGAGAGTGACAGAACAGAGGAAAGACAACAGGACAAAACCGCCGTCTGCATGGACAGGGGGTCAGTGAAGATACTGCATGTAGGCTTACAGTTTGTACGTTTCACCCTTCCCCTCTCCTCCCTCCCCCCCCCCCCCCTCTCCGTCCTCCCATCCCCGTATAGCAAACAGATAAACAACGTGTGCACTGAGTGGGGGATGGGGCAAAAGGAAAACCCACTCTTCCGTGATGCACAGGCAATACACCGTAAATCAATTACCCCCCCCCCCCCACCTCATCCCCCCCCTCCCCAACCCCAAGGCATTGGCGTGGCAGTATATGCAGATCAGTGCATTCTTAGGACATAATGATACTAATACTAATATACCTGACCATGATTATGCTCTCTGATTGATATTACCATAATTATGATTGATTAAGCTCTGTGACTGATATTATCATAACTATGATTGATTATGCTCTGTGACTGATATTATCATAACTATGATTGATGATGCTCTCTGACTGATATTATCATAACTATGATTGATGATGCTCTGATTGATATTATCACAACTATGATTGATGATGCTCTCTGATATTATCATAACTATGATTGATGATGCTCTGTGATTGATATTATCATAACTATGATTGATGATGCTCTGTGATTGATATTATCATAACTATGATTGATGATGCTCTGTGATTGATATTATCATAACTATGATTGATTATGCTCTCTGATTGATATTATCATAACTATGATTGCAGCAATGCTGCGTACTAAAGATCGAACTCACCCTCAGAACGTGTTGGAAGTGTGGCACAGAAACTTTTTTCCTTTCTTTTCGCTTTTTCTTTTCTTTTTCTTTTCTTTTAAAAACTCAAATGCAAAGACAAAGCTTCAATCCACTTGGCGTTTTAAAACCAAAACACCAACACAAAAAAAAAAAAAAAAAAAAAAAAAAAAAAAAAAAAAAAATTTAGTCCCCCCACGCTTAGTTCATTAAAAAAAAAAAAATCTTTAGGTCGTGCTTTTTTCTATTCTTTTCCTTTTTCCTTTTTTTTTCTATTTTTGTTTGTAAATATATATTCTGTTCCTGTGACACAGACACCAAGCGAGTCAGCTGAGACAGACTATGTCTGCAATCCGCACTGTCTGTCTGTCGATCAGAACCCGCTACGGGAGGGGAAAATAAATCCAGTCAGCTTAAAAGCCGTCTGGGCTTTCTCTGGAAGATTACCGCCCCAGGCAAGATTAACGGATTTAATGTCAGAAGCTGTTGTTGCCAGAGTCTTAAGTTGGTAGGGGAGAGGTGGGATTGTTCTTCTTATTATTAACGTCTGGTGTGGTGCGACGTGCTTTGTGGACCAATCGCTGTGATTCGTGGCGATCCACTCCCCCTACTCCCCCCCCCCTTCCTCCCGCTGCCCCCGTCCCCCTCCCAACCTCCCTCTTACCCACCCGTTGCTGCTTCTCTGGTCACGCTTTGGCTTTGTGATCGTTCTGTCTTCTGTCTGTCTGTCTGTCTGTCTGTCTGTCTGTCTGTCGTCTCTCTCTCTCTCTCTCTCTCTCTCTCTCTCTCTCTCTCTCTCTCTCTCTCTCTCGTAAACCGTCCCAGTTTTAGGACACCTCTCTCTGTCTGTCTGTCTGTCTGTCTGTCTGTCTGTCTGTCTGTCTGTCTCTCTCCTCTCTCTCTCTCTCTCTCTCTCTCTAGTAAACCGTCCCAGTTTTAGGACACCTCTGTCTGTCTGTCTGCCTGTCTGTCTGTCTGTCTGTCTGTCTGTCTGTCTGTCCTGCCTGCCTCTCTCTCTCTCTCTCTCTCTCTCTCTCTCTCTCTCTCTAGTAAACGGTCTCAGTTTCTCTCTCTCTCTTTCTACCCCCCCCTCTCTTTCTAGCCCCCCCCCCCCCACTCGCTCTCTGTGTTCTCTCTACATTGTGAAATAACATCCAACAAAGTCGCAATTTTCGTCCCAGTGACCTACGCAAATTAAGGAAACAATCAACAAACTGCAGATTCTTCATGATGTACATTGTGAAATAACATTTTACCAACAAACTACAGATTCTTCATGATGTACATTGTGAAATAACATTTTACCAACAAACTACAGATTCCTCATGATGTACATTGTGAAATAACATTTTACCAACAAACAACAGATTCTTCATGATGTACATTGTGAAATAACATTTTATCAACAAACTACAGATTCTTCATGATGTACATTGTGAAATAACATTTTACCAACAAACTACAGATTCTTCATGATGTACATTGTGAAATAACATTTTACCAACAAACAACAGATTCTTTATGATATGCATCGTAAAATAACATTTTACCAACAAACTACAGATTCTTAATTCAAATTTAAAAAAAACAACAAACACCCAAAGCATTTTACAGAAGCGCTTTCGGTTTTTGCAAACCTTCCTCAGCTGACCATGGAAGTCGGCGTCAAAACTAGTTGACGTAATGTGTGTTTTTTACGTCATTAATCCCCCCCCCCTCCCCCCCCCCCCCCCCCCCCCCCCATTGCTGTATGATAAATAGTGCTGCCTGGGTGAAGTCTTGATTCAATGAAGGGAAAAATTACAGATTCTTCATGAAAGACATTGTGAAATAACATTTTACCAACAAACTATAGATTCTTCATGAAAGACATTGTGAAATAACATTTTATCAAGTCGCAATTTTCAGCCTGTTGAGCACCGGGTAGTCTCATACCTTGTCGACATAAGCAAAGTTTATGTGAAATGGCATGGGAATTTGTATTAGTTTGGCTGAATAAATTGTACTCCAAGATCACCCCTGCAGGGCAGCAAAATAAAATGTTTAATTCGTTTTCTTTACCAATGTTGCATTGACGTTGCAGGTAAGCATATTTTCCTTTCTGACACAATATCTAAAGGAATGATGAGCAATACTAGACGCACCGAATCGACACTTGGTCAATTCCCTTGTTGTATGTCTCTTCATTTTCAGCTCAATACACCCAACACTGGTCAATTCCCTTGTTGTATGTCTCTTCATTTTCAGCTCAATACACCCAACACTGGTCAATTCCCTTGTTGTATATCTCTTCATTTTCAACTCAATACACCCAACACTGGTCAATTCATTTGTTGTATGTCTCTTCATTTTCAACTCAATACACCCAACACTGGTCAATTCCCTTGTTGTATATCTCTTCATTTTCAACTCAATACACCCAACACTGGTCAATTCCTTTGTTGTATATCTCTTCATTTTCAACTCAATACACCCAACACTGGTCAGTTCATGTGTTACATAATTCTTCATTTTCAGTTCAATACACCCAACACTGGTCAATTCCTTTGTTGTATATCTCTTCATTTTCAACTCAATACACCCAACACTGGTCAATTCCTTTGTTGTATATCTCTTCATTTTCAACTCAATAC
>CM065747.1:13959194-13964194 GCA_033310375.1 Conus canariensis | reverse complement strand
GGCATCATCCGTGACCCATAATGAAGATACCTGCTAATTTTCAGAAAGATCAGCCAAGTACTTTCCGAGATATTCCATGAAGAAGAAAAACCGTTACAGGCCGTTACAGCCGTTAGTAACGACTATAACGGGGTAAACTAAAACATCGGGCATCAATTCGTGACCCATAATGAACATACCTGCTAATTTTCAGAAAGATCGGCCAAGTACTTTCTGAGATATTCCATAAAGAAGAAAAACCGTTACAGGCCGTTACAGCCGTTAGTAACGGCTCTAACGGTAAACTAAAACATCGCTGATTATTCGTGATCCGTAATGAACATACCTACAAATTTTCAGAAAGATCGGCCAAGTACTTTCTGAGATATTCCATAAAGAAGAAAACCCGTTACAGGCCGTTACAGCCGTTAGTAACGGCTATAATGGTGTAAACTAAAACATAGGCATCATCCGTGACGCATAATGAACATACCTGCTAATTTTCACAAAGATCGGCCAAGTACTTTCTGAGATATTCAATAAAGAAGAAAAACCGTTACAGGCCGTTACAGCCGTTAGTAACGGCTACAACGGTAAATTTAAATAATCGGGCATTTTTCGTGACCCATAATGAAGATGCCTGGTAATTTTCAGAAAGATCGGCCACGTACTTTCTGAGATATTCCCTAAAGAAGAAAAACCGTTACATGCCGTTACAACCGTTAGTAACGGCTATAACGGGGCAAACTAAAACATCAGGCATCATCCGTGACCCATAATGAACATACCTGATAATTTTCACAAAGATCGGCCAAGTATTTTCTGAGATATGCCAATAAGAAGAAAAACCGTAACAGGCCGTTACAGCCGTTAGTAACGGTGTAACGGTAAACTAAAACATCGCTGATTATTCGTGACCCATAATGAACATACCTACAAATTTTCAGAAAGATCGGCCACGTACTTTCTGAGATATTCCATAAAGAAGAAAAACCGTTACAGGCCGTTACAGCCGTTAGTAACGGCTATAACGGGGTAAATTAAAACATCGGGCATCATCCGTGACCATTAATGAACATACATACAAATTTTCAGAAAGATCGGCCAAGTACTTTCCGAGATATTCCATAAAGAAGAAAAGCCGTTACAGGCCGTTACAGCCATTAGTAACGGCTATAACGGGGTAAACTAAAACATCGGGCATCATCTGTGACCCATAATGAACATACCTGCTAATTTTCATAAAGGTCGGCCAAGTACTTTCTGAGATATGCCATAAAGAAGAAAAACCGTTAGAGGCCGTTACAGCCGTTAGTAATGGTTATAACGGTAAACTAAAACATCGGGCATTATTCGTGACCCATAATGAATATACCTACATATTTTCAGAAAGATCGGCCACGTACTTTCTGAGATATTCCATAAAGAAGAAAAAGCCGTTACAGGCCGTTACTGCCGTTAGTAACGGCTATAACGAGGTAAACTAAAACATCGGGCATCATCCGTGACCCATAATGAACGTACCTGCTCATTTTTACAAAGATCGGCCAAGTACTTTCTGAGATATTCAATAAAGAAGAAAAACCGTTACAGGCCGTTATAGCCGTTAGTAACGGCTATAGCGGTAAACTAAAACATCGGGCATCATCCGTTGCCTATAATGAACATACCTACAAATTTTCAGTAAGTTCGGCCCAGTAGTTTTGTCTGGAGCGAGTGGAACACATTTTGACCACAGACACACGGACAGACAGACAGACAGACAGACAGACAGACACACAGACAGCATTTCGTCGTTCCCATTCTAAAGTACTCCCTGTTCTATAAGAACTGGGAGTACAAAAATGATGTTCAAACACACCAATATTCTCAATTTAGATATTACGATCTGATTCATGAAAATCAACCAGGTTTTCGAGAAAATCATTCTTTTCACACTGCTCTTGTATAACTTATCGATAGATCTCTTACGAATATTAACAATAATGACCTTACTGTAATTCTTTTGTAGATTTTGAAAAAGTGTTTGACGTTGTAAACCACTCCCTTCTTATAAAAAAGCTTATGTGCTAAAAAGTATCGAATACATCCTTAAAATTCTTTACCTCGTTTCTCGCTAATCGTCAACAGCTTGTTGAAATTAACTCCAAAAGGTCAAAGTTAGTCCCTTTAAAATTTGGTGTCCCTAGGGGTCAGTATTGGAGCCCATGCTATTTTCTATTTTTATAAACGACTTATCATTGTTTACAGAATGTTGTTGTGAAATGTTTGCTGATTTTACTCTGTATGAAAAGGCCATTAAATTAATTCAGCTGAAATCCAATACCTTGACAAAGAGCGATCACAACACTTTAAATATTCTTCCATTTAAAAACAGATTCTGCTTGTGCATTTACAATGTAATGAATGGATCAGCCCCGAAGAAAATCATTGAAAGCTTTGTCATCAATAGTTACAGAAATACACATAAACTGTCTCTTCCCAGACCTCGAAGTAATCTTTATAAATCAAGTTTTCTGTATTCTGGAGGGACCGCATGGAATAGTTTGCCTTCCTTCATAAAATCATCTCCCTCAAAACAGACATTTAAAACAGCACTAAAAATGCATCTGACAGAAACTCTGCGCATCAATTAAAGTCATTTCCATCAGTGCGATCCCCTTATCCCCATCTGTGTGTGTGTGTGTGTGTGTGTGGTGCGGGCGCGCGCGTGTGTGTGCGTGTGTGTGTGTGCATGAAGTTGATTTTCCACCAATAGTTCAATTATTGTTTCATATTTCATATGAGAGTTATGTATTTGCTTGACAGAAACTGTGTGCTTTTAATTTTTTTTTTTTTTGGGGGGGGGGGGGGGGGGGGGGGGGCGCTTATGGTCATATGTTGAATTAGTTTCTTTCTTGTTTATGAGGGCAGGATGTTTAAAAAAAAAAAGCTGGAAAGCTTATTCTTTAACCCTTGATAAAGATAATTTTGACTTGACTTGACACACACACACACACACACACACACACACACACACACACACACACACACACACCACACACACACACACACACACACACACACCGCATGTATTGGCACTCACACCGCACATCCGGGTCCGTATCCACCAACCACATGTACACACACAAACACACTCACACGAACACACAGACACACAATAACAGTGGCGCTAATGATAATTGGTGGGAACCCAAGCGCGTAGGGATAATGCATAGGTCAGACATCTGCTATCCACGTCTCAAGTCCTCTCATCTTAGTCATTGATTCAATTATCTGTCATCTGCAAACTGTGCACAGTGATGTCTCAAAACTTGGCAGATGTGGTGTAGCGTATATGGACTAGTCCGCACGCCGTGACACCTCCTTCAGGAAACTGAAACTAAAACTGAAACTGAAACGGATCTTGGTGTCAGAGTTTCAAGTCTGCACACACACACACACACACACACACACACACACGCACACGCCACAAGAGAGAGAGAGAGAGAGAGAGAGAGAGAGAGAGAGAGAGAGAGAGAGAGAGAGAGAGAGGTGTTTTTTTTTATTCCCACTGCCTTAGCCCATTAGAAGAACGGTAAACGTGAAAACAAAGCAAGTGACCTACACATACAAATGATAAGCGCCTCTACGAACGATTAAAACCGGGTTGACTTCCATTTTGCTGATAAAAAACAAACAAACAAAAAAACAAACAAACAAACAAAAAAAAAACCCTTGATAATAATCAATTTGGATGTCCCCCCCCCCCCCCTGAAAAACAATAGGACTTTATGAACTCTCTAACCACTCTCTTACTCACCCTTCCCCTCACCCCCTCCCTCCAGGCAAATTGTGACAAAGGTCAGTAAAACAAGACATTGAAAGATACGGGAGCAGAAAAAAGCTATCGGGATTTGCGAGAGGAAGTATGGTATTGGGTCAGTGTTGAGTACGAAGACACTCAGAGAAGGATGATAGGAGGTTTACAGAGAACGCCTTCCCATCAGACAAGCTCTTTGTCTTTCACGTTCCCGGCCGTGCTAGATCCTCAATCCGGTTAGTAAGGCGAAGTCCACAGTCCGCCGCAGAGACCCCACCGGTCCCCACAGCTTCTCCTGGACCTCAACCGGACTGGGTCACGTCTGGCGTCTTAAGGCTTCAAAGGAGGGGCAGGACTGTGAGATGTGGGTGGGAGTTTGGGAGCTTGTACCACAAGGGCACTGGTCAGTATGAGAGAGAGAGAGAGAGAGAGAGAGAGAGAGAGAGAGAGAGAGAGAGAGAGAGGGGGGGGGGGGATAAGGGATTGGAGAGGAACTGGCAGTGTCCTGTTCGCAGCCTGAAGATGATAACTTGAGCTGCTCTGTCGAGCTGGTGGACGCAGTCCTCTTCAGTCCCAATGTCCAGGCGTTGGCGCTACACTCTTCTGAAGTTGTTCCTCAGGATGGTTTTAGCTTCACTGTAGGACATCAGGTGCCCTGACTGTTCCTGCCTGCTACCGACCTTGGACAGACGGTCTGCCTCCTCATTCCCTCTAATGCCACAGTGAGAAGGGATCCACTGCAGGACTGCAGCAGTTCTCTGTTGGAGCTTGTTCCCTCTAATGCCACAGTGAGAAGGGATCCACTGCAGGACTACAGCAGTTCTCTGTTGGAGGAGACTGAGTTCCTCTCTGATGGCTCTGATTATTTGTTCCCCTCCTGGTGTCTGGAGGCTCTTCAGGGTGGATTGACAATCTGTCGTCAGGACTGTGGTTTGTAGCTGGTCTTCCTGGTTAAAGGTCAGGGTGGATTGACAGTCTGTCAGGACTGTGGTTTGTAGCTGGTCTTCCTGGTTAAGGGTCAGGATGGATTGACAGTTTGTCAGAAGGACTGTTGGTTTGTAGCTGGTCTTCCTGGTTAAGGGTCAGGGTGGATTGGCAGTCTGTCAGAAGGACTGTGGTTTGTAGCTGGTCTTCCTGGTTAAGAGTCAGTGTGGATTGACTGTCAGGACTGTGGTTTGTAGCTGGTCTTCCTGGTTAAGGGTCAGGGTGGATTAACAGT
>CM065747.1:13929194-13946694 GCA_033310375.1 Conus canariensis | reverse complement strand
TACAGTTACTACTTAGCTCTAACAGTTATAAGGTTATTGGGAATTTTGGTATGTTTCTATTTAAGGCATTTAAGATCAGAGAAATAATGACGTCTTAGATAGTCTTGTTGTGTTGTTGTTTTCCTGATAAATCATTTGTTTCATACATTTAATGTGAATGATTGTGCTCATTCCCCTTCAAATTGGCCAATGGCCTTACTGAATCAAAAAAAAATCTGAAGTCTGAAGTCTCTTTCTCTGTCTGTCTGTCTGTCTGTGTCTGTCTCTCTCTCTCTCTCTCTCTCTCTCTCTCTCTCTCTCTCTCTCTCTCCTCTCTCTCTCTCTCTCTCTCCCGATCAGGAGAGGTGATTTGCCTAGTAAAGAATGAACTATGTCCCCTTGTTTTGACAACTGAAACATGTCACCTCTGATCTTTGCGTAGTTTTGCTTGATAAAAAATGTTTGGATTAGACACATGTTCTCTGCATTTGTTTGTATGTACCGCCTGTGTTCTCTTTTTGTACTCCCAGTTCTTATAGAACAGGGAGTACTTTATAATGGGAACGAAGAAATGCTCTGTGTGGTGTGTGGGGGGGGGGGGGGGGGGGGGGGGGGTGCGCGTGTGGTGTGTGTGTGTGTGTGTGTGTGTGTGTGCCGTCCGTGGTCAAAATGTGTTCCACTCGCTCCAGACACAACTACTGGGCCGATCTTTCTGAAAATTTGTAGGTATGTTCATTATGGGTCACGGATGATGCCCGATGTGTTATTTTACCGTTACAGCCGTTACTAAGGGCTATAACGGCCCATAACGATTTTCTTCTTTATGGAATATTTCAGAAAATACTTGGCCGATCTTTCTGAAAATTTGTAGGTATTTTCATTGTGGGTCACGGATGATGCTCGATATGTTATTTTACCGTTATAGCCGTTACTAACGGCTACAACGGTCCATAACGGTTTTTCTTCTTTATGGAATACCTGAGAAAGTACTTGGCCGATCTTTCTGAAAATTTGTAGGTATTTTCATTATGGGTCGAGGATGATGCCCGATGTGTTATTTTACCGTCATAGCCGTTACTAACGGTATGGGTCATTATGGGTCACGGATGATGGCCGATGTTTACCAGAATTGCCGTTACTAACGGCTATAACGGCACCAAACGGTTTTTTTCTCTCTATGGAATATCTCACGTGTATTCAAGATAAACTGGGAGTGCTTTTATATACTTTGCATCTTGTTTTAATTAGATGGAAAGAATACAGTACTTTCAATGATAAGAACTGGGGTGTGTGAACCCAGAGTATTTTGAATGATAAGAATTGAGGTCTGTGAACCCAGAATGAATTGTTTGGACGTCTGTGTAACCTGAAGGGAAAAAAACATTGAAGTTTGTCCAGTGAGCGAATCTGTCTTGAACATTTTTGTTGTTGTTGCGAAGACATGTCTTGCTGAATGATCAATTGACCAAGGAAAAAAAACAACAACCTTATAGCGTCAAAGAAGTGAGGCGCAGATAAGTTGTTTTTTTTAAATTATTTTTTAACTGGGACAGAAGTTTGAAATTGTATCCTGGTTAGTTTTTTTGGACGAAAGCTCTCACATGTGTGGTTGCATGCAGGGTGCATGGTTGTCTTTGTATGCGAGCGCGTATACAGAGACCGTCGTGTGACAGTGGTGACCCCGACTTCCGACTAGGGGTCAAGTGAACGCGTATCCTGAGTTTCTGTTGAAAAGATTTCGTTTGTCTCCCCTCACCCTAGATATTCTAAGTAGGATTTCCTTTTCTTCCCCCCGTCCTCTGCTTACTATGTTTTAGGTAAGCTGTGGTTCTTCCTCTTTGCTTTGACTGATTTATGTGACTATTGATTTCATCACTGGATTGGTGCCTTACTCCCTTTTGCTTATTTGAATAGTTACTTTTCGTTTCCCTACCCCGGGACGATTGGCTCTTCCACTTTCTCTTCCTAAATCACAGGAAGGGGGTGCAGGTATTGGAGAGAGTTGTCTCTCCCTTTCCTACTGTCTAGTTCCTTAACTGAATGTGTTTAGTTAGGTTCATTTCGCTACCCAGTCCCGGGAGGACTGGCTCTTCCACCCCCTCTTCCTAAATCACAGGAAGGGGATGCAAGAGTTGGAGAGAGTTGTCCGTCCCTTTCTCACTATTTAGTACGGTTTCCTTCTTCGTCGTTTTAGACGTTAGTCTTTTTCGTCGCCTTCATCTTCTGTAGACATAACTGCACGATGTCATACAGCTGAACACGCGTAGCTGATTTTGCTTCACTGCTGCATTCTTCGGTTTTGCTGCTAAGATGTCCGTTTGTTTCCTTTGTTTTCATTTGCTGGTTTGAAGCAGCATCTTGATGTTGTGAGCTGTACTCAGTGACTTATTTTGGTAGTTTTCGTATACTGTTTGCTTGTTTACCACTGGATCGTTGAGTACCTTACTCACACTTGTTTTTCCGTACTGTGGTCAACGGCCTGTGCTATTCCCAGCTTTGGTTTTGAAATGAAAGTTTCCGTTTGTACCCGCTTCTTCTTTTTCAGTTCCAGTGTTCATGTTCCGTAACTCCATGCTGTTTTAAGGCCAAGTTGATGTAGCTAGTGTTCTGTTTTAGACATGTGTGCTTTCCCTTTCCCATCTTGCTTCCTGGATCCATCATGGAATCATTTGATGTGAACTTGGCACAACACAACAATCATGAAATCATTTGGTGTGTACTTGGCACAAGGCAAAAATCATGCAATCATTTGATGTGAGTTTGGCACAAGGCAACAATCATGGAATCATTTGATGTGTACTTGGCACAAGGCAACAATCATGGAATCATTTGATGTGAGTTTGGCACAACACAACAATCATGAAATCATTTGATGTGTACTTGGCACAAGGCAACAATCATGGAATCATTTGATGTGAGTTTGGCACAAGGCAACAATCATGGAATCATTTGGTGTGTACTTGGCACAAGGCAACAATCATGGAATCATTTGATGTGAGTTTGGCACAAGGCAACAATCATGGAATCATTTGATGTGTACTTGGCACAAGGCAACAATCATGGAATCATTTGATGTGAGTTTGGCACAACACAACAATCATGAAATCATTTGATGTGTACTTGGCACAAGGCAACAATCATGGAATCATTTGATGTGAGTTTGGCACAAGGCAACAATCATGGAATCATTTGGTGTGTACTTGGCACAAGGCAACAATCATGGAATCATTTGATGTGAGTTTGGCACAAGGCAACAATCATGGAATCATTTGATGTGTACTTGGCACAAGGCAACAATCATGGAATCATTTGATGTGAGTTTGGCACAAAAAAACAATCATGAAATCGTTTGATGTGTACTTGGCACAAGGCAACAATCATGGAATCATTTGATGTGAGTTTGGCACAAGGCAACAATCATGGAATCATTTGGTGTGTACTTGGCACAAGGCAACAATCATGGAATCCTTTGATGTGAGTTTGGCACAAGACAACAATCATGGAATCATTTAATGTGTACTTGGCACAAGGCAACAATCATGGAATCATTTGATGTGAGTTTGGCACAAGGCAACAATCATGGACTCATTTGGTGTGTACTTGGCACAAGGCAACTATCATGGAATCATTTGATGTGAGTTTGGCACAAGGCAACAATCATGGAATCATCTGATGTGAGTTTGGCACAAGGCAACAATCATGGAATCATTTGATGCGAGTTTCGCACAAGGCAACAATCATGGAATCATTTGATGTGAGTTTGGCACAAGGCAACAACCATTGAATCATTTGATGTGAGTTTGACACAAGACAACAATCATGGAATCATTTGATGTGAGTTTGGCACAAGACAACAATCATGGAATCATTTGATGTGTACTTGGAACAAGGCAACAATCATGGAATCATTTGATGTGTTCTTGGCACAAGGCAACAATCATGGAATCATTTGATGTGTTCTTGGCACAAGGCAACAATCATGGAATCATTTGATGTGTTCTTGGCACAAGGCAACAACTTGGTTGGGACAGGGAGGATCTTATCAATTATATTACTTACTGTGAAGATAGAGAGGCACGAGTTCTTGAAAAAGACAAAGAGAGACAGGAAAAGACAAAGCGGGACAGGAAAAAGACAAAAGAGAGACAGAAAAAGACAAAGCGGGACAGGAAAAGACAAAGACGGACAGGAAAAAGACAAAAGAGAGACAGGAAAAGACAAAGAGGGACAGGAAAAGACAAAGAGAGACAGGAAAAAGACAAAAGAGAGACAGGAAAAGACAAAAGAGAGACCGGAAAAAGACAAAAGAGAGACCGGAAAAAGACAAAAGAGAGACCGAAAAAGACAAAGAGAGACCGGAAAAGACAAAGAGGGACAGGAAAAGACAAAGAGGGACAGGAAAAAGACAAAAGAGAGACAGGAAAAAGACAAAAGAGAGACCGGAAAAAGACAAAAGAGAGACAGGAAAAGACAAAAGAGAGACCGGAAAAGACAAAAGAGAGACCGGAAAAGACAAAAGAGAGACCGGAAAAGACAAAGAGGGACAGGAAAAAGACAAAAGAGAGACAGGAAAAAGACAAAAGAGAGAAAGGAAAAAGACAAAAGAGAGACAGGAAAAAGACAAAGAGGGACAGGAAAAAGACAAAAGAGAGACAGGAAAAGAAAAGGAGCAGCAATGTGCTCTTACATCACAGAAAGAGGAAAATGAACAAATTGTGATGTTTACAACAGATACAGAAAGAGGAAAATGAACAAATTGTGATGTTTACAACAGATGCAGAAAGAGGAAAATGAACAAATTGTGATGTTTAAAACAGACACAGAAAGAGGAAAATGAACAAATTGTGATGTTTAAAACAGACACAGAAAGAGGAAAATGAACAAATTGTGATGTTTACAACAGATGCAGAAAGAGGAAAATGAACAAATTGTGATGTTTAAAACAGATGCAGAAAGAGGAAAATGAACAAATTGTGATGTTTACAACAGATACAGAAAGAGGAAAATGAACAAATTGTGATGTTTACAACAGATGCAGAAAGAGGAAAATGAACAAATTGTGATGTTTACAACAGATGCAGAAAGAGGAAAATGAACAAATTGAGATGTTTAAAACAGATACAGAAAGAGGAAAATGAACAAATTGTGATGTTTAAAATAGATACAGAAAGAGGAAAATGAACAAATTGTGATGTTAAAACAGATACAGAAAGAGGAAAATGAACAAATTGTGATGTTTAAAACAGATGCAGAAAGAGGAAAATGAACAAATTGCGATATTAAAACAGATGCAGAAAGAGGAAAATGAACAAATTGTGATGTTTTAAACAGATGCAGAAAGAGGAAAATGAACAAATTGTGATGTTTAAAACAGATACAGAAGGAGGAAAATGAACAAATTGTGATGTTTAAAACAGATACAGAAAGAGGAAAATGAACAAATTGTGATGTTTAAAACAGATACAGAAAGAGGAAAATGAACAAATTGTGATGTTTAAAACAGATACAGAAGACGGAAATGAACAAATTGCGATATTAAATCAGATGCAGAAAGAGGAAAATGCACAAATTGTGATGTTTAAAACAGATACAGAAAGAGGAAAATGTACAAATTGCGATATTAAAACAGATACAGAAAGAGGAAAATGAACAAATTGCGATATCAAAACAGACGCAGAAAGAGGAAAATGAACAAATTGTGATGTTTAAAACAGATACAGAAAGAGGAAAATGAACAAATTGCGATATTAAAACAGATGCAGAAAGAGGAAAATGTACAAATTGCGATATTAAAACAGATACAGAAAGAGGAAAATGAACAAATTGTGATGTTTAAAACAGATGCAGAAAGAGGAAAATGAACAAATTGTGATGTTTAAAACAGATACAGAAAGAGGAAAATGAACAAATTGTGATGTTTAAAACAGATACAGAAAGAGGAAAATGAACAAATTGTGATGTTAAAACAGATGCAGAAAGAGGAAAATGAACAAATTGTGATGTTTAAAACAGATACAGAAAGAGGAAAATGAACAAATTGTGATGTTTAAAACAGATACAGAAAGAGGAAAATGAACAAATTGTGATGTTTAAAACAGATACAGAAAGAGTAAAAATGAACAAATTGTGATGTTTAAAACAGACACAGAAAGAGGAAAATGAACAAATTATGATGTTTAAAACAGATGCAGAATGAGGAAAATGTACAAATTGTGATGTTTAAAACAGATACAGAAAGAGGAAAATGAACAAATTGTGATGTTTAAAACAGATGCAGAAAGAGGAAAATGTACAAATTGCGATATCAAAGAAGATGCAGAAAGAGGAAAATGAACAAATTGCGATATCAAAGCAGATGCAGAAAGAGGAAAATGAAGAAATTGCAATATTAAAACAGATGCAGAAAGAGGAAAATGAACAAATTGTGATGTTTAAAACAGATGCAGAAAGAGGAAAATGAACAAATTGCGATATTAAAACAGATGCAGAAAGAGGAAAATGAACAAATTGTGATGTTTTAAACAGATGCAGAAAGAGGAAAATGAACAAATTGTGATGTTTAAAACAGATACAGAAGGAGGAAAATGAACAAATTGTGATTGTTTAAAATAGATACAGAAAGAGGAAAAGGAACAAATTGTGATGTTTAAAACATATACAGAAAGAGGAAAAGGAACAAATTGTGATGTTTAAAATAGATACAGAAAGAGGAAAATGAACAAATTGCGATATTAAAACAGATGCAGAAAGAGTAAAATGAACAAATTGTGATGTTTAAAACAGATACAGAAAGAGGAAAATGAACAAATTGTGATGTTTAAAACAGACACAGAAAGAGGAAAATGAACAAATTGTGATGTTTAAAACAGATACAGAAAGAGGAAAATGAACAAATTGTGATGTTTAAAAACAGATACAGAAAGAGGAAAATGAACAAATTGCGATATTAAAACAGATGCAGAAAGAGGAAAATGTACAAATTGGGATATTAAAACAGATGCAGAAAGAGGAAAATGAACAAATTGTGATGTTTAAAACAGATACAGAAAGAGGAAAATGAACAAATTGCGATATTAAAACAGATGCAGAAAGAGGAAAATGAACAAATTGTGATGTTTAAAACAGATACAGAAAGAGGAAAATGAACAAATTGCGATATTAAAACAGATGCAGAAAGAGGAAAATGAACAAATTGTGATGTTTAAAACAGATGCAGAAAGAGGAAAATGAACAAACTGCGATATTAAAAACAGATGCAGAAAGAGAAAAATGAACAAATTGTGATGTTTAAAACAGATGCAGAAAGAGGAAAATGAACAAATTGTGATGTTTAAAAACAGATCCAGAAAGAGGAAAATGAACAAATTGTGATGTTTAAAACAGATAAGAAAGAGGAAAATGAACAAATTGCGATATTAAAACAGATACAGAAAGAGGAAAATGAACAAATTGCGATATTAAAACAGATACAGAAAGAGGAAAATGAACAAATTGTGATGTTTAAAACAGATACAGAAAGAGGAAAATGTACAAATTGCGATATTAAAACAGACACAGAAAGAGGAAAATGAACAAATTGTGATGTTTAAAACAGATACAGAAAGAGGAAAATGTACAAATTGCGATATCAAAGCAGATGCAGAAAGAGGAAAATGAACAAATTGCGATATCAAAGCAGATGCAGAAAGAGGAAAATGAAGAAATTGCAATATTAAAACAGATGCAGAAAGAGGAAAATGAACAAATTGTGATGTTTAAAACAGATGCGGAAAGAGGAAAATGAACAAATTGCGATATTAAAACAGATGCAGAAAGAGGAAAATGAACAAATTGTGATGTTTTAAACAGATGCAGAAAGAGGAAAATGAACAAATTGTGATGTTTAAAACAGATACAGAAAGAGGAAAATGAACAAATTGTGATGTTTAAAACAGATACAGAAAGAGGAAAATGAACAAATTGTGATGTTTAAAACAGATACAGAAAGAGGAAAATGAACAAATTGTGATGTTTAAAACAGATACAGAAAGACGGAAATGAACAAATTGCGATATTAAAGCAGATGCAGAAAGAGGAAAATGCACAAATTGTGATGTTTAAAACAGATACAGAAAGAGGAAAATGTACAAATTGCGATTATAAAACAGTTAAAGAAAGAGGAAAATGAAGAAATTGCGATATCAAAACAGATGCAGAAAGAGGAAAATGAACAAATTGTGATGTTTAAAACAGATACAGAAAGAGGAAAATGAACAAATTGCGATATTAAAACAGATGCAGAAAGAGGAAAATGTACAAATTGCGATATTAAAACAGATGCAGAAAGAGGAAAATGAACAAATTGTGATCTTTAAAACAGATGCAGAAAGAGGAAAATGAACAAATTGTGATGTTTAAAACAGATACAGAAAGAGGAAAATGAACAAATTGTGATGTTTAAAACAGATACAGAAAGAGGAAAATGAACAAATTGTGATGTTTAAAACATATACAGAAAGAGGAAAAGGAACAAATTGTGATGTTTAAAATAGATACAGAAAGAGGAAAATGAACAAATTGCGATATTAAAACAGATACAGAAAAGGAAAATGAACAAATTGTGATGTTTAAAACAGATACAGAAAGAGGAAAGTGAACAAATTGTGATGTTTAAAACAGATAAGAAAGAGGAAAATGAACAAATTGCGATATTAAAACAGATGCAGAAAGAGGAAAATGTACAAATTGCGATATTAAAACAGATACAGAAAGAGGAAATGAACAAATTGTGATGTTTAAAACAGATACAGAAAGAGGAAAATGAACAAATTGCGATATTAAAACAGATGCAGAAAGAGGAAAATGAACAATTTCTGATGTTTAAAAACAGATGCAGGAAGAGGAAAATGAACAAATTGCGATATTAAAACAGATGCAGAAAGAGGAAAATGAACAAATTGTGATGTTTTAAACAGATGCAGAAAGAGGAAAATGAACAAATTGTGATGTTTAAAACAGATACAGAAAGAGGAAAATGAACAAATTGTGATGTTTAAAACAGATACAGAAAGAGGAAAATGAACAAATTGTGATGTTTAAAACAGATACAGAAAGAGGAAAATGAACAAATTGTGATGTTTAAAACAGATACAGAAAGACGGAAATGAACAAATTGCGATATTAAAGCAGATGCAGAAAGAGGAAAATGCACAAATTGTGATGTTTAAAACAGATACAGAAAGAGGAAAATGTACAAATTGCGATATTAAAACAGTTAAAGAAAGAGGAAAATGAAGAAATTGCGATATCAAAACAGATGCAGAAAGAGGAAAATGAACAAATTGTGATGTTTAAAACAGATACAGAAAGAGGAAAATGAACAAATTGCGATATTAAAACAGATGCAGAAAGAGGAAAATGTACAAATTGCGATATTAAAACAGATGCAGAAAGAGGAAAATGAACAAATTGTGATCTTTAAAACAGATGCAGAAAGAGGAAAATGAACAAATTGTGATGTTTAAAACAGATACAGAAAGAGGAAAATGAACAAATTGTGATGTTTAAAACAGATACAGAAAGAGGAAAATGAACAAATTGTGATGTTTAAAACATATACAGAAAGAGGAAAAGGAACAAATTGTGATGTTTAAAATAGATACAGAAAGAGGAAAATGAACAAATTGCGATATTAAAACAGATACAGAAAAGGAAAATGAACAAATTGTGATGTTTAAAACAGATACAGAAAGAGGAAAGTGAACAAATTGTGATGTTTAAAACAGATAAGAAAGAGGAAAATGAAACAAATTGCGATATTAAAACAGATGCAGAAAGAGGAAAATGTACAAATTGCGATATTAAAACAGATACAGAAAGAGGAAAATGAACAAATTGTGATGTTTAAAACAGATACAGAAAGAGGAAAATGAACAAATTGCGATATTAAAACAGATGCAGAAAGAGGAAAATGAACAATTCTGATGTTTAAAACAGATGCAGGAAGAGGAAAATGAACAAATTGCGATATTAAAACAGATGCAGAAAGAGAAAAATGAACAAATTGTGATGTTAAAACAGATGCAGAAAGAGGAAAATGAACAAATTGTGATGTTTAAAACAGATACAGAAGAGGAAAATGAACAAATTGTGATGTTTAAAACAGATACAGAAAGGGAAAATGAACAAATTAGATGTTTAAAACAGATACAGAAAGAGGAAAATGAACAAATTGTGATGTTAACAACAGATGCAGAAAGAGGAAAATGAACAAATTGTGATGTTTAAAACAGATACAGAAAGAGTAAAATGAACAAATTGTGATGTTTAAAACAGATACAGAAAGAGGAAAATGAACAAATTGTGATGTTTAAAACAGATACAGAAAGAGGTAAATGAACAAATTGTGATGTTTAAAACAGATACAGAAAGAGGAAAATGAACAAATTGTGATGTTTAAAACAGATACAGAAAGAGGAAAATGAACAAATTGTGATGTTTAAAACAGATACAGAAAGAGGAAAATGAACAAATTGTGATGTTTAAAACAGATACAGAAAGAGGAAAATGAACAAATTGTGATGTTTAAAACAGATACAGAAAGAGGAAAATGAACAAATTGTGATGTTTTAAAATAGATACAGAAAGAGGAAAATGAACAAATTGCGATATTAAAACAGATGCAGAAAGAGGAAAATGAACAAATTGTGATGTTTAAAACAGATGCAGAAAGAGGAAAATGAACAAATTGCGATATCAAAACAGATGCAGATGGAGGAAAAAGCAGAGGAAATAGAATTACAGCGTCTCCAGGTGCAGGCTGAGACTGACCTTAAGAAAACCCAGGCTCAGTCTCTGTGGCATTCTGAGGAGTCTATGACCTCCGTACCCCCAAAGACCCCTCTGTAATAAATTCTCACATCCCCAAGTCCCCGTTTTTAACGAGGCCAAGGAAGTGAATTGACGCTGTCCTCTATCGTTTTTGAGTCCAATACGTTGGCTGCCCAAAGAAATGGTCCTGTACATTGCATCCCTTTTCATAGGAAAGGCCCTTACTCTTGACCATCTCCTGGTCGCTACAGAACTGCTCCACATGGAGGACTTAAAGTCGGAAATTTTGAAAAGCTTTGAATGTACCACTGAGGTATTTTGAAAAAAATTCAGATCCGTGTGCCCGGAGAAAATGAATCTTTTTCTCTGCCTTTTTGCTCCACACTTCTCTCTTTTTTATCGTTGTGTTGAATTGTCGGATACTGACAAGGATTTCCATTCCCTCCATGACCTTGTTCTCCGCTATCGTTGTGTTGAATTGTAGGATACCTTGTTCTGCCGCTATCGTTGTGTTGAATTGTAGGATACCTTGTTCTCCGCTATCATTGTGTTGAATTGTCGGATACCTTGTTCTCCGCTATCGTTGTGTTGAATTGTCGGATACGACAGATTCACAGATTTGTATCGTTTGTGATACCTTGTTCTCCGCTATCGTTGTGTTGAATTGTCGGATACCGACAAGGATTTCCATTCCCTCATGACCTTGTTCTCCACTGAATATACCTGTTTGTGTTGAATTGTCGGATACCTGACAAGGATTTCCATCCCATCATGACCTTGTTCTCCCGAACACATTTTAAGAGCATACTCCATAGACTCCTTCTCCTCAAGACCTTCTCTAGAAAGAGCTGAAGAAATGCGTCGTCTCGCCGACCAGTACAGCAGCACGCCCGAAAGCAGTTGCAAAATACTTGCGGATTTCCATTTGAGGTAATGTGTCACGCCTATAACCAAGCAACGGTTTAATCAAAATCGAACTTTCAAAATTATTGTGGTCATGTCATCTATACAGTCCGTGGCAACTTCTTAATCGGTTACTCGCGTCATCCCCCAATTCTCATCATTCAAATACTCTGGTTCACACATCCCAATTCTATCATTCAAAATACTCTGTGTTCACCTCCCCCCCCCCCCCCCAATTCTTATCATTCAAAATACTCTGTGTTACCCCCCCCCCCCCCCCCAATTCTTATCATTCAAAATACTCTGTTCACCTCCCCCCCCCCAATTCTTATCATTCAAAATACACTGTGTTCACCCCCCCCCCCCCCAATTCTTATCATTCAAAATACACTGTGTTCACCCACCCCCCTCCCAATTCTTATCATTCAAAATACTCTGTGTTCACACCCCCCCCCCCCAATTCTTATCATTCAAAATACTCTGAGTCCCCCCCCCCCAATTCTTATCATTCAAAATACCTGTGTTCCCCCCCCCCCCCCCCCCAATTCTTATCATTCAAAATACACTGTGTTCACCCTCCCCCAATTCTTATCATTCAAAATACACTGTGTTCACCCCACCCAATTCTTATCATTCAAAATACACTGTGTTCACCCCCCCCCCCCCAAATTCTTATCATTCAAAATACACTGTGTCCCCCCCCCCCCACCCCAATTCTTATCATTCAAAATACTCTGGTTCACCCCCCCCCCCCAATTCTTATCATTCAAAATAAACTGTGTTCACCACCCCCCCCCCCCCCCAATCTTATCATTCAAAATACAATGTGTTCACCCCCCCCCCCCCCCCAATTCTTATCATTCAAAATACACTGTGTTTACCCCCCCCCCCCCCAATTCTTATCATTCAAAATACTCTGGGTTCTACACCCCAATTCTTATCATTCAAAATACACTGTGTTCACCCCCCCCCCCCCCCCCCACCCCCCCCCTCCTCCAATTCATATCATTCAAAATACTCTGTGTTCACATCCCCCAATTCTTTCATTCAAAATACCTGTGTTCACATCCCCAATTCTTATCATTCAAAATACACTGTGTTCACACCCCCCCCCCCCAATTCTTATCATTCAAAATATACTGTGTTCACTCCCCTCAATTCTTACCATTCAAAATACACTGTGTTTACACCCCCAATTCTTATCATTCAAAATACACTGTGTTCCCCCCCCCCAATTCGTATCATTAAAAATACACTGTATTCACACCCCTCAATTCTTATCATTCAAAATACACTGTGTTCAACCCCCCCCCCCCCCCCAATTCTTATCATTGAAAATACACTGTGTTCACCCCCCCCCCCTTCCCCCAATTCTTATCATTCAAATTAATCTGTGTTCACCTTCCCCCCCCCCCCCCCAATTCGTATCTTCAAATTACTGTGTTCACCCCCCCCCCCCCCAATTCTTATCTTTCAAATTACTCTGTGTCCCCCCCCCCCCCCCCAATTCTTATCTTGCAAATTACTCTGTGTTCGCCCCATCCCCTAATTCTTATCTTTCAAATTACTGTGTTCAGCCCCCCCCCCCCCCCCCCCGAAATTCTTATCTTTCAAATTACTCTGTGTTCAACACCCCCCCCCCCCCCAATTCTTATCATTCAAATTAATGGTCCCCCCCCAATTCTTATCTTTCAAATTACTCTGTGTTCCCCCCCCCCCCCCCCCAATTCTTATCATTCAAATTACTGTGTTCACCACCACCACCCCCCAATTCTTATCATTCAAATTACTCTGTGTTCACCCCCCCCCCCCCCCCCAATTCTTATCATTCAAATTACTGTGTTCAGCCCCCCCCCCCCCCCCCAATTCTTATCATTCAAATTACTCTGTGTTCAACCCCCCCCCCCCCCCCCCCCCCTGCCCCAATTCTTATCATTCAAAATACGCTGGGTTCACACACCAATTCTTATCATTGAAAGTATTGTATTCTTCTCATCTCATTGAAAAGAAAAAGATCCTCTACAGAGCGGACGTCATCATCCTAAGGAGTGTCAGGGTTTCAGTACCACTTCCTCTGTACAGAGTGCTTGCCCCTGATAGACAAGTCACTCTGTTAGTAATCTAAAATTTTCACTTACTTACCTATTGAATGTGTGAACAGGGTAGAATTTGGAAATAATTCTGATCACGATCAAAGTGAGAATAATCGATTGGAAATTTGAGACCGCGATAAAAGCTTGTATTGAAATTTATCAAATACGTTCCCACATCCCATACTCACCCTAGAATCTACAATAGTTCACAAATGGCTGAGAGTTCAAGTCTTTTTCTATTCTTTGTAAACATCTTCTTTGCCTTTTTTTTCTCTCTCCTTCTAGCCAGTCTCTTCCGTTCTTCAACAAATCTGTGCTCTCTCTCGTCCGCTGCTTCCGACAAAGTGACAGGCAATCTCTCTCTCTTTTTTTTTTTTTTACCCCAAGCACACAAATCACTACTCAAAAAAAAAAAGAAAAAAAAAAAAAGAAACCGACCAACGAGGAGCAAGCACTCCGTAAAGGTAAGTTTTACAATACGAGTTCAATAGCAAAACAACAACAATAACAAACAACAAACAAAAAACCATTTTCTTCCTTTTTTGGGGGGCGTGCGATATATATATATTATATATATAATATATATAATATATATATATATATATATATATATATCTATGCCCATCTATCTATCGGTCTATCGATTTGTCTATCTAGCTAGCTATATATCGATCCATATATCTATCTATCTATCTTGACGTGGTGACAGCCCTGATGTGGCCCTTTGCGGTCGGCTGGGCTATAAGCAACATTATCTTATCTTATCTTATCTTATCTGTCTGTCTGTCTGTCTGTCTGTCTGTCTGTCCATCTATATCTATTTGTCTGTCTTTCTGTCTGTCTGTCTATGCCTCTATCTTTCCACGTCTCTCTCTCTCTCTCTCTCTCTCTCTCTCTCTCTCTCTCTCTCTCTCTCTCTCTCCATCCAACAATGTGATTCTCCGTCTGTCTGTCTGTTTGTCTGTCTGTCTCTCTCCATCCAATAATGTGATTCTCTGTCTGTCTGTCTGTCTCCATTCAACAATGTGATTCTCTGTCTGTCTGTCTGTCTGTCTGTCTGCCTCTCTCTCTCTCTCTCTCTCTCTCTCTCTCTCTCTCTCTCTCTCTCTCTCTCCATCCAACAATTTGATTCTCTGTCTGTTTGTCTTCATCCAACAATGTGATATTCTGTCTGTCTGTCTGTCTGTCCTTCTGTCTGTCTGTCTGTCTGTCTGTCTGTCTGTCCTTCTGTCTGTCTGTCTGTCTGTCTCTCCATCCAACAATATCATATTCTTTCCTGTCTGTTTTCCTGCTGTCCTGTCTGTCTCTCTCTCTAACGATCTCATTCTCTGTCTGTCCGCCTGCCTGTCTCTCTGTCTCTCTCTCTCCTAACGATCTCATTCTCTGTCTGTCCGCCTGCCTGCCTCTGTCTCTCTCTCTAATGTAGTGAAAGTGCACTACGTGTACTGTGAGCCTCCACCCCCACCCCCTTTCCCTTGGCACGAGTCTTTGAACACCCAGTTACGTAAGATCCACAGCAACAAAGCGCACCCCCTTTCCCTGTGGCACGAGTCTTTGGACACATAGTTACGTAATATCCACAGCACAAGACACAGTATGGGTGAGAAGACATGCCCCTTCAAATTTGCAAGGGATTGTTGTAGTTGTTGTTGTGGTAGTGGTGGTGGTAGTTGTTGTTGTTGTGGTTGTTGTTATTGCTGTTGTGGTTTTATTGTTGTTGTCATTGACGATAATGACGATGATTGTGTTGTTGTTGTTATTGTTGTTGTTGTTTATGTTGATGTTGTTCTTATTGCTGTTGTTGTTGTTCTTGTCGTCGTTGTGGTTGTTTGTTAATGATAATTATCATGATGTTATTGTTGTTGTTGCTGTTGTTGTTGCTGTTGTGTTGCTGTTGTTGCTAGTGTTGATTTGTTGTTGTTAGTGTTGCTGTTGTTTTGTTATTGTTGTTGTTGTTGTTCTTGTCGTCGTTGCCATTGTGGCTGTTGTTGTACTTGTTGTTGTTGTCGTTGTTGATGTTATTGTTGTTGTTGTTATTGATGTTGTTTGCATCGTTGTTGTTATTGTTGTTCTTGTCATTGTCGTTTTTATTGATGCCGTTGTTGTTGCTGTTGTTGTTGTTGTTGTTGTTGTGGTTGAGGTGGTGGTGGTTGTGGTGATGGTTGTGGTTGTTGCTGTTGTTGCAGCTTCACACACACACACACACACACACACACACACACACACACACACACACACACACACACACACAGAGGCGCGGATGCCTTTGGATCACAGAAATCCATCAAAGACGAGGGGGATACGGGTCACTGAGTGCATTCCTGCCCCGGTGGGACACTGTCGTGATCTGGACGATGGTCATCCCTCTCCACCCTCCCCCCAGCTGCCCCCCTCCCCCTCCCTCCCTCCCCTCTTCCTCTCCTGAGTGTACAGTAGAGTTCCTTGTCATCATATTCGTAGCAACCTTTGAAGGGTGTCGGTTGGACATCAAAGCTGTACTGACGGATGCCAATCGATGTTGCTTATTTTCTCCATTTATTCACTGTCATAACCTCCCCACCTATCTTCCCCCCCCCCTCTCTCTCCCTCTCTGTCTCATCACCCACCTTTCACCCTCCCCCCCTCCCCCCCCCCCCCCCCGCTCCGAACCACCCTTCCCCTCCCTCGCCTCCGCTTTTATCTCTTTTTTTTTTTTTTATTTTTTTTTTAATGCCACTGACTGTTTCTCACTCATCTTCATGTTTGTGATGGACGACCATCTTCCAGACAAGCACTCTCTGACTGTCTCATTCTGTGTTTTTCCGTGCTCATAAAAAAAGGAAAAAAAAAAGAAAAGAAAAGAAAGGAAAAAAAGAAAAGAAAAAAAAAAAAGCAAAAAAAAAAAAAAAAAAACCCCAACCAAAAGACAAACAAACAAAAACGAAAACAAACAAACAAACAAAAACAAACGAACTAACAAAAAAAAAAAAAAAAAAAAGTATGTCCTGCTATTTAAAAGTAGGCAGAGAGTGTATCCGGTACACACACAAGTTTTTATCTCGTTGCGCCTCTGTAGAAAACAGTTTTCAGCTGATAACGTCATGGCGTCACAGCCAATCAGGACAAGGCAGGAAGGAGAAGGGGTGGATGGGGGGGGGGGGGAGGGGGAGGGGAGAGGGAATATGGGTGAAGTGAGAGGAGGGAGACTAAGGGGGAGGTGGGGTGGATGTGGAGCGAGTGCGCTGTTTGCGTTGATCTTCAGTTCACCAAGCGGAACAGACCCCCCCCCCCCCCCCTCCCAGAGGAACCAGTTTGCGCTGGTGTCCCACACATACCGCATTTGCATACACTCAATCACACACATATTTACTCCATACGCGCGCATCTACTCCGTTCATTCCAAGGAGAGACTGGGGAAACGAGAATCCATTGTTCTCCCCTTTACCAAAACACAACCAACAATTCCACCTGAACAATCAACATCACAACGAAATCATAATGCACACTTTCTTGCCAGCTTTGATGCCATTTATCACATCAATAATTATTTCCAGCCAGTTTTCTTCTGTTTTCCCTACACTCGCTGTCCAAATTCTCCAGCCAGTTGTCTTCTGTTTTCCCTACACTCGCTGTCCAAATTCTGTCTTTGGTCGTGATCCGATCGCTAGAGGTACGTTCACTCCATAGTGATCCGATGGCTACAGGTACGTTCACTCCATAGTGATCCATCGCTAGAG
>CM065747.1:13911694-13924194 GCA_033310375.1 Conus canariensis | reverse complement strand
GACGGATCACGCTGGAAGCCACATATTTGACCTTTTTCTTCTTTTCTTTTTTTAACTTTGTGACTTTTTTCTGGCTTGTCCCGCTCAAATTATTGATGTCTCTGCTCTAAAAAACACTCCCCAGTGTTCTGAGCCTTTTGGGCTTATTTAGAGAGAGGGAGAGAGAGAAAAGAGAGAGAGAGAGAGAGAGAGAGAGAGAGAGAGATGGGGGGTCCACCAATATGTTATTGTTATTTTGTTCTATATAGGTCTGCAGCCCATGTACGAATGAACGACATTGAAATATCTGCAAGGAAGTCACAAGAGGCTTTGAACACTGGGCAGTTTTTGAGAGCAGCACAACACACACACACACACACACACACACACACACACACACACACACACACACACACACACACACACACACAACAGAGAGAGAGAGAGAGAGAGAGAGGAGAGAGAGAGAGAGAGAGAGAGAGAAGACCATTCCAGAGTTTCCCAACGTGACGGCACTGGGCGACAAAGTTTCTGCAATGCCAGTGGACAGCAGAATATGGAAGGAACTTACAGAGCCTGCATTTCAGTGCTGCCACACACTCCGAACAGAGGGAAGTAACTCCCCATCAACAGCCATGGTATAAAGTGTTGATATATACGAAAGAGTTATTGACCCATGATTTCAGTGCTGAGCTACAGACTCCGAACAAAAGGAGATAATAGGACTTGTTACCCCTCCCCTCCCACCCCCACCCCGCAAACAGCAATGGAATGAAATCTGAAAATGAAGGAGAGAGAGAGAGAGAGAGAGAGAGAGAGGAGAGAGAGAGAGAGAGAGAGAGAGAGAGAGGGGGAATTTAGTACTGCTCGAGCCTTCTAAATTGTGAAAAATAATGTCCTTCTTCCGCAATCGATTTCATTGTTTGCGTCTGACACCCAACCCCGTCACCACGATGAATCCCACAGTCTTCTCCAGGTCTGGATGGCTGCCCCCAAAGCTGCACCTACAGCTCTGAACCCTCGGGCCAAGTTTGACGCCGTAGAACATCATGGGCTGGATAGTGCTGGAGGATGTGTTCTCGGGGTCTGAGATCCAGAGCCACACGGACATTCGTCTGAATGGACAATCTTAATTCGGCTGAGGTGGCTCAGCAGTCGGCAGCGGCCAGTTCTCAGTCTGAAGAGGATTGTTTGCTGGTGTCCCTGGAGCTGATGGATTGGATAGCACCACTGTCTGCACCCTGCCTTTTCTTTCACTGGTTCTGGCACTGGTTGTGGCCCATCTGTAGGTCACCGGGTGGCTGAACTGCTGTCTATTGCTGACTGCCTTGGACAGAGCGTCAGCCTTCCCATTCTCTGTGAAAAAATAATGATTTGAAAAAAAGCTTTCATTGTTGTTAAACAGAAGAACAATTAAAAAAAAATACACGCCAGCAGCAAAACATCAGAAATGAGGTCAAAAGCCAATTCAATTGATGAACAGATGGATAGATAAATAGCGAAATAAATAAACAGATAAATGAATAAAGAACGAAACAAAAAAAGGATATAACGTCAACATAGCATCACAAATGCATATAAGGCATGGGTATTTGGTAACACACATAGCACAGTTCAATGTATTGCAATCTAGACAAGCTATTTGTATGTAGTGTCAGCATGCTTTAGGAAAACAAAGAGTGAAAAACAAATAGAGGCATGAAGAGAGATTGGTGAAGACAAATAAGTAGTACGAAGAAAGGCAGACAGAAGGGTAGATAGGTGGACAGACAGACAGACAAGCAGACAAACAGAAAAACAGAATGGGCAAGTGGATATATGTCATTACAACATAGTACATTGTCTCTCAAGTACATACGTAAAACAAAACAAAACAAAACAAACAAACAAACAAACAAACAAACAACAAATGAAAACGGACAAAAAAACCCCAAAACAACAACAACCCAGAGCAGCGTACAAGAGCCTCACAGAATGTCTTTGGTAAACAATAGAAATATTACGCTGATAAATCTAGTGCTAGTTAGTATATATTGCATTATACACATTTGTATATCAATGCAAGTGAGACATATTCCAAGAATGTAAACTAAACCAACTAGGTATCAGAGATTAAGGGGTCATAAGCAAGTCATTAGGCATGGGAATCCACGAGGTTGATGGTTAGATTTGAGTTACATTTTTCAATTTTATATCTACAGTTCAATGTTCTCAAGAAAATTGCTACTTATGGAATGCTGCCTTGTAAGTGACATTTATACGAATGATGTTTTGCTAAAAGAATAACGAAGTAGCAAGTGTAATCAACGGCGATTGTTACATCCAAACCCAGAAGCATGAGAGATTTTGCTAAACGTATACATTCAGTACGTGAGTGCGTTTCAATTTTTTTACTAAATCGGTGGGCATACTCTAAAAGCATTTAATATAAAAACATTTCCGAAACATTTGGTCAATACTGTCTTTGAATAAGCCCCCCCCCCTCCCCCCCCCTCCCCAAATTACATTTATCATTATCAACTACACCGATTTCTTTCAAAACGACATTTGTTCCTAAGTGTCTGTGAATCATTTTCAGCTGAAATCGCTTAAACTTTACATCTGCAATCTTACGTACATAAAAGAAACTCGATTCACAGTCATGAATCCCACTCCTCGCAGCTTGGATCTCTCAAATGATCATCAATCAATATATCGTAATACGTCTTAGAACCTTTGTAGCAGCTCTCAGATGATTATCGATCAATATATTGTAATACGTCTTAGAACCTTTGCAGGAGCTCTGAAATCATTATCTATCAACATATCGTAATACATCTTAGAACCTTTGTAGCAGCTCTCAGATGATTATCGATCAATATATTGTAATACGTCTTAGAACCTTTGCAGGAGCTCTGAAATCATTATCTATCAATATATCGTAATACGTCCTAGAATCTTTGCAGGAGCTCTGAAATCATTATCTATCAATATATCGTAATACGTCCTAGAATCTTTGCAGGAGCTCTGAAATCATTATCTATCAATATATCGTAATACGTCCTAGAATCTTCGTAGGAGCTCTGAAATCATTATCTATCAATATATCGTAATACTTCCTAGAACGTTCGTAGGGGCTCTCAGATGATCTCAGTCATATATTGTAATACGTCTTAGAACCTTTGTAGGAGCTCTCAAATGATTATTAACCAATATATCGTAATACATCTTAGAACCTTTGTAGGTGGCAAACAATATTTTCAACAGAGTAAAGAAATATTACATTTATTGGTTTTATTTTAATAGCAATGTCAGATTTCCTAATGAATTCAGTTATTGCCAACTCATACCATGTAAAAGTGAGAAAATCAATGTTGACATCATGTTTTTCCTTGAAGTGCTTGTGGGAAAAGAGACCAACCATTATCATAAAAAATGTGCGAGATGATAGACATTTTTCTTTTCAAGCATTTTGGAGACAATGTATCTTTTCCTAACTTGAACACCTTTATTGTAAACTATAAGTTCTGCGAGTGGCTCAGTGGAATTTTTTGGGCAGGCATTTGTAATAAGAAAAAAGGTTTAAAAAGCTTCAAGAACGTGGGCCAAGAACGGATTATATTTCGTCAACTTTGTGACAATCTCTGGACCATGTTTACTCATAAGAAGTCATTGAGGGAAATTACCGAGCAGAGTATGTTTCCATTTATGGTTTGATCGTTCAGCTCTATGGATGAAAGACAGTGTTAAAGATGTGACGTAGGTTTTGAACTCGGAAAGACCAATACCTCCTGTTCTGTGTGAGAGATGTGACGTAGGTTTTGAACTCGGAAAGACCAATACCTCCTGTTCTGTGTGAGAGATGTGACGTAGGTTTTGAACTCGGAAAGACCAATACCTCCTGTTCTGTGTGAGAGATGTGACGTAGGTTTTGAATTCGGAAAGACCAATACCTCCTGTTCTGTGTGAGAGATGTGACGTAGGTTTTGAACTCGGAAAGACCAATACCTCCTGTTCTGTGTGAGAGATGTGACGTAGGTTTTGAACTCGGAAAGACCAATACCTCCTGTTCTGTGTGAGAGATGTGACGTAGGTTTTGAACTCGGAAAGACCAATACCTCCTGTTCTGTGTTAGAGATGTGACGTAGGTTTTGAACTCGGAAAGACCAATACCGCCTGTTCTGTGTTAGAGATGTGACGTAGGTTTTGAACTCGGAAAGACCAACACCTCCTATTCTGTGTTAGAGATGTGACGTAGGTTTTGAACTCGGAAAGACCAATACCTCCGGTTCTGTGTGAGATGTGACGTAGGTTTTTAACACGGAAAGACCAACACCTCCTATTCTGTGTTAGAGATATGACGTGGGTTTTGAACTCGGAAAGACCAACACCTCCTATTCTGTGTTAAAGATAAGACTTAGGTTTTTGACTCGGAAAGACCAACACCTCCTATTCTGTGTTAGAGATATGACGTAGGTTTTCAACTCGGAAAGACCAACACCTCCTATTCTGTGTTAGAGATATGACGTAGGTTTTCAACTCGGAAAGACCAATACCTCCTACTCCGTACGCTTTGATGCGCTGTTTTTCGACTGATTTTTTCTTTTTCTTATTCCACAAAAACTTATGACATATCTTCTGGCACGTTTGAAAGAAGACACCTGGTGAGTTTGGTAAGAGCAGCCAAAGATGAATCAGCGTTGAAAGGATGATGTATTTCAATATAGCTATTCTACCTATAGGCGTAATGTGGGCTTTTACCCATATTTCAAACAAATGATGTACATCAGCAAGCCTGTCTGAATAGTTCCATTCTGCGAAATTTTCGAGTCTTTTGTGAACTATATACCAAGTATTCGAAATGTTTGTGGATTCTAAACAGTTTTTAAACGCTTCATGCAGCGATTTTGACTATTTTCATAACTTCCAAACCAAACTGCGCTGGCTTTACTCAAATTCATATGAAGACCCGAGACACAATCGAATGTAAAAAGAACTTCAGTGCAAGTTTCGAACGACTTAAAACATTTTTTGTTCATTGTTATCCCCTGTGAGTAAGAACTCTGTGTCATCAGCATACTGAGAGAGCTTATGTTCAGTTTTATTCATTCTAATTCCCTGAGTATCCCGATTTCTCCATGACTAAAACGGCTAAGATTTCGACACAAATCGCCAACAAATATGGTGAAATTGGGTCTCCTTGTCGACAACCTTTTGAAACTTGTCCGGTGACAATAGCGCAAGACTTCATATTTTCACACACACACACACACACACACACACACACACACACCACACACACACACACACACACACACACAATGCTGAACAATTAAGTAGTGGGGGGAAAACAAGTATAGGTTCACAATTCTTCCGTCATTATAGTAATGACTTGGCAAAGATTTGAAATTAAAAAAGGGGGTGGGGGTGGAAGTGGGGAGGCTGGAGATGAAGAAAATGGGAAAATATATTATAAATATGAAAAACCTTCACTAGCTGCATGTGGGAACCATCGTAATCCCTTTCGAAGGCAGATCTATAGGTATTGCCTGCCCCTAGGCCTTTCATCCGCTGGATATATATCCAGTTTCGTTATGACAGCCGTGTCAAATTTCTGAATGAGAGCATCAATCGCAAAATAATACCTAAAGGAATGATGTTAAGGTTTGCAAAAGACGCCTTGTCCAAGTCAGAATACCTTGTACACACCATCAACAACACCATCCGCACAGCTAATGTGAACATTCTGCACGATATTAGAAATACCTACCAAGAACTCCTATCACAAGTAGAGTCTGACTTCCAGTGGTCAATGTACGAAATTTTCCAAACTACAAACTACAGTGAATTTGAGCACATCTACAAAAAAACAACAAACTCGTCGGTCAACACTTGAAACGGAATATCTCAAAAAGAAGAAAAAGAAACTCGAGAAGATATCACAGAATGTACAAGCACTGGACATAACAGTGACCAAACGCAAATGTAGAAGATTCAAACGCAGACAGACTCTAACCAACACACAGGATAACAGCTTGAACCCAGAATCGCCTCCAAACGGGGTAATAAATTTGTCAAATCATGATCTGACACCAGCACAGAAGGAACTATTAGCCTTAGGACCCAAATTCTGTCCAACCCCTCGAACGCTGGACCACAACCAACTTAAAATAGACGTCAGGGAAAGGTGCCGGAAAGTTAGACTCAGAGAGCTCTTTGCAGATGAAGAAGACAGTCCTTTACCCAAATCTTATAAGAAGACGGGATTCCAGCCACCCATCGGAAGAGACAGAGCTCTGGATACATACTGTGCAACACTAGAAAACCTGACTGACACATACCGCAGTTCTGGACACCAGAGGGACAACCTGAGGCAAAATCTACGAGCAGCCCTGCAACAGCTACGGCAGCTAGTCCTCAGCAGGAACATCAGAATCAGCTGAGCTGACAAAGGTGGTGCTGTTGTTGTCCAGGACACCGAAAACTACATCACTGAAGCCAAAAGACTACTAAACAACCAGCTGCATTACAAACAGCTCCCAAATGATCCTACCATCCAAATAGCAGAGATTTCAAACGAGTTGGTAGAACATCTCCACAGCGACGGCCACATTGATGACAACACCAAGCAATGGGCGCTAGTGGAGCTAAAGGCATGCAGGACTCATCAGTTCTACCACTTGCCAAAAATACACAAGACTCTGCAGAATCCTCCAGGTCGCCCAATCGTGTCGGGAGTAAATGGCCCAACTGAAAATCTCTCAAAACTGGTTGATCTCTGGTTACAGGATATCGTAACCACCCTCCCAAGTCACGTCAAAGACACAACTCATATGTTAAAAACGCTACGTGACTGGAATACGGTTCATGGGCTTTTCCTCAGTGGCACCTTGCTCGTTACCATTGATGTTGTTGGCCTCTACACGAACATCCTAATTGGAGACATGGAACCCGCCATCAGGTACTTTTTACAGTCCCATCTGCAGACAAAGGCACCTCCAACTGAGAGAGTCCTTGAAGTGGTGAGACACATTTTACAAAACAACGTGTTCCACTTTGAGGACATCATCTATAAACAAGAATTCGAGACAGCAACGGGAACCCCTACGGCCCCCACCGTGGCAAACATCTTCATGGGATGGTTAGAGGACAGCCTGCTCACTCAGAGCCCCATCGTCGTCCACAGCTGCTTCTGGAAACGGTTCATAGATGACATTTTTCTATTGTGGATCAAAACTCGGGAGGAACTTGATCAGTTCACTGAATTCATCAACACTTTCCATCCCACTGTCAAGTTCACCTATCAGACGTCACCTGTCTCCATCCCCTTCCTGGACATCAACATCATCCTCAAGGAAGGCTTTCTCCATACAGATCTTTTCTCAAAACCAACAGACGCCCATGCATACCTACATGCTTCCTCTTGTCATCCCAAGGTATGCAAAAACAACATACCATTCAGCCAGATGCTACGCGCTCGCAGGTTATGCTCGACAGATGAAGCCTTCACCCTTCGCTGCCAAGAGATCGCCAAGCACTTTCAACGTAGAGGGTACAGTACCTACACCATCCAGAAGTCATTGAAAGAGTCAGCAGCATCCCACGTAATGAGACCCTCGCATACATGCCCCAAACTCCCAAGAAGAGGGTCCCGTTCATCATCACTCACAACCCTGCCAACCCTCCTCTACGTCAGTGGCTGCAACAACAGCAACCAGCCTTACATGAAAGCAACAGGATGAGACAAGCCATGCCAGAGCTCTCCATAGTAGGAGAAAGAAATTCAAATAGTCTACGAAACATCCTGATGCCTTCCATGCTTCCTCCACAAGAACCCTCCACTGACAACCCTGGAAGCCACAGATGTACCAGAAAACGCTGTGTCATCTGTAAGGAGCATGTAGTAGAGACACGTCAGTTCACCAGTGATGTTAGTGGCGAGACATTCACCATTCGCCGCCATGAGATGTCCTGCAGCACAAGAAACATCACCAAATGCAAGGGAGCTCAATACGTCGGAGAAACACGCAACTCGCTCAAACAACGCTTTTACTTACATAGGTCACACATCCAGAACAATACAGGCACCCACGTGACACATCATTTCAACATGCACAACCACTCACTTCAAGACATGCGTTGTATGCCAACTGAAAAACAGTACATAGACAGTGACATTCATAGAGACCTCAGGGAAAAATTCTGGATTCGTAAACTACAAAGAAAGCACCCACAAGGCCTGAACACACATGACTAATTGTTAGTTACACGCACTGAGTTCCCTTGCATTTAATAGTGACTCAGTTGTTCCCTCTGGTACAACTAACAAAATGAAAACCTGAGAGAGAGAGAGAGAGAGAGAGAGAGAGAGAGGAGGGAGACAGAGACAGAGAGCGACAGAGACAGAGAGAGAGAAAGAGAGAGAGAGAGAGAAAGAGAGTTTAAAAAAAAAAGGGGGGGGGGGGGGAAGCTGTTAGTATATTGGTGGGGGTAGGGAGTGACAAAATAATAACAACAGGATGGTGTGTTAGACTTTGCATCGCTTGGTGATGACATTACTGTCATGACGCGAGTTTTCTTTTAGCATCGACCTAATGATGTCACTCCGCTTTTGACGTGATTTCACAGTCTGTCGTCCTTGAAAAAGAGCAGCCGCTCGAAATATTGGATTATATTTGTTTACATTGATTGTTCGCCTTTTTACTTCAATTCTCTCTCTCTCTCTCTCTCTCTCTCTCTCTCTCTCTCTCTCTCTCTCTCTCTCCTATATATATATATATATATATATAATGCTGAACAATTAAGTAGTGGGGGAAAACAAGTGCAGGCTAACAATTCTTCAGTCATTATAGTAATGACTTGGCAAAGATTTGAACTTTTAGAAAAGAAAAAAAAAAACTGAAGATGAAGAAAATGGGGGGAATATATTATAAATATGAGAAACCCTTCACTAGCCGCCTGAGGGAACCATCGCATTCCCTCTCGAAGGCACATCTATTTGTATTGCCTGCTCCTAGGCCTTTCGTCCGCTGGATCGGACCCATCAGGGAGACACGGCTGATTGTGTCTGTGCTCTTGGTGTCAAATAGAGACACACCACAGTCCATAATTCTGTGGTGTTCTCACCACCAAGGGTTCAAAAGAGAATGCAGCAGCACTCCCGAAGCAGCCAGTGAAGGGTAGCAAAATGGAACAAAACGAAAGTGTGGAGAGGAAAAAAGTTGCTGAAAGACTAAAAGCATTATGCACACAGTATAAGATGTAGGGGACAATCTTTGAGAGGACAATCTTTGTTATATATATATATATATAAAACAAAGAATAAATTGTCAATATTCCATACGGTTCAGTACTTACACTCAGGATAACGAACATGAAGTACGAACAGTCACTTACCTTGTCGATGACTCAGTGCCCTTCTTGCGCCGACTTTGACAAGGTAAGTGACTGCTCGTTCATTGTCGTTGTCCTGGGTGTTGTCTGTCTCGCCTGAAGAAGACCTGAGAGATCGAAACGCGTTGTATTTTGTCTTGTAATTCGTTTGTCTATGTTGTTTGGCAGAGTTGTTTCAAGCAGATTTTAAGATGTGTTCCGGACCAAGTCTGGCAGCAAGGTCACCGTGACCCTGGGAGGTCAGCATGACAAACACTTCATACAAGTTTTGAGAGAGAGAGAGAGAGAGAGAGAGAGAGAGAGAGAGAGAGAGAGAGAGAGAGAGAAAGAAGAGAGAGAGAAAGAGAGAGAGAAAGACAGAGAGAAAGACAGATAAGAGGAGAGAGAGATGTAAGTGTATAAATCACATGGGGAGTCGGGGGGGGGGGGGGGGGGGGGGGGGGGGGGTGAAGAGATGAGGTGGGGGATGGGGGAGGAGATGGGGTGAGGGGTGAGATGTGTGTGTGTGTGTGCGTGTGCATGCGCGCGTGCGCGTGCGTGCATGTATATGTGCATGCGTGTGTACATGTGCGTGTGTGTGTGTGCGTGCATGCGTGTGTGTGTGTGTGTGTGTGTGTGTGTGTGTGTGTGTGTGTGTGTGTGTGTGTGTGTGTGTGTACACGCGCTTGTGTGTGTGTATGTGTGTAAGATATGTTCGTGACTGTGCATGTGAAGATGTGTTGGCAAAAAAAAGACTCACCCCTACTCAGAATGTTCGACCAACTTCAAACACAACTCATCCAGGACTGGTTTCAAAGCGAGGCAACTGAAAGTGGAAATTGAAGCAAATTTTAAAAAGAAAAGTTATAAGCTCCGCAAGACAATCCAGACAAACAGATTACAAGACAAAATACAATGCATGTGTGTGTGTGTGTGTGTGTGTGTGTGTGTGTGTGTGTGTGTGTGGTGATGAGGAGAGAGAAGAGAGAGAGAGAGAGAGAGAGAGAGAGAAGAGAGAGAGAGAGAGAACATAAGTGGTGCATCTAGGCCTTAACAAATGGCTGAACAATAATGATAAATTACTCAAAGTCATTTAAAGAACAAAATGAAAAAGAAACAAGCAAATGAAATCAAAACTGCAAAAGAGGCAAACAACGCAGACCAACTGGGAAAAAAGATATACAAGTTTATAATCATACCTCAGATATCCTACGATCATTTAATGAGGGTTATCTTCATTCTAGCATGCCTACTCGTTCACAATTGCCTCTCTATGTTTAAAGGCTAGGTAAAGAAATATCGCCAACTGTTTTACTATTTTTGGATTCTTTGAAGACATTAACAAAGTATACCTTAACGCATTTGGCTCTCTATAGTATTTGAGTGGTATGAGATCACGTCGAAGATCACTAGGGTGCAGACAACACAAACTAAAACGGAGTTCATCTTCTTAATTATTTTTTTTTTACAAAGGGGACAGATTAATTCTACATTTCTACGATTTTTGTATTGAAATGAATGCGATTTGACATCACTTACTCACTTACTCCAAACCTGAATTCAACAAGCGCTTTCTTTGCATGTGTATTTGTATCAGTTGCAAAATACAGATTCGTTTTGAATGATCTATACATTATAAATCTTTCACTTGAAAAAATGCGATTATCCCACTCCAGCTGGAAGCAATCGATCAGTCTTCGTCTAAAACAATTTATGAAATGGTCAACTGATTCGACATCTTAATTTCCCCACACATATCCAAATCCAAATTGAAATAAAACTAATCAAATGTTGGTTACCCAGTTCTTTTATATTTCTCATCCAAATTTAGTATCATCATATAAGCTTTGTAAGAGATGCGTTTCTGAGAGTGTTGTTCAAATTTCCTGACCAACACTGCAAGTGCCTGTATCTCTCGGGCCTGGTTGACGCTGGGATATATTATGAAAGGAAGCGTAGAGTACAGCCCTGTCATGTAGTCTCAGACCGAAATGGAAATCCATAGCATCATCTTAATCATCCTCATTCTCATCAATCAGCATTAAAAAAAAAAATGTCTCAAATTCTGTGGCCCTTCATGCCCTGCTCTCATGGTGACCTCAGTTTCGATGTCCTCTCCACGTCTGTGGCCTTGGTTTGGTTCCGTCGGGGTCACCGGTATCGGCGAGTCCATGGGGGCTGTCGTTGGATGGACGTGGTGGCGCCATCCGGAGGGAGAGCTCACTCACGCCGGCTCCGCGACTAAGCAATTATTGTCGTCAGTAGGGGCTTAGTAGGTGGTGTCCTGCGTATGTTAGATCAGAACAGGCGCCACTGAACACCACCGAAGTGACTCGGCAGCAGTGCAGTGTCTCCTCCGGTGGGTTGCCTCTTGACGACTTGACATTGACTGCTCCCTGTGGATTGCCAGTGCCGGGGCAGGCAGATTATGTGATCTGTCGGAGATGAACCATGTCTAACCTGCGTCTTTAAGTTAGTACACGTGCTTCTGACACAATCAAATAGTTTACCTCGAATTGTATTTTTTTGTAGGATAGCCCATAGCAGTTTCTTTGAAATGGAATCGAATGCTTTCTCGAAGTCAATATATGCAACATACAATTTACGAATTTGAGACAGTTGTTACTGAATAATGGCAGCAAGTATGAAAATAGGATGTACTGTTGAATAATCTTTTCTACAACCGGTTTGATGTTCAGGCAAAATCAATCCAAATCTGTAATCTACAATTATGATATTAAGCATAATCAATCCAAATCTGTAATCTACAATTATGATATGAAGCAAAATCAATCCAAATCTGTAATCTACAATTATGATATGAAGCAAAATCAATCCAAATCTGTAATCTACAATTATGATATGAAGCAAAATCAATCCAAATCTGTAATCTACAATTATGATATGAAGCAAAATCAATCCAAATCTGTAATCTACAATTATGATATTAAGCATAATCAATCCAAATCTGTAATCTACAATTTATGATATTAAGCATAATCAATCCAAATCTGTAATCTACAATTTATGATATTAAGCATAATCAATCCAAATTCGTAATCTACAATTTATGATATGGCTATACTCACTGATATCTGTAAGCGAGATACTTCTGTAATTGTTTGGGTTGCCTAGACTGCCCTTCTTATGTAATGAATGTATTAAAGATT
>CM065747.1:13899194-13904194 GCA_033310375.1 Conus canariensis | reverse complement strand
AGGGATCCCTCATCCAAGCGCACGACATGGCCGAGCCAGTGCATACGTCTCTGTTTCAGCAGCGTGTACATGCTGGTGCATCCGGCTCTTTCCAGGACAATGTTGTTTGGGATCTTGTCCTGCCAGGTGATGTTCAGAATGCGTCGGAGGTACGCATATGAAAAGCATTGAGCTTTCGCTCTTGTCGGGCACGCAAAGTCCAAGACTCGCTGCCATACCGGAGGGTGCTCACGATACAGGCTCTGTAGATCTGGATCTTTGTGTGCTCAGTCAGCTTGCTGTTGTTCCATGCTTTCTTTGTCAGTCTGGTCATGGTGGTAACTGCCTTGCCGATGCACCTGTTGAGCTCTGCATCAAGTGAGAGGGTGTCTGAGATAGTTGAGCCCAGACAAACAAAGTCATGGACGACATCCAGTTCATGGTCATTGATGCTGATGACCGGGGGAGAGTCAACATCCTGTCCCATGACCTGTTTTCTTCAAGCTAACGAAGTCTTGGCAGGCATCGCTGAAGCGAGTCATGAGCTGCTGTAGGTCCTCGGCTGAGTGGGCAGTTACTGCTGCGTCGTCTGCAAAGAGGGAGTCACGCAGGCACCTCAGCTTGACTTTAGTCTTGGCTCTTAGTCTGGAGAGGTTGAAGAGCTTTCCGTCTGTCCTGGTTCGGGGGTAGATACCTTCAGCTGCAGGACCAAATGCGTGTTTCAGCATCACAGCAAAGAAGATTCTAAACAGGGTGGGAGCCAGGACGCAACCCTGTTTCACTCCGCTCCGTATGTTGAAGGCAGCTGATGTTGAGCCGTCAAAGATGACGGTGCCTTTCATGTCTTCATGGAAGGATCTGATGATGCTGAGAAGTTTGGGTGGACATCCAATCTTGGGGAGGATCTTGAAGAGGCCATCCCTGCTGACCAGATCGAAAGCCTTTGTGAGATCTATGAAGGCAATGAAGAGTGGCTGCCTTTGCTGCCTACATTTCTCCTGAAGTTGCTTAAGGGAGAAGATCATATCTATAGTGGATCTGTTGGCACGGAAACCGCACTGTGATTCAGGATAAACTTGCTCTGCAAGTACTTGGAGCCTCTTCAGTACTACTCGTGCAAAGACTTTCCCAACGATACTAAGGAGGGATATGCCGCGATAATTATTGCAATCGCTTCTGTCACCTTTGTTTTTGTACAGTGTGACGACGTTAGCATCCCTCATGTCTTGTGGTACTTCGCCTTCACTCCAACAGAGGCAGAGGATTTCATGCAACTCGGTGATGAGTGTCTCTTTACAGCACTTCAGTACTTCAGCGGGAATACCGTCTTTCCCTGGTGCCTTGCCTGAGGCAAGAGAGTCCAGGGCTTCATTGAGTTCGTCTATGGTTGGTTCTCTGTCAAGCTCTTCCAGCTCTGGTAGGCGCTCTATGGCATTCAGGGCATCTTCTGTGACTACATTTTCCCTTGCATATAGCTCAGTGTAGTGTTCTACCCAGCGCTCCATCTGTTGTTCTCTGTCCTGGATCACCTCCCCTGTAGCTGATTTCAAAGGGGCAGTTTTCTTTTGCGTTGGGCCCAATGCCTGCTTGATGCCGTCATACATCGCCTTAATGTTGCCTGTGTCAGCTGCGATCTGAATCTGGGAGCAGAGCTGAAGCCAATGATCGTTAGCGCATTGCCTGGCACACTGCTGGACTTTGCTGCGAGCAGCACGGAGAACCTGGAGGTTCTGCTCACTGGGACTGGTTTTGTATGCTGTCAGGACGTTTCTCTTGGCCTCGATGACTGGTGTCATTTCTTCTAAATGGGCTTCGAACCAATCAGCTGACTTGCTGGTCTTTTTGCCAAAGGTGGACATGGCGGCGTTGTAGACAGCATCTCTGAAGTGTTCCCATCGGTCTTGGGCATTTGCAGTGGGTGGGCCAGGGAGAGAATCCTCCAACACGCGCGCGAACTCCTCCACTTTTCTTTGATCGCGTGTTTTGCTGGTGTCGATGCGAGGCCGGCCCTCCTTTCTCGTACTGTGCAGTCTCTTCGCGCGGAGCTTCACTTTGCTGCACACCAAAGAGTGGTCAGTGTCACAATCGGCGCTCTGGTAGCTGCGAGTGACCTTGATGCTGGAAAGGTTGACATGTCTGGTGAGGATCAGATCGAGCTGATGCCAGTGTTTGGATCGAGGGTGTCTCCAGGAGACTCGATGCTGAGGCTTCGTGTTGAAGAAGGTGTTACTGACGCACAGCCCATGACAGCAGAGCTCTAGCAGGCGCTGGCCATTCTCATTCATTTTCCCAGTGCCGAACTGACCCAAGCAGGTGGGCCAGGAGTTATGATCGACACCTACTCTGGCGGTGAAATCGCCTGCGATGATCAGTAATTCTCTGTCGGGAATTCTTCTTATAACAGCACTGAGGTCGTCATAAAACTTGTCTTTTGCTTCTGCTGTGGATGCCAAAGTTGGTGCGTAGGTACTAATTAGACTGACTGGTCCCGATGATGTTTGGAGTCGGAGAGACAGGATTCGTTCTGTTCCTTCTGCTGGTGGGGTTATGGACTCCAATAATCTGTTTCTAACTGCGAATCCCACGCCGTGTTCTCTGACCTCGTCTGATGGTTTGCCCTGCCAGAACAGGGTGAAGTCTCTCTCCCTCACAGATCCTGTTTCTGGGAGCCTGGTTTCTTGAAGGGCTACAATGTCCATCTGCAGTCTGCTCAGTTCTCTGTCGATGACGGCTGTCTTGCGAACATCGTTTACTTCCTGCAGGTCGTCAGAAAAGCCTGGAGTCATTGTCCTTACGTTCCACGTACCCAATTTCAGGGCGGAAGTTTTCATTTTTCTGTTGCCTGGTGCACAGTTATCGATCCGCTTGTCGGTTTTCACCCTAAACCCCACGCACCCAGTGAGGCTAACGGACCGTGGCGGGGCAGCACCTTACTGGCTGGGGACTGCCCAGCTTAAGGCGGGCGGTAGCTGCCAGTGAGATGCGATGACCTCTCCCACCGTCGGAAGCAGCCCCTGGCGTCTGACTCTGCGCCATTTGAGTATGCAGACTTATAACCGGTAGACTGCTACTTCCCGTGTTTTGTCGACGCTGCAAAGCGAAGCTGGAGTGACCTCTCCAGAGCGCAAAGCCTGGGTAAGTAAGTATGGAGGGCAAGCTGTTACCCATGCAGCAGACCCCCCCTCTCCACGGAGTCCCCAAGGCAGTACGGGGCTGTATACAGCAACGTTCTGGCAACTCCTGCGACGGCACTGGAACCATGTGCATCGGCGTTTGCCTTTCCAATGGACCATTCCAGCAGGGAACCACAGGCATTGTTTTACACACAGTGTACAGTATTGTGTCTGTGCAGGGAACCACAGGCATTGTTTTACACACAGTGCACAGTATTGTGTCTGTGCGGGGAACCACAGACATTGTTTTACACACAGTGTACAGTATTGTGTCTGTGCAGGGAACCACAGACATTGTTTTACACACAGTGTACAGTATTGTGTCTGTGCAGGGAACCACAGACATTGTTTTACACACAGTGCACAGTATTGTGTCTGTGCGGGGAACCACAGACATTGTTTTACACACAGTGTACAGCATTGTGTCTGTGCGGGGAACCACAGACATTGTTTTACACACAGTGCACAGTATTGTGTCTGTGCGGGGAACCACAGACATTGTTTTACACACAGTGTACAGTATTGTGTCTGTGTGGGAACCACAGGCATTGTTTTACACACAGTGTACAGTATAGTGTCTGTGCGGGGAACCACAGACATTGTTTTACACACAGTGTACAGTATTGTGTCTGTGCAGGGAACTACAGACATTGTTTTACACACAGTGTACAGTATTGTGTCTGTGTGGGGAACCACAGGCATTGTTTTACACACAGTGTACAGTATTGTGTCTGTGCGGGAACCACAGACATTGTTTTACACACAGTGTACAGTATTGTGTCTGTGCGGGGAACCACAGGCATTGTTTTACACACAGTGTACAGTATAGTGTCTGTGCGGGGAACCACAGACATTGTTTTACACACAGTGTACAGTATTGTGTCTGTGCAGGGAACTACAGACATTGTTTTACACACAGTGTACAGTATTGTGTCTGTGCGGGGAACCACAGGCATTGTTTTACACACAGTGTACAGTATTGTGTCTGTGCAGGGAACCATAGACATTGTTTTACACACAGTGTACAGTATTGTGTCTGTGCGGGAACCACAGACATTGTTTTACACACAGTGTACTGCATTGTGTCTGTGCCGGGAACCTGCCGTCTCGGGCACTGTGGGCGCGGTGACTTACCATGATGCTGTCTGCGCTGCTGGAATTGTACGATGAGAGACATTCTTCCAGCCAGACTTCTCTATCTCTCTCTGTGTCTCTCTCTCTCTGCCTGTCTGTCTGTGCTCTGTCTGTCTGTCTGTCTGTCTGTCTGTCTCCCCTTCTCTCCCTCTCTCTCTCATCTCTCTCCCTGTCTCTCTCTCTCTCTCTCCTTCTCTCTCTCTCCCCCCTCTCTCTCCCTCTCTCTCTCCCTCCTCCCCTCTTTCCCTCTCTGTCTTTCTCTCTCCCTGTCTCCTCTCCCCCCTCTCTTCCCTCTCTCTCTCTCTCTCTCTCTCTCTCTCTCTCATTAGCTATCACTCATTCTTTCTCATTTACTCACTCTCTCTCTCATTTACTCTTGTTCTCGCATTTACTCACTCAGTCTCTCCCTCTCTCCACCCCCTCCCCCGTCTCCTCTCTCTCTCTCTCTCTCTCTCTCTCTCTCTCTCTTCTCTCTCTCTCTCTCTCTCTCTCTCTCTCGTTCCCCGCCCCCCTCTCTGTCTGCTTGTCTGGCTGGCTGTCTGTATGTCTGCCTGCCTGTCTGTCTCTGTCTCTCTCTGTCTCTGTCTCTCTCTGTCTGTCTCTCTGTCTCTCTCTGTCTGTCTCTCTGTCTCTCTCTTCCCTCCGTTCCCACCCCCACTCAGCCCCAAATCAAAACCTAAACCCTCCACCCCCCTCCCCCCTAACGAGCAACTT
>CM065747.1:13884194-13894194 GCA_033310375.1 Conus canariensis | reverse complement strand
ACATCACACTAACACAGTGTAATACCAACTCACAATACTTACATCACACTAACACAGTCTAATACAACTCCAATACTTACATCCCCATTCAAACACAAGGCAAACCAACTAGAATATAATGTACAAACAATCTTAATGAACATAACGCAACAATCTTCATGAACAGTAACACCAACAGTCTTCTTGAACAGTAACACAAACATCTTATGAACAGTAACACTAATAATCTTCAACAGCAACACCAACAATCTTCATGAACAGTAACACCAACAATTTTCATGGAAACAGTAACCACAACAATCTTCAACAGCAACACCACCAATCTTCATCAACAGTAACACCAACAAACTTCATGAAGTAACACCAACAATCTCCATGAACAGTAACACCTAACAATCTTCATGAACAGTAACACCAACAATCTCATGAACAGTACACCAACAATCTTCATGAACAGTAACACCACAATCTTCATGAACAGTAACACCACAATCTCATGAACAGTAATACAACAATCTTCATGAACAGTAATACCACAATCTTCATGAACAGTAACACCACCAATCTTCATGAACAGTAACACCACCAATCTCATGAACAGTACACACACTTATACAAATCAACAATCTTCATGAACAGTAACACCAACAGCTTCATGAACAGTAATACCAACAATCTTCATGAACAGTAACACCAACAGCCTTCATGAACAGTAATACCAACAATCTTCATGAACAGTAACACCAACAGCCTTCATGAACAGTAATACCAACAATCTTCATGAACAGTAACACCAACAGTCTTCATGAACAGTAACACCCACAATCTTCATGAACAGTAACACCAACAGTCTTCATGAACAGTAACACCACCAATCTTCATGAACAGTGACTCCGACAATCTCCATGAACAGCAACACAACAACCGAAACAACAACAATCTTCATGAACAGTAACACCAAAAATCTTCATAAAACAGTAACACCAACAATCTTCATAAAACAGTAACACCAACAATCTTCATGAACAGTAACACAACAATCTTCATCAATAGTAACACCAATAATCTTCATAAAACAGTAACACTAACAATCTTCATGAACAGTGACACCAGCAATCTTCATGACCAGTAACACCAACAAATTTTCTTGAACAGTAACACCAACAATCTTCATAAAACAGTAACACCAACAATCTTCATAAAACAGTAACATCAACAATATTTATGGACACTAACACTAACAATCTTCATGAACAGTAACACCAACATCTTCATCATAACAACAGTCTTCATAAACAACCCCAGCAATCTTCATGGACACTAATCCCAGCAATCTTTATGGACACTAACACCAGCAACCTGTGTTAACAGTGACACCAAACAACTCTCTCTCTCTCTCTCTCTCTCTCTCTCTCTCTCTCTCTCTCTCTCTCTCTCTCTCTCTCTCTCTCTCTCTGGATTTCCAAGGGAAAGGTGCATTACAATGTGAATCCTTTTGAGTTCAAAATTCTGTCGCCGTTTGAAGACTTGGGGAAAGGTAGAGAGAGAGATGAAGTTGGTGCTCTGTGTGTGGTGCTATGTCTGGTGGGACGTGGGGGAGTAGGGGTGAGAGCAGGAGGGTGCAGCTGGTGCTCTGTGTGTGTGGAGCTATGTCTGGTGGGACGTGGTGGATGCATATGATGTGAGAGGAGGGAGATGTGCTGATGATTTTTTCAACCTTGTCGTTCCTGTCTTTCCCTGGCATCGTTCTTTAGCCCTTTGCTTTCAGACTGTCACAATCCTGGCACCGGGAGCATTCTGGCAGTGAATGCATGTGTGTGTGTGTGTGTGTGTGTGTGTGTGTGTGTGTGTGTGTGTGTGTGTGTGTGTGTGTGTGTGTGTTGTCTGTCTGTCTGTCTGTGTGTATCTCTTCGTCTTGTCCTTTCCTCTTACTGTCTGTCTCTGGCTGGCTGTCTCTATGTGTGTGTGTATGTGTCTGTCTGTCATTCTATCTGTCTGTCTGTCTCCGTCTCTGTCTCTGTCTCTGTCTCTCTGCTGTCTTCTCTGTCTTCTGTCTCTCTCTCTCTCTCTCTCTCTCTCTCTCTCTCTCTCTCTCTCTCCCCCCCCCTCCTCGAGTCGTCACCTTCATTCACCAGTTGAATGTTCTTTTTGTCCATCTGTCTGTCTCTTTGTCACTGTATGTTTTTATTCTCCGTCTACCTATGTCTGTCTGTTTGTCTGTGTGCCCGTCTACCTGCCTACCTGTCTGTCTGTGTGTCTCTCTGTTTGTCTGTGTGTCTGTGTGTCTCTGCGTGTGTCTGTCTGTCTGTCTCTCATTCTCCCTCTCTGTCTCCATCTGTCACTGCTGCCTGTCTATTCGTCTGACTGTCTCTGTCTGTCTGTCTCCGTCTGTCACTGTCTGTCTCTGTCTCTATCACTGTCTCTTTCTCTCTCTCTCTCTCTCTCTCTTCTCTCTCTCTCTCTCTCTCTCTCTCTCCGACTATCTCTGTCTCTATCTCTGTCTTCTTTCTCTCTGTCTGTGCTGTCTGTCTGTCTGTGCCTGTCTCTCATTCTCCTCTCTGTCTCCGTCTGTCACTGTCTGCCTGTCTATCTGTCTGACTGTCTGTCTCTGTCTGTTTGTCTGTCTGTCTGTTTGTCTCCGTCTGTCACTATCTGTCTCTGTCTCTTTCTTTCTCTCTCCGACTATCTCTGTCTCTATCTCTGTCCCTGTCTGTCTTCCTCTCTGTCTGTCTTCCTCTCTGTCTGTCTTTCTCTCTGTCTGTCTATCTGTTTCTGTCTGTCTCTGTCACTGTCTGTCAGACTGACTGTCTCTTCCGCCCCTCTCACTCCACCGTTTTCAAGACATTTGAAGGCCAGTTCTGCCTGGTCTGTCTGCCTGGTCTGTCTGTGGTCTGTCGTGGGAATGTGTTTGTCTGTCTGTCTGTCTATCTGTTTGTCTGTCTGTCTATCTGACTGTCTGTCTGTCTGTCTGCCTGGTCTCTCTGCCTAGTCTGCCTGTCCGACTGTCTGTATGTCTGTCTGTCTACCTAGTCTGCCTGTCTGTCTAGTCTGCCTATCTGTCTGTCTGCCTAGTCTGCCTATCTGTCTGACTGTCCGTCTGTCTGTCTGCCTACACTGCCTATCTGTCTGTCTGCCTACTCTGCCTATCTGTCGGTCTGCCATCTGTCTGTCTGATTCCGTCTGTCTGCCTGTCTGCCTACTCTGCCTATCTGTCAGTCTGCCTATCTGTCTTCTGTCAGTCTGCTGTCTGTCTGCTTCTGTACTTCTGCTCTGTCAGTCTGTCTGTCTGTCTGCTCTGTCTCGTCTGCAGACCTGCGGGCCCTCTCCGATCTGCAGGACGGTTGTCGTGCATGTCGCCTATCTGCATCAGTGCAGTCTGCCTATCGTGCTGTCGCTACTGTGCCTGACCCTCGACTAGACCTGCCAAATCATGGTCAGGTGCCATCTGTCTGTCTGTCTGTCTGCCTGTCTGCCTACTCTGCCTATCTGTCAGTCTGCCTATCTGTCTGTCTGTCTGTCTGCCTGTCTGCCTACTCTGCCTATCTGTCAGTCTGCCTATCTGTCTGTCTGTCTGTCTGTCTGTCTGCCTGTCTGCCTACTCTGCCTATCTGTCAGTCTGCCTATCTGTCTGTCTGTCTGTCTGCCTGTCTGCCTACTCTGCCTATCTGTCAGTCTGCCTATCTGTCTGTCTGTCTGTCTGCCTGTCTGCCTACTCTGCCTATCTGTCAGTCTGCCTATCTGTCTGTCTGTCTGTCTGCCTGTCTGCCTACTCTGCCTATCTGTCTGTCTGACTGTCCGTCTGTCTGCCTGTCTGCCTACTCTGCCTATCTGTCAGTCTGCCTATCTGTCTGTCTGTCTGTCTGTCTGTCTGTCTGCAGACCTGCTGGACGCCTTCCAGATGCTGGACAAGGACGGTGACGGAGAGATCAGCATCAGTGAGCTGCCCTCCGTGCTGCGCTACCTGGGCCAGAACCCCACCGACAAGGACCTGGCCAAGATCATGGCGGAGGTGGACACGGATGGTCAGTCTCTATAGCAGCCGTAGTGCCTTTTGGCCTCTGACCTTTGGCCTTTTGCCTTTGGTTCGGTGAGGTGTCGCCCCAATCACGTTGTCGTGGCAGTCACGGTTGTATGATGTTGTGTGTGTGTGTGTGTGTGTGTGTGTGTGTGTGTGTGTGTGTGTGTGAGAGAGAGAGAGAGAGAGAGAGAGAGAGAGAGAGAGAGAGAGAGAGAGAGAGAGAGAAACGAACGAACGAAATTGATTGCTATTAGGCTATACAGCCCATTTAGCAAGTAGGCGCGATGTGCATTTACAAAACGCGACACGATCTCATGGACATGGAAACCATAGCAATGTTGCTGTTTTTCACATTAGACGACAAAGTCGTGAATAACAAAATGTCCCTGATATGCGTGCACAATCCGTTCACAGGAGGACAGTCAACCCAGGTAGAATTGGACCGGGCCGCGGAGAGCGTGCAAACGCCGTAGAGCACGTGCTTGAATCTCTGCGTGTTGTGTGTCGCTGACACGTCTTCCTTTCCGCAGGTGCTTTACACGTTCTTCCGATGACATGTCCCTGTGTTCCTGCTTGACATACCACAACACACAGCCGCCTTCCGAACTCTCATCGCTGGAATATTCTAAAATAATGTCATCCGATTCACACAGCAACGCGCCCACATCATCTGACTTTTCAAGCACAAACTTCCTGAATGCTGTGTGTCTGTTCTTATCTCGCAACCGCCTTTGTATCTGCCGATCAGTCAAAGTTGAGACATAGTCTTTTACTAAATACTCTCGTGTCAAAGCCTGCCACTGTTCTTTCTATAGAGTGGTCAAGGCCTGTGTCGCTGACAGAGTGCTCTATAGAATGGTCAAGGCCTGTGTCGATGACAGAGTGCTCTATAGAATGGTCAAGGCCTGTGTCAATGACAGAGTGCTCTATAGAATGGTGAAGGTCTGTGTCGATGGCAGAGTGCTCTATAGAATGGTCAAGGCCTGTGTCGCTGACAGAGTGCTCTATAGAATGGTGAAGGTCTGTGTCGATGGCAGAGTGCTCTATAGAATGGTCAAGGCCTGTGTCAATGACAGAGTGCTCTATAGAATGGTCAAGGCCTGTGTCGCTGACAGAGTGCTCTATAGAATGGTGAAGGTCTGTGTCGATGGCAGAGTGCTCTATAGAATGGTCAAGGCCTGTGTCGCTGACAGAGTGCTCTATAGAATGGTCAAGGCCTGTGTCGCTGACAGAGTGCTCTATAGAATGGTGAAGGTCTGTGTCGATGGCAGAGTGCTCTATAGAATGGTCAAGGCCTGTGTCGATGACAGAGTGCTCTATAGAATGGTCAAGGCCTGTGTCGATGACAGAGTGCTCTATAGAATGGTGAAGGCTGTGTCGATGCAGAGTGCTCTATAGAATGGTGAAGGTCCTGTGTCGATGCAGAGTGCTCTATAGAATGGTCGAAGGTCTGTGTCGATGACAGAGTGCTCTACAGAATGGTGAAGGTCTGTGTCGATGGCAGAGTGCTCTATAGAATGGTGAAGGCTGTGTCGATGACAGAGTGCTCATTTCTGAATGAACGGTCGTGTCGATCGACAGAGCTATGTAGGCGGTCGGAAGATTGTCTATGACATGGTGAGGCTGTTCGATGTACAGAGTGCTGCTTGATGGTGCTGTGTCGTGACAACATCACGTGGTGAAGGTTTGTGTCGATGGCAGAGTGCTCTATAGAATGGTGAAGGTCTGTGTCGATGGCAGAGTGCTCTATAGAATGGTGAAGGTCTGTGTCGATGGCAGAGTGCTCTATAGAGCGGTCAAGGCCTGTGTCGATGACAGAGTGCTCGATTTCCTGATGAACGATGTCGCATTCCGATCGACCAGAGCATAGCGGCGGAAGATTGTCTTGAACATCCGGCGTGTCGGGTTCGCTGTCAGCGGGTGTTGGCTTGATGTGTTGTTCGTAAACATCACGTGTGCTGCTTTGTGCACCATCATTTTCGAATTCCGTGTCGAACAAGGCCAGTTCGTTCGTTTCACAAATGTGTTCGATTTCAGCACCAACCTGTGCCAGCCGTCTATTTTGCTGCTTAGCTCTTGCCTGACGATAACTTCGTCCACCAAAAGTCAGTCGACAGCTTCAAGTCGGCTCTGGCAAAAGCCAGAAGCCGATAATATCCATCACGCTGCGCACCCCCCACCGTCGCGCCTATGCCAGTAAATGGATGTTAGCGACGTACCAATCCAGATCCAGATCCAGATCCAGATCCAGCCTGGTCTCGTCGCACCTGGCTGGGCGGTTTCTTTCTGTAATACTGAACTCGTGTTGCTCGGTTCAATTCAGGATCCGCCATTGTTGTTGTCACAGGACTGATGGCTTGAGTCGTAGGACGACGACGGTGTTGCTGCCTTCACCTGCAATGTTCCAGCTTGACACCGAGTTTTCCGTCAGCAGGGCGTTCAGAGCTGTCTCCACAGTCGCTGGAAGTCCAGTAACTGGCATTGTCAAAGAATAATCGAAAATACTTTTCGCAGCTTCGACAAATGGCACCCTGACGCTTCTTGTCAAACCACGTGACCCCCCCCCCCCCCCCACCGAGAGAGAGAGAGAGAGAGAGAGAGAGAGAGAGAGAGAGATGATTCAGATTCGATTTAGATGGTTTATTCAGAGTAGGCCATATCCCCTAATAAGGTCTATGTGAACATGTAAAGCACAATGACTATTGACAATTATATGATACGGATAAAAAAAAAAGCATATCGCTGTCACATATTTAAGAATAAACAACTTCTCTACGGCTGAAGGCTTTGTTCAGAAACAAAGAACAGGGTTTGGCAGTTTCAGCTGGAGTGAATGACGGAAGTCGATTTAGTGCAATAAGTGCTAAATGAACTTTTCTCTGATGCCCTGAGAGCGGGGAGCAAAGTACAAAATGTACGTCTGTTTCCTGAGAGAGAGAGAGAGAGAGAGAGAGAGAGAGAGAGAGAGAGAGAGAGAGGAGAGAGAGAGAGAGAGAGAACAAGAGACAGAGAGACAAGACAGAGACAGAGACAGAGACAGAGAGACAGAGAGACAGAGTGTCTGTGTGTCTGTGTCTCTGTGCGTGTGTCTGTGTGTGTGAAGGCACGCGCGCACGCATGTCTACAAATATGCTTCTGTGTGTCTGTGTGCGTGCGCGCGTGCGTGCGCGCATTGTGTGTGTGTGTGTGTGGTGTGTGTGTGTGTGTGTGTTGTTGTGTTGGTGCTTGTGTGTTGTGTGTGTGTTTGTGTGGTGTTGTGTGGTGTGTGTGTGTGTGTGTGTGTGTGTGCGTGCGTGCGTGCGTGCGTGTGTGTGTGGTGTGTGTGTGTGTGGTGCGTGCGTGCGTGCGTGCGTGCGTGCGTGTGCGTGTGTGTGTGTGTGTGTGTGTGTGTGTGTGTGTGTGTGTGTGTGTGTGTGTGCTCCCCCCTCTCTTTCTCTGTGTGTGTAATAACACGTTGTTACTTGTGTTACGTTTTACCGATTGATCATTGTTTCATGTTGTAGCCTTTAATTCATTTTGCAAACCTTCCTTTGTTTATTAGTGGGCAGAATTGTGAAAAGGCCATTAATGTGCCTGATTCTTTACCCATTAAACATTCAGCCTCTCAGTTTCATCATCATCATCATCATCATCATCATCATCATCTTCTTCTTCTTCTTCTTCTTCTTCTTCTTCTAAGTGTCGTCGTCGCCGTCGTCGTCGTCGTCGTCGTCGTCGTCGTCGTCGTCGTTGTTGTTGTTGTTGTTGTTGTCAGTTTTCTTTCTGGAGAAAGAAACGGAATTTGTCGCCGGAGCGCTTTTGAGATAAAGTACTCATATTTTCTAAGGATTTCTGCGCTTTTTTTTTTCTGTGGGTCCCTTTATTGTAACTCACTTGGTAACTGAAATAGTTTGAAGAATGATTGCTTTGCTTTCTTAGATATAGTTGTCAGTGTTTTGTCGACATTTTCTCAACTTAGCCGTCAGAAAATATCCGGTCAGAGAGATTTTCGTGTGGTACCCTCTCGGGTACTGTACAGTTTTGCACCTTGCAATAAAGACTGAATGATTTCGTTTATAGGATTCAGCAATCTGCATGATGAACAGAACTGAAAAGTGAGTTGTGTGTTACAGGATCCGGCTGTCTGAATTATGAACAGTACAAAAAAAATGAATTGTGTGTTACAGGATCTGGCTGTCTGAATTATGAACAGTACAAAAAAAGAATTGTGTGTTACAGGATCTGGCTGTCTGAATTATGAACAGTACAAAAAAGAATTGTGTGTTACAGGATCTGGCTCTCTGAATTATGAACAGTACAAAAAAAAATTGTGTGTTACAGGATCTTGTTGTCTGAATTATGAACAGTACAAAAAAAAAATGAATTGCGTGCTACAGGATCTGGCTGTCTGAATTATGAACAGTACAAACAAAATGAATTGTGTGTTACAGGATCTGGCTGTCTGAATTATGAACAGTACAAAAAAAATGAATTGTGTGTTACAGGATCTGGTTGTCTGAATTATGAACAGAACTGAACAGGGAATTGTGTGTTACAGGATCTGGCAGTCTGAATTATGAAGTTTTTAAAAGTGAATTGTGTGTTACAGGATCCTTCAGTTTGAATTATGAACAGTACTGAACAGTGAATTGTGTGTTACAGGATCTGCTGGCTGAATTATGAACAGTACTGAAAAGGGAATTGTGTGTTACAGGATCTGGCCGTATGAAATACGAACAGTACTAAAAAAAAGTGAATTGTGTGTTACAGGATCCGGCCGTCTGAATTATGAAAGGACTGAAAAGAGACTTGTGTGTTACAGGATCCGGCAGTCTGAATTATGAACAGTACTTAAATGTGAATTGTGTGTTACAGGATCTGGCTGTCTGAATTGCGAACAGTACTTTAAAAAAAAAAAAAAAAGGGGGGGGGGGGGGAGAGAGATTGTGTTTTATGGAATCCGGCTGTCTGAATTATGAACAGTGCAAAATGTAATTTGCGTGTTACAGGATCCGGCAGCCTGAATTATGAACAGTACTGAAAACGGAATTGCGTGTTACAGGATCTGCTGTCTGAATTATGAACAGTATTAAAAAACGGAATTGTGTGTTACAGGATCGGGCAGTCTGAATTATGAACAGAACTAAAAAAAAAGGTGTTGTGTGTTATAGGATCCTTCGGTCTGAATTATGAAAAGAACTGAAAAGGGAATTACGTGTTACAGGATCCGGCAGTCTGAATTATGAACAATACTGAAAAGGGAATTGTCAGTTACAGGATCTGGCAGTCTGAATTATGAACAATACTGAAAAGGGAATTGTGTGTTACAGGATCCGGCAGTCTGAATTATGAACAGGACTAAAAAAAAAAAAAAGGTATTGTATGTTATAGGATCCTTCGGTCTGAATTATGAACAGAACTGAAAAGGGAATTGTGTGTTACGGGATCTGGCAGTCTGAATTATGAAGAGTACTGAAAAAGGAATTGTGTGTTACAGGATCCGGCAGGGATAGGTATACCTGATCTGAAAATATATATCAGCTCCTTAAAAATAGCCTGGATAAGGAAAGCGTACATGTACAACCATAAGTGGAAGATAATATTGCATTCATTATGTCCCGAAATAAGTAATTTTGACGCCTATGGTCCCAACAAATTTGTTGAAAGCAATATTCGTAACAAATTTTGGAAAGGAGTTTTTCTATCATATCAAAGGTTCTGCAAACAGGTAGAATTATACGAAAGTACAGATTTAGCCACTGAACCTATTTTCTGTAATGAGAAGTTTAAAGTGGGAGAAAAAACATTCATTTACAAGAAATGGATGCAGAAAAACATATGTCTTGTTAAACATTTACTCGATGATGATGGTAATTTTGTCAGCCTGATGGTAATTTTGTCAGCCTGATGGTAATTTTGTCAGCCTGATGGTAATTTTGTCAGCCTGATGTAATTTTGTCAGCCTGATGGTAATTTCGTCAGCCTTTACGAACTGTCAGAGAA
>CM065747.1:13871694-13876694 GCA_033310375.1 Conus canariensis | reverse complement strand
GAATTATCTTATTTTATATTGAAGATCAGCTAGATTTTAGGGCAAGAAATATCTTATTTCATATGGAAGATCAGCTGGGGTTTTTTTGGCAATAATTATCCTTTGTCATATTGAAGATCAGCTTTTTTTTTTTTTTTTTTGGGGGGGGGGGGGGGGGCAATAAATATCTTATTTCATATTGGAGATCTGCTGCTTTTTTTTCTTTTTTTTTTTTTTGGGGGGGGGGGGGGTAATAAATATCTGATTTCGTATTGAAGATCAGCTGATTTTCTTTGGGCAATAAATATCTTATTTCATATTGAAGATCAGTTATTTTGGGGCAATAAATATCTTATTTCATATTGAAGATCAGCTGGTTTTTTGTTTTTTGTGTGCATGAAGTATGTTATTTCAGATTATTTCAGATTAAAGATCTGCTGTTTTGGGGCAATAGATGTCTTATTTCATATTGAAGATCAGCTTTTTTTGTCAATAAATATACAATTTCATATTGAAGATCAGCTGGGTTTTTTTGGGGGGTTTTGTGTGCATGAAGTATGTTATTTCAGATTATTTCAGGTTAAAGATCTGCTGTTTTGGGGCAATAGATATCTTATTTCATATTGAAGATCAGCTTTTTTTGTCAATAAATATACAATTTCATATTGAAGATCAGCTTTTTTTTGTCAATAAATATACAATTTCATATTGAAGATCAGCTGGCTTTTAGGGCAATCCTCATTTCATATTGAATATCAGCTGGCTTGTAGGGCAATCCTCATATCATATTGAATATCAGCTGGCTTGTAGGGCAATCCTCATATCATATTGAATATCAGCTGGCTTGTAGGGCAATCCTCATTTCATATTGAATATCAGCTGGCTTGTAGGGCAATCCTCATTTCATATTGAATATCAGCTGGCTTGTAGGGCAATCCTCATTTCATATTGAATATCAGCTGGCTTTTAGGGCAATCCTCATATCAAATTGAGGTTTAGCTGGCTTGTAGGGCAATCCTCATATCAAATTGAGGTTTAGCTGGCTTTTAGGGCAATCCTCATATCAAATTGAGGTTTAGCTGGCTTGTAGGGCAATCCTCATATCAAATTGAGGTTTAGCTGGCTTGTAGGGCAATTCTCATTTCATATTGAATATCAGCTGGCTTGTAGGGCAATTGTGACGGACCGTTTTTCATCCGGTCACAAAGTTTCATGTGCGACCGTGCTTACCGGAAGGTAGTTGTCCGGAAGCCGGTTGCAAAATTTAGCTGACTGCTACTCACCGGCGCATTGCTATAAGCCGGGTGAGTTGCACCGGTTAGGCAGTCTCTGCAGTGATTCCGGCAACACAGCAACAAAGAAGGCCGAAGAGGGACTCAGCCGTTTGCTGGTAGCAGTCAGGTATTTATCATTGAATGTTTATTTATTAACAAACTGAAACTGTATTCCCGTTTAGGAGCGACTGAAACTTCCTCAGCGCTCTTGTGAAGGTTTTATTTATTTATTTTTTTTTAAAGAAGAAAGTATTGTTCTGTTATCCTATGACTTCATAGGGTAACGAAACGAAATTGTTTCGGAAACTGTGAATAGATGAAGTGAGTGTTATAAGAAGTGGTCTTCAGAAAAAAAGAAAAAAAGATTTTGTTTATTTTGTGACTTAACTGGCTGTGAACTTCATGATGAAGAAAAAGTGTCTATTCTAATATGGTTTGCAAGAAGATGGAGAGTTTTGATGCTATGGATAATAAGCTCCCAGAGTGAGCGACACAGACTTTTGTTTTTCATTCTGATGTGTAATGTGTTTACATGGGTATCAATATATACTGTTCAAAAAAAGTTAAGCACCAACATTGAGAATGCACATAAACTTTTAAAAATTCACAAAAATTCAATTGTACCGCCTTTGTGGTCCAAACAAATTGAACCACACGCACAAATTGATAGTGAATGCGGCAACTGCAATTTTGTGGCACACATTTCTCACGCGCCTTGAAAAACACGTGTCGCGACTTGTCATTTTTGGGACAAATTGGGGTGAATTTCTGATGTGTTTGGGATCCGAGGAGCATGTGCTGAATCAAAATCATGTGAAGCACGAGCTAAATCAGGATGTAGGTCATAAAGTATGCTCAACCAAATGTCTTTAAAAGCCACTGTACTGGCGAAAAATGCAATGCAACAGCATGCCTCCACGTCGAAGACTGAACGAGCTGGATCGAGGAAGAGCGATAGGATGGCTCCAAGAAGGAGTTGCTGTCCGTGAAGTGGCACGGAGACTTGGGGTATCACACTCTGTTGTTATCATACTCAGACAACGCTTTCAAGACACAGGAAGAGTGCAAGAACGACCACGCTCTGGTCGACCCAGAATAACAACACCACGAGAGGACCGATACATTGAAAGGCAGGCCACACAAGAAAGAACAGCAAGTGCAAACAACATCAGACGTCGCCTTAGAGATGCCACCAATACTGTTGTCAGTGATCAGACCATACGAAACCGCCTACACGCCGCTAACCTCCGTGCTCGACGACCAGCCATAAGACCTCGTTTGACTGATGCCCACAGAGCACCACGTCGAGTATGGTGCACGCAGCACGTGAGATGTACACATGAACAGTGGGCTAACGTGATGTTTACAGACGAGTCGCGGTTCTGCCTGGATCCCACCGATAGACGGAACAGGGTCTGGAGACGCCGTGGGGAGCGTTTTGCAGAAGCTGTCCTGGAAAGGAACCGCTATTTGTGGGGGATCCGTTATGATTTGGGGCGGCATAAGCACACGCTACAGAACGGTTCTCTACAATGTGGCAGAGAACTTGAATGGTGTTCGCTACCAAACAGAGATTTTGCAACCCCTGGTGCTGCCAGCCCTTGAACAGCTTGGACCTCAGGCAGTCTTTGAAGACGACAATGCACGGCCCCATCGCACCAGAGCAGTAAACACGTTTCTCCAAGCTGCTGGTGTCAACAGAATGCAGTGGCCCGCAAACAGCCCAGACCTGAACCCCATCGAACATCTTTGGGATGAGCTGGGCCGGGGACTGCAGCAGCGTCGTTCTCCTCCTGCTAACCTGGGTCAGCTGTTTGAGTCACTCCAGCAGGAGTGGGCTGCTGTCCCCAAGGCCTTTCTGCGCACACTGGTGAACTCCATGCGACAACGCTGCCTTGAATGCCTTGCCAATAACGGGGGACACACGTTATTAACCATGACACTGAACAAACACTCCTCCTGTGACTTTCAAATTTGGGGGTAGGGGTGTTTGTACTGCGCTCGATTCCAGTTTGTTGATTCCTCGGACTTGTCATTGTCTTTACACACTTTTCACATATTCAATAAATTCATGTTACACTTGGAGATTGATCACTTCCCAATTTTCTTTTTTATAAGTCAGTGAAATGTTGGTCCTTAACTTTTTTTGAACAGTATATGTGTTGTTAAACAAAAGTGTGGTGGAAATCTTTCCCTTGCATATATTGAAGCTGTTGAACTGAAGTGAAGTGAGCGTTCTTGTGTTAAAACAAGAGAAATGAACATTTCCTGAATTGACAAAAGACATGATGATTATATGAAATGAATTGAACATTCTTGTTTACAAGAAAGCAAATGAACAGTGTGTGAATTAACGAAAGACATTTATAGTTTGAAACAATAATCATCAATTGTGTAATGAAATTATTGTGTGTAATGAATTGTATTCATGGTTTATTGAAGAAGATCCATATGGAAATCCTTTCCCCAATTTGGAAAACTAGAGTCTGAAAGGTTTATATGGAAATCCTTTCCTGTGTAGTGTAATGATTCCGGAAAAGGGAATGTTGTAATGTTATGATTCCGGAAAAAAAAGAATATTGTAATGAAAGTGAACGAATATGCTGATATGTGGCTCAAGTTCTAGTGAAACATAATGTGGCTAATGAATATGAAGTTGTGATTGCAATGAATAGTGGCCATGATAATCAAGGTAGTTAATCAGTTGCCTCCAGGTTGATAGTGTTCCCTGGATTGACGGGGACTGACTGCTACCGGGTTAGGGCCCGGGCCGTAGCTGTGTTGACGCCCCTGTTCTCCGCCGCTGTGCCAGTGTGGAGAGGCCGACCTGAGCGCCGACAATTGCCCTACCTGCCACTGCGCCCGTGACCGACCACTGTTGGGCCAGTGGGTTGGAGACGTCGCTGCTGGTGAGCCAGGACGTCGCACCTACTTTTGTGCCAGCGACCTGCGTCGGAGGCCGTCGCTGCGTGTGTGGTGTGTGTGCCACAGCTCTTGGTTGGTGTTGAGCCACAGGTGGTGTGTGTGCCACAGCTCTTGGTTGGTGTTGAGCCACAGCTCTTAGGTGTTTGAGCCACAGCTCATAGGTGAGACTGTCACCGTGTTGCTGACAGAGACGCCACGAACGTGTTAGTTTTTCTTTCCCTCCTTCTTCATTGAGAACCACAGCTTGGAAGAGACTCTGTGTCAGACTTGACTCGTCGCTGCCGCCGTCGTCATCATCGTTGGACCCGGCAGTTTTGATAGCTATAATTGTATTGACTTGTTGTGTGTGTACACCTGATGGTGGGTGTACCAACCTACGTTTAATTGTGTGTTTATTTTGTATGTGTTTTGCTTGATGGCTCGGGCAGCATAAAAAAAAGTTATTTGTTGCCTGGCTGTCCATGTTCGGATGAGTGGGTGTGTGTATGTGAATTAGAAAAAGTCGTGCATGCATCCATAATTCTGAGTGAGTCAGACTTCCACACACACGCATTTCCATCCGTAACAGCAATCCTCATTTCATATTGAATATCAGCTGGCTTGTAGGGCAATCCTCTTATCAAATTGAGGTTTAGCTGGCTTGTAGGGCAATCCTCATATCAGAATTGAGGTTTAGCTAGCTTGTAGGGCAATCCTCATTTCATATTGAATATCAGCTGGCTTTTATCTAATGCATAAACTTCGTCCTTGTTTTTCTGTATCTGTCTCTTTATTTGTAAATATTCATCTGTCTGTGTCTGTGTCTGTATCTGTATCTCTCTG
>CM065747.1:13856694-13861694 GCA_033310375.1 Conus canariensis | reverse complement strand
GGACTGTGTCAAACTGATAGATGTTGTACTGTTTCAAACTGATGGATGTTAAATTGTGTCAGTGATGGATGTTGGACTGTGTCAAACTGATGGTGTTGGACTGTGTCAGTGATGGATGTTGGACTGTGTCAAACTGGATGGACGTCCAGGTATGGAGTGGACTGTGTCAAAGATGGATGTTGGACTGTGTCAGTGATGGATGTTGGACTGTGTCAAACTGACAGATGTTAAACTGTCCCAGAGTAATGGACGTTGGACTGTGTCAAACTGATGGATGTTGTACTGTGTCAAACTGATGGACGTTGGACTGTGTCAAACTGATGGACTGTGTCAGTGATTGATGATAGACTGTGTCAAAGAGATAGATATTGGACTGTGTGAATTTTGATGGATGTTGGACTGTGTCAAAGTGATGGACTGTGTCAGTGATTGATTGATGGACTGTGTCAAAGAGATAGATATTGGACTGTGTCAATTTGATGGATGTTGGACTGTTTCAGACTGATGGATGTTGGACTGTTTCAAACGATGATGTTGGACTGTGTCAAATGATGGATGTTGGACTGTGTCAATGATGGATGTTGGACTGTGTCAAACTGATGTATGTTGGACAGTGTCAGTGATGATGTTGGACTGTGCAAACTGATGGATGTTGGACTGTGTCAAACTGATGGATGTTGGACAGGGTCAGAGTGATAGATGTGGGACTGTGCCAAACTGATGGATGTTGGACTGTGTCAAACTGATGGATGTTGGACAGGGTCAGAGTGATAGATGTGGGACTGTGCCAAACTGATGGATGTTGGACTGTGTCAAACTGATGGATGTTGGAATATCTCAAACTAATGAATGTTGAACTGTGTCAAGCTAATAAAAGTTGGACTGTGTCAAACTGATGGATGTTGTACTGTGTCAAACTGATGGATGTTGGACTGTGTCAAACTGATGGATGTTGGATTGTGTCAAACTGATGGATGTTGTACTGTGTGAAACTGATGGATGTTGGACTGTGTCACAGTGATGGATGATGGACTGTGTCAAACTGATGGATGTTGGACTGTGTCACATTCATGGATGTTGGACTGTGTCAAACTGATGGATGTTGGACTGTGTCACAGTGATGGATGATGGACTGTGTCAAACTGATGGTTGTTGTACTGTGTCAAACTGATGGATGTTGGACTGTGTCAAATGGTGGATGTTGGACTGTGTCAAACGGATGGATGTTGACTGTGTCAAACTGATGGATGTTGTACTGTGTCAAACTGATGGATGTTGGAATGTCTCAAACTAATGAATGTTGATCTGTGTCAAACTAATAAAAGTTGGACTGTGTCAAACTGATATATAATGGACTGTGTCAAACTGTTGGATGTTGGACTGTGTCAGTGATGGGTGTTGGACTGTGTGACACTGATGGCTAATGGATTGTGTCAAAACTATGGTTGTTGGATTGTGTCAATTTGATGGTTGTTGGAATGTCTCAAACTGATGGATGTTGGAATGTCTCAACCTAATGAATGTTGATCTGTTTCAAACTAATAAAAGTTGGACTGTGTCAAACTGATATATAATGGATTGTGTCAAACTGTTGGATGTTGGACTATGTCAGTGATGGGTGTTGGACTGTGTCAAACTGTTGGATGTTGGACTGCGTCAGTGATGGATGTTGGATTGTGAGACACTGATGGCTATTGGATTGTGTCAAACTGATGGTTGTTGGATTGTGTCAATTTGATTGATGTTGGACTGTGTCAAACTGATGGATGTTGGACTGTGTCAAACTGATAGATGCTGGACTGTGTCAAACTGATGGATGTTGGACAAGGTCAGAGTGATATATGTGGGACTGTGCCAAACTGATGGATGTTGGACTGTGTCAAACTGATGGATGTTGGACAGCGTCAGAGTGAAAGATGTTGGACTGTGTCAACTGATAGATGTGGACTGAGTCAAACTGATGGATGTTGGAATATCTCAAACTAATGAATGTTGAACTGTGTCAAGCTAATAAAAGTTGGACTGTGTCAAACTGATGGATGTTGGACTGTGTCAGAGTGATGGATGTTGTACTGTGTCAAACTGATGGATGTTGGACTGTGTCAAACTGATGGATGTTGTACTGTGTCAAACTGATGGATGTTGTACTGTGTCAGTGATGGATGTTGTACTGTGTCAAACTGATGGATGTTGTACTGTGTCAAACTGATGGATGTTGGACTGTGTCAGTGATGGATGTTGGACTGTGTCAAACTGATGGATGTTGGACTGTGTCACAGTGATGGATGATGGACTGTGTCAAACTGATGGATGTTGGAATGTCTCAGACTAATGAATGTTGATCTGTGTCAAAGTAATAAAAGTTGGACTGTGTCTAACTGATATATATATATATATATATATATATATATATATATATATATGTATACACACACACACACACACACACACACACACACACACAATATATATATATATATATATATATATATATATATATATATATATTGGGCTGTGTCAAACTGTTGGATGTTGGACTGTGTAAGTGATGGATGTTGGACTGTGTCAAACTATTGGATGTTGGACTGTGTCAGTGATGGATGTTGGACTGTGTGACACTGATGACTAATGGATTGTGTCAAACTGATGGTTGTTGGACTGTGTGAATTTGATGTATGTTGGACTGTGTCAAACTGGTTGATGTTGGACTGTGTCAAACTGACGGATGATGGACTGTGTCACACTGATAGATGCTGAACTGTGTCAAACTGATGGATGTTGGACTGTGTCAAACTGTTGGACTGTGTCAAACTGATGGATGTTGGACTGTGTCAAACTGATGGATGTTGAACTGTGTCACAGTGATGGATGATGGACTGTATCAAACTGATGGATGTTAGACTGTGTCAAACTGTAGGATGTTGGATTGCGTCAAACTGATGGATGTTGGACTGTGTCAAACTGGTGGATGCTGGACTGTGTCAGACTGATGGATGTTGGACTGTGTCAAACTGATGGATTTTGGACTGTGTCATAGTGATGGATGTTGGACTGTGTCATAGTGATGGATGTTGGACTGTGTCAAATTGACGGTTGTTGGACTCTGTCAAACTGATGGATGTTGCACTGTCAAACTGATGGATGTTGGACTGTGTCAAACTGATGGACTGTGTGAAACTGATGGATGTTGGACTGTGTCACACTGAATGATGTTGGACTGTGTCACAGTCATGGATGTTGGACTGTGTTAAACTGATCAGTGTTGGACTGTGTCAAACTAATTGATGTTGGACTGTGTCAAACTGATGGATGTTGGACTGTGTCAAACTGATGGATTTTGGACTGTTTCAATTTGATGGATGTTGGACTGTGTCGAACTGATGGATGTTGGACTGTGTCAAACTGATGGACTGTGTCAGTGATTGATTGTGGACTGTGTCAAAGAGATCGATATTGGACTGTGTGAATTTGATGGATGTTGGACTGTGTCAAACTGATGGATTTTGGACTGTGTCAAACTGATGGATGTTGGACTGTGTCACATTCATGGATGTTGGACTGTGTCAAACTGATGGATGTTGGACTGTGTCAAACTGATGGATTTTGGACTGTTTCAAACTGATGGATGTTGTACTGTTTCAAACTGATGGATGTTGGACTGTGTCAAACTGATGGATGTTGGACTGTGTCAAACTGATGGATTTTGGACTGTTTCAAACTGATGGATGTTGGACTGTGTCATAGTGATAGATGTTGGACTGTGTCACAGTCAGGATGTTGGACTGTGTCAAACTGATGGATGTTGGACTGTGTCAAACTGATGGATGTTGGACTGTGTCAAACTGATGGATGTTGTACTGTGTCAAACTGATGGATGTTGGACTGTGTCAAACTGGTGGATGTTGGACTGTGTCAAACTGATGGATGTTGGACTGTGTCAAACTGGTGGATGTTGGACTGTGTCAAACTGGTGGATGTTGGACTGTGTCAAACTGATGGATGTTGGACTGTGTCAAACTGGTGGATGTTGGACTGTGTCAAACTGTCCAGGATAGACTTGGAAAAATGGTGTAGCAGCACACGTGAGCTAATGGGTGTGAGGCTAGAAAGACCAGATGGTAATCAGAAAAGCCTTGTACTCATCATTGCATACAAACATCCAGGTACCCACATATCAAACACGGATGGGACCTTTCTGGAGGAAATAGAACATGAATTTGGAGACTCGGCTATACTACGTGGAGATCTTAATGCACACTCAAAATTGTGGGATCAACATGGTACCAATCCTCAAGGAGTTGCTCTGGAAGCAATGTTGGATGAAGTACTTCTTAGTGCACTGACATCATCATCCCCAACACATACAGGGAGGCAGGGTGACACTGACAGTGTCATTGACTTTGCACTCATTGGACCAAAATTCACAGCAGGTATGAGTGCGGAAACACTTCTTCATCATGGAAGTTACCATTTCCCTGTTGTGTTCAATTCCGAAAATATCAAAAGTTTCACAAACGAAACAAAAGGACCATTTTCAATACAACAATGAAGGGGATATCATAGGAACGTTAAGGAGTAGAAGATGCAAAAGAAACAATGCTACAACCAAACAAATCGTTCAACCCCTTTGGTGGAAACTAAACAGAAATGCCACAAATAGAAACAATATTCGCAAAAACGCTCAAAATAAACACGTGGCCAGCACGCAAAGTACCGACTTGAGCGCTGCTCATTAATAGCCAAGTGATTTCATCCGGATCGCACATTCACAAAAAAAGATGTAAAATCCGTCAAAGATGGTGCTCATGTAGAGTCCGTCAAGCAGTCGCTTCCCGCCTCTCCTTTAAAAAAAAACAAACAAACCTTCCACACCTATCCCGTCTGAATCCGGCCCCGACTCTCCCTTTCACCCCACCCCAGTCCCCATTCAGGTAGTTTTGGACAAAAGGTGAATGCACGATCAGTTACATGGGGGGGGGGGGGGGGGGGGGGGGAGAGAG
>CM065747.1:13804194-13851694 GCA_033310375.1 Conus canariensis | reverse complement strand
GGCATCCCTGGGAGGGGGGTGGCTCCTCACTTTGCGATCCAGCTCATCCCAGAGGTTCTCAATCGGGTTGAGATCGGGACTGCATGCTGGCCACTCCATTCTGTTGACTCCAGACTGCTGCAGGAAGTCGTTGACCACCCTTGCCCTGTGGGGGCGAGCATTGTCATCCTGGTAGACAGCCCTCAGTCCCATCTGCTGCAGTGTAGGCACAGCCAGCGGTCGAAGGATCTCATCCCGGTATCAGATGCCAGTCAGGTTACCCTGTACATGATACAAGGGTGTTCTGTGGTGAAGGCTGAAGGCCCCCCAGACCATTACAGAACCTCCACCAAAGGCCACCTTTTCTTGGACAGTGGCGTCAGTAAAGCGTTGCCCTGGGCGCCTCCAGACCCTCAGTCGGCCGTCGTTGTGGTGAAGGGTGAAGCGTGATTCATCACTGAACAGGACCTGGGACCATTGCTGACGTGTCCACCTCACGTGACGTGCGCAGAAGGCGCGGCGTGCTGCCCTATGGGCTGGAGTTAAGCGTGGCCGTACTGCTGGGCGACGAGAACGGAGATTAAACCCATGTAGGCGGTTCCGTATGGTCTGCTGGCTGATGTTGATGTTAGTAGCCACCCTGAACTGCCTTTGAATTATGCTGGAAGAGGCTGTTCTTGTCTGCAGGGCTTGTCGTTCAATGAGACGATCGTCACGTGGGGTTGTCTTCTTCGGTCGACCAGATCTGCGTTTTTCATGGACAATCCCAGTGGCTGTGGAGCGTTGAATCAGTCGGACAATGACCGAGATGGACACATGAAGTCGCCTGGCCACTTCTCGCTTGGCAACACCATCTTGGAACCATGCAACAGCTCGTCCCCTATCCAACTCGCTTAATTTTCGTCGTGGAGGCATTGTCAGATCAGGCCTACTACTGGTGGAATGTCTTCTTATATAGCCAAGCGAGCGACAGCATCTCACACATAAACAGCAGTGCTTGCACGTGCATAATGGTTTTTCCATCTGGCAAGTGCAATGTGTTCAGGCAGAACGGTCCCAAACAAGGTCATTTTTCGCAAGTTTCCGCTTTTCCGTTTGCGGCCCAGCTCAGCAGTTGAGAAAATCCCGTGCAATTTTCGCACTAACACAACATCGCCCACTTACAGCTGAACAAGAATTCATGACAATTTGGCTGGACTAAGAAATAAATAACAGTAGCGAACTGAGTTTATTACGCACCTGTTTTCACATACCGATCCTTAACTTTTTGTGCGTAGTATATATGCAGACACACACGACACGACTTGCGACTGCAGTGGCCCAACGCAGCTGTCTATGATGAAAATTCTCTATCAAATATACGTAATGTCAGTGACCTCCAGCAAAGCCTAGCGAATGCAATGTTCAACTTCACGCTGAGCTCTCATGTTTGTACTCCCAGTTCTTATAGAACAGGGAGTGATTTACAATGGGAACGAAGAAATGTTGTCTGTGTGTCTGTCTGTCTGTGTGTCTGTACGTGGTCAAAATGTGTTCCACTCGCTCCAGACAAAACTTCTGGGCCGATCTTTCTGAAAACTTGTACGTATGTTCATTATGGGTCATGGATGATGCCCGGTGTTTATTTTACCAGAATAGCCGTTACTAACGGCTATAACAGCCCCAAACGGGTTTTCTTCTGTATGGATATTTCAGAAAGTACTTTGATGCACAGAAGAGGAATATATTCAGCAAATTTGAGCCACCTTGAAACATGAGAAAGTGTTTCTGAAATTTAACCGTTAAAACCGTTATTTTGCCGTTATTTTTTCTTATTGGTGGATTTTAATGACATTTGGTATGTACAAAGGTTACCACACACAAATGGCGCTTCCAAACAGTGTTTCAAAATTTGACCGTTAAAAACCGTTATCATTGTCTGATCTGGTGAAATTTGGTTGGTACATAGGCTTTATCCCAGTGAGGACTAAAATACCAGTTTCAAAAGTGTACCTCGGTTAAATAACCGTTAAAACCGCTATTTTGCCGTTATTTCTTATGTATTGGTGGGTTTTAATAAAATTTGGTATATAGAAAGGTTATCACACTAAAATGGCACTTCGATATAGTGTTTCAATATTTCACCGTTAAAAACCGTTATTCTTGACATATTGACCGATTTGGATGAAATTTGGTATGTGCACAGACTTCAGCTCAGCGAGGACTAAAATACCAGTTTGAAAAGTGTTGGCTTACCTCAAAATTCAACGTAACGATACCGAAAAAAATCATGCTTTCGACACTTAACGCCATTGAGACGTAGCGCTATTGACACATAGCGAGAAAACTGAAGTGTAGTGCTATTGACACGCAACGCTATTGGACGTAGTGATAACTATATGTAGCGCAAATGAAACATAGCATTATCGGGAGCTACCCCCCGCCCCCCTCGCCCACACACACACACACACGCACGTGCACGTACCCACTCCAACACGCGCGCTCGCACGCACACGCACACGAGGGCGCACGTGCGCACCCACTCCAACAAACACACATGCCCGCGCACAAACACAAGCCTACCCACTCCATCCGAATCCCACGCGCACGTGTGCAAGCATGCGCACACACACGCGCGCACTCCTACTCACTGCAATGCGCGGGCGCCAGCGTACCCACTCCAACACGCACACGTGCACCACACACACACACACACACACACACACACTCACACACACACACACACCGTGACAACTACTTTCAGAGAGAGAGAGAGAGAGAGCGTTAAACCCCATGCACACTATCAGAAATAGCAGTTTGTCTCATTGACGAAATACACTATGACGCATGTTTGACCGTGACGTTTTTCAGCCCCCCCCCCCCTTTCTCTCTCTCTCTCTCTCTCTCTCTCTCTCTCTCTCTCTCTTTTGACTGGACGATTTTGAAATTGTGAAGTAGTGCGATAGAGGCGTTGTCAGGCTACTAGTTCTGCAAAAGATTTAATTGTGGCTCCTGCGTTCTTCTTCATCGGAAAACTGTGCAGATCTGAGGCGTTAATCGTCGGTTCTGAACAGAATAAGATAAGTTTTTATTTGAGTTTCCAACAGACTCTAGTGCTCAATAGCTTTGTTTTTGTACCCCAGTTCAAATTGCTTTTAATAGTTTGATTTTAAACTAATTTCCCTACGAAAGCTGTATAGTTTTATTTGACAAATATCTATGAAAGTACTGTATTTGACGGATTTTAACATAGCTTTAGATCTAATAACTGACCGAAAGATCATGGGTAATTTCATGAAAATATGCTCTTGACATGTACACGCGAATTCAAGATAAACTGGGAGTGCGTTTATATGCTTTGCATCTTGTTTATTACAACACACACGCATGCACGCACATATGGAAACACACATACACACTCCCGCGCGCATGCACGCGCGCTTACACACACACACACACTAATGTATTCTCAACCAGCAAATTGACTTTGCTGTATTTGATGCGTGTTTATGTAGGATGTCATCAGGTTAATGTCATCAGGTGGTCATACGAAACAAGCGGTGTTTGTGTCATGGTGAGAATTGAACGCTGGGACATGAAACATGTTACGACCCGGCGCTGTGTACCGCGTTCATTCCCGGGCATGGAGGATAGTGAAGAGGACTTGGCATGGCGGGGTTGTCTGGCTGCCGTGATACAAAGCTGGGGTGGGGGGGGGGGGGGGGGGGAGCGGGAGGAGGAGCGCCGAGGGTACGATCAGAGGCACTTGAAGTTTGAGGGGGGAGTTGATTGTTTCTGCGGAAAAGGGGTGGATAGTGAGGGGGTCAGTCTTCTCAGTAAGCAGAGTGCCATCAGCTGTCTGTACAGGCGCCATGGCGTTGGAGGAGGGGCCATACACAGTCTTCAGGCCTGCAAAGAACTTCTTGGGGTTGTGCTCATCAGCGTACTGTTGTAACTCTGCAGCCTCCTCTTTCCACCAATTGTCCTCCATCTGTCTCAGCTCAGCCTGGACCTTGCCTCTGAGATGCTTGAGACGACCATGCTTGGCTGTTGATCCCTTGTCATTGAGCCAGCTTGTGTAGGCTTCATGCTGCTGCTGTAGCAGTCTGCCGATCTCCGTGTTGTTGCTGTCGAACCAGTCCTGGTGTTTCCTGCTTGTGTAGGCTTCGTGCTTCTGCTGTAGCAGTCTGCCGATCTCCGTGTTGCTGTCGAACCAGTCCTGGTGTTTCCTATTGACAATTCACTAAACCTCAGACAAGCCACTCCCCAAGTAACGAGATCCCTAGAATTATCTAGTGATCAAAACGCTTCGATTTACGATTCAGAAATGTAATCCCCGGAAACGAACAGTTGGTCTCACACATACACCTCATCAATTCGCCACAGATCCAAACCAGTTTCAATCGTCCAAAGGAGGACGCTGTTCATCGTGCCCAAGGATAGCTGAAAACCCTCATACATAATGAAAGGCCGTCCTTCATTCTGCCTCGCTAACATCGTCTCCCACCCCCTTAAAACAGCAGGACCCAACGTTTCCTGTCTCATTGCTGGAAAGATTGGCAAAGGTGTTTGTTCCAGAATGGACGTATCTTCAAAGGGGCGTGTTCTGGCATTGCTGCTAATGCTAGTGTCCGCCATGACAGTGCGCAGCCATTCTGGATATTCCGGGTATGGAGGCTCCCATGGGGACGGGGATCCTGTTAAGAAGGTTCCCTATGAGGGAGAACCATACCATGTTCCTCAGGGGAGACAACCATATCACGGTGATCCTTACTTCGGAGGCGATGACAAGGGTGAGCATTATAGTCGACATGAGACCTTGCATTTCGCAAGAGCTTTGCTTCGTGAGTAAATCACTGGTTCGCTGTTGTTATTATACGTTTGTTGTTGGGGGTTGTGTGGTGGTGCTGCTCTCTCCCTCTCTCTCTCTCTTTCTCTTTGACTGTCTCTCTCGCCCTTCCTCCCTCCCTCTCTCTCTCTCTCTTTAGTTGTGTATGTGTGTGAACGCGCGTGCACATGTGTTGATTTACGTGAATATGTATGTGTGTGTGCACGCGCACGCATGCGTGGTGAATGCATGTGTGGGGCACGCTGTGTGTGTGTGTGCGCGCGCGCGAGCGTGTGTGGTGTGTGTGTGTGTGTGTGTGTGTGTTGTGTGTGTGTGTGTGTGTGTGACTTATAGACTGGTTGATTAATGAACTGATTGACTTATGGATGGATTAATCAACTTTGGGTCGGTGAATTGATGGGTTGGTTGATTGATCAACTTCTGGGTCGGTGAATTGATGGGTTGGTTGACTGATCAACTTCTGGGTCGGTGAATTGATGGGTTGGTTGATTGATCAACTTCTGGGTCGGTGAATTAATGGGTTGGTTGATTGATCAACTTCTGGGTCGGTGAATTGATGGGTTGGTTGATTGATCAACTTCTGGGTCGGTGAATTGATGGGTTGGTTGATTGATCAACTTCTGGGTCGGTGAATTAATGGGTTGGTTGATTGATCAACTTCTGGGTCGGTGAATTGATGGGTTGTTTGATTGGATGATTGGGCGAGTGGCTGACTGATGAATGAGGGACTAATTGATTTAATTCTTGACTAATTGACTGACCGCGTAATTAATTGACTGAGTGATTGATGGTCGGATGGATGGATTGACTAATTATATGATGAATTGACTGACAAATTAAATGACGGATCGATTGACTGACTGTTTGAAAGATGGATTAATTGAATAACGAAGAGAAAAAAAAATGGCTCAAGTAATGACACAATAATTTTGATTAACAGACTAAGTGAATGATGGATTAAGCGACCGATTAAACGATGGGTTAATCGAAAGATGGATTTATTGGCTTACTACTTGAATAATGGACTAACTGAATGACTTGACTGAATGATGGACTACCTGAATGACTTGACTGAATAATGGACTAACTGAATGACTTGACTGAATAATGGACTACTGAAGACTGACTGAATAATGGACTAACTGAATGACTTGACTGAATAAAGGACTACCTGAATGACCTGACTGAAGTTGGACTACCTGAATGACTGACTGAATAATGGACTACTGAATGACTTGACTGAATAATGGACTACCTGAATGACTTGACTGAATAATGGACTACTGAATGACTGACGAATTGGACACTGAATGACTGACTGAATAATGGACTAACGAATGACTTGACTGAATTGGACTAACTGAATGACTGACTGAATAATGGACTAACTGAATGACTGACTGAATAATGGACTAACTGAATGACTGACTGAATAATGGACAAACTGAATGACTTGACTGAATAATGGACTAACTGAAGACTGACTGAATAATGGACTACTGAATGGACTTGACTGAATAATGGACTACCTGAATGAGCTGACTGAATAATGGACTACTGAATGACTTGACTGAATAATGGACTAACTGAATGACTGACTGAATAATGGACTACCTGAATGACTTGACTGAATAATGGACTACTGAATGACTGACTGAATAATGGACTACTGAATGACTTGACTGAATAATGGACTACCTGAATGACTTGACTGAATAATGGACAACTGAATGACCTTGACTGAAATGGACTAAACGAATGATTGACTGACTGAATAAGTGACTACTGAATGGACTAACTGAATGACATGAATGGACTACTGAATGACTTGACTGAATAATGGACTAACTGAATGACTGATTGATTTGAATAATGGACTACTGAATGACTTGACTGAATAATGGACTAACTGAATGACTGACTGAATAATGGACATAACTGAATGACTTGACTGAATAATGGACTACCTGAATGACTTGACTGAATAATGACTACTGAATGACTTGACTGAATAATGGACTAACTGAAGGACCTTGACTGAAGGTTGGACTACCTGAATGACTTGACTGAATAATGGACTACCTGAATGACTTGACTGAATATGGACTAACTGAATGACTTGACTGAAAAATTTGACTAAGTGAATGACTGACTGAATAATGGACTACCTGAATGACTGACTCAATGATGGACTACCTGATTGACATGACTGAATAATGGACTACCTGAATGACTTGACTAATAATGGACTACTGAATGACTTGACTGAATAATGGACTAACTGAATGACCTGACTGAAGATTGGACTACTGAATGACCTGACTGAATAATGGACTAACTGAATGACTTGACTGAATAATGGACTACCTGAATGACGTGACTGAATAATGGACTACCTGAATGACGTGACTGAATAATGGACTACCTGAATGACTTGACTGAATAATGGACGAACTGAATGACTTGACTGAAACTGGACTAACGAATGACTTGACTGAAGGTTGGACTGCATGAATGACTTGACTGAACAATGGACTAACTGAATGAGCTGACTGAATAATGGACTAACTGAATGACTTGACTGAATAATGGACTAACTGAATGACTTGACTGAATAATAATGACTTGACTGAATAATGGACTAACTGAATGACTTGACTGAATAATGGACTAACTGAATGACGTGACTGAATAATGGACTAACTGAATGACTTGACTGAATAATGGACTACCTGAATGACTTGACAGAATAATAGACTACCTGAATGACTTGACTGAATAATGGACTAACTGAATGACCTGACTGAATAATGGACTACCTGAATGACTTGACTGAATAATTGACTACCTGAATGACTTGACTGAATAATGGACTAACTGAATGACTTGACTGAATAATTGACTAAGTGAATGACCTGACTGAATAATGGACTACCTGAATGACCTGACTCAATGATGGACTACCTGATTGACATGACTGAATAATGGACTACCTGAATGACTTGACTCAATAATGGACTACCTGAATGACTTGACTAAATAATGGACTAACTGAATGACCTGACTGAAGATTGGACTACCTGAATGACCTGACTGAATAATGGACTACCTGAATGACTTGACTGAATAATGGACTACCTGAATGACTTGACTGAATAATGGACTAGCTGAATGACTTGACTGAATAATGGACTACCTGAATGACTTGACTGAATAATGGACTAACGAATGACTTGACTGAAGGTTGGACTGCCTGAATGACTTGACTGAACAATGGACTAACAGAATGAACTGACTGAATAATGTTCTAACTGAATGAACTGGCTGAATAATGGACTACCTGAATGACTTGACTGAATAATGGACTAACTGAATGACCTAACTGAATAATGGACTAACTGAATGACTTGACTGAATAATGGACTAACTGAATGACGTGACTGAATAATGGACTACCTGAATGACTTGACAGAATAATAGACTACCTGAATGACTTGACTGAATAATGGACTAACTGAATGACCTGACTGAAGGTTGGACTACCTGAATGACTTGACTGAATAATGGACTACCTGAATGACTTGACTGAATAATGGACTACCTGAATGACTTGACTGAATAATGGACTAAGTGAATGACCTGACTGAATAATGGACTACTTGAATGACTTGACTGTAGAATGGACTACCTGAATGACCTGACTGAATAATGGACTAACTGAATGACGTGACTGAACAATGGACTAACTGAATGACTTGACTGAATAATGGACTAGCTGAATGACTTGACTGAATAATGGACTACCTGAATGACTTGACTGAATAATGGACTAGCTGAATGACTTGACTGAATAATGGACTACCTGAATAACCTGACTGAATAATGGACTACCTGAATTACTTGACTGAATAATGGACTACCTGAATGACATGACTGAATAATGGACTAGCTGAATGACATGACTGAATAGTGGACTACCTGAATGACCTGACTGAATAATGGACTAACTGAATGACTTGACTGAATAATGGACTACCTGAATGACCTGACTGAATAATGGACTACCTTAATGACCCGACTGAAGGTTGGATTAATTTGACTGGGCAGGAAATGAATGGATTGAATGACCAATCATTCGATGACTTGACTCACTGACTGACTAATGGGTTGACTGACTGCAATTGAAGGATGGATGCATCAACAGATCGACTGATTGAATGATGGCTCAGCTGACGGAGGGACTGAATGATGGATTGACTGATTGACAGATAGATTGACTGGGGAATGGAGTAATGCACTGACTGACCGGTTGATTGATTAATGACTTGTCTGATTGACTGTTTGACCTCAGAAACGGCCAATGAAGTCCTGTCAGTGAAGGAACGATCACAGCGGCTAAGGAACCAAAAGACGGAGATGGATCAGCGGTATAATGACGTCAGGGACAGCCAGCTGAATGACCTCATCAGTGACAGTAGCATGCAGGATGGCCGTCCTGACGTCATCAGAACGAGGGTGAGACGAACAGAGAGGGACAGCCGGAGCGGAGTGGGGGGTGGGAGGTTGCGGGGGTGGAGCGATGGGGCTTAAGGGGATGGATGGGGAATGGAAGGGGTATTCGGCTGTTCATTCATTCCTTCATTCATCCATTCATTCTCTCTCTCTCTCTCTCTCTCTCTCTCTCTCTCTCTCTCTCTCTCTCTCTCTCTGTCACTTCATCTTTGGCTGTAGTGGGTGGGATGAAGTGAGAAAAGAATCATTGTGTTGTTTAGGTCCAAAGAAGCAGGGAGGAGGATCTAATCGATATCTTAACGTCTGACAGTGACACCATTAGTGTATCACTTGCAAAATACATTTCAGAGGCGGGGTCGCTGCGAAAAAAGAAAAATGCTTAATAATGAGTGAGTGTACTCAATGTTGAAATGTAAATTATGTACTTATCAGTTGAAGAACTTTAAAGAGTATTTAACTCTATAGACAAGACAGAAAGACTGTATGTTATGTTTAGATAGTTGATGTAGAACTATTGTACATTCTGTGCGAGTGCGCACGCGTGTGTGTATGTAAGTATGTGTGTGTGCGTGTGCGTGTGTGTATGCACGCTCTCGTGTGTGTGTGTGTGTGGTGTGTGTGTGTGGTGTGTGTGTGTGTGTGTTATCAAACCATGTTTGTACCCCATGCCACAAGGGCTTATAGCTAATGACAGTAAACCATCAGTGTCAAAAGTGTCTGTCCTTCTCTCTCTCTCTCTCTCTCTCTCTCTCTCTCTCTTCTCTCTCTCTCTCTCTCTCTCTCTCTCTCTCTCTCTCTCTCTCTCTCTCTCTCATATGATATGAAGTATACAAGGAACGGTGTTGATTGCATCAATCTCATTCTGGAGGTCTGGACGACCTAGATAACAAGATTCTAAGGACGGCTGCGCCATTTATCTCTGAACATCTTGCGTATTATTATCTATAACATCTGCATAGAAGAATGTTACTATCCACAATCTTTCAAAGATGCCCCCCCCCCCATCCCCCACTAACATTTACACAATGTATCCTGATTTAATGTTCTCATTTTCTTTTTCTCCCTCCTGTCCCCAAGTGCCCACCCACCCTTTTTTCCCGTTCATTTAAATCTTTGCCAAGTCATTCATGTAATGACGAAAAATTATTAGTCTGAACTTGTTTCCCCCCGTTACTAAATTGTTCAGCATTATATTGTTTGGTCAATCAGTGCGAGATTGAATCTCTTAGAAGATCCAAGTAAAGGCTGTTCTGCACAATTCTTAGCTGCTGACAGCATTTACGTGTCTGACAATGCTTGGATTATTAAACAGCGGAGCTGACCACTCGGACTGTTGGACATCTTTTGACCTCACTTCCTTCCTTGAATGGATCCTCAAGCATAGGCTCAAAGATTTTACCCTACATGGTTTTTACTGCATATATAACGATTTTAGTTTTCAGCGACTTATTTACTTACTACACTTTCTTTTTCTTTCACTTTTCTGCCCTTCACTGGCTGCTCTTGGGTGCTGTTGGATTCTTTCTTTGAACCCTTGGTGGTGAGAACACCACAGAATTATAGGCTGTCGTGTATTTCCATTTGATGCCAAGGGAGCACAGACATTATCAGCCGTGTCTTCCTGATGAGTCCGATCCAGCGGACGAAAGGCCTAGGACCAGGCAATATGAAATGATCTGTCTTGAGGAATAATTACGATAGTTCCCATATGCTGCTAGTGAAGGGTTTAACATTGATAAGATATTTCCTGATTTTAGGTTCCAGTTTTCTCTCTCTATCTCCTGTCCCCTGCTCCCCTGACCCCTCTATTTTCTTTCATCTAAAATTTAGCCAAGTCATTAGCGTAATGATGTAAAATTATGCGCACAAACAAAAAACATGTGGCACCTCTTTTCGGTTTCTTTTTTGGCTCCCTGTACAGTGTAGAACCAATTACAAAGCAGTACAAGCCGCCTCCGTCTGGGAGGCCGTGGGTTTGATTCCCTCCATAGCTGTTGGTTCATGGGATTTTTCTGCCCCGACCGACTTCTTGCCGGAATTTGCTGTGGGCTTACTGAGCAAGACTGGGACCACACAGTAGAGTCTCATCCACTTAATGGATGTGTCTGACAGTGCTGCTCCAATTTCCCGACCAACACTGCGGGTGTTTGTATTTCTCGGGCCTGGTGGACACCGGTATATAATGGAAGTAAGTGTAGACTACGGCCATGTCATACCGCCGCAGACCTGAATGGAAATCCGTATCATCTTCACCATCCTCATCTCCATCGATCTGCGTAAAAGTATGTTTCAAATTCTGCGGCCCTTTAAGCTCTGCTCTCATAGTGACCCCAGTCTCCATGGCCTCCCACGTGTATGCCCTCGGTTTGGTTCTGGAGGGGTCACCGCTATCGGCAATTTCATGCAGACAGTCGTCGGAAGAATGGTGAGACGCCCTCCAGAGCGAGAGTTCACTCACACTAGATCAGCGACTAAGCCATTACCGTCGTCAGTAGGGGGCTGAGAAGGTGTCCTGCGTGTGGTGGATCAGGACAGGCAGCACTGTACACCACTGAAGTGACTCGGCAGCAGTGCAGTGTCTCCTCTGGTGGGTTGCCTGTTGACGATTCGGCATTGAATGAGCGGGGTGGGCGCAGTGCCACTGAGGGGGTGCGGAAGTTGAGACATGGAAAAAAAAGATTAACAGGCATCCCTTTGTCTTTCGTCTGTCTCTGGCATCGGTCCAGAATATATATCAATTATCCTTTATATCTAGTTATCACTGCCATCCGTTCCGGAATATTTATCAGTTATCCTTCATATCTGTTTCGCATTGCCATCGGTCCATAATATTTATCAATAATACTTCATATCTATTTTGCATTGCCATCAGTCCATAATATTTATCAATAATCCTTCATATCTATTTCGCATTGCCATCGGTCAGAATATTCATCCATTATCCCTCATATCTATTTCACACTGCCATCGATCAGATATTCATCCATTATCCTTCATATCTATTTCACACTGGCATCGGTCAGAATATTCATCCATTATCCTTCATATCTATTTCACACTGGCATCGGTCAGAATATTCATCCATTATCCTTCATATCAATTTCACACTGGCATCGGTCAGAATATTCATCCATTATCCTTCATATCTATTTCGCATTGACATCGGTCCAGAATATTTATCAATAATCCTTCATATTAGTCCGTCAAGAGAAACGGTCCACCTTTCACACCCCCCCCCCCTCCCCGCCCTAATAAATTTGCCATATGTATTTTTTGGTGCTTTAGAGTGTATAGAGCATGAAAAATCATGTTAACATAAAAACTCTTGGGACGCACTGTCCCTTCTGGCTTAATTTTGAAGGGTACCCATCTCAGGCGCCGTGGCTGCTTTTCGTCGGTCCAAAATGTTCCATAAGTTTGGTGATCATCCTGTGTCTTTGTTATTTAAGCTACGAGAACTTCCTTTATGTTTTTGTTGCCAGTAATGCCTTCTGCACGATACGCAATAATTAGAACGATAATATATGCAATAAGGTGACCGCAGTGAAGCTACGTGTGTACCCACCGTATGTCACACGTTGCGAACTGTAAATTTGCCAAAGTGTTTGCAATAAACTGTCTTTCTCAAAAATTGTGCAACTTATTAGAAACAAAACAACACAGTTTCAAAGAACAGTCTCTTATGGTTCTTTTGAGCTATGCCACATCACCATGGGCCTATGCTGATGTCCTCTTTTGCCGTGTTATCTCCCCTACCCCCTATTTGGCTTCGACGCAAATTTTATTCTTTACAAATTCACATTGGTCTTTTAATTGAAAAAAAAAGTTTATGTGCACTTTCCAAGTGTAAGCGCATATTTGAGTGTGTGTGTGTGTGTGTGTGTGTGTGTGTGTGTGTGTGTGTGTGTGTGTGTGTGTGTGCGCGTGCGTGCATTCGTGCGTGCATGCATGTGTTGATGATGATTGTTCTCAAATGCTGACATTGGAAGGCATTCTGTTTCATGGCGACATCTGCCAGATTGTATTTAAATCAACCACAACCTCATTATTTTGAGTCGCTTCCCTCGGCACAAGTAGAAAGTGACTCTTCTGATACGTAGGATATGACAGCTTCTTCTTCTGCAGTCTGTGTATTTGACACAAGAGGATTTACCGGAATGCTTCGTAAAGCAGCGGAAAAGCCCACCTATTACAATTAGGCACTGGACAGTTGATGGAGATGAAGATGCTCTCAAGAAAGTTCAAAGTTCAAACCTCACTGGATTCTTCTCTGGAAATACAGCAGCATGTCAGATCAGGAAATACCGGCGTGGGGTGGCTTTATTTCACAGTGTGGGCAGAAGCCGGCAAAGAAGATGACATTGGACTGCTACCCTGTGATCCATCACCCAATCACCGAGTACAAGACAGTCCAGGAGTGCTTGCGACTTGCAGACAAGAGAGGTTGGACAAGAGTACGTTATCACTACGTTTGATCCTGGGGTTTGTATGAAAGCCTACCCGATCTCAGGAACTAACCCGACCGGTACAAGAAGCATATTATTCTGATCGGTACTTTCCACCTTGCCTGTGCGAACCTCAAGATGCTTGGGGAAAAGCTGGATGATTCTGGGTTCGGAGATATCCCTCTGAAGGTAGGTCTGATCTCTTCTGGTTCTCTGCAAGGGGTGCTGTCTGGCAAACATATGAACAAGCATTGTTCTGTCATAAGACAATGCGTGAGAGTCTAGAACGCTTGCTGCTGGAAAAATATCTTGAAATCAGAGATGAAGACACGTCATTTCCGACACTGTCGGAAGACAGCATGATCAAACTCCAGACAGCCTCATGTTTCTTCTCAAAAGAGACGTTGACTGAGCTTCAGCAAGATGAAACTATCTTCAGTTCACGGCAGAGTACGAACAGTTCAGAGACAGAATCAGAGAAGGAGCCTTTGGACCAACTGCACAATTTTGTTTGTCGACATCGATCATGTATGGCTTGTCCTAGCGCTCCTTGAGGCTGTCAAAATCACCGACTTCCTGCTGTACGCACAAACGATGTCCCAAATGCCAGACCTCTTCTTCAGTTTCGGTGGACAAAACTACGCACGCTGTCTGACCTTCTTCTCAGCCTTCTTGGCAAACATTGACTTGTCAAATCCTGGAGCCAAGGAGATGCTGCAGAGAGGTGCTTTCAGCGTGGCAAGGTCCTTCATTCCTGGCAATCGCTGTGCAGTGGACAAGACCATGGAAGAAACGTTCATGAATCACGCCAAAAGCCGAGGAGGAGCTGCCGGAGGTGGCGCTGGTCTCACAGGACTGCTGTCGAACCAGGAAGCCTACCAAAGATGGGTCAGGACAACCCATGAGAGGTCAGAGTATCTTCATGCAACTCTCGACATGGCTAGCATGGCACAAGGTGATGAGGTTGGCAGTAGATATCGTGACTTGCGTCCTTCTGAGATACTGAAGAGCGAAAGCAACGTCATGAAGACTCAGGATGCAATCAAAAGTTTCATCGACCCTTTCTGTGAGGAAGCCTCGGTCAAACTCATCGCCCTGTTATCTGGAGCATCTGTCCCAGCCGGCATTCAGCATGATGTGTTGAGGGCAGAAAAAGCTGGTAAAGCCGTGAAGGAGGCGTTCATCACGCAGAGACTGATGGCAAATGACAATTTCTTTGAACCAGTCAAGCGGCTAAACCTGAAAACGATGGCATCGATGAACAAATACGTCCACAAGAGGACTACCAAGAAGAAGGTTGTGGAATACAAACAACAAGGGAACCTTGCCTTTGAACTCCTTGTAAAGGCACAGGAAGCAGATGTTCAACTCGATCTGAAACAGTTGATGACATACCAACTTACTCCTGTACCTTACAGTATTGCCACTGCTGACGATTTCCTTGCCAAGGCCGACAAAGCAAAAGGGTTCAACTACCTCACCAAAGATATGGAAGATGCCGCTCTACCTCCCCATGACGCGACGCTGGTTGTGATCGATGGCAACGCAGTGTTTCACTGTTTGCAACAGCTTCCCTCCAATTTCAGGGAGATCAGCCAGAAGATATTTGACATGCTGCCAAAGGGAACGGGCGTGGTGTTCAGTACAGACATGTACGAAACGGACTCGGTCAAAGCGATGGAAAGGAAAAGGAGAGGCACTGGCGATAAGATCATCGTGAAAGGAGAAAGCGCAGACTGGAAAACGTTTCTGTCAAACGACGAAAACAAGAAGCAGCTCAGTCAAGTATTACTCGACGTTTGGAGCAAAGATGAGAATGCGCCAAAATTCAAGGACAGAAAAGTCATGCTGATATGTGAGGGAGAAGCCTTCCTGCTGCAATTGGCAGATGAGCTGACGACGACAAGGACGCCAACCGCAATGCTCAAATCCACACAAGAGACGGATTCCAGAGTTGCCCTCTGCTGTGCGTACGCTGAACGGAATGGCCACAGCTTCGTCCGTGTAAAGAGTCCCGACTCGGACATTTTCTTCATTTTCCTGCACTTCGCTCTGCAGCTGAAGGACGTGGTGATTCTGTTCGACACAGGAATGGGGAACAAACAACGGCTCACCAACGTCACTGACATCGCTACAGCATACGGGCACAGCACTGCACCGCCTGCCTGGCTCTTCATGCTTGTACCGGCTGCGACACAACAAGTGCATTCAAGGGCATGGGAAAATTAAACCCATCAAAGTTCTTCAGCAGAATCCAAGATTTGTGGAAACTATTGCCCGCCTTGGAGGTACATGGGCCATCGATGAAGAAGTCAAAGCCGATCTTGAGACCTTCACCTGTGTCATGTACGGCAGACATTGTTTCACCGGTGTCAATGACCTCCGACACCAGCTACTCAAGGAGAGATGTGGAGATGAGCCATTGAACGCAAACCACAACGTTGACCTGGCAAGCATGCCTCCGTGCAAACAAACTCTTCAAAAGCACATCAAACTGAGCAACTATCAAGTTGCCATTTGGAAGAGGGCTCTCGAACCCATGTCTGTTGTTCCAGCAGCAAGCAATGGACATGGATGAATTGACGTTGATGGCACCTTGGAACCAGTGTAGTCCGCAGAAGAGGAGGACGTCATCCTGCCCGCAGATATGGTTGACTTCCTTGTGGATTTTCCAGACTCGACGACGGCGAAGAAGAAGCTGTTATAGCCTACGTATCAGAAGAGTCGCTTTCTACTTGTGCCGAGGGAAGCGACTCAGAATGATGAAATTGTGCTTGATTTAAATACAGCCTGGCAGATGTCACCATGAAACAGAATGCCTTCCAATGCCAGCATCTGAGAACAATATCATCATCAACACACACACACGCACCCACGCACGCATGCACGCACGCACGCACACACACACACACACACACACACACACACACACACACACACACACACACACACACACACACACGCACACACATATGCGTTCACACTTGGAAAGTGCACATTAACTTTTTTCCAATAAAAAGTCCAATATCAATTTGTAAAGAATAAAATTTGCGTCGAAGCCAAATAGGGGGTAGGGGAGATAACCCGGCAAAAGAGGACATCAGCATAGGCCCATGGTAATGTGGCATAGCTCAAAAGAACCATAAGAGACTGTTCTTTGAAACTGTGGTGTACTTTGTTTCTAATAAGTTGCACAATTTTCAAGAGAGACAGTTTATTGCAAACACTTTGGCAAATTTACAGTTCGCAACGTGTGACATACGGTGGGTACACACGTAGCTTCACTGCGGTCACCTTATTGCATATATTATCGTTCTAATTATTGCGTATCGTGCAGAAGGCATTACTGGCAACAAAAACATAAAGGAAGTTCTCGTAGCTTAAATAACAAAGACACAGGTGATCACCAAACTTATGGAACATTTTGGAGCGATGAAAAGCAGCCACGGCGCCTGAGATGGGTACCCTTCAAAATTAAGCCAGAAGGGACAGTGCGTTCCAAGAGTTTTTATGTTAACATGATTTTGCGTGATCTACACACTCTAAAGCACCAAAAAATACATATGATAAATTTATTGGGGGGGGGGGGGGGGGTGAAAGGTGGGACCGTTTCTCGTGACGGAGTATATCTATTTCACACTGGCATCGGTCAGAATATTCATCCATTATCCTTCATATCTATTTCACACTGGTATCGGTTTCAGAATATTCATCCATTATCCTTGAAATCTATTTCACACTGGTATCGGTCAGAATATGCATCCATTATCCTTCATATCTATTTCACACTGGCATCGGTCAGAATATTCATCCATTATTCTTCATATCTATTTCACACTGGCATCGGTCAGAATATTCATCCATTATTCTTCATATCTATTGCCCATGCCACCAGCTCCACTCTTCGATACTCAGTCTTCCTCACATCTCAAACGTCGGAATCAAATCTTTCGGTCAAAGCACCCTAGAGCCTGTCTGCGACCAACACTCTGGAACCAATTCCTGTCTGCGACCAACACTCTGGAACCAGTACCTGTCTGTGACCAACACTCTGGAACCAATGCCTGTCTGTGACCAACACTCTGGAACCATTTCCTGTCTGTGACCAACACTCTGGAACCAGTTCCTGACTGTGACCAACACTCTGGAACCAGTTCCTGTCTGTGACCAACACTCTGGAACCATTTCCTGTCTGTGACCAACACTCTGGAACCAGTTCCTGTCTGTGACCAACACTCTGGAACCATTTCCTGTCTGTGACCAACACATCTCCAACAATTCCTGTCTGCGACCAACACTCTGGAACCAATTCCTGTCTGTGACCAACACTCTGGAACCAATTCCTGTCTGTGACCAACACTCTGGAACCAGTTCCTGTCTGTGACCAACACTCTAGAACCAGTTCCTGTCTGTGACCAACACTCTGGAACCAATTCCTGTCTGTGACCAGCACTTGGAACCAATTCCTGTCTGTGCCCAACAATCTAGAACCAATTCCTGTCTGTGACCCACACTCTGGAACCAATTCCTGTCTGTGACCAACACTCTGGAACCAATTCCTGTCTGTGGCCAGCACTTGAAACCAATTCCTGTCTGTGACCAGCACTTGAAACCAATTCCTGTCTGTGACCAACACTCTGGAACCAATTCCTGTCTGTGACCAACACTCTGGAACCATTTCCTGTCTGACCAACACTCTAGAACCAGTTCCTGTCTGTGACCAACGCTCTGGAACCAGTTCCTGTCTGTGACCAACACTCTGTAAAAATGCATATAATTTTTATTCAAAGCAATATGTTAAGTACTGTAATAGTGCATATCATCATGATTCAAAGCAATAGCTCAAAAGCTTTTCTTTTTTTAATCCTGCCACCACATCCAGCAACGCTGACAGTCAGGTAGACAGAAAGAGAAAATACTCCATGAAATAAGGCGTGTGAACAGCCCGGAAAGACCGAGTGCCCAACACATCCAACAATGATGATAGGTACACAGAAAGAGAAAATACTCCATGAAATAAGGCGTGTGAACAGCCCGGAAAGACCGAGTGCCCAACACATCCAACAATGATGATAGGTACACAGAAAGAGAAAATACTCCATGAAATAAGGCGTGTGAACAGCCCGGAAAGACCGAGTGCCCAACACATCCAACAATGATGATAGGTACACAGAAAGAGAAAATACTCCATGAAATAGGCGTGTGAACAGCCCGGAAAGGCCGAGTGCCCAACACATCCAACAATGATGATAGGTACACAGAAAGAGAAAATACTCCATGAAATGAGGCGTGTGAACAGCCCGGAAAGACCGAGTGCCCAACACATCCAACAATGATGATAGGTACACAGAAAGAGAAAATACTCCATGAAATAAGGCGTTGTGAACAGCCCGGAAAGGCCGAGTGCCCAACACATCCAACAATGTTGATAGGTACACAGAAAGAGAAAATACTCCATGAAATGAGGCGTGTGAACAGCCCGGAAAGACCGAGTGCCCAACACATCCAACAATGATGATAGGTACACAGAAAGAGAAAATACTCCATGAAATAAGGCGTGTGAACAGCCCGGAAAGGCCGAGTGCCCAACACATCCAACAGTGATGATAGGTACACAGAAAGAGAAAATACTCCATGAAATGAGGCGTGTGAACAGCCCGGAAAGACCGAGTGCCCAACACATCCAACAATGATGATAGGTACACAGAAAGAGAAAATACTCCATGAAATAAGGCGTGTGAACAGCCCGGAAAGGCCAAGTGCCCAACACATCCAACAATGATGATAGGTACACAGAAAGAGAAAATACTCCATGAAATAAGGCGTGTGAACAGCCCGAAAGACCGAGTGCCCAACACATCCAACAATGATGATAGGTACACAGAAAGAGAAAATACTCCATGAAATAAGGCGTGTGAACAGCCCGGAAAGACCGAGTGCCCAACACATCCAACAATGATGATAGGTACACAGAAAGAGAAAATACTCCATGAAATAAGGCATGTGAACAGCCCGGAAAGACCGAGTGCCCAACACATCCAACAATGATGATAGGTACACAGAAAGAGAAAATACTCCATGAAATAAGGCGTGTGAACAGCCCGGAAAGACCAAGTGCCCAACACATCCAACAGTGATGATAGGTACACAGAAAGAGAAAATACTCCAAAAAATAAGGCGTGTGAACAGCCCGGAAAGGCCGAGTGCCCAACACATCCAACAATGATGATAGGTACACAGAAAGAGAAAATACTCCATGAAATAAGGCGTGTGAACAGCCCGGAAAGACAGAGTGCCCAACACATCCAAAACAACTCAAGTCCATCGCAAATTATTATGTGCGTAATTTCAGTTAACACTCCGTGTGTGTGTGTGAGTGTGTGTGTGTGTTGTGTGTGTGTGTGTGTGTGTGTGTGTGTGTGTGTGTGTGTGTGTTTGCACGCGCGCGCGCGCGTGTGTGTAGTCAGTGCAACCATAAGTTAATCTGACGATAAATTGGTTTCAGTCAGTCAGTGTGTGTGTGTGTGTGTGTGTGTGTGTGTGTGTGTGTGTGTGTGTGAGAGAGAGAGAGAAAGAGAGAGAGAGAAAGAGAGAGATAATGTGTGTAGTGTGTGCGTGCTGGCTCGTTGGCGAGAGGGAGAGAGATACAGAATGTATGTGTGGTGTGTGTGTGTGTGTGTGTGTGTGTGTGTGTGTGTGTGTGTGTGTGTGTGTGTGTGTTTTCCCGCGTGCGTATAAACTCGATCAATCTTTTGTTTCAGATTATCCATCCCTCCCTGTTCTCCCGTCTCTCTCCCTCCCTGTTCTCTCGTCTGTCTCTCCCTCCCTGTTCTCTCGTCTGTCTCTCCCTGTTCCCTCGTCTGTCTCACCCTCCCTGTTCCCTCGTCTGTCTCTCCCTCCCTGTTCTCTCGTCTGTCTCTCCCTCCCTGTTCTCTCGTCTGTCTCTCCCTCCCTGTTCCCTCGTCTGTCTCTCCCTCCCTGTTCCCTCGTCTGTCTCTCCCTCCCTGTTCTCTCGTCTGTCTCTCCCTCCCTGTTCTCTCGTCTGTCTCTCCCTCCCTGTTCTCTCGTCTGTCTCTCCCTCCCTGTTCTCACGTCTCTCTCCCTCCCTGTTCCCTCGTCTGTCTCTCCCTCCCTGTTCCCTCGTCTGTCTCTCCCTGTTCCCTCGTCTGTCTCTCCCTCCCTGTTCTCTCGTCTGTCTCTCCCTCCCTGTTCCTTCGTCTGTCTCTCTCTCCCTGTTCTCTCGTCTGTCTCTCCCTTCTCCGTCTGTCTCCCTGTCCTCTCTGTCTCTCCTCTCCCTTTTCTCTCGTCTGTCTCTCTCCCTCCCTGTTTTCCCCTCGTCTTGTCTCTCTCCCTCTTTCCTGTCTCTCCTTCCTCTCTCTGTCTCTCCTCTCCCTGCTTCTCTCGTCTGTCCTCTCCTCTCTCCTGTTTCCTCTGTCTGTCTCTCTCCCCTGTCCTGTTCTTCCCTCTGTCTTGTCTCTCTCTCCCTCCCTTTCTCTCTCTCTGTCTCTCCCTCTGTCCTCTGTCTCTGTCTCCTCTCTCCTGTCTCCTCGTCTGTCTCTCTCTCTTTCCTCGTCTGTCTCTCTCCCTCCTGTTCTCCTCTCTTCTGTCTCTCCCTCCTGTTCTCTCTCGTCTGTCTCTCCGTCCTCTCTCTCCTGTTCCCTCGTCTGTCTCTCCTCTCCCCCCCCCCCCCCCCCCCCCCCCCCCCCCCCCCCCCCCCCCCCCCCCCCCCCCCCCCCCCCCCCCCCCCCCCCCCCCCCCCCCCCCCCCCCCCCCCCCCCCCCCCCCCCCCCCCCCCCCCCCCCCCCCCCCCCCCCCCCCCCCCCCCCCCCCCCCCCCCCCCCCCCCCCCCCCCCCCCCCCCCCCCCCCCCCCCCCCCCCCCCCCCCCCCCCCCCCCCCCCCCCCCCCCCCCCCCCCCCCCCCCCCCCCCCCCCCCCCCCCCCCCCCCCCCCCCCCCCCCCCCCCCCCCCCCCCCCCCCCCCCCCCCCCCCCCCCCCCCCCCCCCCCCCCCCCCCCCCCCCCCCCCCCCCCCCCCCCCCCCCCCCCCCCCCCCCCCCCCCCCCCCCCCCCCCCCCCCCCCCCCCCCCCCCCCCCCCCCCCCCCCCCCCCCCCCCCCCCCCCCCCCCCCCCCCCCCCCCCCCCCCCCCCCCCCCCCCCCCCCCCCCCCCCCCCCCCCCCCCCCCCCCCCCCCCCCCCCCCCCCCCCCCCCCCCCCCCCCCCCCCCCCCCCCCCCCCCCCCCCCCCCCCCCCCCCCCCCCCTTTTTTTTTTTTTTTTTTTTTTTTTTTTTTTTTTTTTTTTTTTTTTTTTTTTTTTTTTTTTTTTTTTTTTTTTTTTTTTTTTTTTTTTTTTTTTTTTTTTTTTTTTTTTTTTTTTTTTTTTTTTTTTTTTTTTTTTTTTTTTTTTTTTTTTTTTTTTTTTTTTTTTTTTTTTTTTTTTTTTTTTTTTTTTTTTTTTTTTTTTTTTTTTTTTTTTTTTTTTTTTTTTTTTTTTTTTTTTTTTTTTTTTTTTTTTTTTTTTTTTTTTTTTTTTTTTTTTTTTTTTTTTTTTTTTTTTTTTTTTTTTTTTTTTTTTTTTTTTTTTTTTTTTTTTTTTTTTTTTTTTTTTTTTTTTTTTTTTTTTTTTTTTTTTTTTTTTTTTTTTTTTTTTTTTTTTTTTTTTTTTTTTTTTTTCCCTTCTTTCCTTCCCCCTCTCCCCTCTCCTGTCCCTGCTCTCTTCTTTCTCCTCTCTCCTCTCTGTCTCTCTCCTTCTCTCTTCTCTGTCTCTCCCCTTCTTCTTCTCCTCCCTTCTTCTTCCCTTCTTTCTCTCTTCCCCCTCTGTCTCTCCCCTCTCTTCCTCTCTCCCTTCTCTCTCTCTCTCCTCCCTCTCTCTCTCCCCTTCGCGTCTCCTTTCTCTCTCCCCCTCTCTCCTCTCCCTCTCTCTCTTCCTCCTTTCCCCTTCTTCTCCTCTCCTTTCCTCTCTTCTCTGTCCTTCTCTCCCTCTCCTCTGTGTCTGTCTCCTCCTTCTCCCTGTCCTCTCTCTCTCCCTCCTCCTTCTTCTCTCTCTCCTCCCTCTCCCCTCTTGTCTCTCCTGCTTCTCTCCCTTCTCCCTTCCTCCTCTTCTGCCTTCTCCCTCTCTCTTCCTCTCCCTCCTCTCCTTCTCTCCTCTGTCTCTTCTCCTCCCCTCTCTCCTCCTCCTTCTCTCCTCCTCCTCCTCTCCTCTCTTCTCCTGCCCTCTTTCGTCCCCTCCCTCTTCTTTCTCCCTTCTCTGTCTCTCCTCTCTCTCTCTCTCTCTCCCTCTGCTCCCCCTCTCTCCTCTTCTCCTCTCCCTTCTCTCCCTGTCTCCTCGTCTCTCCTCTTCCTCCCCTCTCTCTCCTCTCCCTCCTTCTCTCCTCTCTCTCTTCTCTCCCCTTCTCCTCCGTCTCTCTCCTCCCTCTCCTCTTGTCTCTCTCTCCCTCCCTCTCTCCTCTCTCCTCTCTCCTCTCCTTCTCTCCTCCTCTCCCTCGTTCTCTCTCTTCTTCTGTCTTCCTCCCTCTTCCTCTCTCTCTCGTCTCCCTCGTCCTCGTCCTTCTCTTCTCTCTTTCTCCCCTCCTCCCTCTTGTCTCTCTCTCTCTCCTCCCCCTCTCTCTCTCCCTTCTCCTCTCCCTCTGTCTCCCTCTTCTCCCTGTTCCTCTCCTCTCCTCCCTCTTTCCTCTCCCTCTCCTCGTCCCCTCTCCTCTCCCTCCTCTCTCCTCTGTCTCCTCTCCTTCCCCCCCTCCTCTTCTCTCTCTCTCTCCCTTTCCTCTCTCCTCTTCTGTTCTCTCTTCTCCTCTTCGTCTCCTCTCCTCCCTCTGTCCCTCCTCCTCCTCCCGTCCCCTCCCCTGTCCTCTCTTTCTCCTTCTCTCTCCTCTCCTCTCGCCTCTCCTCTCTCTTCCTTCTCTCCCCTCCTCTCCTTCCCTCTTCCTCCCTCTCTCCCTCTCTCTCTCTTCCTCTTCTCTCTTCTCGTCTCTCTTCCTCTTTCCTTCTCTCCTTCCTCTGTCTCTCTCCTCTCTCCTTCTCTTCTCGTTCCTTCTCTCCTCTTCTCTCTCCTCTCTCTTCTCTCCCCTGTCTTCTGTCTCTCCTCTCTCTCCTTCCTCTTCTCTCCGTCTGCTCTCTCTCTCTCCTCTCCCTGTCTCTTCTCTCTCCCTCTGCTCTGTCTCTCTCCTCTCTTCTTTCTCTCTCTTCCTCTGCTCTTCTTTCTCTGTCCTCTCCTCTCTTTTCCCTCTCTCCTCTCTGTCTCTCTGTCTCTCTCCCTCTCTTCTCTCTCCTTCCCTTCTCTCCTCTCCTCCTTCTTCTGTCTCCTCTTCTGTCTCTCTCGTCCTCCTCTCTTCTCTCTTCCTCTCTTCTCTCTCTCTTCCCTCGTCTGTCTCTCCCTCCCTGTTCTCTCGACTGTCTCTCCCTCCCTGTTCTCTCGTCTGTCCTCTCCCTGTTCTCTCGTCTATCTCTCCCTCCCTGTTCTCCTGTCTGTCTCTGCCTCCCTGTTCCCTCGTCTGTCTCTCCCTGTTCTCTCATCTGTCTCTCCCTGTTTTCTCGTCTGTCTCTCCCTCCCTGTTCTCCTGTCTGTCTCTCCCTCCCTGTTTCCCTCGTCTGTCTCTCCCTCCCTGTTCTCTCGTCTGTCCCTGTTCTCTCCGTCTGTCTCTCCCTGTTCTCTTGTCTGTCTCTCCTTCCCTGTTCTCCTGTCTGTCTCTCCCTCCCTGTTCCCTCGTCTGTCTCTCCCTCCCTGTTCTCTCGTCTGTCCCTGTTCTCTCGTCTGTCTCTCCCTGTTCCCTCGTCTGTCTCTCTCTCCCTGTTCTCTCGTCTGTCTCTCCCTCCCTGTTCTCTCGTCTGTCTCTCCCTGTTCCCTCGTCTGTCTCTCCCTCCCTGTTCCCTCGTCTGTCTCTCCCTCCCTGTTCTCTCGTCTGTCTCTCCCTGTTCTCTCGTCTGTCTCTCCCTCCCTGCTACCGTCTCTGTCTCTCACTCCCTGTTCCCTTGTCTGTCTCTCCCTCCCTGTTATCTCGTCTGTCTCTCCCTCCCTGTTCTCTCGTCTGTCTCTCCCTCCCTGTTCTCCTGTCTGTCTCTCCCTCCCTGTTATCTCGTCTGTCTCTCCCTCCCTGTCCTCTCGTCTGTCTCTTCCTCCCTGTTCCCTCGTCTGTCTCTTCCTCCCTGTTCCCTCGTCTGTCTCTCCCTCCCTGTTCCCTCGTCTGTCTCTCCCTACATCTCCCTCGTATCCGGCTCCAGTGTCACACAGTCACATGACTTTTTTTCAGATTACAAAAATAATCAATACTAGATTACCAAATCAACACAACGAAGTAATGAGTAATATAGATATATATATGAATATTATTAGAATATATATATTCAAGAGCGCTCGACCCCTTGGGGAGTAACATTTGTTTAAAATCAAGTATTAAAAGGAATATTAAAATCTACAATATTGTTTCGAGCTGTTGCTCTCGTCAGGATGATGTTTGGGTCACCCACCGCCGGTGTTTTATAGCGTGTGGGGCCCAGTTGTCACTGTTTACACGTGCGGGTTAGTTGCACGTGTTTTTTTTTTTGTTTTCAGGTAGTTGTTTGGGGTGTGTTCACTAACAACGATTTTCATTTGTGCCTGCAGTTGTTTACTATTTCTGTTTTAGTGTTTAAAGTTGCTAAGTGTGGTTTACATAGTATTAGCCATTTTTCAGTTAAACATAAGTTGATCTTTTTGAAATATTACTGTATGATGATGCCCTTTTTATGATTTTCCAGGATATGTTATAGTTTATTTTTGCATCTTTATGTTTCCAGATGTATTTGCTCAGTTCTGTTTGATTTTTGTATTTTTCTTTATTGAATGACTGTTTGTGGTTTGCATATCTGGTTTTGAAGTGGTTTTCAGTAATCCCTGTATATGTTTCTTTTTCATTTTCTGATGTCACAGTGGCTTGGTAAACAATATTGTTGTACAGGCATTTATTGTTTACGGGGCACTGCTCTTTTTGGTGCAATTACAAGATTTCCTTTCTTCACCCTTCTTTGTTGTGTTGGTTTTCATTTTGTTGGATGCATCAATTAGGGTTTTGAGGTTGGGCATACATGAATATGATAGTTTGACGGTGTTTTTGTTGAATATTTTAGACAATTTGTGTTCTTTTGGGAACGATGTTGTTAAGATTTTAAAGAATTCTTTCCCTATATATATATATATATATATATATATATATATATATATATATATATAATGCACAGGTAAAATTCTCACTACAACTCACACCTGGCCTCAACAAAACGACGTCAACAGGTGTCTTTGAATGAAATGAATACTGAAACAAGTTAACATCTTTTCGCACAGGGACGATTTTTATGTTCAAGCTTTCGCCTTTTTCCCCTTCTCTTTTCTTCTTTTTTTTCTCCTTTTTTTTCTTTTTTCTTTCTTTCTTTTCTTTCTTTCTTTCTTTCTTTCATTTTTTTTCTGTATTTTCTTTTTAAAAAGAATTCGTGTGTGTGTACGTGTGTGTGTGTGTGTGTGTGTGTGTGTGTGTGTGTGTGTGTGTGTGTGTGTGTGTGTGTGTGTGTACGCTTTCCAGTACTTCTGGAAGATACGAAGAAAGGATCTGCCACACTGAGTGGTCTGGGCATTTTGAGCAAAAAGCTTTGGGTCAACTCCATTGGACCCATAGCCGGTCAGAAACAGCTCTCCTCAGGCAGGTGGTTGATCGGTTGTACTTCCGCCGATCAACAAAATCGACTACAAAAAACAACCAATTTGTCAGGAATTTTAATAAAATGTTCTGTACCTGAGGTTTTCACCGAAGGTGTGGTAAAGCCAATTTCTCTTGACATCAGTCTTTCTGACATTAAGAAAGAACTGAGTCATGTTTCTTCTGTTAAAAGACTTCCCAATAAAGATGGAAGTGAATCAAGAGCCATAAAAATCACTTTCTCTACATCAACACTGCCAAAAGAAATATGTATTGGGTTCCAGTGTTTCTCTGTTGATCCTTTTGTACCACCTGTCTATCGTTGTACTAGGTGCAACAGACTGGGGCACACAAAGTCTGCGTGTCGAGCTAAGCCGACTTGTGGAAGATGTGGTCACAATGACCATGTCTTGGAATCGTGTACCAGGGCCAAACATTGTATAAACTGTTCTGGAGATCATTCAGCCTCTTACCTTGGATGCCCGGAATATAAATTACGTGTTTTGGCCGGTAAGCTAAAGTCTTCCAACCACATGCCATATTCTGAGGCTCTCAGACAAATCAAAGTTCAAAAGAGCAAAGGAGAGGTAAAGGTGCAGGAATTAAAAGAAGACCCCAGGGTGCCGGGAAACGATAATTCAATTAAAGCTAATCACCACATCAAGTCTTATTCCTCGGTTCTGAGTCAAGGAATGATGAAGGCTAATCAACAAAACCCGCTGCCCACTTCTTTGGATTCTAGCCCCCCTTCAATCTGGGGCACACGTATTTTACCAACTCATACTAATAGTTCAAATCAAACTAGTATTGCTGTCACAAATCAGACAAGTATAGGACAGACATCAAAAATTTCGAAAACATCTGTGCCAACTTCTCTTAAAGAAAAGTCTGACTCTTCAAGTTCGTTCAAAAAACAATCTGTAAATTTTGATCTTGAAAAGATTTTAATGTATCTTGAAAATCTCTCAGTGAAATGTCTGACCATCCTAACAAAAATTTCTGATGTCATGACTTCGTCAATCATTGAATTGAAAACAATTCTGTCCAATGCCTGTCTGAACTCCAAATGAACGTACAAAGAGAAGTTCTGTCAAACGTTATCCGTTTTTGGTGTTCTCTGTTGCTGGTATTCTCAGTTATAGTCCTTTTCCTTACGAATAACATGATGTGTATGAGGCCTGAACAAGTCAAACCTACTGGTATTTGCTCGTTTCTACAATTGAACTGTAGAAGTAAGTGCAATTTTGTATATTTGGAAAAATTTTTTGCAGAAGCGTTCTTTTGACGTAGTTATGCTTCAGTCATTGAATTGCCACAAAAATGACTTACCCAAGTTAAACGGATTCTTCTACCCACCTGTTATAGATGAGGTAAAAGCCAACGTTAAAATAAAAGTTGCTACATATGTAGCTTGCAATCTTATGTATCAACCGTGCAAAACACCGTGTTCTTCAATAGATAAACGTTTATATTCTTGCTGTATAGAAATTAAGGTGGATGGTAAATATTTCAACATTTTGAACTGTTATTATCCGGATGGAGTGTCTAAAGGTGAAGCTGACTGGATAATGGATTTAGACTGCTCTAGACAATGGGTTATTCTTGGCGATTTTAATTCCCACCACGCTTTGTGGTCCGAAAATCCCAATAATATTGTTAACAACAACGAATACCTTGCCAGTACAATAATCAACGCCAACTTAACCATTTTAAATGACGGCTCTATAACAAGAATTGCTGATCGATCAGATCAGCGTTGCTCATCGATAGATTTGTCTTTAGTTTCCCCAGACATAAACCCTTTGTGTACTTGGCAGGTTCATCAAATACCGTTAGGCAGTGATCATCTCCCTATTGAAATCCAACTTCTAGTGAGCCCTGAAAAAACAGTCTACAATTCTGAATGCACTAAATATAATGAAGATAAGGCTAATTGGGCGCTTTTCAATCACATTTTGACAGCAGGTTCGTCTTTTCTAAATTTCAATCAAAATACAGTGTTAGAGGAAGGTTTGGAAAATTGTTATTTTGAATTAAGAAAACTTATACTTAAGGCTGCAGATTCTGCAATCCCAAAAGTCAAATTAAAGAATCATCCAAAGAAAGCGTCAAACCCTTGGTGGAATATTGCGTGTGAAGTCGCCGTGAGTGCGAAAACTAAGGCCTTCAAAAGCTGGATGATAAGCCGTCATACGCAGCCTAAAAGTAGAGTGGAACAGTTACACGCTGAATACAAAAAACCTAACACCAATAGTAACAAAGTTGTTGCTTTTGCAAAGCAGCAATATTACAAAAACTTAGTCATCAACTGTTCCAAACACCCAAACGATAGCGCTTTACTTTGGAAAGAAATTAGAAAATCTAAAGGTTCTTTTCATCTCCCAGATCCTGTTTTGATTGAAAACGATAAAATCTATAAAACAAACGAGGAGAAAGTTGAATTATTTGCTGACACTTTCGCAGCAATGAGTCAGACTGAACATCTGCCTAAAGAAGAGCAAGAACGAAGAAGAACTATTGAAAACGAAGGGAGAAACATTGAACCACATGACAATGACAACACGTTATATATTAATAAAAAATCTAACAATGGAGGAGCTTCTGTACTCACTTCGCCGTCTAAAATCTGGTAAAATTGCGACAGGATTTGATCCCATTTCTTACAACATGATAAAGCATTTTCCACAATGCTTTTTGAAAAAATTATTAGAGTTCTTCCAATTATGCTGGAATTCTGGAAAGCTGCCAATGGCTTGGAAGAAAGCAACAGTTGTACCTATCCATAAACAAGGAAAATCAAAAAGAAAATCTTCTAATTTTCGACCCATTTCTTTGACTCCTCACATTGGAAAACTTTTTGAGAGGATAATGAAATTCAGATTAGAACATTTCCTTGAAAAGAATGGGATTTTGCCAATATTTCAAGCTGGTTTCAGAAAAGGGAGGGGTGTCACTGATCATGTTAGTCTTTTAGCTTCACACGTCAAAAAAGCCTTGGCTAAGCGACACTCTACTTTAGCCACGTTTTTTGATATTCATAGAGCGTACGATTCTGTTTGGCATTTTAAGTTATTGTCCAAGGCTCATGAAATTGGGATTAAAGGTCGTTTCCACATGTTTTTACAATCATTTTTATCTGGAAGAACGCTACAAGTAAAACTAAATGGTGTGCTGTCAAGTACAAGATATGTTAACATGGGTGTCCCTCAAGGAAGTGTCATTTCTCCAATCCTGTTCTCATTGATGCTTTATGATCTTAATCAGATTGACACGAAAGGGGCAACTTTAGCTGCTTATGCAGATGATATTGCAATGTGGAAAAATGTAAATTGTAATTTTACAAAAAACAAAATCAAGCGTAATAAAATTGTTGAACAGTTTCAATTTGCGGTCAGTAAACTTGTTAATTATTTGAATTCAAGCGGTTTTAACTTATCAACGGACAAATCGGTTTTTATTATATTTACAAAGAAAAATATCGATTTTGAAGGTAGGGACGCTGTAAAAGTACAAATAGGTGATTCTTTCATTTTCCCAAGTAAGCAAGTAAAATTTCTAGGCGTTATTTTTCACTATAAATTATTTTGGTGTAAACATATAAATCATCTCGTGGAAAAGGCAAGAAAGAAAATTGCGTTACTGCGAGTCCTAACTGGAATCCCTCTAATAAATTATGGATCTAATCTTATCCATGTCGCCTTAGGGACAGTTCGTTCGATTGTAAGTTATGGTCAAGAAGTATTTTTCACTGCACCAAAGACAGATTTACATAAGTTAACTAGTATTGATTCCTTAGCACTTAAAATTGCTTTGGGGCTTCCAAGATGGGCATCAATTGATATGACTTACAGAGAGGCAGGAGTTTTGCCTTTAAATGAACATAGGATGCTCTGTGCTTGTAGCTACTCAGCACGAGCAAGAACAGTCCCTAACTCAGTTACTTCTGAACTTGATGAAAGCACCTACGTTTCTAGAGAGATACGGAATAAAAAAGCATATACTTCATTGTCTGATTATGTATCTCCTCTTTTACATGCATGCAACTTTTCGCTTGACAACATTGTTAAAATGATCAAATACCCTTTCCCCCTTTGGTTGATGAAGCAAGCAGATTTTTTCTATTCCTATGGTAATATTACTAAAAATGAGAATCCACTTTTGCTTGCTTCTCTTGTTAAAGAATTGATTTACACTGAATATGAATCTTATCTGCATATTTTCACTGATGGTTCAGTTTCGTGTACTTCTGAGGTTGGTGCTGCTTTCGTGATACCTTCCCTTAACATTGAAAAAAGATTTCATATTACCAAAGGTTGTTCTATTTTCACTGCTGAGTTATTTGCTCTTATGAAAGCTATTAATTTCATTCTTGATGTCAAGTCTTACCAGAAAGAATACTGATTTTGTCAGATTCCAAGTCTGCTTTAACGGCTTTACACCTTCAAAATACATCAAGCCGTCCTGATCTCGTCAGTGAAATTTTATTTTCAATTCACCAGTTAATGATGCGAGGTTCCAAAATAACATTATTATGGGTACCCGGTCACTGCGATCTTCGAGGGAATGAACTGGCTGATACCTGTGCAAAAGAGGCTTCAATGTGCAAATCGAATACAGTTTTATGTGATATTCCTTATTCGGTTCTTGAAATAAACAATATTCTGACAAAAGCACTCTGGGACCAGAGAAGAACACAGTACATTGAAGCTGCCATTCAGAAGAACAGATGGGATCTTTCTGCCCCCGGCAGTCATTGTATAAGTCCGCCAGGTTCTATTCCGAATCGAAATTTATTGCACAGAATACGGGTGGACGGTTGGTCAGGCAGGTTTTTAAAACCATCTCCTTTGTGTGTCTGTGGTCAAAACCTTAATGTACCTCATTTTTTACTTGAATGTTCATTAACAAAAGCGTATTTTCAATGTCTTCATGATAAAATTTTGTCTAAAAATCTACCTTTAACATTGCATAGTGTTTTTTGTCCCAACCCAGAAAATGGGTGGAGGCTAGCCAATTTGGCTGTAAATCTGATCAAGTCTCATCCACTTGGCAGATTTTTCTAACGGAATTTTTTTTTTTTTTTTTTTTTAAATGTTTGTTTCTTTTTTGGTTTAGTGGTCTGATGTACACGTAGAGCAAAGAATTTGTTACATGACATAGCTGTCCGACTCTCACGTGTACTAGGTCGCATTATTCCATTTACGAAACTTTTGCACAGGTTGTGCGCGCGCTAGAGAGAGAGAGAGAGAGAGAGAGAGAGAGGGGGGGGGGGGAAGAACTTCGTTTTGTTTATATGTGAGAGCATGTTGTGCGTACGTCTATACGTTTTTTGTGTGGATATGTTTTGAGTGTGTGTAGGGGAGGTGGCGGTTTGTGTGTATGTATGTGTGTGTGTGTGTGTGCGCGCGCGCGCGCGCGCGTGCGAGAGAGAGAGTTTTGGTTTTTATTTGTTTGTCTGTGAGTGAATATATGTGCGTGCTCGCATACACGTGAGTAGGGGGAAGGGGAAGCGTGGTTTTTGTGAGTGTGTGTGTGTGTGTGTGTGTGTGTGTGTGTGTGTGTGTGTGTGGTGTGGTGTGTGTGTGGTAGAGAGAGAGAGAGAGTGTGTGTGTGTGTGATTGGATGGTGTGTGTTTTTGTGTGCATGTGTTTTGGGGGGGGGGGGGGGGGGGGGTCTTTCCTTTTTTTTTTCTTTTTTTTATGGTGTTCTGAGAGAGAGAGAGAGAGATTGTTGATTTTCAGTACAGTTAAGATGTAATTTGCTTTATTGTTACAATTTCTGAAGTTTTATTATGTTACTTAGAAATGTTAAATGTTTCCCTGTTAATTTTCCTTTATGATTTTTATGTCATTCAGATGTTATTTGTATTATTTTCGTTACCTCATTAATTCATTAAGGTTTTTCTTTCTAAAATGTCAGTACAACACTATGTTAATCTGACAGTAAATGGTTTCAGTCAGTCAGTGTACGTGTGTGTGTGTGGTGTGTGGTGTGTGTGTGTGTGTGTGTGTGTGTGGTGGTGGTGGTGGTGTGGTGTGTGTGTGTGTGTGTGTGTGTGTGTGTGTGTGTGTGTTTTGGGGTGGTGTGTTTGTGTGTGTGTGTGTGTGTGTGTGTGTGTGTGTAGTGTGGTGTGTGTGTGTGTGTGGTGTGTGTGTGTGTGTGTACGTGTGTTGTGTGTGTGTACGTATGTGTGTGTTTGTCTGTGTGTGTACGTGTGTGTGTACGTATTGTGTGTTGTCTGTGTGTGTGTGTGTGTGTACGTGTGTGTGGTGTGTACGTGTGTGTGTGTGTATGTACGTGTGTGTGTGTGTGTGTGGGTGTGTGTTTTTGGTTGTTGTGTTTGATTGTTACAGACCCGTGACAAGCTGGAGGCGAAACTGGACGACCGGAAGGCAGCCACTAATGACGTCATTTCCGACCTGGAAAGAGACAACGATCAGTTCTCGGCGCTTCTCAACTCCAGAATATGTATGAATTGGTCGTCTTAGTAGGTGTGAAAGCGTGCGCGCGCGTGTGTGTCTGTGTGCCCATCTGTGTGTGTGAGAGACAGAGAGAGAGAAGAGAGAGAGAGAGAGAGAGAGAGCATGCAGCCACTCTGTAGACACCCATCAGAAGATGATGAGTGAATGGTAGAATCAGATCGTCGCTCACAATTCATCATCACAAAGAAGATGAATCATGCCCTTCATGTTCTTCCAATACAAGGGCAACGACTGAAATTCGTTCTGAGGCTCTACACGGAGTACACCTTTTGAACCTCCGCATTCTGCCCATCTTGTTGATTATAGTATACACATTGGCTCTCTCTCTCTCTCTCTCTCTCTCTCTCTCTCTCTGTCTCACACACACACACACACACACACACACACACACACACACACACACACACACACACACACAAACACACACACACACACACCGTATATACACATCCTAAGTAGATCTAAGTACACACACACACACACACACACACACACACACACACACACACACACACACAAACATACACACACGTATGCTCGCGCATGCAGACATACACACAGAGACATACATGCGCGCGCACACAGACACACACACACACAGACACACACACACACACACACACACACACACACACACACACACACACACACAATAGACGCAACAATCTGACAGCCATGAAGACGATGTACAGAGCCATCTGAAAACGATGAGGATGATAGACATGTCCATCTGACAACGATGAGGACGATAGACCTTTTCATCTCACAACGATGAGGACGATCGACTTTTTCATCTGACAACGATGAGGACGAAGACAGAGCCATCTGACAACGATGAGGACGATAGACTTGTCCATCTGACAACGATGAGGACGACAGACATGTCCATCTGACAACGATGAGGACGATAGATATGTCCATCTGACAACGATGAGGACGACAGACATGTCTGTCTGAACAATGAGGGCGATAGACAGAGCCATCTGACAACGATGAGGACGATAGACATGTCTATCTGACAACGATGAGGACGATAGACCTTTTCATCTGACAACGATGAGGACGATAGACATGTCTATCTGACAACGATGAGGACGAAGACAGAGCCATCTGACAACGATGACGATAGACATGTCCATCTGACAACGATGAGGACGATCGACCTTTTCATCTGACAACGATGACGACGATAGACATGTCCATCTGACAACGATGAGGACGATAGACAGAGCCATCTGACAACGATGAGGACGATAGACATATCCATCTGACAACGATGAGGACGATAGACATGTCCATCTGACAACGATGAGGACGACAGACATGTCCATCTGACAACGATGAGCACGACAGACATGTCCATCTGACAACGATGAGGACGACAGACATGTCCATGTGACAACGATGAGGACAATAGACATGTCCATGTGACAACGGTGAGGACGATAGACAGAGCCATCTGACTACGATGAGGACGATAGACAGAGCTATCTGACAACAATGAGGACGATAGACATGTTCATCTGACAACGATGAGGGTGATAGACAGAGCCATCTGACAACGATGAGGTCGATAGAGCCATCTGACAACGATGAGGACGATAGACATGTTCATCTGACAACCATGAGGACGATAGACAGAGCTATCTGACAACGATGAGGACGATAGACAGAGCCATCTGACTACGATGAGGACGATAGACAGAGCCATCTGACAACGATGACGACGATAGACATATTCATCTGACAACGATGACAGTGATAGACATGTCCATGTGACAACGATGAGGACGATAGACATGTCCATCTGACAACGATGAGGACGATAGACAGAGCCATCTGACAACGATGACGACGATAGACATGTTCATCTGACAACGATGACGGTGATAGACATGTCCATCTGACAACGATGAGGACGATAGACATGTCCATCTGACAACTATGAGGACGATAGACAGAGCCATCTGACAACGATGAGGACGATAGATATGTCTATCTGACAACGATGAGGACGACAGACATGTCCATCTGACAACGATGAGGACGATAGATATGTTCATCTGACAACGATGAGGGTGATAGACATGTCCATCTGACAACAATGAGGACGATAGACATGTCCATCTGACAACGTTGAGGATGATAGACATGTCCAACGATGAAGACAATATACATGTCCATCTGAAAAGGATGAAGACGATAGAAATGTCCATCTGACAACGATGAGGACGATAGACAGAACCATCTGACAACGATGAGGACGATAGACTTGTTCATCTGACAACGATGAGTCAGATCGACTCGCCCATTTGACGGCCATCTTTACTCGCACGGTTTGTCCTGAACCGTCAGTCCAACAGTCAAGGGACCAGTGCAATGGTGTCCCTCTGATAAGCAGGGTTTGTCCTGAAGCGCAAGTCCAACAGTCAAGGGACCAGTGCAATGGTGTCCCTCTGATAAGCAGGGTTTGTCGTAACCACAAGTCCAACAGTCAAGGGACCAGTGCAATGGTGTCCCTCTGATAAGCAGGGTTTATCCTGAACCGCAAGTCCAACAGTCAAGGGACCAGTGCAATGGTGTCCCTCTGATAAGCAGGCCCGACAGGTAGAGGAAGACCTTACTGTCAGTTTGCTGACGGGGCCCGGGATGATGGTGTCAGCCTTGATATGGGTGGCTGATGTTCAGGACGATGGTGTCAGCCTTGATATGGGGTGGTTGATGTTCAGGACGATGGTGTCAGCCTTGATATGGGTGGCTGATGTTCAGGACGATGGTGTCAGCCTTGATATGGGGTGGTTGATGTTCAGGACGATGGTGTCAGCCTTGATATGGGGTGGTTGATGTTCAGGACGATGGTGTCAGCCTTGATATGGGTGGCTGATGTTCAGGACGATGGTGTCAGCCTTGGGGGTGGCTGATGTTCAGGACGATGGTGTCAGCCTTGATATGGGGTGGCTGATGTTCAGGACGATGGTGTCAGCCTTGATATGGGGTGGTTGATGTTCAGGACGATGGTGTCAGCCTTGATATGGGTGGCTGATGTTCAGGACGATGGTGTCAGCCTTGGGGGTGGCTGATGTTCAGGACGATGGTGTCAGCCTTGATATGGGGTGGCTGATGTTCAGGACGATGTTGTCAGCCTTGATATGGGTGGCTGATGTTCAGGACGATGGTGTCAGCCTTGATATGGGTGGCTGATGTTCAGGACGATGGTGTCAGCCTTGGGGGTGGCTGATGTTCAGGACGATGGTGTCAGCCTTGATATGGGGTGGCTGATGTTCAGGACGATGGTGTCAGCCTTGGGGGTGGTTGATGTTCAGGACGATGGAGTCAGCCTTGATATGGGGTGGCTGATATTCAGGACGATGGTGTCAGCCTTCATGCTGATGTTCAGGACGATGGTGTCAGCCTTGATATGGGTGGCTGATGTTCAGGACGATGGTGTCAGCCTTGATATGGGGTGGCTGATGTTCAGGACGACAGGGGCACTCCGAAAGCGGCCTGAGCAGATGCAGGGTTCAGATCTGGAAGAGTCGTGTTTCTATGGCCGCTGCTGCCGCCTGGTCAAAGAATTCGTATTTCTTCTTTTCCTTTCCTCCTAAATCCCTCCCTCAACCGCTCGCTGTGTTTAGATTTATGCCCCTCCCACACACACACACACACGCACATCCCCCCCCCCCCTTATCTCCCCTCTTCTACTATCGCTTCCCATCCCCTCTCCTCCCTCCCCCCGTTCCTCTACACATGCAGTGGTAGTGAACTTTGACCCACGTGTTTACGCATATACTCTAGTCATATTCACACACACACACACACACACACACACACACACACACACACACACACACACACACACACACACACATCATACATGTTGTTTGTTCGGCGTGGACGAAGCTGACCACGACTTCTACAATCACATGGTGGTGTTGTGCGCACGAAGACGGCTGATCTTCGCATTGAATAGTCTGTGACAGTGTGGACAGGGCAGACTTGAGTGAGCCAGGCTGAAAGGTGGTGCTTGCTCTGTCTGTGACAGTGTGGACAGGGCAGACTTGGAGGTGAGCCAGGCTGAAAGGTGGTGCTTGCTCTGTCTGTGACAGTGTGGACAGGGCAGACTTGGAGGTGAGCCAGGCTGAAAGGTGGTGCTTGCTCTGTCTGTGACAGTGTGGACAGGGCAGACTTGGAGGTGAGCCAGGCTGAAAGGTGGTGCTTGCTCTGTCTGTGACAGTGTGGACAGGGCAGACTTGGAGGTGAGCCAGGCTGAAAGGTGGTGCTTGCTCTGTCTGTGGCAGTGTGGACAGGGCAGACTTGGAGGTGAGCCAGGCTGAAAGGTGGTGCTTGCTCTGTCTGTGGCAGTGTGGACAGGGCAGACTTGGAGGTGAGCCAGGCTGAAAGGTGGTGCTTGCTCTGTCTGTGACAGTGTGGACAGGGCAGACTTGGAGGTGAGCCAGGCTGAAAGGTGGTGCTTGCTCTGTCTGTGACAGTGTGGACAGGGCAGACTTGGAGGTGAGCCAGGCTGAAAGGTGGTGCTTGCTCTGTCTGTGACAGTGTGGACAGGGCAGACTTGGAGGTGAGCCAGGCTGAAAGGTGTGCTTGCTCTGTCTGTGACAGTGTGGACAGGGCAGACTTGGAGGTGAGCCAGGCTGAAAGGTGGTGCTTGCTCTGTCTGTGACAGTGTGGACAGGGCAGACTTGGAGGTGAGCCAGGCTGAAAGGTGGTGCTTGCTCTGTCTGTGACAGTGTGGACAGGGCAGACTTGGAGGTGAGCCAGGCTGAAAGGTGGTGCTTGCTCTGTCTGTGACAGTGTGGACAGGGCAGACTTGGAGGTGAGCCAGGCTGAAAGGTGGTGCTTGCTCTGTTGTTGTTGTGTTTTTTTTTCTGAAACCGACGTTTTCGCTCCTGTTTTCACTCGCCTTGTTTCAAACTCTTTCACCCAGGATTTGAACATGCTGCACCAGGTTGAGCAATCTTGCGCAGCTTCTTGCCAGAAGGCAGGGGCGATGCTGCAGCACTTCCATGAGGCCTTCAGTGTGTCTTTGAATGCTGCAGCATTTCAGTGAGGCCTTCAGTGTGTCTTTGAATGCTGCAACATTTCAGTGAGGTCTTCAGTGTGTCTTTGTATGCTGCAACATTTCAGCGAGGCCTTCAGTGTGTCTTTGAATGCTGCAGCACTTCAGTGAGGCCTTCAGTGTGTCTTTGAATGCAGCAGCATTTCAGTGAGGCCTTCAGTGTGTCTTTGTATGCTGCAGCACTTCAGTGAGGCCTTCAGTGTGTCTTTGTAGCTTCTTTGGTCCTCCATGGGAACGTTTGCCTTCCAGCAGCTCGCCACAGAACAGTCTCCTTGGGAGACGATTTTCATCCACACGGTGTACATGGCCTGCCACCTGAGTTGAAAGCGTTTTAGCATTACATGAATGCTTTCCATATGGGCCTTCTGAAGCACCTCTGTGTCTGGCACTTTGCCCTGCCATTTGATGTGCTGCAAGGTTCTGAGGCACCCCATGTGGACAGAGTTCAGCTGTCTGCCATGTCGACTGTGCACCGTCCAAGTTTCACAGGCAGTGATGTCATTACAACTACATTTTGAGCTTGGTCTGCAGACTTATTCCTTGTCTTTCCAACATTTTGTCCTGGAGTTTGCCGAAGGATGCACCAGCCCTAGCAATCCTCTATGCAACTTCTTCGTCACTATCGGCAGTTCGTGATAACGAGCTACCAAGGTAGACAAACTTATCTGTCACTGTAAGTTTCTGGCCATTGACTGTGATGTTGGGCTCCGTGTAGGGGGTTGCACGAGGTTGCTGAAGCAGGACTTTAGTCTTCTTCCTGCTGATTGTGAGACCGAAGTCGTCACAGTCTTTGCAGACTGGTCCCTACTCTCTGGCCTGTCAGACTGGTCCCTGCTCTCTGGCCTGTCAGACTGGTCCCTACTCTCTGGCCTGTCAGACAGGTCCCTACTCTCTGGCCTGTCAGACTGGTCCCTACTCTCTGGCCTGTCAGACTGGTCCCTACTCTCTGGCCTGTCAGACTGGTCCCTACTCTCTGGCCAGTCAGACTGGTCCCTACTCTCTGGCCTGTCAGACTGGTCCCTACTCTCTGGCCTGTCAGACTGGTCCCTACTCTCTGGCCTGTCAGACTGGTTCCTGCTGTCTAGCCTGTCAGACTGGTCCCTACTCTCTGGCCTGTCAGACTGGTCCCTGCTCTCTAGCCTGTCAGACTGGGGGGCAGCATTCAGTGCGCCTGTCATGGGCGAAAAGAAAGTGACGGGCACTGTCCTCCTGGACTTTGGTTTTGGCTGTAGCCTCCTCAGGTTGAAGAGTTCACCGTTCAGGTGGCTGTCTTCCTGGACTTTGGTTTTGGCTGTAGCCTCCTCAGGTTGAAGAGTTCACCGTTCAGGTGGCTGTCTTCCTGGACTTTGGTTTTGGCTGTAGCCTCCTCAGGTTGAAGAGTTCACCATTCAGGTGGCTGTCTTCCTGGACTTTGGTTTTGGCTGTAGCCTCCTCAGGTTGAAGAGTTCACCGTTCAGGTGGCTGTCTTCCTGGACTTTGGTTTTGGCTGTAGCCTCCTCAGGTTGAAGAGTTCACCGTTCAGGTGGCTGTCTTCCTGGACTTTGGTTTTAGCTGTAGCCTCCTCAGGTTGCAGAGTTCACCATTCAGGTGGCTGTCTTCCTGGACTTTGGTTTTGGCTGTAGCCTCCTCAGGTTGAAGAGTTCACCGTTCAGGTGGCTGTCTTCCTGGACTTTGGTTTTGGCTGTAGCCTCCTCAGGTTGAAGAGTTCACCATTCAGGTGGCTGTCTTCCTGGACTTTGGTTTTGGCTGTAGCCTCCTCAGGTTGAAGAGTTCACCGTTCAGGTGGCTGTCTTCCTGGACTTTGGTTTTGGCTTGTAGCCTCCTCAGGTTGAAGAGTTCACCGTTCAGGTGGCTGTCTTCCTGGACTTTTGTTTTGGTTTGTAGCCTCCTCAGGTTGAAGAGTTCACCATTCAGGTGGCTGTCTTCCTGGACTTTGGTTTTGGCTTGTAGCCTCCTCAGGTTGAAGAGTTCACCATTCAGGTAACTGTCTTCCTGGACTTTGGTTTTGGCTGTAGCCTCCTCAGGTTGAAGAGTTCACCATTCAGGTGGCTGTCTTCCTGGACTTTGGTTTTGGCTGTAGCCTCCTCAGGTTGAAGAGTTCACCATTCAGGTGGCTGTCTTCCTGGACTTCGGTTTTGGCTGTAGCCTCCTCAGGTTGAAGAGTTCACCGTTCAGGTGGCTGTCTTCCTGGACTTTTGTTTTGGTTTGTAGCCTCCTCAGGTTGAAGAGTTCACCATTCAGGTGGCTGTCTTCCTGGACTTTGGTTTTGGCTTGTAGCCTCCTCAGGTTGAAGAGTTCACCATTCAGGTAACTGTCTTCCTGGACTTTGGTTTTGGCTGTAGCCTCCTCAGGTTGAAGAGTTCACCATTCAGGTGGCTGTCTTCCTGGACTTTGGTTTTGGCTGTAGCCTCCTCAGGTTGAAGAGTTCACCATTCAGGTGGCTGTCTTCCTGGACTTCGGTTTTGGCTGTAGCCTCCTCAGGTTGAAGAGCTCACCATTCAGGTGGCTGTCTTCCTGGACTTTGGTTTTGGCTGTAGCCTCCTCAGGTTGAAGAGTTCGCCGTTCAGGTGAACGTGTCAGACAAATACAAAGTCAGACAAATACAAAGACGAACAATCTAATAATCCACTATTAGATTGTTCGTCTTTGTATTTGTCTGACTTTATTCAAGTTTAAAAGGCTGTGCCAGTCTTGAATAAAAGTTACTCTGTGTTAGGTTTTCTTATGGGAGCAAAAGTTACCCTACTTGTTTACTGTTTATCGTTTACTGTTCCCTGCCTCATTTCATTTTCAATTTCGTTTCCATTAAATCGAGGTTATTTGTATTTGCTTCTGTCCGTCTTTATGTTTGTCTTTTGATCTCCCTTGCATCCTTGGGTGGATCCTCAAGCATAGGCTCAAAGATTGTCCCCTACATTTATACTGTTGCATAATGTCTTTACACTTTCGTTTGGTTTCTTTTACTACCCTTCGTTGGCTGCTTTGGGAGTGCTGTTGGATTCTTTTTTGCACCCTTGGTGGTGAGAACACCACAGTATTATGGACTGTGGTGTGTCTCTATTTGATGCCAGGAGCACAGACACAACTAGCCGTGTCTCCCTGATGAGTTCCGATCCAGCGGACGAAAGGCCTTGGAGCAGGCAATACAAATAGATCTGCCTTCGAAAGGGATTACAATGGTTCCTCATGCAGCTGGTGAAGAGTTTTCCGGTCTATAATATATTTTCTTAATTTCATGTTCCCAATTTCTCCATCTTCAACCCCCCCCCCCCCCCCCTCCCCCTCCTTAGGTCCAAATCTTTGCCAAGTCATTACTATGAAGACAGTTGAGTTGTTGGCCTGCGCTTGTTTTTTCCTCCACTATTAGATTGTTCGTCTTTGTATTTGTCTGACTTTATTCAAGTTTAAAAGGCTGTGCCAGTCTTGAATAAAAGTTACTCTGTGTTAGGTTTTCTTATGGGAGCAAATGTTACCCTACTTGTTTACTGTTTCCTGGACTTTGGTTTTGGCTTGTAGCCTCCTCAGATCAAAGAGTTCACCGTTCAGGTGGCTGTCTTCCTGGACTTTGGTTTTGGCTTGTAGCCTCCTCAGGTTGAAAAGTTCACCGTTCAGGCGCCGTACTTACATGTCGTGGTAACGGGGAAGTTACCTACTACCTCGTTGTAAGCTCGAAGGTCCGTTACTTGCAGATCCATATGTCGAGAGTAACTTTTAACCTTGTGGTTTGCAGTGGGTGAGGGGTGGGTAACGTACAACGAGGATAGGGCATGAGTTCGCCGTGGGTTAGATCAAAACAAACCCATTGGACACGTTCAGGGATCACGAACTTCACGCAAAGTTAAGATTTCGTCGTCACAACATCTTCCAGCTGACAGACACTCTCCGAGAAGACATTGAATTTGATTTGCACAGACTGAGACACGGAACTCGACCCCCTGCTCTACAAGTGTGTCTGTAGCTCCCAAGTTCGTCTGCTGCAATAGTTGGCTTAGCTCTTGGTGTGTGTGTGTGTGTGTGTGTGTGTGTGTGTGTGTGTGTGTGTGTGTGTGTGTGTGTATGACTTCATCATGTTTATGGCCTTTTAAAAGTTTTATCAAACTTGTTTTAGTTAAGCTGCTTTTTCAGTCTTTGTGTGTGTCTGTGTCAGCATGTTTGTGGGCATGCGCAGAAGGTTGGGGGTTATTCAAGACATGCGCAGAAGGTTAGGGGTTATTCAAGACATGCGCAGAAGGAGGAAATCCCTGTTTTTATCTGACCTTCACCCTTTACTTTCTGGACACTTCGTAGGTAGAAACCGAGACAAAACCCAGATGATATAGATACGAAAGTAGATTGCGCTGAACCCGCAGGGTTTGTACCCAGGAGTTAATCTCGTTGTAGAAGTAAATTTACCGACGACATGTAAGTACGGCCCCAGGTGGCTGAATCTTGATGTCAAGCTTAGAGATCAGCAAGCGATGGTGGGTCCAGCACTGTGCACCACACATGGCTTTGGTAACCCCGACATCTTGCTGTCCCTTTGCCTGACGATAACATATAATCCAGCACTGTGCACCACACATGGCTTTGGTAACCCCGACATCTTGCCTGTCCCTTTGCCTGACGATAACATATAATCCAGCACTGTGCACCACACATGGCTTTGGTAACCCCGACATCTTGCCTGTCCCTTTGCCTGACGATAACATATAATCCAGCAGATGCCAGTGCTTGTAGCGAGGGTGCGTCCATATTGTGTTGTTACGATTAGGAAGGTGAAAGACAGAATCGGTGATGAGAAGGTTTTGTTCAGCGCAGGTTTCCTGCAGTAGAAGGTTTTGTTCAGCGCAGGTTTCCTGCAGTAGAAGGTGATGTGCAGCGCAGGTTTCCTGCAGTAGAAGGTGATGTGCAGCGCAGGTTTCCTGCAGTAGAAGGTGATGTGCAGTGCAGGTTTCCTGCAATAGAAGGCCATCGCTGCTGCAGCTGCCAATACCAATTTCCCCCCTGAAACTCCTCCCCAAGACGTGATCTGTGCCGACTCTGGCATTGAAATCACCGAGGATGATGAGTATCTGCTCTGGGTACAGCAGAAATGGTCCCTTTCACATTCCCATAGGATGATGAGTTGCTCTGCTCTGGGTACGGCAGAGATGGTGCCTTTCACATTCCCATAGGATGATGAGTTTCTCTGTTCTGGGTACGGCCGAGATGGTCCTTTTCACATTCCCATAGGATGATGAGTTTCTCTGCTCTGGGTACGGCAGAGATGCTCTCTTTCACATTCTCATAGGATGATGAGTTTATCTGCTCTGGGTACGGCAGAGATGCTCTCTTTCACATTCCCATAGGATGATGAGTTTATCTGCTCTGGGTACGGCAGAGATGCTCTCTTTCACATTCTCATAGGATGATGAGTTTCTCTGCTCTGGGTACGGCAGAGATGCTCTCTTTCACATTCCCATACAATCTTTCTCTGACCTCACCAGGGTTTGTCATAGTGCATGCTCAGTGCTGATTAGCGTGGTATGCATACTGCTTTCCTGGCAGTGGTGGTCAGATGTCATCAGGCGATCGTTGATGTCCTTGGCAGTGGTAGTCAGACTGTCATCAGACGATCGTTGATGTCCTTGGCAGTGGCAGACTGTCATCAAACGATCGTTGATGTCCTTGGCAGTGATAGTCACACTGTCATCAGACGATCGTTGATGTCCTTGGCAGTGGCAGACTGTCATCAGACGATCGTTGATGCCCTTGGCAGTGGTAGACTGTCATCAGACGATCGTTGATGTCCTTGGCAGTGGTAGACTGTCATCAGGCGATCGTTGATGTCCTTGGCAGTGATAGTCAGACTGTCATCAGATGATCGTTGATGTCCTTGGCAGTGGCAGACTGTCATCAGACGATCGTTGATGTCCTTGGCAGTGGCAGACTGTCATCAGACGATCGTTGATGCCCTTGGCAGTGGTAGACTGTCATTAGACGATCGTCACTGTCATTAGACGATCGTTGATGTCCTTGGCAGTGATAGACTGTCATCAGGCGATCGTTGATGTCCTTGGCAGTGGCAGACTGTCATCAGACGATCGTTGATGTCCTTGGCAGTGGTAGACTGTCATCAGGCGATCATTGATGTCCTTGGCAGTGGTAGACTGTCATCAGGTGATCGTTGATGTCCTTGGCAGTGATAGACTGTCATCAGGCGATCGTTGATGTCCTTGGCAGTGATAGACTGTCATCAGGCGATCATTGATGTCTTAGGCAGTGGTAGACTGTCATCAGGTGATCGTTGTTGATGTCCTTGGCAGTGGTAGACTGTCATCAGACGATCGTTAATGTCCTTGGCAGTGGTGGTCAGATGTCATCAGACGATCGTTGATGTCCTTGGCAGTGGTAGTCAGATGTCATCAGACGATCGTTGATGTCCTTGGCAGTGGTAGTCAGACTGTCATCAGACGATCGTTGATGCCCTTGGGAGCTGCAGCCACCTTGTCAACAGGCTGGATTAAATGGCGAATCCAGTTCCTGCCTACCGGCGCTCCTCTCTTTACGTTCGATGCAGAACATGTTCCCTGCATGTGTCTTTGTCAGTTAGCCTTCTGCAATCCGAGTGTCTGTGAAGGCAGCCATCTGCACTCTGTATCTTGCCATCTCTCTGAGGGCAGCCATCTGCACTCCGTATCTTGCCATCTCTCTGAGGGCAGCCATCTGCACTCTGTATCTTGCCATCTCTCTGAGGGCAGCCATCTGCACTCTGTATCTTGCCATCTCTCTGAGGGCAGCCATCTGCACTCTGTATCTTGCCATCTCTCTGAGGGCAGCCATCTGCACTCTGTATCTTGCCATCTCTCTGAGGGCAGCCATCTGCACTCTGTCTCTTGCCATCTCACTGAGGGCAGCCATCGGTACTCTGTATCTTGCCATCTCTCTGAGGGCAGCAATCTGTACTCTGCATCTTGCCATCTCTCTGAGGGCAGCCATCTGTACTCTGTATCTTGCCATCTCTCTGAGGGCAGCCATCTGCACTCTGTATCTTGCCATCTCACTGAGGGCAGCCATCGGTACTCTGTATCTTGCCATCTCTCTGAGGGCAGCAATCTGTACTCTTCATCTTGCCATCTCTCTGAGGGCAGCCATCTGTACTCTGTATCTTGCCATCTCTCTGAGGGCAGCCATCTGCACTCTGTATCTTGCCATCTCTCTGAGGGCAGCCATCTGCACTCTGTCTCTTGCCATCTCACTGAGGGCAGCCATCTGTAATCTGTATCTTGCCATCTCTCTGAGGGCAGCCATCTGCACTTTGTCTCTTGCCATCTCACTGAGGGCAGCCGTCTGTACTCTGTATCTTGCCATCTCTCTGAGGGCAGCCATCTGTACTCTGTATCTTGCCATCTCTCTGAGGGCAGCCATCTGCACTCTGTATATTGCCATCTCTCTGAGGGCAGCCAGCTGTACTCTGTCTCTTGCCATCTCTCTGAGGGCAGCCATCTGCACTTTGTCTTTTGCCATCTCACTGAGGGCAGCCATCTGTACTCTGTCTCTTGCCATCTCTCTGAGGGCAGCCATCTGCACTCTGTCTCTTGCCATCTCACTGAGAGCAGCCATCTGCACTCTGTATCTTGCCATCGCTCTGAGGGCAGCCATCTGTACTCTGTCTCTTGCCATCTCTCTGAGGGCAGCCATCTGCACTCCGTATCTTGCCATCTCTCTGAGGGCAGCCATCTGCACTCTGTATCTTGCCATCTCTCTGAGGGCAGCCATCTGCACTCTGTATCTTGCCATCTCTCTGAGGGCAGCCATCTGCACTCTGTATCTTGCCATCTCTCTGAGGGCAGCCATCTGCACTCTGTATATTGCCATCTCTCCGAGGGCAGCCACCTGCACTCTGCATCTTGCCATCTCTCTGAGGGCAGCCATCTGCACTCCGTATCTTGCCATCTCTCCGAGGGCAGCCATCTGCACTCTGTATCTTGCCATCTCTCTGAGGGCAGCCATCTGCACTCTGTATCTTGCCATCTCTCTGAGGGCAGCCATCTGCACTCCGTATCTTGCCATCTCACTGAGGGCAGCGACCTGTACTCTGTATCTTGCCATCTCTCTGAGGGCAGCCAGCTGTACTCTGTATCTTGCCATCTCTCTGAGGGCAGCCATCTGTACTCTGTATCTTGCCATCTCTCTGAGGGCAGCCATCTGCACTCTGTATCTTGCCATCTCTCTGAGGGCAGCCATCTGTACTCTGTATATTGCCATCTTTCTGAGGGCAGCCATCTGCACTCTGTCTCTTGCCATCTCTCTGAGGGCAGCCATCTGCACTCTATATATTGCCATCTCTCTGAAGGCAGCCATCTGCACTCTGTATCTTGCCATTTTTCTGAGGGCAGCCATCCGCACTCTGTATATTGCCATCTCTCTGAGGGCAGCCATCTGCACTCTGTATCTTGCCATCTCTCTGAGGGCAGCCAGCTGCACTCTGTCTCTTGCCATCTCTCTGAGGGCAGCCAGCTGTCATCTGTATCTTGCCATCTCTCTGGCGATGAGAGCAGTCCTCTCTGGTCTGTCGGCTCCAGCCCTGTTCTTTAAAGTGCTCACAATCCAAGTGCCCAGAGTGAGCGGTATTCTTTGTAGATTGTCTTGATTTCTTTGTTTTTTTTGCTTTAGTGGGATCCCACCGGCCACAGTGGCTGGTGAGGCAGGTAATGTTTGAGGCGCCTTTTCTTCTCCCCCTCTGTGTGTGTGTGTATGTGTGTGTGTGTGTGTGTGTGTGTGTGTGTGTGTGTGTGTGTGTGTGTGTGTGTGTTCAGGAGGGGGTGACGAGGACACGGGGAGAGTAGGACAGGGGTTGGGTGTCAAGGACGGTAAGGGTATTGGAGATATTTCCGTAGAGGCTGCAGATGCTCTGTGTCTGTGTGTCCGCGCGCGCGCACGCGCATGCGTGCGTCTGTGCGTGCGTGCGTGCGTGTGTGTATGAGTTTGCGTGTGTTTGTGTGTGTGTGTGCTCGTGCGTCTGTATGTGTGTGCGCGCGCGCGTGTATACGCGTTTGTGTGCGTATGTGTGCATGCTGTAGGTGTGCGCGTGAGTGCATGTGTGTGTGTGTGGCTGCGTTCGTGCGTGCGTGACTGCCTGAGCGGGCGCACTTGCGCGTGCGAGCTCGGACGAGAAAAGAGATTGAATTTTACAAGTATTGTTCTATGTTATTTCTGTTTGCATACGAATGTCCTCTGTGTGTGAGTACTCTGAGCTGTGTTCAGAATGTCCTCTGTGTGTAAGCACTTTGACCTGTGTTCAGAATGTCCTCTGTGTGTAAGTACTCTGAGCTGTGTTCAGAATGTCCTCTGTGTGTTAGCACTTTGACCTGTGTTCAGAATGTCCTCTGTGTGTAAGTACTCTGAGCTGTGTTCAGAATGTCCTGTGTGTGTAAGTACTCTGAGCTGTGTTCAGAATGTCCTCTGTGTGTGTTAGTACTCTGAGCTGTGTTCAGAATGTCCTCTGTGTGTGAATACTCTGAGCGGTGTTCATGATGTCCTCTGTGTCTGAGTACTCTGAGCT
>CM065747.1:13736694-13796694 GCA_033310375.1 Conus canariensis | reverse complement strand
GGGTCACGTGTTGAAATATCAAGAAGTGACAGAGATAAACTGCATGGAGGATAAATTCACGTGTTGAAATATCAAGAAGTTACAAAGATAAACTGCATGCAAATAGGGTCACGTGTTTAAATATCAAGAAGTGACAAAGATAAACTGCATGGAGATAAATTCACGTGTTGAAATATCAAGAAGTGACAAAGATAAACTGCATGGAAATGAAGCCCCATTTTAAAGCACCAAGAAGTAAGGGAAGGAGACCAACGCAAGACAGACACATTGCAAAACAATGAAATATCCGCCAGGAGATACCAGAGGATAATGACGTTATGTGTGACCTAATAACGTCATTTGTAACCTAATAACCACACCTCTAACCTAATACTACCTTTTACGCGTTTGCACACATACACGTTATCCTGATCGGTGATAACGAGGCTACCCTTGGCTGCATAGCATCAGGCTTCACTCTCTCCTTTCGATTTATCGGACAGACAGAAAGACCGGTAGACATACAGGCATACAGACAGACATACAGGCAGACAGACATACAGGCAGACAGACAGACAGGCAGGCAGACAGACATACAGACAGACGGAATCAATAACGTGCCGTCCTCTCTGACGGACACTGTCGCACAAGACGACGGGTAAACGACTGACAAGAACGACAGTGCTTCCACACTGAGATTACCAGTAACCTCAGTACGGGACGTTACAGTGTGCAAAGAGTTGCAGCACTTCACCAGGACTTCCACATTTCAGCAAGCTGATGATTGATGTTTATCACCATGAGATACAGCACTTCACCAGGACTTCCACATTTCAGCAAGCTGATGATTGATGTTTATCACCATGAGATACAGCACTTCACCAGGACTTCCACATTTCAGCAAGCTGATGATTGATGTTTATCACCATGAGATACAGCACTTCACCAGGACTTCCAATGTCAGCAAGCTGATGGTTGATGTTTATCACCATGACCTCGGTGACTTAAACATCGTGTGTTGACGTTAGTTACACATCACAATGACTTGAACAACGGGTGTTACAGTGTGTTGACATTACTTACACATCACCTTGACTTTAATGACTTCAACAACGGATGTTACAGGGTGTTGACATTACTTTAGCGTCACCATTACTGTAAAGACTTCAACAAAGGGTGTTACAGGGTGTTGACATTACATACACATCACCATGGCTGTAATGACTTCAACAACGGGTGTTACAGTGTATTGACATTACTTACACATCACCTTGACTTTAATGACTTCAACAACAGGTGTTACAGTGTGTTGACATTACTTACATGTTCAAGCTGATGATTGATGTTTATCACCATGAGATACAGCACTTCACCAGGACTTCCACATTTCATGACCATGACTTTAATGACTTCAACAACGGGTGTTACAGAGTGTTGACATTACATCACCATTACTGTAATGACTTCAACAAAGGGTGTTACAGAGTGTTGACATTACAGACACATCACCTTGACTTTAATGACCTGAACACTAGGTGTTACAGAGTGTTGACATTACTTATGGATCCCCTTTACGGTAACGACTTTAACAAAGTGTGTTACATTGCTTACACATCACCTTGACTTTAATGACTTGAACAATAGAGGTTACAGAGTGTTGACGTTACTTACACGTCACCATGACTTTAATGACTTGAACAATAGAGGTTACAGAGTGTTGACGTTACTTACACGTCACCATGACTTTAATGACTTCAATAAGAAAGGGAAGAAAGGTGGCAGGGAAAGGGAAGAAAGGTGGCAGAGTGGTTAAGACGTTCGTCTGCCAATCCAACGTGTGAGAAGTGCACGGGTTCGAGCCCTGCCTTTCTCGCCCTTTCTTTCCCAGTTTGTATGACAAATCGAACTGAACGTCAAGTCCATCGGATGGGGACTATAAGCGAGTCGGACCCGTGTGCCCTCCTGGCCCCCTGCATACGTTAAAGAACCCACGGCAGTTGAAAATCGAAAAGAGCAGGGGGGTTCCCCGCTGCCCTGGCAAAATTGATGTAGATTGAAGATAGCCGCCTGGTATTTCTTACCAAGCCACAAAAATGGTCACTTACTGTTGTCGTGTGCCATCGTGTACCGGTGGAAGTGGAAGACACATATAAACGATCGCATGCATCCTATGTGAGAAACTGGAGGAATAAATGAGATAAATGAAAATGAGTGACTGATATTTGAATGGTACGGGAAACGACTGAATGAGCGCCAGTAGGCTGCTCTTCGGCCGGCTCTACCTGGGTAGGCAGCCCGTTGAGTGAGTGAGGTAGTGTGTTTATTGTAAAGCGCTTAGAGCTTGGTCTGTGACCGAGGATAGGCGCTATATAAATACCCAATATAATAATAATAATAATAACGGGTGTTACAGGGTGTAGTAAATGTTGCAGTGTACTTGCGCATCACCGAGACTTTTTTCCCTAACAAATGACCCTTGACCCCTTGACCACTGTCCGATGGTGCGCTGCAATGGACGACAACACTCACCCACAACAAGGGCACTGACGTCACTGAGTTCTAATGATGTCACAGCATAACCACTCAACCACAACAAGAACATAGACGTAACTGAGTTCTGATGACGTCACAGTATAACCACTCACCCACAACAAGAACACTGACGTCACTGAGTTCTAATGATGTCAACAGTATAACCACTCACCCACAACAAGAACACTGACGTCACTGAGTTCTAATGACGTCACAGTATAACCTGAACATCGCCATGACTCTAATGACTTCAGCAGTCAGTGTTACAGACTGGGTGACCACATCGAGTGCTACAGACTGCAACAAAATCCCATTCATCTTTTGAACGCGACGATGACTTGAATGACTTCAGCAATGGATGACATAACCTCAACATTCCACAGTGTAGCCTGTACAATGTCAGCAATCCACAGTGTAGCCTGTACAATGTCAACAATCCAGAATGTAGCCTGTACAGTGTCAGCAATCCACAGTGTAGCCTGTACAATGTCAGCAATACACAGTGTAGCCTGTACAATGTCAGCAATCCACAGTGTAGCCTGTACAATGTCAACAATCCACAATGTAGCCTGTACAGTGTCAGCAATCCACAGTGTAGCCTGTACAATGTCAGCAATACACAGTGTAGCCTGTACAATGTCAACAATCCACAGTGTTGCCTGTACAATGTCAGCAATCCTCAGTGTAACCTGTACAGTGTCAACAATCCACAGTGTAGCCTGTACTATGTCAGCAATCCACAGTGTAGCCTTACAGTGTCAACAATACACAGTGTAGCCTGTACAGTGTCAGCAATCAATAGTGTAGACTGTACAGCGTCAGCAATCCATAGTGTAGCCTGTACAGTGTCAGCAATCCACAGTGTAGCCTGTACAATGTCAGCAATTCACAGTGTAGCCTGTACAATGTCAACAATCCACAGTGTTGCCTGTACAATGTCAGCAATCCTCAGTGTAACCTGTACATGTCAACAATCCACAGTGTAGCCTGTACAATGTCAGAAATCCATAGTGTAGCCTGTACATCACCGTGACCTTAACATGTATGGAGTTCAGTTATGCAGAGTGTCGACAAACCCCAGTGTGTGGTGTTATGGAGTATTTCAGCAAGCCGTAGTGCCCTGCTGTTTTCATCAATGACTTGAATGACTTCAGCGGCGGATGTTATGGAGTATTTCAGCAAGCCGTAGTGTACCCTGTGTTTCATCATGACTTGAATGACTTCAGCAACAGATGTTATGGAGTATTTCAGCAAGCCGTAGTGCACCCTTTGTTTCATCATGACTTGAATGACTTCAGCAACAGATGTTATGGAGTATTTCAGCAAGCCGTGGTGCACCCTGTGTTTCATCATGACTTGAATGACTTCAGCGGCGGATGTTATGGAGTATTTCAGCAAGCCGTAGTGTACCGTTTGTTTCATTATGACTTGAATGACTTCAGCCCTGACTGTTATAAGGTGTTGTGAAGCCATAGTGTATCGTAACATCGCCATGACGTTACTGACGTCAGAATTGGGTTTTACAGAGTGTCAACAATCCACAGTCTTTTCTAACATCGCCATGACGTTACTGACGTCAGAATGGGATTTTACAGAGTGACAACGTTGCTTAGTATGCCCATAGAAAGTAATTATTTTGATGATTTCAATGATGGCTGTTACAGATTGCTTAGAAATACACCATGTGCATTACCATGACTTTGAAGTTCAGCAGTGACAGTTACGGAGTGTAGCCAATACACAGCATCATCCTGGTCTGACATGGACTCCACGTCAGCAGTGACAGTTACAGAGTGTAGCCAATACACAGTATCATCCTGGTCTGACATGGACTCCACCTCAGCAGTGACAGTTACAGAGTGTAGCCAATACACAGTATCATCCTGGTCTGACATGGACTCCACCTCAGCAGTGACAGTTACGGAGTGTAGCCAATACACAGCATCATCCTGGTCTGACATGGACTCCATGTCAGCAGTGACAGTTACGGAGTGTAGCCAATACACAGCATCATCCTGGTCTGACATGGACTCCACGTCAGCAGTGATAGTTATGGAGTGTAGCCAATACACAGCATCATCCTGGTCTGACATGGACTCCACGTCAGCAGTGATAGTTATGGAGTGTAGCCAATACACAGTATCATCCAGATCTGACATGGACTCCACGTCAGCAGTGACTGTTACAGAGTGTAGCCAATACACAGTATCATCCTGGTCTGACATGGACTCCACGTCAGCAGTGACTGTTACAGAGTGTAGCCAATACACAGCATCATCCTGGTCTGACATGGACTCCACCTCAGCAGTGACTGTTACAGAGTGTAGCGAATACACAGTATCATCCTGGTCTGACATGGACTCCACCTCAGCAGTGACTGTTACAGAGTGTAGCGAATACACAGTATCATCCTGGTCTGACATGGACTCCACCTCAGCAGTGACTGTTACAGAGTGTAGCGAATACACAGTATCATCCTGGTCTGACATGGACTCCACCTCAGCAGTGACAGTTACAGAGTGTAGCCAATACACAGCATCATCCTGGTCTGACATGGACTCCACGTCAGCAGTTACAGTTACGGAGTGTAGCCAATACACAGCATCATCCCTGTCTGACATGGACTCCACGTCAGCAGTGACTGTTACAGAGTGTAGCCAATACACAGCATCATCCTGGTCTGACATGGACTCCACGTCAGCAGTGACTGTTACAGAGTGTAGCCAGTACATCAGCATCATCCTGGTCTGACATGGACACCACGTCAGCAGTGACTGTTACGGAGTGTAGCCAATACACAGCATCATCCTGGTCTGACATGGACTCCGTCAGCAGTGACAGTTACGGAGTGTAGCCAATACACAGCATCATCCTGGTCTGACATGGACTCCATGTCAGCAGTGACAGTTATGGAGTGTAGCCAATACACAGCATCATCCTGGTCTGACATGGACTCCATGTCAGCAGTGACTGTTACAGAGTGTAGCCAATACACAGCATCATCCTGGTCTGACATGGACTCCACGTCAGCAGAGACTGTTACAGGGGGCAGGAAATCCGCAGTGTATCTTGTCCATCACCGTCTTCCCTGACCTGAGCAATGGAGGTTACAGTGTAAAGTATACATCATCGTCTTCCCTGACCTGAGCAATGGAGGTTACAGTGTGTAAAGTATCCATCACCATGTCTTCCCTGACCTGAGCAATGCAGGTTACAGTGTGTTAAGTATACATACACCATGCTTCCCTGGACCTGAGCAATGGAGGTTACAGTGTGTTAAAGTATAGATCACCGTCTTCCTGACCTGAGCAATGGGGGTTACAGTGTGTAAATGATTACATCCATCGTCTTCCCTGACTTGAGCAATGGAGGTTACAGTGTGTAAGTATACATCACCATGTCTTCCCTGACCTGAGCAATGGAGGTTACATTGTGTGTAAGTATACATCACCATCTTCCCTGACCTGAGCAATGGAGGTTACAGTGTGTTAAGTATACATCACCAGTCTTCCCTGACCTGAGCAATGGAGGTTACAGTGTGTTAAGTATACATCACCGTCTTCCCTGACCTGAGCAATGGAGGTTACGTGTGTAAAGTATACATCACCATGTCTTCCCTGACCTGAGCAATGGAGGTTACAGTGTGTAAAGTATAGCATCACCATGTCTTCCCTGACCTGAGCAATGGAGGTTACATGTGTAAAGTATACATCACCATGTCTTCCCTGACCTGAGCAATGGAGTACGTGTTAGTACATCACCGTTTCCTGACCTGAGCAATGGAGTTACAGTGTTAATAACATCACCATGTCTTCCCTGACCTGAGCAATGGAGGTTACAGTGTGTTAAGTATACATCACCGTCTTCCCTGACCTGAACAATGGAGGTTACAGTGTGTTAAGTATACATCACCTCTTCCTGACCTGAGCAATGGAGGTTACTGTGTGTAAAGTATACATCACCATGTCTTCCCTGACTGAGCAATGGAGGTTACAGTGTGTTAAGTATACATCACCATGTCTTCCCTGACTTGAGCAATGAGGTTACAGTGTGTTAAGTATACATCACCATGTCTTCCTGACCTGAGCAATGGAGTTACAGTGTGTTAAGTATACATACCATCTTCCCTGACTGAGCAATGGGGTTACTGTGTGTAAGTATACATCACCATGTCTTCCCTGACCTGAGCAATGGAGGTTACATGTGTGTAAAGTATACATCACCATGTCTTCCCTGACTGAGCAATGGAGGTTACTGTGTGTTAAGTATACATCACCATGTCTTCCCTGACCTGAGCAATGGAGGTTACAGTGTGTTAATATACATCACCATGTCTTCCCTGACTTGAGCAATGGAGGTTACAGTGTGTTAAGTATACATCACCATGTCTTCCCTGACCTGAGCAATGGAGGTTACAGTGTAAAGTATACATCACCATCTTCCCTGACTGAGCAATGGAGGTTACAGTGTGTTAAGTATACATCACCATGTCTTCCCTGACGTGAGCAATGGAGGTTACAGTGTGTTAAGTATACATCACCATGTCTTCCCTGACTTGAGCAATGGAGGTTACAGTGTGTTAAGTATACATCACCATGTCTTCCCTGACCTGAGCAATGGAGGTTACAGTGTGTTAAAGTATACATCACCATGTCTTCCCTGACCTGAGCAATGGAGGTTACAGCGTGTAAAGTATACATCACCATGTCTTCCCTGACCTGAGCAATGGAGGTTACAGTGTTTAAGTATACATCACCGTCTTCCCTGACCTGAGCAATGGAGGTTACAGTGTGTTAAGTATACATCACCATGTCTTTCCTGACTTGAGCAATGGAGGTTACAGTGTGTTAAGTATACATCACCATGTCTTCCCTGACTGAGCAATGGAGGTTACAGTGTGTAAAGTATACATCACCATGTCTTCCCTGACCTGAGCAATGGAGGTTACAGTGTTAAGTATACATCACCATGTCTTCCCTGACCTGAGCAATGGAGGTTACAGTGTGTTAAGTATACATCACCATGTCTTTCCTGACTTGAGCAATGGAGGTTACAGTGTGTTAAGTATACATCACCATGTCTTCCCTGACTTGAGCAATGGAGGTTACAGTGTGTAAGTATGCATCACCATGTCTTCCCTGACCTGAGCAATGGAGGTTACAGTGTGTAAAGTATACATCACCATGTCTTCCCTGACTTGAGCAATGGAGGTTACAGTTGTTAAGTATACATCACCATGTCTTTCCTGACTTGAGCAATGGAGGTTACAGTGTGTTAAGTATACATCACCTGTCTTCCCTGCTGAGCAATGGAGGTTACAGTGTGTTAAGTATACATCACCATGTCTTCCCTGACTTGGCAATGGAGGTTACAGTGTGTTAAGTATACATCACCATGTCTTCCCTGACTTGAGCAATGGAGGTTACAGTGTGTAAAGTATACATCACCATGTCTTCCTGACTTGAGCAATGGAGGTTACAGTGTGTAAAGTATACATCTATCATGACGTTGTTATGAGTTCATTTTATCACATGATCTTGTCGTCTCCTCTCATGGTTCTCTGTTAGTTCATCCATCTCGTCTTCCCTACTTGCTGTTCAGTTCTTCTCTCTCATCCTTCTCCCTCTACTGTTACTTGTTGATCTTTCTGACTTTCTATGACTTCTTTGTTGTTGTGTGATGTGTGTGTCGTGTTGTCTGTGTGTGTCGTGTGTTGTGTGTTGTCTCTTGCTCTGCTCTGCTCCTCTTCTTTTGTTGTTCTGTGTGTGTGTGTGTGGTGTGTGTGTGCTGCGTGCTGTGCGTGGTGTTGTGTGTGTTGTGTGTGTGTGCTGTGTGTGTGTGTGTGTGTGTGTGTGTGTGTGTGTGTGGTGTGCGTGTGTGTGTGTGTGTGTGTGTGTGTGTAGGGAGTGTTTGTGTGTGTGTGTGTGGTGTGTGTGTGTGTGTGTGTTGTTGTTGTGGTGTGTGTGTGTGTGTGTGGTGTGTGTGTGTGTGTGTGTGTGTGTGTGGTTGTGTGTGTGTGTGTGTGTGTGTGTGTGTGTGTGTGTGTGTGTGTGTGTGTGTGTGTGTGTGTGTGTTGTGTGTGTGTGTGTGTGTGTGTGTGTGTGTAAGTGTGTGTGAGTGTGCATGTGTGTGTGTTAGCGTGTGTGTGTTACTGTGCGCGCGCGCGCGTGTGTGCGTGTGTGTGTGTGTGTGTGTGTGTGTGTGTGTGTGTGTGTGTGTGTGTGTGTGTGTGTGTGTGTCTGTGTGTCTGTGTGTTAGTGTGTATGTTAGTGTGTGTGTGTGTCTGTCTGTGTGTTAGTGTGTATGTTAGTGTGTATGTTAGTGTGTTTGTGTGTGTGTGTGCGCGCGCGCGCGTGTGTGTGTATGTGTGTGTGTTGAAAGTGGGAAGGATTGCACTTGTCTTGGAGTGGTTTAGGGGGGACTTGTTTTGATTTTTTTTTTTTCCTGTTGCAAAGATCGTTGTCTTCATTATCATAGAGTGGCTGCCTTTGGCCGCTACCTGCTACAGTAATCTACATCAACCATGACAGAATTAACATCTTGAATTTAAAAAGAAAGACATAGGAATGGAATTCGTCGGCAATGTTTTTCGCAGTACAATGTTAGTGGCAGTTATCAACATGTTCAACCACAGACGTAACTGGGTTCACTTTGTCCCATGCTTGTTTCAAGGTGCACGCAGCATCAAGGAGAGTGAAGCGGCAATTTTCAGCAGCTCCTCCTGCATCTGTACACGCCACCAGCTTCAGAACTTTAGCCGTGCGGTAGTGGACTTTCATGTTTTGAATGGTCCCTGCATCACACGTCTGTCACTGTGACTTTCATGTTTAGAATGGTCCCTGCATCACACGTCTGTCACTGTGACTTTCATGTTTTGAATGGTCCCTGCATCACACGGCTGTCACTGTGACTTTCATGTTTTGAATGGTCCCTGCATCACACGGCTGTCACTGTGACTTTCATGTTTTGAATGGTCCCTGCATCACACGGCTGTCACTGTGACTTTCATGTTTTGAATGGTCCCTGCATCACACGGCTGTCACTGTGACTTTCATGTTTTGAATGGTCCCTGCATCACACGGCTGTCACTGTGACTTTCATGTTTTGAATGGTCCCTGCATCACACGGCTGTCACTGTGACTTTCATGTTTTGAATGGTCCCTGCATCACACGGCTGTCACTGTGACTTTCATGTTTTGAATGGTCCCTGTATCACACGGCTGTCACTGTGACTTTCATGTTTTGAATGGTCCCTGCATCACACGGCTGTCACTGTGACTTTCATGTTTTGAATGGTCCCTGCATCACATGGCTGTCACTGTGACTTTCATGTTTTGAATGGTCCCTGCATCACATGGCTGTCACTGTGACTTTCATGTTTTGAATGGTCCCTGCATCACACGGCTGTCACTGTGACTTTCATGTTTTGAATGGTCCCTGCATCACATGGCTGTCACTGTGACTTTCATGTTTTGAATGGTCCCTGCATCACACGGCTGTCACTGTGACTTTCATGTTTTGAATGGTCCCTGCATCACACGGCTGTCACTGTGACTTTCATGTTTTGAATGGTCCCTGCATCACACGGCTGTCACTGTGACTTTCATGTTTTGAATGGTCCCTGCATCACACGGCTGTCACTGTGACGTGGAGTGTGGCAGCAAGAAGAGGATGTCCGTGGCATTTAGCACCAGCGGGACCTTGTGTGCCGAACAGTTGTCAAACACCAGTGGGACCTTGTGTGCCGAACAGTTGTCAAACACCAGTGGGACCTTGTGTGCCGAACAGTTGTCAAACACCAGTGGGACCTTGTGTGCCGAACAGTTGTCAAACACCAGCGGGACCTTGTGTGCCGAACAGTTGTCAAACACCAGCGGGACCTTGTGTGCCGAACAGTTGTCAAACACCAGCGGGACCTTGTGTGCCGAACAGTTGTCAAACACCAGCGGGACCTTGTGTGCCGAACAGTTGTCAAACACCAGCGGGACCTTGTGTGCCGAACAGTTGTCAAACACCAGCGGGACCTTGTGTGCCGAACAGTTGTCAAACACCAGCGGGACCTTGTGTGCCGAACAGTTGTCAAACACCAGCGGGACCTTGTGTGCCGAACAGTTGTCAAACACCAGCGGGACCTTGTGTGCCGAACAGTTGTCAAGCACCAGCGGGACCTTGTGTGCCGAACAGTTGTCAAACACCAGCGGGACCTTGTGTGCCGAACAGTTGTCAAACACCAGCGGGACCTTGTGTGCCGAACAGTTGTCAAACACCAGCGGGACCTTGTGTGCCGAACAGTTGTCAAACACCAGTGGGACCTTATGTGCCGAACAGTTGTCAAACACCAGCGGGACCTTGTGTGCCGAACAGTTGTCAAACACCAGTGGCACTTTGCGTTTCTGCCGGTCTGTGTCTCTGTCACGTGACTGCAGCCAGTCCTTGACAATGTCTGCCGTCATCCACGCCTTGCTGCTGGCCTTGTAATCAACAGGCAGTTTCTTGTTGCCATGGAAACATCTGGGGTTGTTGAGTTTCCCCATCAATAGGAGCGACAATCAACAGGCAGTTTCTTGTTGCCATGGAAACATCTGGGGTTGTTGAATTTCCACACCTACAGGCAGTTTCTTGATGCCATGAAAACATCAGGGGTTGTTGAATTTCCCGGTCATTAGAGGCGACAGTTTTTTCCGTGCCATCCATGTTGCTGCATAACAGAACGGTGATCCTTTCCTTGGATGTTTCGCCACCGTGGCATTTGTGGTTTTTGAAACAGTGTCTTATCTGGCAACAACTCTCCAGAATAAAGCTGTCTCATCTAGACTGAAGACGTCTGGTGGACTATACTGTGAAAGTTCATCTAGACTGAAGACGTCTGGAGGACTATACTGTGAAAGTTCATCTAGACTGAAGACGTCTGGTGGACCGTACTGTGAAAGTTCATCTGACCGAAGACGTCTGGTGGACTGTACTGTGAAAGTTCATCTAGACTGAAGACGTCTGGTGGACCGTACTGTGAAAGTTCATCTAGACTGAAGACGTCTGGTGGACTATACTGTGAAAGTTCATCTAGACTGAAGACATCTGATGGACTGTACTGTGAAAGTTCATCTAGACTGAAGACGTCTGGTGGACTATACTGTGAAAGTTCATCTGACCGAAGACGTCTGGTGGACTGTACTGTGAAAGTTCATCTAGACTGAAGACGTCTGATGGACTGTACTGTGAAAGTTCATCTAGACTGAAGACGTCTGGTGGACTATACTGTGAAAGTTCGGGTTTGAGGACATCTTCAACCCACTTGTCTGTTGCAGCCTCGTCAACAGATGCTCTTTTGCCACAAAGGTGTTTGAAGACGATGCCGTGGGGCTTTTTCCAGTGGTAGAGCCATCCCTTGCTGCATGTCCAGCCACTGAGGCCAAGGGTTTCAGACAATTCTTCAGCTTTAGCTTTCAGAACAGGTCCAGTGACTGGGATCTGTTGCGATCTACACAGAGGAATGTCCGGTGTTTGAGAGTGGATATGTAAGGTGTTGGTAATGGTGATAGTAGTGATGGTGGTGTTTGTGATGGTGTGTGTGTGTGTGTGTGTGTGTGTGTGTGTGTGTGTGTGTGTGTGTGTGTGTGTGTGTGTGTGCAAGCACATACGGATGACCAAAATGTGTGTGTGTGTGTGTGTGTGTGTGTGTGTGTGTGTGTGTGTGTGTGTGTGTGTGTGTGTGTATGCATCTAATTGGAATATTTTGGTGATGATAAAATTTAAGCATCAGTAGCTTCTTTACATCAAGCCCTAAAAAATTAACAAATGAAATGTCACACACATGCACATTACGGGTACATGGTAAGCACACCTTGAAATACATACATATACACAGCATATGCACTCACATATCATCAAGAGCAACCACAAGAAAAGAATGCACCAAACAAACACATGAAACAAAACACCATTCAAGCATCAAGTTACTAGGTAAAAAAAAAAAGGGTCCCTTATGCCACACAGGAATTTTAGGCAAAGAGTACAATTTGTAAAGAGAGAGAGAGAGAGAGAGAGAGAGAGAGAGAGAGAGAGAGAGAGAGAGAGAGAGAGAGAGAGAGAGTTGACTTGATGTACAAATTTTTACTAGGTCCAAGATAATAACTTACATAAAAAAAAAATAAAAAATCAATAAGCTTACCTGCATTAGCAAGTGCAAAACTATTCCCTCCTCCTGAAGACTCTTCACCCCCCCCCCTCAGCCCCCCCTCTCCCCCCACCCCCTGTCACCATCTCCACCACCTACTCCCCAAAGGAAGAAAAAATCTCTTCAGGATCATCAAATGATGAATAAAACAATTCTAATATCACTTTTAGCAATTAAATTATCAAAGTCTAGAATAACCAATTGCAATATTCAGTTGAGCAATTATAAAAAGAGAAAGAGAATGAAAGACAGACAGACAGACAGACAGACAGACAGAGAGAGAGAGAGAGAGAGAGAGAGAGAGAGAATCCTACACAGAGACAAGAGAGAATCTTGGGGTAGGAGGAGAGGGGGGGGGGGGGGGGGGGGGTGCAGTCAGTGTCAGGCAGTTAGAAGACAGCATTGAAAAACCGAAAACCCTTTGAATTCGACACGGCGGTTGAATACGACACGGAGCTAAACCGACGAGCTCCCATCCTTTCTCATAGTCCTGCCGGCCGGTTTTCCGGCGATAGCGGAACCTCATGAGGGTTGTTTATACACCTGTCCACCTGCCGGTAACTGCTCCTAGCGGTACTGCCGGACATGTTCAGATGTGACTGAATGGAATGGATTAGTATCATCATGATTTATCAATTAATGACAATCCTCACTCAATTTATTTGTTACTTTTTTCTTCAGGTGCTCCAAACTGTGCAGTTAGCGTCTGCTATGTACGGGTGTTCTGGTCAACATACACTGTAACAATGGCCAGTTCTACACAAACTTTCTCTCCATGACTAAGAAAGAGGCCGTGGGCTGTTAACCCACATTTTCTCCAAATGTTTGTAAATTAATCAAAAAATGAAAATACATCAGACAAAATCTGTTATTCATCTTTCATTTCCATACACTGTCTTTTGTACGTTTGATGGTGATTGTATGTCAGCGTGTGTTGAAAGTTGGCACTGTTTACTGATTAGCTGCGAGCCTTGGCCAGCATATGCACATCTCACTCCAATCCCTTCCTTTGGTTTTCTACATTGTGCTCGTCAGGATATTTATCAATTCTGAAAATGTATGTCAATTAGAAGAGGAGCAATTCTTCAGGCTTTCAACTACAATTAAGTAAATCTTTGTTTGTCCGTTCAGTTCTGCTGGCAAGGGGGTGTGGGGCCAGGGTAAAAACTAAAGGGATGAGTGTATTTATTCTGTGATGACATTGTTATATTCAGTATTTCTTGGCAATCATATAAGTTTCACTAATATATGGAAAGCATACACACTGGAGAATTAGGGTGGAGTGGAGGAAAGGGGGTGGGAGAGGAGCGAGGAGGGGATGGGGGGGGGGGGGCCAAGTTTCTTGCTTTTTAATCTTCTGAGCATTACTTTTGATACAAATGTCAGTCATATGTCTTCATAAGATCATGCCAAGCAGAGAGATTTAATTTGTATACGTAATGTTTATATGGCACACAAGAAGTTAGGTAAAAGGGTGGGGTGGGTGGAGGTGGGATGGGGGTGTACATTGTGCTGACATGCTTAGATGTCTTCTTATTGGATGGATCTTGTAATCCTGATCATTTTGATGTAAGTTATATGCTTGTATGTCAACTGAAAGCAGAGATGTGTCATTTTATAACTTTGTTTTGATGTAAGTTATATGCTTGTATGTCAACTGAAAGCAGAGATGTGTCATTTTATAACTTTGTTTTGATGTAAGTTATACGCTTGTATGTCAATTGAAAGCAGAGATGTGTCATTTTATAACTTTGTTTTGATGTAAGTTATACGCTTGTATGTCAACTGAAAGCAGGGATGTGTCATTTTATAACTTTGTTTTGATGTAAGTTATACGCTTGTATGTCAACTGAAAGCAGAGATGTGTCATTTTATAACTTTGTTTTGATTAAGTTATACGCTTGTATGTCAACTGAAAGCAGAGATGTGTCATTTTATAACTTTGTTTTGATGTAAGTTATACGCTTGTATGTCAACTGAAAGCAGAGATGTGTCATTTTATAACTTTGTTTTGATGTAAGTTATATGCTTGTATGTCAACTGAAAGCAGAGATGTGTCATTTTATAACTTTGTTTTGATGTAAGTTACATGCTTGTATGTCAACTGAAAGCAGGGATGTGTCATTTTATAACTTTGTTTTGATGTAAGTTATATGCTTGTATGTCAACTGAAAGCAGAGATGTGTCATTTTATAACTTTGTTTTGATGTAAGTTATATGCTTGTATGTCAACTGAAAGCAGGGATGTGTCATTTTATAACTTTGTTTTGATGTAAGTTATATGCTTGTATGTCAACTGAAAGCAGGGATGTGTCATTTTATAACTTTGTTTTGATGCAAGTTATATGCTTGTATGTCAATTGAAAGCAGAGATGTGTCATTTTATAACTTTGTTTTGATGTAAGTTATACGCTTGTATGTCAATTGAAAGCAGAGATGTGTCATTTTATAACTTTGTTTTGATGTAAGTTATATGCTTGTATGTCAACTGAAAGCAGAGATGTGTCATTTTATAACTTTGTTTTGATGTAAGTTATAAGCTTGTATGTCAATTGAAAGCAGAGATGTGTCATTTTATAACTTTGTTTTGATGTAAGTTATACGCTTGTATGTCAATTGAAAGCAGAGATGTGTCATTTTATAACTTTGTTTTGATGTAAGTTATACGCTTGTATGTCAATTGAAAGCAGAGATGTGTCATTTTATAACTTTGTTTTGATGTAAGTTATACGCTTGTATGTCAACTGAAAGCAGAGATGTGTCATTTTATAACTTTGTTTTGATGTAAGTTATACGCTTGTATGTCAACTGAAAGCAGAGATGTGTCATTTTATAACTTTGTTTTGATGTAAGTTATACGCTTGTATGTCAATTGAAAGCAGAGATGTGTCATTTTATAACTTTGTTTTGATGTAAGTTATACGCTTGTATGTCAATTGAAAGCAGAGATGTGTCATTTTATAACTTGTTTTGGTTGCCGATATGGAAAAAAAAAAAAAAAAAAAAAAGAAGTCAAAATGAAGATTTTGGCATTTTTAAGAGTGTGGTAGTCGGACTCTGTAAGAGCCTCAGGTCTGAAAAAAATTCAGTGTATATTACAAGTAGTTGACATCAATCACCCATAGTTTCAGACATGTCACTTGCCAAATGGCCGAGTTACAGGCCTCCAAACATGGCCCTTAAGGGGAATTCCGACTGTCTTTGAAGTTGTTCTATAACCTTGACCTATTGAAAACAACAGTCAAAAACACTTTAAAAATCACTTTGGAGTACCTAATCATAGAAAATAATGCATGTAGTGCTTAGTAATTACCATTTTGCGAATCACATGCATACATGGATGCAGTCCCTTGATTCTGTTTCTAGTCATAGAAGCAACAATGAAATTGACAGATGACAAGATGAAGGCACTCTTTGCTAAAAATATTCACAATAAATGAAATGGAAGAAATAAAGAAGGATTTCATTGACCCTCCCCTACCCCCTCTCCAATGACAGCCATGCACAACTTGCACTGGCTGGACTATTTTCAGTTCACTGATCCAATGTGCAGTGATCACTTGGTGCCAGCATGTCTGGGGTATCTGATTCATACGCAACCACCCACTGTCACACTACAGTTGTTTTACTGACTTTTAACAAATGCTGACCATAACCAAATGTGTTAGGCAGGGCTGTGAAAGCCTTCTATTCTAATGTAAGACTGATTTAATGCTAGTAGTTGTGTGACGGACCGTTTTTCATCCGGTCACAAAGTTTCATGTGCGACCGTGCTTACCGGAAGGTAGTTGTCCGGAAGCCGGTTGCAAAAGTTAGCTGACTGCTACTCACCGGCGCACTGCTATAAGCCGGGTGAGTTGCACCGGTTAGGCAGTCTCTGCAGTGATTCCGGCAATACAAGTTACAGAAGGCCGAAGAGGGACTCAGCCGTTTGCTAGTAGCAGTCAGTTGCCCCAGGTTGATAGTGTTCCCTGGACTGATGGGGACTGGCTGCTACCGGGTTAGGGCCGGGGCCATAGCTGTGTTGACGCCCCGTTCTCCACCTGTTTGCTGCTGGTGTTGAGAGGCCGGCCTGAGCGCCGACAATTGCCCTACCTGCCACTGCGCCCGTGACCGACCACTGTTGGGCCAGTGGGTTGGAGACGTCGCTGCTGGTGAGCCAGGACGTCGCCCCTTCTTTTGTGCCAGCGACCTGCGTCCGAGGCCGTCGCTGTGTGTGTGGTGTGTGTGCCACAGCTCTTGGTTGGTGTTGAGCCACAGGTGGTGTGTGTGCCACAGCTCTTGGTTGGTGTTGAGCCACAGCTTAGGTGTTTGAACCACAGCTCGTGGGTGAGACTGTCACCGTGTTGCTGACAGAGACGCCACGAACGTGTTAGTTTTTCTTTCCCTCCTTCTTCATTGAGAACCACAGCTTGGAAGAGACTCTGTGTCAGACTTGCCTCGTCGCTACCGTCGTCGTCATCAGCGCTGGACCCAGCAGTTGATAATTAAAATTGTATTAATTTGTTGTATATGTACACCTAATGGTGGGTGTACCAACCTACGTTTAATTGTGTGTTTATTTTGTATGTTTTGTTTGATGGCTCGGGCGGCATAAAAAAAAGTTATTTTGTTGCCTGGCTGTCCATGTTCGGATGAGTGGGTGTGTGTATGTGAATTAGAAAAAGTCGTGCATGCATCCATAATTCTGAGTGAGTCAGACTTCCACACACACGCATTTCCATCCGTAACAAGTTGTATGTACTATAATATAGTTGTACAACTTCCCACTTCGTCGCAGCATGTGTTCAGCTAAACTTCAGGAGCCCAACTTCAATGAACTTCAACTTCTGCTTGCTTCTAATCCATTGGCGCTCAGCAGACAAGATAGCAGATGACTTTCAATACTCTTTCTTTTTTTATTTTGCACATCGAGAAGTTAACAGAAAAATCCGGAAGGAAACACAAACTTACGTTATCCCCTTCTCTCTCTCTTTGCTTTTCGGTCGCAATTCTTACCGGAAGACATTAAAACAGTACACAAGGGAAACAACTAGGCTCGAAATTGACCAACTAGGGTTCCAGTCTACAGTCACGTATAAAGCACAAACTCTTACACGCTGGGTGGTCTGTTGAGTCCGAAGATTTTTAATTCTCCCGTTCGTTCTTTTCCTACTGGTTTTTTTTCGTAACGCACTCACAATCATCAGGTTGATTTTTATGGTACTGTATAGGCTTGGAATCAGAGAGAGAGAGAGAGAGAGAGAGAGGAGGGGTGGGGGGGGGGGGGTGTTAATCCAGCCAAACAAACAATTTATTTATTGCGCGACCTTGGTCTTAGTATCAATGTACTGCTGAAGGCCATGTCTTCCAGATCTCGTTAGAATGTTGTTGATACTTGAAGTGAAATAGTATTGATATTGTTTAGTAATGATGAATGGATAAAAGCAGACGAAGGGTTTGACCAAGTATTTTGTAAATAAATGCGTGACAGACCGAAAGTGGTAAGAGATGGTAGGGTTGGGAAAGGTTGGATGGTTGTGGAGTGGATTATGGGTAAAGGAATAAAGATGGTGGATCCCACTCAGGCCAGGAACATAGAGGCGGAGCCCAGCCATTTATATGTAATTTCTTTTATTCACATAAAGAGATGAAGCATGGTGAAGACAGTGCCTGAATGTAGCATTTATTGATTTCAGTAGGGCGTTCAGTGTGGTACAGCATGGTCTTTTGTTTAATACACTACTCACAAATGGTGTTAAATGGTAATTGTTTAACATTTTGAGAAGTATGTACACCATGATTAAATCATGTGTCAGATACATTAGATGTGGTGACTCTTACACTGATTATTTTGAATGTTTGCAAGTTCTGAAGCAGGGTTTGTATCTTAGTCCTACCTTATTTTCTGTATCTATTAATAGACTCGCACATGAACAGTTTTCATGGGGCAAGCAAGCAATACAATTCATACCTGGTGATGTGGACATTTTCATACTGATGTGTGCTGATATATCACTCTCATGTCTTGTACTACTGCGGACTGCAAAATCAACTGAATGTCCTTTTTGAGTGTGCTCAAAGAGTATGTCTAAAAGTTATTCTGGGAAAACCGAAAGTGGTTGTGTTTAAGGAAAGTGGCTTTATAAGTACACAGGAATGTTGGTTCTTTGGTGGTCACTTTTTCAACAAACCTCAGTTCTGATGTTGGCACTGGTCATAATCAGGTCATATGCAGCAAGGAAGCTGCCTGAGAAAATCTGAAAGTGTTAACTTGGTAGATTTTGGCCTACACTGTTCCTTGGTTTTTTCCATGCTCAGGTTGTTCCTTCTCTTTTATACGGGTCAAACCCATGGGGGTCCAAACCACGAAAATTAAGTCAAAAAGTTTGTTTGCAGGCCTGTAAACTATTGCTGAACGTTCCCCCATTTACTCGTAATGATACACTATCTGGAGAATCAGGTATGTTTCCATTATATATCTTTCCAGTAATGAGATGTATGCAGTTCTGGTGTCAGCGATGCAGGCAACCACTGACCAGGTACTCCAGAAAGCTTATAATAAGGATTTTTTTTAAACAAAAGAAAATAAAAAGATAAAATTTTTGGTCACCAACACTGAAACTCTGCTTTGATCAAACAGCAATCATTTACTCACCCAATAAACATTCATCTGGCAATGATTTACTGCCACAATGAACATGAGTCTGGCAATCATTTACTACCCCAATAAACATGTACTTGGCAATCATGTACTCCCCTAATAAACACGCATCTTGCAATCACTTACTCCCCAATAAACACATGCCTGGCAATAATTTACTACCCCAATAGACACCTGCCTGGCAGTCATTTATTCCCTCAATAAACACAGGCCAGGCAATTATTTATTACCCCAATAAACACATGCCTGGCAATAATTTACTCCCTCAAGAAAGATGTGTCTGGCAATCATTTACTCCCTCAATAAACACATGCACGGCAATCATGTGTTCCCTCAGTAAACACATACCTGGCAGTCATGTACTACACCAATCAACATGTGGCTGGCAATCATTTATTACCCCCCAATAAACATGTGCCTGGCAATCATTTACTACACCAATCAACATGTGCCTGGCAATCATTTACTACACCAATCAACATGTGCCTGGCAATCATTTACTACACCAATCAACATGTGCCTGGCAATCATTTACTACACCAATCAACATGTGCCTGGCAATCATTTACTACACCAATCAACATGTGCCTGGCAATCACTTACTACACCAATCAACATGTGCCAGGCAATCATTTACTCCCATCCCTATGGTCCACTTACCTTTTCACCCCTTTAATTATAGATCTGATCAAACAGGATTCTAGAGATTCCTTGCTTCCAAAAATCATCCTCACCACTCCACAGATCTCCACGCACTGATCCAAAGCATCCCAAGCCCACATTAGTCCAGATCTAACGGCTTCAGGTCTGGCATTGTTCCAAATGCCCAGGAAGATAGGACGTTGACAACATTAGCATCAGCAGTGTGACGTAATACTTCGACATAGCATGCATCATGCTTTGCTGTAGGCTAGAGAGAGAGAGAGAGAGAGAGATTATCTCTCTCTCTGTCTCTGTATATAGAGCAGTTGTTTTTATCTTATAGTTGCGGTGATTTATAAGACAAGGAATTTTACTGGAAAATGTATTTTAAAGTGGTCCTCACGATCCCCTTCCTTGTTATCCTCCTTTTTAATTTCTCCTCTGTCCTCTCCATCCCCATCTATCTGTTTTACACATTTACATGGGGTTACATGTGATGTTTATCAGGGGTTTGTTGCAGTCTGTCAGGGTCTCACCTTCACCACTCCGACAACCTCCCCCCCCCCCCCCCACACACACCTCCCCCCCCCCCTCCTTTTTTTTCTCTTAAATATGTGTTCCTGAGAATGAAAATATTTCACTCCTCTGAGAACGTATTATGTATTTTGCCAATTTTCTTCTTCGATTGTTTTTTTCTCCCCCTCTCCCTAACCTTCTCCCTCACCATCCCTACCCCCTTCTCCCTCATTTTTGTTTGACAACTAACGTGCTTCACCCCTACCCCCATCACCACCACCTTCACCCCTCTCCTACTCTACCACCCTTCTCCTCTTTCATATATAGTCATGCCTTTATACATTGAAGGTCACTTTACTCCATTGTTTTCATCATGCTATCCGGATGCAGTTGTGGATGGATGTATGTATTCACACACACACACACACACACACACGTGCGCGCGTGCACTCACACACATGCACGCACTCACACACACATATATACATATGAAACGTTCCCTTTGGTCTCTCACCTTGTCTTCACATTCCTCAGTACCTGTCTGCCTTCTCTCTCTCTCCCCCCCCCCCCCCTCCACTCCATGCCTTTCCTTCCTTTTTTTTTTAACTCTCCCTCCCCCTCCCCCCCTTTTTTCTGTTTCTCTCCCTATCTCTCTCACTCTCTACCTCACTCTGTCTCTCTCCCTCTCTCTGTGATGTGTGCAAGTGTGTGTGTGTGTGTGTGTGTGTAGATTGGTGGTCCATGAGTGCATGTATTTTGCCTTGCATGCAACAGTTGTCTGCATGACCTCAAATTACCTGCTTGTACCTGAATAGGAATTCACCATAAATTATGTCATTTCACTTGATGTCACATACACATGCACGCACGCACACACACACACATTTCAGATAATGTTTTACCAATCCAGTCTGCAGTGTTGTCAGTTTCTTTGAGGATTTCTTTCTTTGTTCTTGTTTATTTTTGTTTTGTGCTCTCCCATTCTGTGTGTGTGTGTGTGGTGTGTGTGTGTGTGTGTGTGTGAACTGTGTGTGCAGAGACGTAGAGGAATATTTCCTTCATGTCTCTGGTGTGTGGTGTGGTGTGTGTGTGTGTGTGTGTGTGTGTGTGTGTGTGTGTGTGTGTGTGTGTGTGCGCGCGCGCGCGTGCACACATGCACGAAAGGGAGAGAAAGACAGACAGACAGACAGACCACAGACTGACTTCAGAATTAGGTATTTGCACAGTACTACTAAACTTGTGTGGATTGTGTTTCCCTATTTCTACATCATTTAAAATCTTATATCATTTAAAACCATCACCATTTGATGGGCAAGTGGTTTTCTGTAAGGGGGGGGGGGGGGGGGGGTAAACTTTATCTACTGTAGGGGCCAGGTCAGAAAAAAACAATAACGCTCAGTCCCATATACGCTCTCCATGTGTGCCTGAACTGAATGATGTGAGTTGGCAAGAGCAATGAAATGACATGACAGTGACAATGGCTTGTATTTATCACCTGAACACTCTGGGAGTCACCTGCTGCATCTTAACAATGACCAGGTCACTGAACACATTTCATACAGTGAGTGGTCATCCTGTAGGGCTGTTTTTGTTCACCCTGCCACAGAGGCAGCCACACTCCATCTTCAGAGGACAGATGATACGAAGTCTTCACACGTCCAATTCCATTATTCAGAACACTGCCAATGCTGACGGAACAAAGCGCATTCTGTGCTCTATTCCATTTCATGACTCTGTCCAGCATCAGTACATGTGTGACTCCATTCTGTGCTTCATTCCATTTCATGACTCTGTCCAGCATCAGTACATGTGTGACTCCATTCTGTGCTTCATTCCATTTCATGACTCTGTCCAGCATCAGTACATGTGTGACTCCATTCTGTGCTTCATTCCATTTCATGACTCTGTCCAGCATCAGTACATGTGTGACTCCATTCTGTGCTTCATTCCATTTCATGACTCTGTCCAGCATCAGTACATGTGTGGCTCCTATTTTACAACACCATCTATATTTGGTTTGCATTTCTACAGTGAATTTATTGTTCAATCGCATCACAATGTCATGTTAAAAATGTCCATCCACAGCCTGCTACACCCCAGCAACAAAAGAAGACAAAGTTCTTCCGTTTGTTCAATTAGACAAACAAAAGAAATTCTGTGCCAAATCAACATCCCAAACTGTCCTATAACAACAGAGAACTCCTCATAGAATCTTCTCTCTATTAAAGAATCAACTGTGATTGCACAGACTGCATGTACATGTGTGTATGTGACTGAGCATGTGAAGGTTGCACATTGTGAAGACTGAGTGACATTGAGAGAGAGAGAGACAGAAGACAGACAGCCAGGGACAGACTGAGTGACATTGAGAGAGTGAGAGACAGAAGACAGACAGACAGACAGCCAGGGACAGACTGAGAGAAAGGAAAGTGAAATGAGTACATTGGTGAATGACTGAGAGAATAAATGAACATGAATTTTTAAGTGTGGATAGATCAACATTCATACACAGTTCCTGCACAACTACAACAAACAAAAAGTACACAAATATTCATTTGGTTTTAATGACGAGAATGATAACATACAAACCACAAAAACAAATTCAACTCCTAATAATTAAAAGACCACAATATTGCAGTCAAAACAAGATTCATGTTTGCACAGTGATCTGAAAAAAAAAATTACAGACTGATAATCAATTTCATAAACATTATCACGTTTGTTTACATACACACACATATGTGCGTATATGAATGTGCAAATACATGCATACACACATTGCTCAAAGTCTTCCAGAAAACATTTGCCCCCAACAACAAAGGCCATTGTGAACAGACTCTCTCTCTTTCTCCCCAAACTACTCTTTTCCTACAGTGTCCAATTCTTTCTTGCATCTTGTAGAATGCTGTGTTTATCAACAGCAAACACCTATAGCCATGAAATTAAAGCAAAGCATGAAAGGCAGAAATTTGGTAAAAGTAGGGGATGAGGAAGGGGAGTGGGGCAGTTCATCATCCAAGTGTTTGAAAACCAGAGAGAAGGGAGTGGGGGAGGGGTGACCACAGCACAGCCTCCTGTTCCCACAGTTCACACCTTATTATTGTGCAACCACTCTCTCTGCTCTTTCCAGAGAGAAGGGGGAGAGGGGAGGGGGTGGACCACAGCACAGCCTCCTGTTCCCACAGTTCACACCTTACTATTGTGCAAACACTCTCTCTGCTCTTTCCAGAGAGAAGGGGGAGAGGGGAAGGGGTGGACCACAGCACAGCCTCCTGTTCCCACAGTTCACACCTTACTGTTGTGCAACCACTCTCTCTGCTCTTTCCAAGCATACATTTTTTTGTCCAACAGATGTTTTCATTTTCTGCTGAGACCACTAAAAAGAAAAAAAAAAAAAAAAGGGCCATTTTCTGCCGAGAGCAGTAGAGTGATCTGAACATGCAAAGAGAAGCCTGCACGAGCACACACACACACACACCACACACACACACACACACACACACACACACGCATGCATGCACACGCGCGCACGCACACACACACACACACACACACACACACACACACACACACACACACACACTATGAGGACATAATCAGACCATCATCCAGTTCATTCACTCATAACACTGGCACAGTGACAGGCATGACAACACAGACAGATGAGCAGACAGTACTTCACACTAACACCCTGAATTATGTGCAGACAATTTTTCATGTGCTAATACAACCTCAGTGATACAACATGAAAAGTACCTGATCCGACAACAAAAGTGCAGCAGGCCTTACAACGCATTCATCACAAAGAACACATGGTATCCCTCCTTTATCTGTCTTTAGTTAGACTGGTCACTAGAAAGGTGCAATCTTTACAAATCAAAATAACACAATGCAAACCAATATTTATATGCAGAAATTTTCATGTCATTCCTTATGATATAACTGACTGTACAGAAACATATTCATGGCTTACAGAACACACATTCACGGTTTATATTCACAATCAGAACTCAAAGCACATTATTTATGCTTTGTTCACTCAATTTGAAATATTATAGTAATCAAATTCATATATATATATATATATATATATATACACACACACAAATGAAAACAAATTCAGAAAAGGCAATTAAGGAAGAGGAGTGGGCAGGGACAATGGGTGGAGGGAGGGGGTATTAAAACACACAGAGGAGTGGGCAGGGGCAATGGGTGGAGGGAGGGGGTATTAAAACACACAGACAGAGGAGTGGGCAGGGGCAATGGGTGGAGGGAGGGGGTATTAAAACACACAGACAGAGGCAGGGGAAGAGAGGGAAGTAGACATGGGGATGGCAGGAAGAAGAAAATGGGACGGCAGGAAGAAGACATGGGGACGGCAGGAAGAAGACATGGGGACGGCAGGAAGAAGCAGACATGGGGACGGCAGGAAGAAGACATGGGGATGCAGGAAGAAGACATGGGGACGGCAGGAAGAAGAAGACAGGGGGACGGCAGGAGAAGAAGACAGGGGATGGCAGGAAGAAGACATGGGGACGGCAGGAAGAAGAAGACATGGGGACGGCAGGAAGAAGAAGACAGGGGGATGGCAGGAAGAAGACATGGGACGGCAGGGAAGAGAAAGGAAGAGACATGGGGACGGCAGGAAGAAGACATGGGACGGCAGGAAGAAGACATGGGGACGGCAGGAAGAAGAAGACAGGGGGACGGCAGGAAGAAGACATGGGGACGGCAGGAAGAAGACATGGGGACGGCAGGAAGAAGAAGACATGGGGACGGCAGGAAGAAGAAGACATGGGGACGGCAGGAAGAAGAAGACATGGGGACGGCAGGAAGAAGACATGGGGACGGCAGGAAGAAGACAGGGGACGGCAGGAGAAGAAGACAGGGGGACGGCAGGAAGAAGACATGGGGACGGCAGGAAGAAGAAGACAGGGGGACGGCAGGAAGAAGCATGGGGACGGCAGGAAGAAGAAGACATGGGGACGGCAGGAAGAAGAGACATGGGGACGGCAGGAAGAAGAAATGGGGACGGCAGGAAGAAGAAGGCAGACATGGGGACGGCAGGAAGAAGACATGGGGACGGCAGGAAGAAGAGACATGGGGACGGCAGGAAGAAGAAGACAGGGGGACGGCAGGAAGAAGAGACATGGGGACGGCAGGAAGAAGACATGGGGACGGCAGGAAGAAAGACATGGGGACGGCAGGAAGAAGAAGACATGGGGACGGCAGGAAGAAGGACATGGGGACGGCAGGAAGAAGCAGACATGGGGAGGCAGGAAAGAAGCAGGAGAGACAGGGGACGGCAGGAAAGACATGGGGACGGCAGGAAGAAGAACATGGGGACGGCAGGAAGAAGACATGGGGACAGGCAGGAAGAAGACATGGGGGACGGCAGGCAAGAAGAGACATGGGGACGGCAGGAAGAAGAAGGGGACCAGGGGGACGGGGAAGAAGAAGACATGGGGACGGCAGGAAGAAGAGACAGGGGACGGCAGGAAGAAGAAGACATGGGGACGGCAGGAAGAAGAAGACAGGGGGACGGCAGGAAGAAGACAGGGGACGGCAGGAAGAAGAAGACATGGGGACGGCAGGAAGAAGACATGGGACAGCAGGAAGAAGACAGGGGACGGCAGGAAGAAGACATGGGGACGGCAGGAAGAGAAGACATGGGGACGGCAGGAAGAAGAAGACATGGGGACGGCAGGAAGAAGAATGGGGACGGCAGGAAGAGAAGACATGGGGACGGCAGGAGAGAAGACATGGGGACGGCAGGAAGAAGAAGACATGGGGACGGCAGGAAGAAGAAGACATGGGGACGGCAGGAAGAAGACATGGGGACGGCAGGAAGAGAAGACATGGGGACGGCAGGAAGAAGACATGGGGACGGCAGGAAGAAGCAGACATGGGGACGGCAGGAAGAAGACATGGGGACGGCAGGAAGAAGAGACATGGGGACAGGAAGAAGAAGGGAGCAGACAGGATGGGGACGGCAGGAAGAAGACATGGGGACGGCAGGAAGAAGACATGGGGACGCAGGAAGAAGAAGGGGACGGCAGGAAAGGAGAGAGACAGGGGGACGGCAGGAAGAAGACATGAGCAGGGACGGCCAGGAAGAAGCAGACAGGGGGGACGGGCAGGAAGAAGACATGGGGGACGGCAGGAAGAAGACATGGAGCAGGGAGAGGGCGCAGGAAGAAGACAGGGGACGGCAGGAAGAAGACATGGGGACGGCAGGAAGAAGAAGACATGGGGACGGCAGGAAGAAGAAGACATGGGGATGGCAGGAAGAAGACATGGGGACGGCAGGAAGAAGAAGACATGGGGACGGCAGGAAGAAGAAGACAGGGGGACGGCAGGAAGAAGACATGGGGGGCAGGAAGAAGAAGACATGGGGATGGCAGGAAGAAGAGACATGGGGACGGCAGGAAGAAGACGTGGGGACGGCAGGAAGAAGCAGACATGGGGACGGCAGGAAGAAGACATGGGGACGGCAGGAAGAAGAAGACATGGGGACGGCAGGAAGGGGAATGAGGATGGGAAAGATGGAGCCTGGACTGAAAGACAACGACGTTGAAACTGTCAATAACCATAACTCTGCAAAAATAAAGGGGTGCTGTGAGGTGGTGGGGGAGGAGGGTACGATGGTGGAGGGGAAGGGAGGGAACCAGGGGTCAACATCTCACTTTCCAGTGAACTCCCACATCATGTACACTGCAGAGTTGTATCACTCCGGGACTGACAGTCCATACTGCTATGAACTCACATACTACGCCACAATACATGACTCTACTTATGACAGGAGGTTGGAAATTCACTATGACGTGAACCCACACACTGTGTTGCAAGTGTGTATCAGGAAGCTGGGCTGCACACCATGTAGTATGAGCTCACGATGTCACACCACAAAGGTGTATCAAAGGGCTGGGCGGTCCACTGTCATGTCAACAATCCATCATGCACTATGTCACACCACAAAGGTGTATCAAAGGGCTGGGCAGTCCACTGTCACGTCAACAATCCATCATGCACTATGTCACACCACAAAGGTGTATCAAAGGACTGGGCGGTCCACTGTCATGTCAACAATCCATCATGCACTGTCACAATCCACTCCACAAGCATCACACTGCAAGCATCACTATGAACACAGTTTCCCATACAAGAGATATGATCGTATGTTCAGACAGGAGACCTAAGAATGTGGAAAAAGCCTGAAAATTGCCTGGTGAGGGTCCAGCAGGTGGAATTACACAAAAATCATATTGGAATAAAATAACCCACTGCAGTGAGTTTGATTGGTGATGAAAACCCCATGATCTTTTCATTGCTTACATTCAGGTTTACCGTCCATAGCAAAAGGCCACCGGTTCTCTTAATCTTACATTCAGGTTTATCGTCCATAGCAAAAGGCCACCGGTTCTCTTAATCTTACATTCAGGTTTATCGTCCATAGCAAAAGGCCACTGGTTCTCTTAATCTTACATCAGGTTTACTGTCCATAGCAAAAGGCACCGGTTCTCTTAATCTTACATTCAGGTTTATCGTCCATAGCAAAAGGCCACTGGTTCTCTTAATCTTACATTCAGGTTTATCGTCCATAGCAAAAGGCCACCGGTTCTCTTAATCTTACATTCAGGTTTACCGTCCATAGCAAAAGGCCACTGGTTTCTTAATCTTACATTCAGGTTTACCGTCCATAGCAAAAGGCCACCGGTTCTCTTAATCTTACATTCAGGTTTATCGTCCATAGCAAAAGGCCACCGGTTCTCTTAATCTTACATTCAGGTTATCGTCCATAGCAAAAGGCCACCGGTTCTCTAATCTTTACCTGATGACGTTTTGACGACACAGACCTGATCATCTGGGTCGCCCAAGACCCACACATTTTTTTGAGGCTTTTCCAACTGCTTATCCCAATTCAGATCACGTGGATCTTATAAGACCCACACCTGATAAAGGGCATGGGTCATGAGCGACCCATGAAAATATATAGGTCCTGGGGTAACAGCCACTAATTATGCTGATAATCGGTTGTGCCCATACATGAAATTTCAGTGACCGATGGCTATAAAGATTGTTGAGGGACTCCTAAGATTTTGTGAGCATAGCTCTATCTGTTCATGCAATATGACGTTTTTATTGAGTCACTGGGTCATGGAAGACCCAGGAAGCACGGTAAAGGTTAATGTTGCTCTCTCTCTCTCTCTCTCTCTCTCTCTAAGCGGATTCAAATCTTGCAATGGCCCTGTGCACCTTAAAAAAATGAATTAGCAGTAAACAGGAAATGTCTAATGTTTAATGTTTCAGTCTTTACTGCATATCAATTTTGACCGCATACTTCTGACAATGCTGTTCATCCACAACCGATTGTTTAAGTAGGCTTCACAGCACTATGTGATCTTAATGATGATGCAGACTGTACAACACTTGCTCTCCTACCAGCTGACCAAACGCTATGGTTAACATCACAGATTCTTGGCTGGGAGGCTGTGGGTTCAATTTCCCTCAGAGCCATATATATTTTGTGGGATTTTCTCCTCATGACTGGCTCCTGCCCACAGTTGAGTCTGCTATAGGTTCAACTGGGAGGACTTGAACTGCACAGTCAAGTTTCATCCATTTAATAGATGCCGTCATAGTGAGTGTTGTTCAAGTTTCCTTACTAACATAGCAGGTGCCTGTATTTCTCAGGTCTGGTTGATGTGACGATACATTATGAAAGTAAGCATTGAGTACAGTCCTGCCATGCAGTCTCAGTCCAAAATGGAGCTGAACAAATTAATCTTCAGTGTGATCAATCAGAATTACAAAAAAAGTCTCAAGTTCTGTTGTCCTTCATGCCCCACTCTCATGACAACCCCAATTGTGATTTCCTCTCCATGTCTACACAGTGGTCTCCTCTCCATGTCTACACAGTGGTCTCCTCTCCATGTCTACACAGTGATCTCCTCTGGTCTCCTCTCCATGTCTACACATGGTCTCCTCTCCATGTCTACACATGGTCTCCTCTCCATGTCTACACAGTGGTCTCCTCTCCATGTCTACACAGTGGTTTCCTCTCCATGTCTACACAGTGGTCTCCTCTCCATGTCTACACAGTGGTCTCCTCTCCATGTCTACACAGTGATTACCTCTCCATGTCTACACAGTATCTCCTCTCCATGTCTACACAGTGATTACCTCTCCATGTCTACGCAGTGATTACCTCAGTGATTACCTCTCCATGTCTACGCAGTGATTACCTCTCCATGTCTACACAGTGATTACCTCTCCATGTCTACGCAGTGATTACTCTCATTCTACACAGTGATTACCTCTCCATGTCTACGCAGTGATTACCTCTCCATGTCTACACAGGTTACGTCTCCAGTCTACGCATGTCTCCTCTCCATGTCTACACAGTGATTACCTCTCCATGTCTACACAGTGATTACCTCTCCATGTCTACGCAGTGATTACCTCTCCATGTCTACACAGTGATTACCTCTCCATGTCTACGCAGTGATTACCTCTCCATGTCTACGCAGTGGTTACCTCTCCATTTCTCCTCTCCATGTCTACACAGTGGTCTCCTCTCCATGTCTACACAGTGTTTCCTTGCCAGTCTACACAGTGGTCTCCTCTCCATGTCTACACAGTGTCTCCCTCCATGTCTACACAGTGGTCTCCTCTCCATGTCTACACAGTGATTTCCTCTCCATGTCTACACAGTGGTTTCCTCTCCCTGTCTACAGTGGTTCCTCTCATGTCTACACAGTGGTCTCCTCTCCATGTCTACACAGTGGTCTCCTCTCCATGTCTACACAGTGATCTCCTCTGGTCTCCTCTCCATGTCTACACAGTGATCTCCTCTGGTCTCCTCTCCATGTCTACACAGTGATTTCCTCTCCATGTCTACACAGTGGGCCAGTTTGTGTCAAGGTTGCTGATGTCGGCAAGTTCATGGGGACCATCACTGGATGAACATGTTGGCACCCTCCAGAAGGTGATCATCTCCCACACTGGCTCCATGTCTAAAGGATTTTTGTTGTTAGTGAGGGACTTAGTGTGTGGTGTCCTGCGTTCGTTGGATCAGAACAGGCACCAGTGAACACCACCAAAGTGACTCAGCACCAGTGCTGTGTGTCCTCTGGTGGACTCCCTCATGAAAACTTGACACTGACTCTCCCTGCGGAATGCCAATGCCGGGTGTGTGTGTGTGTGTGTGTGTGTGTGTGGGGGGGGCAACAGGACGGCCCAGGCCGTCTGTGGATAGGGTGTGAGAATGAGCATCATGGGGTAATGCCACGGGAGTGGCTCAAAGATGAGACACACACACACACACAAAAAATGTCCTGAAGAGTTTATTTCCTAATCGACAGTGCTGGTTGCCCAAGACTCATACACAATTGCCACTGTATTCAATTCTCGCATTTTTAAGTATGGGTTGTCTGCGGCCATACCATAAAATGAGTACGGTTCAAATGATGGAACTGTTTATTTCTTTAACCTTAGATGTACATACAAATCAGATAATTCGTAGCTTTAAGGTTCTTGACAAATACCAAAAATTTAAACAGAAAATTCTCAATAAATCAAAAGACATATGATTTCATTATTTCTGGGTCACAGCCAACCCAAAAGATGTTGTGAAGATTACAGTTACATGCATAGAAGTGCAATCTCTTCACATTATTACATCCAAAATACGTAAAGGTTATGAACAACTGTTGGTCACCTGGATTCCTACTATTTTATATCTTTGTTACATGTGTGTGCTGAAACACACACACACACACACACACACACACACACACACACACACACACACACACACTTTCCTTTCAGTATGAGTCAGACCAGTACATCAGCAGATATTCTCAACCATACCATTTTCATAGTATGAGCATTTTGCTGCAAAGTTTTTAAAGCCTAACTTCCTGAGGAATATGCCAACAATTGTCAAACATGTGCATATGCACTTGCACTCACACACACAGACACACACACACCATGCTGAAAAAAAACAACATGCCTAGTAAACAATCAACAAGTGTATCTAATTTCTTCAGGCTTCTTTCATGTGTACTCACAGACTAAATGCTTTTTTTTCCTTACCAGAATTGGGCATCATGTGTATTATCAACTAAAGTAAACTAGTCTATGCAAAAGTCTTCAATCAAGAACACAGTAAAGATCACTGTATATCTTTCCTGATTTCAAGTCAATGTTAGAACTATCACTTCACATGACATTCATCTCTTGGCAGAACATTTTAACATCATACTGCACACATTGTATAAAACCAATTTAGACAAATTTGTACTGGTCTGTGTGTGTGTGTTGGGTTGATGTTGTGTGTGTGTGTGTGTGTGTGTATGTGTGTGTGTGTGTGTGTGTGTGTGTGCGTGCGTGCGTGCGGGCGTGCGTGTGTGTGTGTGCCATGTTATCTGCCTTTATTTAAGTCCTAGTGTACACAGAATTGTTTCAGATCAGTATGGATCATTGTCTTTGTATGATATGGGAAAAAATTGCTTAAGGCACAGTTCTTTTCGCACCCAACAGACACACTTGACTTTTGACCAGTAAGGATCATCTTGTATTTCTTCCAGATACCTGCCTGTACAATTGTTTGGATGCACACAACAGATACATGATTTCTGACCAATGTGGATAATCTTGTGTCTTTTCAAGTAACCCGTCTCCCTAAAAGTCTTACTGTGCTGATGGATCATCCGCGTCTCACCAGGTAATATACTAAAATGTCTTACTGCACACATCACATGCAAAGAACCTCTAACCAATGTCCATCATCTGATGTCTTTTCAAACTCCCATGACATGTAAAAGGCTTTAACACTTGCCAGTTCAGACATTTGATGCTAGGCTTTTAGCAGAACCCTGTCATGACTTGTTTACTGATTATTAACTGAAAGTAACTGAGTATGTAAATATATTAATGTATTAAAGTCAGGTAAATGTATTTTGATTTTAAATGATCAGAAAGAAGCAGAATCTTTGTACAGAAAAAGTAATTTTTGAAACAGTAACAATGGAAAAATACTGGGAGTGTGGCATCAAATGTCCACATTTCAAAACCTGGAGTCAACTAGGATAAGATAAGATAATGTTGCTTATAACCCAGCCGACCGCAAGGGGCCACATCAGGGCTGTCACCACGTTAAAACAACTCACAAGTCATTTAAAAAAAAAAAAAAAAAAAAACAAACACACCTTTCACACATCTCTTTAAAAGACATCTTCTAGAAACGCACCAGAAACTTGTTAAAAATCTTTCATCCGTAAAATCTTAAATCAGATGAAAAATGTTAATCTCTCTCAAAAACTCAAAGATCACGTCAGGCGGGACATCCCTGAACAGGATTTTCATGGACTCGGCTGTAAAATGTTTGTGTCTCACATCGTGCAAGTCCCAACACTCTAAAAGAATGTGTTTCATTGTGAGTGGCACATGACATGGAATGCACCTCGGAGCTTCTTCACTCTTTAAAAGGTACGAATGGGTAAAATAAGAATGGCCGGCGTGCAGCCAGCACAGAACTGTTTCTTCTTTACGACCACCAGACGTAGAGGGAGGAACTCCTTAAGGTTTGACAGATCTGAAAGAGTTTGTTATCCGTCTGTGTGTTCCAGTCCTCCTGCCAGAGGTCTCTCACATAACCATTAATTTTGGGTTTCAGATCTGAGCAAGGGATATAAATGTTGGACAATTTCTCTCTGGTGGCATTCTTGGCTAAACGATCAACCATTTCGTTCCCTCCGATGCCAACATGACCAGGAACCCAAGCCAGAATAATGTTGTAACCATCCGCTTTCAACTTGCTAAAAAGTTCAAAGAAATGTAAAAGTTCTGGATGCTGAAGGTTGCGGCCAGCTATGGCCTCCAAAGCTGACAGCGAATCTGACAGAACCAGAAAGTCCCTCTTCTCAGATTGTGAAATTATCTTCAATGCAAAACCAGAGCAGTAAGTTCAGCAGAATAGACAGAAGCATCTGGAGGTATATGTTTTAACAGTATCTGAGAAGGAGCACCAGGGCAATAGGCTGCACAGGCCACTCCATCTCAGACTTGGAACCGTTAGTGAAAATTTTCTGATAAGATGGGAATTTTGAACAGAGGTCAGCATACAAGGCCTTGTATGCCAGAGAGCTGGTAGACTCTTTGCGAAAAGCTGCAAGATCAAAACGAGTCTCTGGTGTGAAAAAGGTCCATGGAGGCTGATCTGGAAACTTAGAAAAATCTGACACAACTCCTAGGTCTAGACCTGCATTCCACACGTGAGGCTACATACGAAGACCAAACAGCGGAATACAGTTAGGGTTCTTTTCGAATTTGCTTTGAAACTGAGGGTCAAAGACACAGTCATAGGCAGGATTCTGCGGTTCCGAGAACAGTCTGATGTAGTAATTCAAAGATAGCTTCAGCCTGCGGTTGGACAGTGAGGGTTCACCTGCCTCTGCGTACAGGCTGAACACAGGGGTGGTGCGGAATGCTCCAAGGCAGAGACGAAGCCCTTGATGGTGGATAGGGTCCAAGAGTTTGAGATAAGAGGGTCTTGCAGAGCCGTACACAGCACAACCATAGTCCAGTTTGGAACGGACCAAGGCTCTGTAGAGGTGCAGCAAAGTTTTCTTATCAGCGCCCCAGTCAGTGTGTGCTATGACCCGCAGAATATTCAGAGCTTTCTGGCAAGAGGTTTTGAGGTTTTAAATGTGGCTGAGAAAGTTGAGTTTTTGGTCAAAAATCACTCCTAGGAATTTGGCCTCTTTGACAGCTGGAATGGGAGATTTCCCTATTTTGAATTCAGGATCTGGAAAAAACTGACGAAAATGATGGAAGTGAATGCACTGTGTCTTTGTAGGAGAAAAAGTGAAGCCGTTTTCATCCGCCCACTGATGAATTTTATCCACACAAAGCTGGAGCCTGCGCTGGACACTCGGGTACAGGCTTCCAGTTGCGTAGACAGCAAAATCATCCACAAACAATGAGCAGTCTGAACCCTGTTGAACTGACTTGACAATGTTGTTGATCTTGATGCTAAAGAGGGCAGGAGACACTGGTGGAGTTAATTAATGCACAGAACACAGCAAAATCAGTTTTTCACTAGTACTAACTATCTTCATAATTTGCCAGTGTACAAGTCTTTCAGCACCCATTATACACTGGATTGCATCATCTTATGTTTCTACAAGCAACTTGTTTGTGTAAGTCTTACTGCACACAACACGTGCAAGTGATTTCTGTTCAGTGTGGATTTTGCGTCTCTTTAGGCTACCTACAAGCATATAACTCTTACTGCACACATCCCATGCAAATGATTTCTGACCCGCTTGAATGATATTGTGAATTCTCTTTAGAGTATCTGCCAGTGTAAAAGTCTTACTGCACACATCACATGAAAATAATTTCTCACCAGTATGGATCATTTTGTGTTTCTTCAGGTGACTTGCCTCTCTGAAATTCTTACTGTGCCAGATCATCTTGTATTTCTTCTGGTGACTTGCCTGTGTAAAGTTCTTACAGCACACATCTCATGCTAATGGTTTCTGACATGTGTGGATCATCTTGTGTGCCTTCAGACCACTTGCCCATGTAAAATTCTTATTGCACATACCACACGAAAATGATTTCTGACCTGTATGGATCATCTTGTGTGGTCTTCAAAGTATGTGTGTGTGTTAAACTCTTACTACACACATCACATGAAAATAATTTCTAACCAGTATTGATCATGTTATGTGTCTTCAGAGTATGTGAGTGTGTAAAACTCTTACTGCACACATCACATGAAAATAATTTCTCACCAGTGTAGAACATCTTATGTGTCTTCAAATTACCTGGCTGTGTAAAAGTCTTACTCCACACATCACATGAAAATGGTTTCTCACCAGTATGGATCATCTTGTGTCTCTTCAGGTGATCTGCCTGTGTAAAAGTCTTATGACAAACATCACATGAAAATGGTTTCTCACCAGTATGGATCATCATGTGTTTCTTCAGGTCACCTGCCTCTGTAAAAGTCTTACTGCACACATCACATGAAAATGGTTTCTCACCAGAATGGATCATCTTGTGTGTCTTCAGATGACATGCACGTGTGAAACTCTTACTGCACACATCACATGAAAATAATTTCTCACCATTATGGATCATCTTGTCTCTCTTCAGGTCACCTGCCTGTGTAAAAGTCTTACTGCACACATCACATGAAAATGATTTCTCACCAGTATGGATCATCTTGTGTCTCTTCAGTTCACTGCCGTGTAAAACTCTTACTGCACACATCACATGAAAATAATTTCTCACCAGTATGGATCCATCTTGTGTCTCTTCAGGTGACCTGCCTGTGTAAAACTCTTACTGCATAAATCACATGAAAATAATTTCTCACCAGTATGGATCATCTTGTTTCTTCAGGTCACCTGCCTGTGTAAAACTCTTACTGCACATATCACATGAAAATGATTTCTCACCAGTATGGAACATCGTGTGTCTTCAGATGACCTGCCTGTGTAAAACTCTTACTGCACACATCACATGAAAATAATTTCTCACCAGTATGGATCATCTTGTGTCTCTTCAGTTCACCTGCCCATGTAAAACTCTTACTGCACACATCACATGAAAATAATTTCTCACCAGTATGGAACATCTTGTGTCTCTTCAGGTGACATGCCTGTGTAAAACTCTTACTGCATAAATCACATGAAAATAATTTCTCACCAGTATGGATCATCTTGTTTCTTCAGGTCACCTGCCTGTGTAAAACTCTTACTGCACATATCACATGAAAATGATTTCTCACCAGTATGGAACATCTCGTGTGTCTTCAGATGACCTGCCTGTGTAAAACTCTTACTGCACACATCACATGAAAATGATTTCTCACCAGTATGGATCATCTTGTGTCTCTTCAGTTCACCTGCCCATGTAAAACTCTTACTGCACACATCACATGAAAATAATTTCTCACCAGTATGGATCATCTTGTGTCTCTTCAGGTGACATGCCTGTGTAAAACTCTTACTGCATAAATCACATGAAAATAATTTCTCACCAGTATGGATCATCTTGTGTTTCTTCAGGTCACCTGCCTGTGTAAAACTCTTACTGCACATATCACATGAAAATGATTTCTCACCAGTATGGAACATCTTGTGTGTCTTCAGATGACCTGCCTGTGTAAAACTCTTACTGCACACATCACATGAAAACGATTTCTCACCAGTATGGATCATCTTGTGACTCTTCAGATTACATGCCTGTGTAAAACTCTTACTGCACACATCACATGAAAATAATTTCTCACCAGTATGGATCATCTTGTGTCTCTTCAGTTCACCTGCCCGTGTAAAACTCTTACTGCACACATCACATGAAAATAATTTCTCACCAGTATGGATCATCTTGTGTGCTTTCAGATGACCTGCCTGTCTAAAACTCTTACTGCACACATCACATGAAAATGATTTCTGACCCGTATGGATCATCTTGTGCCTCTTCAGATTACTTGCCTTTGTAAAAGTCTTACTGCACACATTACATGAAAATAATTTCTCACCAGTATGGATCATCTTGTGTCTCTTCAGGTGACTTGCATGTGTAAAACTCTTACTGCACACATCACACGAAAGTAATTTCTGACCAGTATGGATCATTTGTGTTTCTTCAGATTATCTGCCTTTGTAAAAGTCTTACTGCATACATCACACGAAAATTTCTGATCAGTATGGATCATCTTGTGTGTCTTCAGGTTACATGCCTGTGTAAAAGTCTTACTGCAAACATCACATGAACATTTCTCACCAGTATGGATCATCTTGTGTGTCTTCAGGTTACATGCCTGTGTAAAAGTCTTACTGCATACATCACACGAAAATTTCTGATCAGTATGGATCATCTTGTGTGTCTTCAGGTTACATGCCTGTGTAAAAGTCTTACTGCAAACATCACATGAAAATTTCTACCAGTATGGATCAATTTGTCTTTCTTCAATAATATGCCTTAAAGAAGTCTTATTCCACACATTACATGAAAATATTTCTGACCTTATGGATCATCTTGTTTTCTTCAGATTACCATGCCTGTAGTAAGTCTTACTGCACACATTGCATGAAAATGGTTTTTGACCTCTATGGATCACCTTGTGTGTCTTCAGATTACCAACCTGTGTAAAAGATTGTACTGCACACATTGCAATGAACATGTTTCTTCTTTCGTGGATTTCACCTTGACGCTTTCCATACTGATGTCACCAAAGATGTACTGCAACACACACAAACCACGTTTCTGATGACCTATGATTCCAGTTGTACTGACACACCTCAACCCACTGGTTCGACTGATTTGATGATGCCCAGTTGTACTGAACACACCACAAACCACTGGTTTCTGAGCTGACTCTGATGCTTGACAAGTGGAAGACAGGGTTTGTCATTTCCTGTACAAACAGAATATTACTTCATTATCAGTGTCATAATCATATTACATCACTACCATCAACAAACTGACCAGTTAATGATCATCACTCCTATCCTTTTATCAGGCAGTCTTATCCAAATCAACAGGGTAACACACAAAGGAAAGGAAAAGAAAGCAAGCCAGTATCTTTCACTGCACTGATGTGAATGGATCAAAGCTTCAAGGATATCAGTAAAACTGACAAATGGGTTCAATGAGCTGCTAGTTTCAACTCTCAAAGTGAGTGATAATATTCATAACCCAGCGGACTACAGAGGGTTCAGGTGAAGGAAGGGAAAGGGGGGATGGGAAGGGTGGGGGGGGATGGGAAGAGTGGGGGTTGGGAAGGGTGGGGGATGGGAAGGGTGGGGGATGGGAAGAGAGTGGAGGAGGAAGGAGGAGAGGGGAGGAGAGGAGGCACAGAGGGGAACTCCCCTTTTCCCCCTCCCCTATCCCCCACCCTCAGCAGGAACTGAATTCCTTGATTTTGGAACTCATTTTGGTCACCTCCCCTGCACAGAACCCCCCCCCCCCCCCCCCCCCCCCAACTTACCTGCAGCATACTCTCCCCAGGCCAAATGGACCAACTTTACAGTCAAATGGACAAAAATAACATTCACCACAGGCATCATGCATAGAAAAGTATTTTGCTTAATGTGACCAGCTCAGAAAAGTTAAGGACTAAAGTGTCTAACCTACAGACACAGTGACAAATAGTCCTGTGATCTTGTCATAGGAATGGGAGGGAAGGAGATTTTGAGGTGGGGGATGGGAGAGGGAGGCAATGGATTTCTGCAATATTATCAACAAAAATTCCCCACTCACTACCCATTGAACTAGTTTTATAGTACTTAGTCCAATTTTCCAGGATCCAGAATACTGTTGCTGATTTAGTTACTGTGTAAACAAAGTCACATAAAGTGATAAACATCATATTATTCATCATCTACATCATATTATTCATCATCTACATCATAGTTATGCTCCTTCCCTCATGCCTTCAGACAGACAGACAGACAGACAGACACACACAACACAACACACACACACACACACACACACACACACACACACACACACACACACACCACTGCCCTAGTTCTCCACTTTTTTCCAACTCATATGAACTGAGAAAAAGAATCTTTGGAAAAAGGTATGTAACTTTTAACCCGTCTTTTATTCTTTATCATTCTCTGGCTAATCAAGATGGCTTCAGAGTTTGTTTTTCCTTTCAATCATTGTACAGGTGATTGTTTTTGAATGAACAGTACAGGCACAGGTGCCAGCCACACTCACTTTGGGGCAAACAGGATATTCACTGCCATCACTGTCAGCTTCATTCAGCCATTGCCATCACCATTTGTTCCTGATTTGGTCCTCCATGGCTGTGACCACATCATCTTCTTGATTAAAGAAAGCCATGATTCCTACACTGTCACAGCACCTCACAGAATTTCACTTTCAGGAAAAGGCCCTACACAATGACTGAACATACTGGTGTAACAGCCCATTCTTACCCCCCTCTGGACCTTACCCTGGGGTAAGTCTGGGCTAGCCTGCTTTTACCCCCGGGGTCATTCCAGGACTAGCTGGAACTTACCCCCCTAGTTGGAACTGACCCCCCCCCCCCCCCCCCCCCTTACATTGTACAAGGTACACAGGCACTCAGGAGACACTAATAGCTGTAAAAATAGTTAAAATCTCTTATATACATTAAAGTGACCAATGGTCAGTGACACTGACCACTGGTTGTCTGCATTGCACACGGTATACAAACACTCATGAGACACTGATTAACTGTAACATAGTCGAAATATCTGATTTACGTCATAGTGACCAGTGGTCAATGGCACTGACCACCAGTCGTCTGCATTGTACAAAGTACACATGTACTCGGGAGACCATAATTAGCTGTGAAATAGTTAAAATCTCTGATTTACGTCATAATAACCAGTAGTCAGTGGCACTGACCACAAGTAATCTATATTGTACAAGGTACACAAGCACTCGGGAAACACTAATTAGCTGTTAAATAGTTAAAATCTCCGATTTACGTCAAAATGACCAGTGGTCAGTGGCACTGACCACTAGTCATCTGCATTGTACAAGCTAAGGTACACAGGTACTCAAGAGACTCTAAACCCCCGGAGGGGGGTAAGTTCCAACTAGGGGGGGGGGGGGTAAGTTCTAGCTAGTCCTAGAATGACCCCCGGGGGTAAAAGCAGGCTAGCCCAGACTTACCACGGGGTAAGTTCCAGAGGGGGGAAGAACAGGCTGTAACACCGGAAACCCACTTATTTCTTCTGTTAAGAGATTAAAAAAAAAGTCAACTCAAACCCAAAAATGCCAGCATTTGGGAGAGGGAGGGGGGGGGGGGGGGGGTGGTAGGGGGAAAGGAGGGGGGAATGGGGTAGGAAGCAACGAGGGGGGAGGGGGCATTACTTTTCATTGTTTTATTTTCATATTTGTTTTTTGTTTGGGGACTTGAATTAAAGGATGCTCCATTAAGATTAAGACTAAAATCAACTTGACCAATCAAATTTTCATAATAAACTAGTGCAAAATAAGTTCTCTTAAAATGGAGATGGCAGTTTTACAAACCTGTTCATCAGCTGCTTGTCTGCTCCTGTCCTCATCTGTACTTGTCATGGATTCAGAGCTGATGGTATAACATGCCGCCATCACCATGACGTCTGTTGGTGTTTCTGTCCACACATCACTCATGAGGCTTGCTGTGACTGGTTCAGTCTTGATGACATCACTGCTGATATTTGAGGTGACTGGTTCAGTCTTGATGACATCACTGATGATGTTTGAAGTGACTGGTTCAGTCTTGATGACATCACAGCTGATGTTTGATGTGACTGGTTCAGTCTTGATGACATCACTGCTGATGTTTGATGTGACTGGTTCAGTTGATGTGACTGGTTCAGTCTTGATGACATCACTGATGATGTTTGATGTGACTGGTTCAGTCTTGATGACATCACTGATGATGTTTGAGGTGACTGGTTCAGTCTTGATGACATCACTGATGATGTTTGAGGTGACTGGTTTAGTCTTGATGACATCACTGCTGATGTTTGAGGTGACTGGTTCAGTCTTGATGACATCACTGCTGATGTTTGATGTGACTGGTACATTGCTGATGACATCACTGCTGATGTTTGATGTGACTGGTTGAGTCTTGATGACATCACTGCTGATGTTTGATGTGACTGGTTGAGTCTTGATGACATCACTGCTTATATTTGATATCACTGGTTCAGTCTTGATGACATCACTGTCAACACTAGCTGTGGCTGGTTCAGACTCGATGCCACAAACAGGTTCAATCTTAACATCAGTTATGGTGGTATCAGTATTACAGCATGACTGAGTAAAAACAACTGTACACTCACCCTTCACAACAGGTTCAATCTTAACATCAGTTATGGTGGTATCAGTATTACAGCATGGCTGAGTAAAAACAGCGGTGCACTCACCCTTCACAACAGGTTCAATCTTAACATCAGTTATGGTGGTATCAATATTACAGCAGGACTGAGTAAAAACAGCGGTACTCTTATCCTTCACACCTGATGCTTCATTGCAAGGTTTTATTTTATGGTGTTCAAAATTCTCTGCAATCCAAGAATCCGCCGATACAGAGGAGCCGTGCTCACAAATGCAAGACTGAAGACTGATGTCCGCCTTCCTTTCCTGGTAGTCTGCTATCTGGAACTGGTGAAGGAGATCCCTCTTCACATCAGGATCAACTGGTTCAGCTTTAATACTTTGACCATAATCTGTCTGTCTGTCTGGTTCAGACTTGGTGAGGGTCGCTGATGGATTCTGACAGGTTGTTTCATGAAGTGTTTTGGTTGTGATCTTACAATTCATTTCAGACCAATCATAGATGGAGTCTGAAACAGAGAATTGATTGTCTGTGATAATAATAATAAACTGTACTATTCCAGAATCCAAAATCATGATCACTATAATCATTAAACACCCTTGTCCCAAACAAATCCAAATCATAATCACTATAATCATTAAACACCCTTGTCCCAAACAACCAAAGGTCAAACTTTACATGTGCCATTGTAAACAAAGAGAAAACCAAGAAAAAAAAAAAGAAGAAAAAACTAGAAAAATATGGATGTATCAGGACCTCCGCAATATCAATCTTGTGTAAAACTAAAAAGACAAAGAAACCACCAAATCAAATCATGTTGCTTCAAGCCCTGCAAACCACAAAAGCCATATCTGGGCTTTAACACCATATCAAACAAAACAAAGTGACAGAATCAAAATGCAAAGTTAAAATTCAACACCACTTATTACTGTGCATCAACTGACCCACAAAATAAAGAGTCTGTCATACTCAAGTTCAAATCAAATTTTCTCTAAAACATTCGTTTCTTATCATACTCAAAATGCAAATCCGGGGCAACATCCTGGAACAAGGTCTTCAATGAGCTTGCTGTTAAGTGTTTGTCTGACATCATATAGCTCCCTACATTCAATTAGAAATTGTCTAATGCTGAGACATTCATCATATGGGATGCAACGTGGAGCTTCTTCACTCTGTAAAAGATGCAAATAAGTTAAAAATGAATGGCCAGTGTGCAACTGGCATAAAACTCGTTTCTTCTTTACGACCACCACAGGTAGTAGAGGGGGGAACTCTTAGGTTTGGACGGATCTGGAAACGTCTGTTATCCATCTGTGTATTCCAATCCTCTTGCAAAGTCTCAGACATAATCATACACAAAACTTTTGGTTTCAAATCTGAGTAGGGAATGCACACGTTAGACAATTTCTTCGCTATGGCATTCCTGGCCAAACGATCGGCCTTTTCATTTGCCAAAATGCCAATATGATCGGGAACCAAGCAAGAACCACATTATGACCTTCCACTTTCAAAGAGGTAACAAGTTAAAAAAAAAAGTGTAGAAGTTCAGGATGATGGAGGTTATGTTCTCCAAAGCTGACAGCAAATCAGACAAAATCAGGAAGTCCTTCTTTATAGAATGAGAGATTATCTTCAGTGCCAGAACCGAAGCTGTACATGACTAGCTTTGAAAGGACTGTATCAGAATAGAACAGCTGAAAATAATCCACTGCCTTCTTTGACGTATCGAGTATGCGCACAGGACTGGGGCGCCGTTCGAAGTTTTTCTGAGGTGTGCATGGTTCAGTGAAATCCCCACCTGTCCAGTCAAATCGTGGCCAATTGTAGCTAAGTGGAAGATTTTCATCATACAATTCATCGCCAGTATCACTGTGACATTCGTTGATGGCATTGGCAAGTTCTGCTATCTTCTTCTGTTAAATCAAACAGATCGAAGTCATCTGCTAAATTGTTGTAAATTTCGTCGTCAGAAAACTGATCGCTGTCTGCGTTTTCTTCACCCTCCATCTTCTCAGTAGGCACTAAGCAGTGTGCTCTCACAGTCAAGTCAAGATAAAATTTCGGTTCCAGACACTTTCCCACGCTGAGGAAGTAAGCAGGCATGACTTATCTAAACATCCCGCGAGTCCCGTTACAAGGCTGAAGGCCGCTATGATGCGCCAACCTTGTGACAGGTGGGCGCAGATTTCAAGGCGTGAACCGCTGCAGCAGGATGCCAGACGGAAAGGAGTATGTTTCTCTGAACCGCTGAGGCGGTTTTCAGGAATGAAAGGAGAAGATTTGTCAAACCGCTCTAGCGGCTGGCAGCGATGAAAGAGTTAATTCTGATGTCTGAAACTAGTGAAAGCAGTTCACAAGGACAAAGGCCAAACCTTGTATATATGTGAACTCAGACACAAAACACACTTACATATATTTCTCTTGCTCCCCACCCCTCCCCACTCCCACTTCCCTTCCTCCACACACAAACACACTGATACTATCCATCTCTATACCCCTCACCTCGTCATGACCACCAAGCAAAGTGCCAGGTTAACCACTCTAAACTCAATGTTTACCAGTACTTTGGCACAGTAAGAACAACAGGCAGAGCTTGCCACAGTAACAAGTTTGAGTTAAAAGGTGTGAGGGCATATCAGATATGTGTGTGTGTGTGTGTGTGTGTGTGTGTGGTGTGTGGTGTGTGTGTGTGTGTGTGTGTGTGTGTGTGTAATAATTGCACAGATTGCCACAGATAACAAGTTTGAGTTATATGAGACTCTGTGTGTGTGTGTGTGTGTGTGTGTGTGTGAGTCTAAGATATGAGTGTGTGTGTGTGTGTGTGTGTGTGTGTGTGTGTGTGTGTGTGTGTGTGTGTGCGTGTGTGTGTGTGTGTGTGTGTTGCTCTGCTATGAATTATTGTGTACTTTAGATAATTAGTATAAAAAAAAAACTTTCCGTAAAATCATAAAAGCAATATGATCATTAGTTCAAAATAAAGAAAATAGTATCACCTGAAAATAGATGCTAAAGGTTAAAGATTATGCTATCCAACAACATTCATCTTTTTCTGCATAAAAAATACAAAATGCATGTTATGATGAATACATCCTGTCAACATGCAAACCATTTTGTTTCCATTAAATGTTTTAAAACCCAGGCTAAAAGTAAAACACACCTGGAACGAAATGATAGGTTTTGTGTCTTTTTTGTTTAAATATGAATCAAGTCTGCATGTTTCAATTGAACAAGTCAATGAAAACTTAACAGACAGCACACATACAAAATTAAACATTTTAAACACATCTAAAAGTCATCAAGTATGGTTTCTTGTTACAGAATTTTTCAATGCAAAATGAAAGCTGAGTAGTGCTAACATCTATTCTCAGTCAGTGGCTTAGTTGCCTTTCTTTCCTTTTTCTTTTTTTTTTCTGTATTCTAAATAAATATGAAAGCAAATCCTAATAATCAAAAACAGTATCTGGAATTAATCAAATATTAAAAGTGTACTTGCCTCTTTTTAAGAAAGTTACAAAGGCAACCGATACAACTGTTTGACAATCATTTTGTGAAATCATATCAATTTTTGCACCTCATCTGTGATTCAGAACTCAACAAAATAATGTTGGTTTATCATAACTGATATGCTGTACAAACAACTGCAGACATTTTCTCAAATTTCCAAATCTGATGGTCTGTCAAACACTAAGATCTTGGTCTTTTTTCAAGTTTGCAAATTTTTATCTTAACAGTTCAATTTCACAAACAAACCACTGCAGGTTCGTTACAAACTTCAAAACCACAAGGTGGCAAGAGATGACAACTGGACCAAAGTCTTTCCCCGAAATGAAATCATTTTATCACATACATGCAAAAAGTCTTGACAAAACATCTCCATGACTACTGACTTCCTCAATAGTACAATAGTAATATAGTAATCTGTCATTTGTGTGAAAGGCACACAGAGACTGCTGTATCTGCTGCCTACAAAACTTTGGTGTTGCAATTTGCACCAGCTGATCAACTATCCTTCCTATCAAATTTATTTTCACTCTGAATTCAGAGAACTCTGCACCAACATTTTGCCAAATCATTGCTGATTCCAGCTGATGGCTGAAGTATGTGAAGCCAACATGACTTCTGCTTCTGATCTGAATAAAGGGAACTCAGGCAGTATATTTCTGCATGGATCCAAATGTCCAAGCTCCCTACACGGGATTAAGTACACTGTATCCCATCTCTTGCACTGCATACCTGCAAGTATCCTGTAAAATTTGGATTGACCTCAAGTTATGAGAAATTACTGAATATACAATATACAGTCACAGAAGCATAAATTTTAACAACACTGGAAGTCTGAAGACAGACATGGTAGACAACCAACCTACAATGTACACGTAGGAACACACAGTCTATGTTAGAAAACTACTATGTACTAAATCTGCAATGTAAACACAATGTACAATCAAGAAAATAGCTAACACCACCAAACCCTGAAGTCAGACTTGGAACATGAAGCTAGAGAAACCACATTCTGCTGACAGTATCATTTCCATTAAAAAAAATGAAAAAAGAAAACTGATTTTGAAACAGATAGACCTACTACTAACCAACAGCAGCATTATACAATACTGAGTATGGTGGAGATGGACATAGATAATGGATGACAATGATCAATTCAAGCTTGGGATGGTGGACATGGAAAGTGTGTGAATCGCTTAATACCATTTTTCTGTCCTCTGGACCTGGAGTCACGCCAGAGATGCTGAAGAGGTGGGTTTGGGGTGAAGGTAAATACCTGGTAATCTTCTGCACTGTGTCCTCTGATATCCTGCCATTAATTAAACAATGCATACAGGAAACTTCCACATGATCTACAGGAAGGAAATTGTGGCACTGACCTGATGGTGGTTCTGGTTCTTCAGCGACATCCATTTCAATCTTCACCTCTGACATCACCAAATGATCAGGGAACGCCACAGGGTCACACAGTCTGTAGACACAGTTATACTTACACATATAAATGACACCTTCTTCAGTGGATGTTTTCTTTTTTTTTTACATACACACACACACACACAACACATGATCTATTCCTCTCTCTCTCTCTCTCTCTTGCGCGCTCTCTCTCTTTCTCTCTCTCAAGCATGCACACACTTGACAAGCATGCACACATTTGACAAGCATGCACACACTTGACAAGCATGCACACACTTGACAAGCATGCACACACTTGACAAGCATGCACACACTTGACAAGCATGCACACACTTGACAAGCATGCACACACTTGACAAGCATGCACACACTTGACAAGCATGCACACACTTGAACTTGGAATCTACTCCTTTCATCATTTTTCTTTGTTAAAGTGCTGTACTAACATTGTCCTCCACCAATATTCTTCTTGCTATTGATTGGTCTAGTTGTATTCTAGTCATTGGTCTAGTTGTATTCTAGTCAACATCTGGTTACACTGGACTGATTTTGTCGTATACTTACGTTCAGCTACAATAAAAACTGGCTCAGACTGTCAATCAATCATTAAAAAAAAGCCATGTATTAATGAGTAATTACTATTTTGCGAATCGCATACATGCACTGATGCAGTCCCTTGATTCTATTTCTAGTCATAGTTTTAAAGCAACAATGAAATTGATAGACGACAAACTGAAGAAGGCACTCTTTGCTTAAAAAAAAAAAAAAAAAAAAAAAAATGAAATAAAAGAATAAAGGATTTAATTGACCCCCCCCCCCCCCCCCCCCCCCCCCCAACCCCAATGACAGCGATGCACAACTTCCACTGGCTGAATTATTTTCAGTTCACTGATCCAGTGTGCAGTGATCGATCACTTGGTGCCAGCAAGTCTGTATCTGATTCATACGCAACCACCCACTGTCACACTTTAGTTGGTTTACTGGCTTTTAACAACTGCTGAATGTTACCAAATGTCTTAAGAAGGACTGCGAAAGCCGTCAATTCTGATGTAAGATTGATTTATGCTAGTAGCTGTATGTTCTATATATATAGTTTTACAATAAGGCTTTTTGCAGATGACAGCTTAGTATATATAGAACAATCAGAAGCAAGAATGATACACGCATTCTACAAGAAGACCTAAACGCTTTACAAGAGTGGGAAAAAACTTGGAAAATGGAATTTCATCCCCAAAAGTGCCAAGTGTTGTGTATATACGCTAACCAACTAGATCAGAATATTCTATTCATAATACTATTCTTAAAGAAACCAATGCTGCAAAATATTTAGGCGTGATTATAGATAGTCGTCTCAAATGGAAAGAACATTACAATTTAGTACGTAAGAAAGCAAATAACATCTTAGCTTTCTTATACAGGAATATCAATGACTGCCCGCAAAAGGTTAAAGACGACTGCTATAAAACACTGGTTAGACCAGTACTGGAATATGGTTGGCAGCTCAATCTGGGATCCTTACCATCTAAAGGACATTGATAACCTCGAAAAGATTCAGAAGAGAGCAGCACAGTTCATAACAGGGAACCACATCAGAGAAAAGGGGAATACTAGGAAGAACATGAGGAAATTAGAATGGAAACCCTTAGAAGAGAGAGGAGCTTTTATCAAACTTAACATCTTCTTCAAAGGCAGAGCTAAACTAATTGATATTCTAATGGAACAACTAGTATTGAATAAAAGTAGCACCAGGAGTGGCGGTCAATGTTATACCATACCTGCATCAAATATTGACAGCCACTTACATTCATTTTATTCTAGTTCTATACGGCTGTGGAACTCACTGCCGTGTGCCATCAAGATTGCCACAAATGCAGTCTCATTTAAAAAGCAAATTGATACGACAGTTTTGAGATCTGCATATTGACGATTTTCTATTTTAACTTCCCCAGATATTTTATGGTTACCTGGGCCTGAATTTGGCCATTGCTTTTAACTTAGAATATTGAGTGCGACCCCTTGTTGCCAAATTTGCTCCAGGGGCCAACAGACTGAGTCGCACTATTTTATGTTATTTTATTTTACTTTTTAACATGCGCACTGGTGACCTACTCGTTTTTGAGTGAACCAGTATTTTAGGAAGAAGAAGAAGAAGAATTCCCAGTTTGAGCAGCACAGCACGTGTTCAGTAAAACTTCAGGAGCCCATCTTCAATGAACTTCAACTTCTGCTTGCTTCTCATCCATTGACGCTCAACACACAAGACAAAAGAAGACTTTCAATACTTTTTTTTTCTTGCACATCGAGATGTTAACAAAAAAACAAAAAACAAAAAAACAACAACAAAAAAATCCGGAAGGAAACACAGACTTACATTATCCCTTCTGTCTCTCTTTGTTTTTCCGTCGCAATTCTGACCGGAAGACATTAAACCAGCTCACAAGGGTAACAACTGTGGGCCTAACTAGGCTAGAAATTGACCAACTAGGGTTCCAGTCTACAGTCACATAATTATAAAGCACAAACTTTCACACGCTGGGTGGTCAGTTGAGTCCGAATATTTTTTTTAATTTGCCCCTTCGTTCTTAAAGTGTTTACCCTACACTTTGGGACAGCCTCGATACGGAAGAAGTGAACTTCCGGCAGCGATTGACACTGGTCTAAGCAGCAAGACGACGACATGAGGCTTCTGTTTATTTTCTGAGGCTCTGAACTTGACAGTTAATGACAGTACATGCTTCATGGTGTCAGAAAATGCAGCTGCTGATATTCGCAACTCCAACGCCTACATTTGCGAAAGTAGACGAATAGCTATTGGTGTATAAACTAGCTTCTCGTTGTTGGTTTCGTGTTTTTTTTTTTGTTTTTTTGTTTTTTCTCAAACGCATGAGAAGCTGCGTTCACTCGCTTGCTGCATATTTACTGTACGTGGCGCAGAGACTAAGATATTGTTGATTATTTTCTAAACATGGAAGCTTTGCACAAGCCAGAGATATTGTCCTTTGAGGGCAACGTTGCCGAAAACTGAAAAAAACTTCGACGCTGAATTCGACATCTTTGTTCAGGCTGCATACAGCGACAAAGACGAGCGCACAAAGGTAGGCCTACATTTTGCTTAACTTAGCCGGCAGAGAGGCAACTGAAAAAGAGAAGACATTCACAGTGCTGATCAGAGGCTTGTGATCAGTCTCTATAGTCGCCTAAAAATAAGACATTCACAGTGCTGATCAGAGGCTTGTGGTCAGTCACTATAGTCGCCTAAAAATAAGCAGCACAGTTCAGCCTAGACAATTATGGGTCAAAATATCTTGGATTAGGCTTGGAAATTCTACCATAGCGTGTCACCACAGGCGGACATCTGAGGCTCTAAACTTGGCAGTTAATGACAGTACATGCTTCAGTGACTGACTGGCTGACTGACTGCAACCATTTACTGTCAGATTAACATAGTGTTGTACTCACATTTACAAAACCTTAGTAAATTAATGAGAAACGAAAATAATACAAATAACATCTGAATGACATAGAAATCATAAAGGAAAATTAACAGGGAAACTTAACATTTATTTAAGTAAAATAATAAAGTCAGAAAATTGTAACAATAAAACAAATTACACCTTAAGTGTACTGAAAATCAAATCGGTGACAAACTGCTCAAGCTTTACCTGACAAACTGCTCAGTTTTACCTGACAAACTGCTCAAGTTTACCTGACAGGACTGCTCAAATTGTAGGTAACAAACTGCTCAAGTTTTACCTGACAAACTGCTCAAGTTTTACCTGACAGGACTGCTCAAATTGTAGGTAACAATCTGCTCAAGTTTTACCTGACAGGACTGCTCAAATTGAAGGTAACAAACTGCTCAAGTTTTTACCTGACAGACTGCTCAAGATTTACCTGACATACTACTCCAGTTTTACCTGACAGACTGCTCAAGTTTTACCTGACAGACTGCTCTAGTTGTAGGTGACAAACTGCTCAAGTTTTACCTGACAGACTGCTCAAGTTTTACCTGACAAACTGCTCTAGTTGTAAACAAACTGCTCAAGTTGTAGGTAACAAATTGCTCAAGTTGTAGGTGACAAACTGCTCAAGTTTTACCTGACAAACTGCTCTAGTTGTAAACAAACTGCTCAAGTTGTAGGTGACAAACTGCTCAAGTTTTACATGACAAACTGCTGAAGTTGTACCTGACAAACTGCTCAAGTTGTACCTGACAAACTGCTCTAGTTGTAGGTGACAAACTGCTCAAGTTGTAGGTGACAAACTGCTCGAAACTTGAAGCAGATTGCATGCCAATATGTATTGGAAGGCAGGGGTGATAGGAAGGGAGCAGGCAGGTGGAGGGGGGATGGGTAGGTTGTAGGTGCCAACCCCTCCCCCACCCCATCACTTCTCATCTTTTTTTTTAATTAAAAAGGGACAGATTAACAACAGATATTTAATGAAGAGACTAGCTAATCTTCTGGGAGAGGCCTTAACTGCACCTAAAACACCTGTCATCATGTGCAGCTGGTGGAGGCCAAGTGTCCCAGGGTGTTGCCCTTCGACCCCACCAGGACCTAAGCAACCCAAGGACCCCCACCCCCACCCCCTGCTTTGTTTGAGACAGCCCCCTTCCCTCCTCCATTCATATAAACTGTGTCTTTATGAAGCTGCTTTGAACTACATCTTTTTTCTCTTAGAACCCTTCTTAAGTTATTTTTCACAATCCCCCCCCCCCCCCCCCCCCCCCCCCCCCCCCCCCCACCGGCCCTCCTTCACCCACTCCTCATTTTCCGATTCAAACTCAACAAGCTTTGAAAGATTTCTTCCAGACACTGTAAGTACTTGAAAACTTGCACATACTACACACATGGGGGTATTTAAGTTCAGCATCACTGTCTGTCTGTCTGCTCTCTCTCTGTGTCTCTCTGTCTCTGTCTCTGCCTCTCTCTCTCTCTCTCTCTCTCTCTGTTTCTCTCTATGTCTCTCTTCTCTCAGTCTCTTCTGTCTATATGCCTCTGTCTCTTTATATTACTAAGTGTCAATAGGTGGGCCCAGTGACGGTGACAAGATTTGATGGGAATAATTCCTGATCAAAACATCTGGCCTGAATATGGCTAAATACATGAACAAATGCCTAAAGACATGAAAGAAATAAGTTCAAACTAAAGTTTCAATTGAATATGAATATAGTGATATGTAAATTATAGCAGCAGCCAAATTCACTCCTTATACAATATGAAGACACCTGTAAAGACTACATACTCATGATACTGCAAATATTTTACATGGAACTGAAACATACTGAAACAGCATAACAGAAATTTTGCCAATGTACATGTTTTATATAAAGAAAAGATTAATTCCATCATTGTTTTATTATGAAGCATGCTTTTTTAGTTTTCTGAATAATCAGTCTCTAAATTTGAATATGTCTCATGGAAGATGTGTTGTACACAATTCATCTGAATTTTAAACCAACATATGTACCAAGCTTTGCTTTCAGATGCATTGAAGTTGACTGTGATTTATCATTTAAAGATATCTAGTCATGCTGCTGTGTGTAAACATGTAATCTAACTTCAATTTAATGTTATCACACACACACACACACACACACACACACACACACACACATATATATATATATATATATATATATGGATCTTCAAGCTAAAAACTCTGGCACCACGTGGGCTCAATGTTTTGATGTGACAAGGAACACAGTGACGTCATGAATTGACATAAAACTAATTGAAAAGACATAATGACGTTGCGTTTGTTTACAAACGAAGAACTCCTGCTGAAGAAGGCTAAGTAGCTGAAATATTTTGGATAACAGCAGATTTGTTGTTTATCTCATTGTTTCATTACAATAATTTATATATATATATATATATGTGTGTGTGTGTGTGTGTGTGTGTGTGTGTGTGTGTGTATGTGTGTGTGTGTGTGTGTGTATTCAGAATCACATTTGTTGTAAACATTTTATGTTCCACAAAATATTGAATATCTTTCATGTAAACAAAACAAACTCCTGGATTTTAATTATTTTCCAGAACTTGATTGAAAGCACAAGACATTCAGGATTTTCAATTTCCATCCCAAGTTCACTGCTTTCTTCTCAAGAGTGTTTTGAAGGTGAGTTGTCATCTTATGTATGACACGTTTCCACCATGAATCCATGAACTTATACATTTTCATCAGCCTGTACAGTAACAATAGCATAAATGCTGTCACATGTCTTGACATGTGGTGTCAAAGCCTTGTCTCTTGGGCTTTTTTTTTTTTTTTTGACACTATTTATTGGAAACCAAAGATTTCAGACATTTTAGTGACTTTATTTAACAACAACTACAAAAAAGAACTTCTATCTTGTTAAATTTATGTGCATTGTAGTAACATTGCTGGTAATTGGTAGTGTTTACTTTACTCACTGACAGTTTTGTGAACAGTTCAAGTGTGCAGAAGGTAATTGTACCTTTTATGTTTGACTGTCTGTGCACAAGTTATTTGCTGTATAATCGTCAAATGTATTTGAAACGACAAAGTATTGCTCAGCTGTATTCTCTGCACACTGTTACTACAATTTATTTGTTTTGTAATCATCAAATGTATTTGAAACGACAAAGTATTGCTCAGCTATATTCTCTGCACACTGTTACTACAATTTATTTGTTTTGTAATCATCAAATGTATTTGAAATGATAAAATATTGCTTAGCTACATTCTTTGCACACTGTTACCAATTGGGTGAAAATTTGAAAAAAAGAAAAAAGAAAAAAAAAAGCGAAAAAAAAGGAAAAAGAAAGAAGAAAATGTTGTTTGATGAGAAGGTGTGACATGCTATACTTCAGGGAGATGTCATGAATCAGATGTTACAGCACACACAGTTTGTAAGTCTAATCAGATAAAGTGAAAGCTGTCTAAAAGGGACAGAAGGTAACAAGAGAGAACCTGAGAAATTTGTTAACTTCACTCATGCAGTGTTTTGAAATAACAACAGAGTAGAGAGTTTATGTACAACATTTTGCTTCCTTCAGTATTTGAAGCAATATTCTGTATAAAACAGCCTTAGTAAAATTTAGAAAGAGAAGGGGTTAGTTACCGCCAAGGACATAGACAAACAAGGTACAGGACAAGACAGAAAGCATTTCAACCTCTTGTCTTCTTCAAGCAAAAACAAGTAACATAAATGGAGAACGAGAAACCTTATCTGGTCATGTTGGAGCAAACATGTAAAATGTCAGATGGAAACGAGGGAATCATGGGAGAGGAAGTAGTGGGGGTGGGGGGTGGGGGGGGGGGGGTGGAACAATGGGGTTTGTAGCTTGTTTTGTAGAGTAGTTTGATATCTTAGTGATGGCAGTGGTTATGGTGGATTGACAACCGTGCTGGGGGGGCGGGGGGGGGGGGGGGGGGGGGAGATTAAAAGAAAATAATAAAAAATTAAAATTAATAAATAAATGAAATAAAAGAAGTAAATAACGAATAAAGAAATAAAAGATATAAATGAACGATTTTAATGGGTGGTGATGGTGATGACAGTAGTTATGTGTGGGGGCGGGGATAATGATAATAAGGATTGGAAGAGAATGGAAATGATCAAGGGGTGATAAGATATCGTTGGGAGGGGGGAGAAAAAAAAAAAGGGGGGGGGGATACGGAATATGGAGGGGGGTGATGGTGGAAGAGGGTAATGGGGGAGGGGGAGAGAGAGGGAGAGTTCATATCTATATCTCTCTCTCCTCCCACACATATGTATGCGTGGGGTGGGTGGGGGTGAGAGATTCATGCAAATAGTGTTGTTGGAAAAAAAAGTGGGGGGTATGGGGTGGGGTGGGGAGGGGGGAAGAGAGGAGAGGGTATTGTGGGTGAATTATGGTCATAATGAGACTAATTGTGAGGAGTTTTCAGACATGTACACACTCATTCTCACACACACACACACACACACACACACACACACACGCACACACACACACACACACACACACACACGCATACACACACACACATACACTCTCACACACACACACACACACACACACACACACACACACACACACACACACACACACACACACACTTGAAGTTCCAACAATAGTTTCATTATTGTTTCAGATTTCATATGAGAGTTATGTATTTGCATGAAAGAAATTGTGTGTTTTAAAAATGTTTTTTGAGCTTGTGGTTATATGTTCAATTAGTTTCCTTCTTGTTTATGAGGGCAGGATGTAAAAAAGCTGGAAAGCTTATTCTTTAACCCTCAATAAAGATAATTTTGACTTGACTTGACTTGACTATACATATACCTTTAAAAAAAAAGAAGAAAATTTTAAGAAAAAAAAAAGTGATGATGACCATTGTCATAAGTGGGACAAACAATGCTATAGGATGTTGATCATTGTCATGAGTGAAATAACATGATAGCATTGGTATGATAATTCCAATTGAGCAGAAAATTGGAAATGATCAGTGACTGATGAACAGTGACCATTGTCATAGGTGAGATCAACACTATTGCACACACACACACACACACACACACACACACACACACACACACACACACACACACACACACATATATATATGTAATATATACACACACACATGTACACACACACATACATACAATAGTATGTCTCACTGATAGGTAAAAACTGAAGTTTGTTCTGAGTGTAATAGTATTTTATTGTGATGGTGTAGGTGTAGGTTAGTTAAAACATTGTTCTGTGTGTGTGTTGGTTGCAGTGTCTGTGCTGTCACGTTAGTACACAACTCCCTTCACCGTCATCACTCCATGTCCCTTGTTCTTTTGTCCTCCGTCCTATTTGTGCCATTCAAACGTCACCCCCTGTATAGTTCATAACTAAATTGCATCTTTGTGAAATATAGCAAAAAGTTTCATATTAAGATTAAGAATAATATCGAGTAATTGTCTTATTTACTTGTGTCAAAAGAAAGAGAAGAATAACAGGAAATAGAAATGGTAAAACTTCAAATCTCTTTTTTCGTTTGATGAATTGAGTGAAACATTATTTGTCCTTGAGTATGTGAACTTGGGATAACTCTTAGGCACTGATTTCGGATGGTGAGGGTTACAATATTAACACAACCGGATTTCAGCTAGGAAATTGAAGAGCCAGCAATCAAAACCAGCAAGATCAAACCCTGAACAAGTTCATCCTCATGAAACCAAGAAACGCATGTGATGTGGGAGAAGTCCAATGCATGGAAGAAAAGACTGCCCAGCGAAAGATGCTGAGTGCCGAAAATGTTTTTCCAAAGGTGGCTATACTGTCAAGTGTAGAAGCAAAAGAAAAGTACACAACCTAGAGGAAGAAAAAGAAGAACAAACTATACTTGGCTCAATTGTAGGAACTAAGTGTGCAAAGATGAAGATTCTGTCCACGCAGTAAAAGAAGATCTTAGGCATGCTACTGTGCAAGTCAATGGAAAATCAGTAAAATTTTGAGCAGATACAGGCACTGATGTCTCTGCTGTCCCAAGAAGATTCTTTGAAAAGAATTCTCCTGTAATCCAGAGCATCAGTAAGAAGCTGTTAGATCCAGAGAAGGTTGCAGGAAAATATACTGCCACACTCAAGACTGAAAAGACAGACAGCACAAGATCTGTATATAGTGGAAAATTTACATGAGCCACTACTTGGTAGACCTACCATCATAGAACAGAAAGAGTAAACTCTACACAACAAACAGCAAGTCCAACATCAAAATTTCCAAAAGTATTCACTGGACTGGGAAAGGTGAAGACCGTCTACAAAATCAGACTGAGAGAAAATGCACAACCATTCTCCATTGTTACGCCAAGATGTTAGCGACTTCCTATGAAGACCAAAGTACAGGAAGAATTGACTGGAGTGGAGAAAGAAGTCATCAGATCTGTCACAACTCCAACTGACTGGTGTGCTCCTATAGTAGTGGTACCAAAATCAAATGGGAAAGTCACACTGTGTGTCGACCTCTCCAAACTCAGCGAAAATGTTCGACGAGAAAATGTCCTCCTTCCAGCTACAGACCAACTCCTTGCTGAACTGTGTGGAGCAAAAGTCTTCACAAAGCTTGATGAACTGTGTGGAGCAAAAGTCTTCACAAAGCTTGATGAACTGTGTGGAGCAAAAGTCTTCACAAAGCTTGATGAACTGTGTGGAGCAACAGTCTTCACAAAGCTTGATGAACTGTGTGGAGCAAAAGTCTTCACAAAGCTTGACTGCAACAGCGGGTTCCATCAGATACCACTTGATGAACTGTGTGGAGCAAAAGTCTTCACAAAGCTTGATGAACTGTGTAGAGCAAAAGTCTTCACAAAGCTTGACTGCAACAGCGGGTTCCATCACATACCACTTGATGAACTGTGTGGAGCAAAAGTCTTCACAAAGCTTGATGAACTGTGTGGAGCAAAAGTCTTCACAAAGCTTGATGAACTGTGTGGAGCAAAAGTCTTCACAAAGCTAGCTGAACTGTGTGGAGCAAAAGTCTTCACAAAGCTTGACTGCAACAGTGGGTTCCATCAGATACCACTTGACGAAAGAGTCGCAAGAGCTGATGACATTAATAACACGATTTGGAAGATTTTGTTACAAAAGACTTCCATTTGGAATCAGTTCCAGGCCAGAAGTTTTCCACCGGGAAATGACACACGTACTTTCTGGAATTCCAGGTGTCATCGTTGACATGGATGATGTTCTCGTCGGTGGCAGGAGTCAGACAGAACATGATGAGAAACTACAAGCTGTTCTGGGGAGACTGGAAGCAGCAAACATCACAGTGAATGAGACATGTGCCTTTTCAACCCGTCAAGTGACATTTCTGGGTCTGAAATAGCTCACCTGTCTCAGACAACATCTACAGCTGTAGTCACACATTGCAGATCTATTTATGGAAGACAGGGCATACCAGAAATTGTTGTTTCAGATAAGGGACCATAATTCAGCTCCAGAGACTTCATCAAGTTTGCAGAAAACTATGGTTTCACCCCTCTTACCAGCAGCCCTCTTCACCCTCAAGGAAATGGTCAGGTGCAGAAAACTATGGTTTCACCCATCTTACCAGCAGCCCTCTTCACCCTCAAGGAAACGGTCAGGTGCAGGAAACTATGGTTTCACCCATCTTACCAGCAGCCCTCTTCCCCCTCAAGGAAATGGTCAGGCTGAACGAGCAGTACAAACAGTCAAAAACTTGCTCAGAAAAGCAGATGACCCCTACATGGCTCTTCTGAACTACAGAGTCACACCTTTACGGCACGGGCTGAGTCCAGCTGAGCTTCTGATGGGGAGAAGACACAGAAGGAAAATTCCATATATGCCGAGTCATTGTGTTCCAGTCAAGAGAGATTTACAGCTGTTCCAGCAGGCTGATGTCATTGTGTTCCAGTCAAGAGAGATTTACAGCTGTTCCAGCAGGCTGATGTCATTGTGTTCCAGTCAAGAGAGATCTACAGCTGTTCCAGCAGGCTGATGTCATTGTGTTCCAGTCAAGAGAGATCTACAGCTGTTCCAGCAGGCTGATGTCATTGTGTTCCAGTCAAGAGAGATCTACAGCTGTTCCAGCAGGCTGATGTCATTGTGTTCCAGTCAAGAGAGATCTACAGCTGTTCCAGCAGGCTGATGTCATTGTGTTCCAGTCAAGAGAGATCTACAGCTGTTCCAGCAGGCTGATGTCATTGTGTTCCAGTCAAGAGAGATCTACAGCTGTTCCAGCAGGCTGATGTCATTGTGTTCCAGTCAAGAGAGATCTACAGCTGTTCCAGCAGGCTGATGTCATTGTGTTCCAGTCAAGAGAGATCTACAGCTGTTCCAGCAGGCTGATGTCATTGTGTTCCAGTCAAGAGAGATCTACAGCTGTTCCAGCAGGCTGATGTCATTGTGTTCCAGTCAAGAGAGATCTACAGCTGTTCCAGCAGGCTGATGTCATTGTGTTCCAGTCAAGAGAGATCTACAGCTGTTCCAGCAGGCTGATGTCATTGTGTTCCAGTCAAGAGAGATCTACAGCTGTTCCAGCAGGCTGATGTCATTGTGTTCCAGTCAAGAGAGATCTACAGCTGTTCCAGCAGGCTGATGTCATTGTGTTCCAGTCAAGAGAGATCTACAGCTGTTCCAGCAGGCTGATGTCATTGTGTTCCAGTCAAGAGAGATCTACAGCTGTTCCAGCAGGCTGATGTCATTGTGTTCCAGTCAAGAGAGATCTACAGCTGTTCCAGCAGGCTGATGTCATTGTGTTCCAGTCAAGAAAGATTTACAGCTGTTCCAGCAGGCTGATGTCATTGTGTTCCAGTCAAGAGAGATTTACAGCTGTTCCAGCAGGCTGATGTCATTGTGTTCCAGTCAAGAGAGATCTACAGCTGTTGCAGCAGGCTGATGCGTGCATCAAACAACAGCAAAAGAAGAACTTTGATTTGGGTCACAGAACGAAACCCCTACCACCCCTGCAGAAAGGAACGAAACCCCTACCACCCCTGCAGAAAGGAACGAAACTCCTACCACCCCTGAAGAAAGGAACGAAACCCCTACCACCCCTGCAGAAAGGAACGAAACCCCTACCACCCCTGCAGAAAGGAACGAAACCCCTACCACCCCTGCAGAAAGGAACGAAACCCCTACCACCCCTGCAGAAAGGAACGAAACCCCTGCCACCCCTGCGGAAAGGAACGAAACTCCTACCACCCCTGCAGAAAGGAACGAAACCCCTACCACCCCTGCAGAAAGGAACGAAACCCCTACCACCCCAGCAGAAAGGAACGAAACCCCTACCACCCCTGCAGAAAGGAACGAAACCCCTACCACCCCTGCAGAAAGGAACGAAGGTATGGATAAAAACTTAGAGACGAGAAGGCAGTGGCTGTGGACTTTCCAACATCATCGTCATGCACTGTTCAAACAAGCACGGGGAAACAGAGAAGAAGTCATTGTCATTTGCGTTGATGAAACGACCAGCCACACTCGGAAACGACCCAGCGAGCTGTCCCGTATCCAGCATCAACTGTTGCAGAACCTCAAGAATCTTCAGAGGCACAGCGGCAAGAACCAGAACCAGAGATGCTTTTCGACAATACAGCTGCTGAACAGCAGCTGACACAAACATTACCAGAAGCCAGTGAAAGACAGTTGGAGTCTGGTGTGCACACAAAATTAGGAAGGCCTGTGAAACCTCCAAAGAAACTGGATCTTTGATTGTAAACATTTCTCCAATCAAGCAGTGAACAATTTACGTTGAAGTGCGTAACAACAGTTGTATCCCAGTGCTTGTTGAACTTAGTGATTTCATTGTAAGTGTTGAAATTAGTTTACAGTCTGTGAATTTGAAGAAGACTCTGTTATCCTGAAAAGGGGGAGATGTAGAATGGTGAGATGCATTATTATGATCTTATTGACCAATCATTATTTAAACAAATCTTAAGTAAATGTTATAGAACCGCCAAGAGAAACGTGGACAAACGAGTCACAAGACAATGCACGTTGAATCACAATGCCTACCTTGTGCTGAAGAGATCAAGCTAAGTGACAGATTCGTTCATTTTCATTGTCCTGTTTGTTTGTGTCTTGCCTGAAGAAGACCTAAGAGGTCGAAACGCATCATGTTTTGTCTTGTGACTCGTTTGTCCACGTTTCTCTTGGCGGTTCGTTAACATTTATTTCAGATTTGTTTAGATTTCCGCCTGCAGTCATCTCACTTTGCAACTAAATCATTGTTTCAAAATGGAGTGACTGACAGCGGAGAACAAAGCAAAATT
>CM065747.1:13719194-13731694 GCA_033310375.1 Conus canariensis | reverse complement strand
CTGATGGTTGTAAGGCATGACTTTTCAGACAGTGTTGTCTGATTCGTTCTGATGGTTGTAAGGCATGACTTTTCAGACAATGTTGTCTGATTTCATTCTGATGGTTGTAAGGCATGACTTTTCAGACAGTGTTGTCTGATTCGTTCTGATGGTTGTAAGGCATGACTTTTCAGACAGTGTTGTCTGATTCGTTCTGATGGTTGTAAGGCATGACTTTTCAGACAGTGTTGTCTGATTCGTTCTGATGGTTGTAAGGCATGACTTTTCAGACAGTGTTGTCTGATTCGTTCTGATGGTTGTAAGGCATGACTTTTCAGACAGTGTTGTCTGATTTCATTCTGATGGTTGTAAGGCATGACTTTTCAGACAGTGTTGTCTGATTCGTTCTGATGGTTGTAAGGCTTGACTTTTCAGACAATGTTGTCTGATTCGTTCTGATGGTTGTAAGGATGACTTTTCAGACAGTGTTGTCTGATTTCATTCTGATGGTTGTAAGGCATGACTTTTCAGACAGTGTTGTCTGATTTCATTCTGATGGTTGTAAGGCATGACTTTTCAGACAATGTTGTCTGATTCGTTCTGATGGTTGTAAGGCATGACTTTTCAGACAGTGTTGTCTGATTTCATTCTGATGGTTGAAGTCATGATCTTTTCCAGAGCAATCTAACTCATCCTAGCTGTTGTTCACACAACTCATTCAGAACCTGATCTACTTCATTCTGTTGATTGATTGTAGAAATAAATTGTCTTTGTTCAATGCACTTACAGTAAAAACGTTTTCAAAAAATGAATAACATCTCAATCGTGACACGAGAAAAGAAATTTGTTTCTGTAAACGACATGTGTGATATATGCTGTGCATAAACCTTGTGTGTGAGTGTGTGTGTGTGTGTGTGTGTGTGTGTGTGTGTGTGTGTGTGTGTGTGTGTGTGTGTGAAATCTCTAATTCCCTCACCCACCCCTTACTGTTCCTCCTCCCTCTTCACCCCTTTCCTCGCTTTACTGGAGTCATTCACTTTTTGGTTCACTGTATGTAGCTGCACATTTGGTGTGTGTTGGTCTTTCTGATGGCTTTTCATTGCAGTTTGTAGAGCGATTTGATTTTGGCCACTATGTTTAGATTGCCCATTGACTTTTGTTGTATAAATCGCTCACATGGAGGCGTCTTTTTTCTACTTTCTCTTAGTTCATTGAGGACACTATAGAACAACAACAACAACAACAACAACAAACAAACACACCTGCAACTGTGTCTTTGTGGTTTTTCCCCTTCTGTATATAGCCACTGTTAATACTATAATCACTATCGTCATATTGTTACCAAAAGTGGTAGTAATCCTCCCTTTATTATTTAGATTTTTTTAAAATCAATATCACCATCATTACTATTATTACTATTGCTATTGTTGTTATCATTGTCGTCATTTTTATTTAAAATCCCAGTGTCTTCTTCCCCAGGGCTTCGTTTTCATTCAACACCCATGTTGAACCCAATGAGAAGACACGTGATTGTTCGTTTTTCGCTTTCATTGTCCTGAATGTTGTTTGTTTTACCCGAGGAAGACCTGTGGGGTCGAAACGCGTCGTGTTTTGTCTTGTAATTTATTTGTCCATATTGTCTTGCGGAATCACTGAAAAATTACTTTTTTTTAATGCATTCCATACGAATTTGCTTCTTCTCTTTGTTAAGGCAGGCAACGTCACAACTGTGTAGATTTCGCGCCACTGTCGTGTATGTGGTTATAGACATGTCATCCATTTCCACCGGCACACAGTGGCATACCTTTCTGAAAAATGGAGCCAGAAGATTTCCTAAACTTCCTAATAAAGCACACAGTATAAAAAGCGTGCCATCGTGCTGTTAAGCGAGTTTTGACTTGTTGGTGTTCAATCTCCATAAAATCAGAAATGAAATGAGGCAGGGAACAGTAAACGATGAACAGTAAACAAGTGGGGTATTTTTTGCTCCCATAAGAAAACCTAACACAGAGTAACTTTTATTCAAGACTGGCACAGCCTTTTAAACTTGAATAAAGTCAGACAAATACATAGACGAACAATCTAATAGTGGGGGAAAAACAAGCGCAGGCCAACAACTGAACTGTCTTCATAGTAATGACTTGGCAAAGATTTGGACTTAAGGAGGGGGGGGGGGGGGGGGGGGGGTTGAAGATGGAGAAACTGGGAACATGAAATTAAGAAAATATGTTACAGATATGAAAACTCTTCACTAGCTGCATAAGGGAACCATCGCAATCCCTTTTGAAGGCAGATATATTTGTATTGCCTGCTCCGAGGCCTTTCGTCCGCTGGGTCGGAACTCATCAGGGAGACACGGCTGATTGTGTCTGCGCTCCTGGCGTCAAATAGAGACACACCACAGTCCATAATACTGTGGTGTTCTCAGCACCAAGGGTGCAAAAAACAATCCAGTAGCACCCCCAAAGCAGCCAGCGAAGAGTAGTAAATAAAACCAAACGAAAGTGTGGGGAGGAAAAAAGTTGCTGAAAAACTAAAGACATTATGCAAATAGTATAAAATGTAGGGGACAGTCTTTGAGCCTACGCTTGAGGATCCACCCAAAGATGCAAGGGAGATCAAAAGACAAACACATAGACGGACAGAAACAAATACAAATAACCTCAATTTAATCAAAACAAAATCGGAAATGAAATGAGGCAGGGAACAGTAAACGATAAACAGTAAACAAGTTGGGTATTTTTTGCTCCCATAAGAAAACCTAACAGAGTAACTTTTATTCAAGACTGGCACAGCCTTTTAAACTTGAATAAAGTCAGACAAGTCAGGCTCAAAGATTGTCCCCTACATTTTATACTATTTGCATAATTGCACAACCAGCCGTGTCTCCCTGATGAGTTCCGACCCAGCGGACGAAAGGCCTTGGAGCAGGCAATACAAATATATCTGCCTTCAAAAGGGATTGCGATGGATCCCTTATGCAGCTAGTGAGGAGTTTTCATATCTGTAACATACTTTCTTAATTTCATGTTCGCAGTTTCTCCATCTTCAAACTCCCCCCCCCCCTTAAGTCCAAATCTTTGCCAAGTCATTATATGAAGACAGTTGAGTTGTTGGCCTGCACTTGTTTTTTCCCCCACCATTAGATTGTTCGTCTATGTATTTGTCTGACTTTATTCAAGTTCAAAAGGCTGTGCCAGTCTTGAATAAAAGTTACTCTGTGTTAGGTTTTCTTATGGGAGCAAAAAATACCCCACTTGTTTACTGTTTATCTCCATAAAGTTTTTGTTTGTTTGTTTTGAATTGGCAAAGATTAAACTTCGCTCGAACCATTTCTTTCAGTACGACTTACGTACTCCTTGTTGTGCTCCAGAAAGTGGAGAAAATGAATCCAACGGCCAAACCGTCCACTGCAGCTGTGGCCTTAAAAGCCTGCTGTGTTGTTGTTATGAAGGCCACAACCCTGCCGGACACAGCAGAGTGTGTACAGCAAGTCACTCCCACTGCCTCCTTTACTACAATGTTGTTGTTATGAAGGCCACAACCCTGCCGGGCACAGCAGAGTGTGTATAGCAAGTCACCCCTGCTGTCTCCTTTACAACTATGTTGTTGTTATAAAGGCCACTGGGCACAGCAGAGTGTGTAAAACAAGTTGCTACTGCTGCCTCCTTTACTACAATTTTTTGTTTTTGTTTTTGTTTTTTGCTGTCCCAGCCTCTGCACCACCTCAGAGGCAATGCACCCACGCCACTCATTCCGACACCCCATCCACAGCCACAGCCCGGTCGGCCCCGCCGCAGCCCCAGCACCGGCAGTCCACAGGGAGCAGTCAATGTCAAGTCGTCAAGAGGCAACCCACCGGAGGAGACACTGCGCTGCTGCTGAGTCACTTCGGTGGTGTTCAGTGGCGCCTGTTCTGATCTAACATACGCAGGACACTACCTACTAAGCCCCCTACTGATGACAATAATTGCTTAGTTGCAGAGCCGGCGTGAGTGAGCTCTCCCTCCGGAGGGCGTCACTACGTCCGTCCAACGACAGCCCCCATAGACTTGCCGATACCGGTGACCCCGACGGAACTAAACCAAAGCCACGGACGTGGAGAGGACATCGAAATTGAGGTCACCATGAGAGCAGGGCATGAAGGGCCACAGAATTTGAGACATTTTTTTTATGCTGATCGATGAGAATGAGGATGATTAAGATGATGCTACGGATTTCCATTTCGGTCTGAGACTACATGACAGGGCTGTACTCTACGCTTCCTTTCATAATATATCCCGGCATCAACCAGGCCTGAGAGATACAGGCACCTGCAGTGTTGGTCAGGAAATTTGAGCTACACTCTCAGAAACGCATCCATTAAGTGGATGAAACTCGACTGTGTGGTCCCAGTCTTCCCAACTGAGTCCGCAGCAAACTCAACTCTGGGTAGGAGCCAGTCGGGGCAGAAAAACCCACATGACTCTGATGGGATTCGAACCCACGACCTCCCAACCGGGAGTCCGCGACGCTAACCACTTCACCATGGCGGCTGGTTCCTTTACTACAATGTTGTTGTTGTGAAGGCCACAACCCTGCCAGGCACAGCAGAGTGTGTAAAGCAAGTCGCTCCTGCTGCCTCCTTTACTGCTAAGTTGTTATGAGGCCACAACCTTACCGGCCACAGCAGAATGTGCAAAGCGAGTCACTCCTGCTGCCTCCTTTACTACAGTGTTGTTGTTATGAAGGCCACAACCCTGCCGGGCACAGCAGGTTGTTGGCAGTCAGACACCAACAGCGTCTTCATATGCTTCGGCATTAAAGAAAGTTTCGACCCGTTCAGTCTGCTGCCAGACTGATGAATTTATTTTCTCCAAGACATTGCAAGGAAGATTGTGAAGCTCTGGTGGAAGCAAGTCCACCACCTCCCAACCCAAAGTGGATGCCCCTGGTGGAGGCAAAAAATCCGCCACCCCTCAGCCTGCCCAGCAGTCTACTCCATCTGCTGCTGGGCAGATTAAAAAGCCAACCCTCCCGCCTCGAACTTCTGTGAGCAGTGCTCGTGTGGGCAAGGGAGTTCAATCAAGTGTGGAGATGGTGGAGATGAGGAAGAAACCTCCACCATCTCCAAAATCCAGGCCTTCTTCACCTGTGGGCAAGTCTGCCAGCAGGTCTGAAGACCCAAACAGTCCAGTTCAACTTTCTAATAAATTTACTCCATTGGATGCAGACATTGATGAGGAGATGACCTGATTTCTCTTCTATTCGTCCTCTGCACCATGGATAGTAAACTAATCCATTGGAATATCCGTGGCCTAAATTCAAATTTTGAGGAGCTGCAGCTTCTGTGTCGAACTATAAAACCTTCCATCGTGGCTCTTCAGGAAACTAAAATTCAAAGCCAGAAGACCTTCACTCTTTCTGGCTTTAATATTCTTTCAAAACCTGCACAACTATCCACATTGGGACTGTCGGGCGGTGTTGCCCTTCTTTTACATAAAACTTTGCTGTTTAGTCCTGTCGCTCTGACTACCCCCCTTCAGGCTGTAGCTGCGAGAGTCACTCTCCACAAGACTGTTACAATTTGCTCACTTTATCTGCCACCTTCTGTCCCGGTTTGTCGTCAGAACCTTGTCAATCTGATCGGAGAACTTCCTCAACCTTTTTTGCTGTTGGGTGACTTTAATGGACACAATCCTCTTTGGGGTAGTGTCAGTTCGTCATCCAGAGGTCTGCTTCTTGAAGATGTCCTTTCAGACTTTGATTTGTGTTGTCTGAACGATGGAGCTCCAACTTACCTCCACTCTTCCACAGGTTCACTTTCGTGTTTAGATTTGTTGATTTGTGACCCCTCACTGGTCCTGGACTATGAGTGGTCTGTCCATGACGATCTGCACGGAAGTGACCATTCCCTGTTCTTTTAAAACCCATATTAACTGAAACCGCCTCTGTCTCACAACATCTTAATTATAAGAAGGCAAACTGGAATCTTTTTGCCACCAATATTTCAAAAGAATTCCAGGAAATTGATTTTCTTCAGAGTCCAGACCCAGCAGAATCTCTGACCAATACTGTGATAAACTGTGCTAAAACCTGTATTCCAATGTCTCCCGACAAACTCCAAATGCCCAAAACAGCCTGGTTTAATTCAGACTGCCAACAAATCTCAAAAGTATGCAAACGGGCTCAGCGTCGGGTATACCAACGACCTTCAGGTCCCAACGCTCGAGCCCATCAGAAACTCTGTGCCAAATTGAGACACACGTTCAAAATCAGTAAGCGTCAGTCTTGGAGAAACTTCTGCTCCAGGCTGACATCTAAAACTTCAAAGAAAAAAGTCTGGAACATCATCAGAAAAATCAAAGGGAAAAACACCAACCCCTCCATTCATCACTTGAAACTTGCCGATGCTCTGATCACTGACAAACAAGCTGTTGCCAATCTGTTGGCCTCCACCATCCAACAGAACTCCTCATCTTCAAATAAATCTGCAGCCTTTTTAAGAACAAACAACTCAGAGAGAAATCTTCATACAATTTCACATCAGACAACTCTGAAGCCTACAATCTTCCTTTTTCAATCAATGAACTGAAAACAGCTTTGCAAACCTGCACTGATTCTGCCCCTGGTCAGGATGATATTCATTATCAGGTTTTGAAACATTTTCCGGAAAGCTGTCTCCAGACTCTTCTCAAAGTCTATAACCATATCTGGACCACAGGGTACTTTCCACCCTCCTGGCGGAAAGCCCTGATCATTCCAATTCCTAAGCCTGGAAAGGACCTCACCAACCCTTCAAACTGTCGTCCAATAGCTCTGACTAGCTGCCTCTGTAAGTTGATGGAAAAGATGGTTGACTCCCGTCTGATGTGGAAGCTGGAAACCGATGGCCTTTTGGCCAGTGAACAGTGCGGGTTACAGAAGAACCACTCGACAGTTGACCATTTAATCCGTCTGGAAACCACCATCCGCAACGCCTTTGTCAATAAGCAGCATGTTGTCGCTATCTTTTTCGACCTCGAAAAAGCGTATGACACCACGTGGAAATCAGGAATTCTTATGGACCTGCACAGACTTGGTTTTCGTGGTCACCTGCCTCTGTTTATTCAAAACTTTCTGGCTGATAGACAGTTCCAGGTGCGTGTTGGCACCACACTCTCTGACATCCATGGGCAGGAGTTGGGTGTACCTCAGGGGAGCATCTTTTCTCCAGCCCTTTTCAGCATTAAAATCAACGATATTGTCAAATCAGTAAGCCAGGGTTCTGAGTCCTCTCTGTTCGTTGACGATTTTGCGCCGTACGCAGTTGGAGCTTCTTACGCCAGCGTACAGCGTCAATTCCAACTTTGTGTCAACAAAATCCAACAGTGGGCCGAGGAAAACGGGTTTACCTTCTCACGTACCAAAACTCAGTCAATCCATTTTCACAATTTTCGTCAATTTTTTGCTGATCCTGAAATTTGTCTGGACAAGTCCACCATTCCAGCTGTCAAAGAGGCCAAATTCCTGGGAGTTATTTTTGACCAAAAACTCAACTTTCTCAGCCACATCAAAAACCTCAAAACCTCTTGCCAGAAAGCTCTGAATATTCTGCGGGTTGTAGCACACACTGACTGGGCGCTGTACCTCTACAGAGCCTTGGTCCGTTCCAAACTGGACTATGGTTGTGCTGTGTACGGCTCTGCAAGACCCTCTTATCTGAAACTCATGGATCCTATCCACCATCAAGGGCTTCGTCTCTCTGTCTTGGAGCATTCCGCACCACTCCTGTGTACAGCCTGTACGCAGAGGCAGGTGAACCCTCACTGTCCAACCACAGGCTGAAAATGTCTCTAAATTACTATATCAGACTGTTCTCAGAACCGGAGAATCCTGCCTATGACTGTGTCTTTGACCCCCAGTTTCAAAGCAAATTCGAAACCAACCCTAACTGTATTCCGCCGTTTGGTCTTCGTATGCAGCCTCACGCGCGGAATGCAGGTCTAGACCTAGGAGTTGTGTCTGATTTTTCCAAGTTTCCAGATCAGCCTCCGTGGACCTTTTTCACACCAGAGATTCGTTTTGACCTTGCAGCTTTTCGCAAAGAGTCTACCAGCTCTCAGGCATACAAGGCCTTGTATGCTGACCTCTGTTCAAAATTCCCATCTTATCAGAACATTTTCACTGACGGTTCCAAATCTGAGGATGGAGTGGCCTGTGCAGCCTATTGCCCTGGTGCTCCTTCTCAGATATTGTTAAAACATATACCTCCAGATGCTTCTGTCTATTCTGCTGAACTTACTGCTCTGGGTCTGGCATTGAAGGTAATCTCACAATCTAGGAAGAGAGACTTTCTGGTTCTGTCGGATTCGCTGTCAGCTTTGGAGGCCATAGCTGGCCGCAACCTTCAGCATCCAGAACTTTTACATTTCTTTGAACTTTTTACCAAGTTGAAAGCGGATGGTTACAACATTACTCTGGCTTGGGTTCCTGGTCATGTTGGCATCGGAGGGAACGAGATGGTTGATCGTTTAGCCAAGAATGCCACAAGAGAGAAATTGTCCAACATATATATCCCTTGCTCAGATCTGAAACCCAAAATTAATGATTATGTGAGAGACCTCTGGCAGGAGGATTGGAACACACAGACGGATAAACTCTTTCAGATCCGTCCAAACCTTAAGGAGTTCCTCCCATCTACGTCTGGTGGTCATAGAGAAGAAACAGTTCTGTGCCGGCTGCACACCGGCCATTCTTATTTTACCCATTCGTACCTTTTAAAGAATGAAGAAGCTCCGTGGTGCATTCCATGTCATGTGCCACTCACAATGAAACATATTCTTTTAGAGTGTTGGGACTTGCACGATGTGAGACACAAACATTTTACAGCCGAGTCCATGAAAATCCTGTTCAGGGATGTCCCGCCTGACGTGATCTTTGAGTTTTTGAGAGAGATTAACATTTTTCATCTGATTTAAGATTTTACGGATGAAAGATTTTTAACGAAGTTTCTGGTGCGTTTCTAGAAGATGTCATTTAAAGAGATGTGTGAAAGGTGTTTTTTTTTTTTTTTTTTTTTTTTTAATGACTTGTGGGTTGATTTTGACGTGGTGACAGCCCTGATGTGGCCCTTTGCGGTCGGCTGGGCTATAAGCAACATTATCTTATCTTATCCCTGCCAGGCACAGCAGAGCATGTATAGCAAGTCACTCCTGCTGCCTCCTTTACTACTGTGTTGTTGTTATGAAGGCCACAACCCTGCGGGGCACAGCAGAGTGTGTATAGCAAGTCACTGCCGCTGCCTCCTTTACACATAAGACCCAGACAGAAAGGCAGACGACAACCAAGCACACATGATGCAGGACACTTCTTAGTGGAGATTCCATGCATCTGTGGACCTGCCTCGTTTAATTCAAATGCGTCCAGGGATTACCTCTGACATTTTTTCCCCTGCTTCCTATGCATACAGGATGCAGGAATGTTTTAACTGAATAGCCCTGCACACTAGCAAACACACATACGCACGCACGTACGCACGCGCGTGTGCGCACGCACACGCACACACACACACACACACATGCACGCACACACACACAGTCCATTGTTTTTCCTCCAACCAAAATGTCGCACACATAAGCCACAGACACGCCCAATTCACTTTGAAATACGTTGCTTTTGAAATCTCATCTATCTGTTTCATGATCCATATTGTATACACTTTGGAAACCTTGTCTGTCTGCTACGTAATACAAGTTTTACCCGCTTTGGAAACCACATGATGCATACTTTGATATCTCATCTGTCACATAACACATAGTTTTTCCACTTTAAAAACCTCACGGTACATACTTCATTCAATTTTGATATCTCATCTATCACATAACACATAGTTTTTCCACTTTAAAAACCTCACGGTACATACTTCATTCACCTTTGATATCTCATCTATCATATAGTTTATCCATTTTAGAAGCCTCATCTATGTGTTACATAGTATATATCTATATTCGCTTTAGAAACGTCTATTTCTCACATAACACATATGATCCACTTTGGAAGTCCCATCTATCAGTTACATAATACATGCGCATGTCCACCTTAGAAACCTCTCCTTTTTCCCCATAACACACCTGTATTCACCTGGGAAATCTCATCTCTCTGTTATCCAATAAATATTTGTTTTCACTGTGTGATGCTGACTGTGAGTGTACTTCTGATCATCACATTGTGCCCCTTATGTTGGTTTCAGACTGAATCATGGCCAGTAGACAGCAGCAGGTATGTGTGTGTGTGTGTGCGTGTGTGTGTGTGTGTGTGTGTGTGTGTGTATGTGTGTGTGATATTTTATACTGTTCTTGCTCTTCTCTTTGAGTTATGTATGTGGGTATGCACTTATGTGCATGTGCTCTCTCTCTCTCTCTGTCTCTCTCTCTGTGAAAAGCAATCATATTGAGTGAACATGTTGTCTCTGGTGCTCCCTTTCATACAAGTGTTTATATGTCTGTGAGCTGTTTTTTTTAACTTTACGCAGTTTTGCATCCCGCAAGCTATGCCGTCGGCTTCCTTGGATCTCCGACATGTTTGTGGTGAAAGTGAATATGAAATGAGGCAGGGAACAGTAAACAAAAAACAACAAATAAATAGGGTAAGGGTAACTCTTGCTCCCACAAGAAAACAAATACACGCCCTTGACTCCAAAGGAATGCTGCTTACGACACCGAATTGCCTAGCAGATATGACAGCACAGAGCACACAGAACAAACAAGGAAACATCTGTTCGGTGATCCAAGATCTTTTCCATGTCAGTGATTAATGTGCTTCCATCAGCGCTGTGTAGAAGGGATGATTCTGCTGGTGTAGGTCCATACATTTCTTTCAAGGCATCATAATGGTTCTTCATATTATGCCTGTTAGCATATCCTTGGCTCTCGTCAGCTTTGTTGCTCAGCCACATGCATCTTCCATAGTTTTTCCTTGAACTGTTGTACGTATGTTTTGAATGCATCTTTTGTTGGAGATGGACTTGGTGTCACTGAGGTGATCCTTGTGCAGAAGATGTGTCTCATACAGCGGCTTCTCTGTCTGTTCTACGTGGTCTAGAGTGATGCATAAGTTTTCCCAAATTGTCACAAGTATATTGCATCTGAAAACTTTTCATGATTTGACAAGGAATAGTTCTCAGATGACCATTTCTTGCCTTTGTCTATCAGTTTGCTAATCCTTGTGATGCCCTAGAAATGTAATATAGCAACTTTTGCATGTGTATGATAAATATGCTCCATCCAAGCTGTTCATGTAAAAACTCCCCCCTCCCCCCCTCCACCTCCTCTTCGCAAACCTGACAAACAATATGGATCAAGCCATGGATTTAAGAGGCTGAGTTTTGGCATGTGTATGATAAATATGCTCCATCCAAGCTGTTCATGTAAAAACTCCCCCCCTCCCCCCCTCCACCTCCTCTTCGCAAACCTGACAAACAATATGGATCAAGCCATGGATTTAAGAGGCTCAGTTTTGGCATGTGGGAAACGAACAGAAAGTCCTAACATTATTTTGAAGGGAAAGCGTACTCTGGGATAAAAGTAATGAAAACGTTGGCTTTAAGTTTGAATTAAAGGTGACACGTCATGTATGCTGAAAATGTCAAACAAACAAACAATAACACAAACAAACAAACAAATAAACAAACAAGAAACGGAAGTTGCTGTTTACTTTTTTCCCGGTTATTCCCAAATGTATGAATGGAGGTATGATGAAATCTGGCCATAACTAGCATATCAATAAATCCATATTAAATAAACAAATAGAAATCAAGAACATTAAAATAAGAGTAATCCATAAGAGAGATATACAGACCTAAGCAAAAATTATCACAATGATAAGATGAAAGATGACGTTTGCAATTTACAATGGTGTCTTTGCCTAAAAAATGCATTTCAGACTTCGTCACAGATAAAATTACCTCAGAAGTCATGACAGAGTGATGAGAATTTTCAAAAATTCTGTATGCACATTATTTCATATCGTTCTAGATCCCTAGTTTAAAAAAATCAGCATATCCAACCAAGCTAAATTTTGACTTGTGCGAGTAACATTACTCCTACATCCTAGATATTGTCCTCAAATCTACTGTCTGGATGTCGGTTGTGCACACGCTTATGATGGAATAAAGATGGAACCAAGAACAGAAAATTCAGCTGTTTCATGAATGTAAAACAACACAAAATTGATACCATTTGTTTGTTTGCTTGTTTTTTCAAGCAGGTGAGTTTGCCAGCCATCTAACTAACCAAACAATGGTTGATCAGCCTCACGTCAATCAATTTTCACCCGACTGCAGCAGTACAAATTTGCATACCTTTATTTCATATAGTTTGAATGGTAAACCAATCCTTCTACTCTCACACAGTCCACTCAGTGGTTGTGAACGGGCAACAGTGCTCAGTTGCTGCCTGTAAAACAGCGTGTGGAACTTCTACCAGCAGGCATTCAAACCATGCCTGATAACGTGTTACAACAGCACATAATGAGCCCCCTCCTCTCAACTGATCAGCAGAACC
>CM065747.1:13681694-13714194 GCA_033310375.1 Conus canariensis | reverse complement strand
TGCTTATTGAAAATAGGAATAAAAATTTTGTACCAAGCAGCAAGTGCATCATCAGGATGATTGTATTGAAAAACACAAGAAAAATCAGCCATACATAAATCAGCCAGAAATTCTTCAGTGTGGAAGTTTTTATAGCTGCGAAACGATATACACTTAGAAGTGCATCTGGGTATTTTAACTCCTGTCTTTGACCATGTTGAACACACTGGAAAATGATCACTAAGACCATAGACAGGTACAGCAGTTTCTACTACGTTGTTAGAGTTAGTAACATAAATGTGGTCAATTAGCATTTTTGTCTGTAATGTTATCTGTGTAGATGAATTTATTAATTGAGTTAAATTGCACATTTCATAAGTTTGTTTCCATTTATTATGTGATTTGAATAAATCGATGTTAAAATCTCCAAGCAAGATTATTTCCGTAGAATAATTTAATACGTCTTCGAGCATTGATGCAAAACGATCGAACCACTCGACTTTTTCTTCTGGGTTTTTGTATAAGAAACCTACCAGGATTGGCTTTGTTCCTTTCAAGTGAATCTCTAGCCATAAGCATTCAATTTTATATTTATCAAACAAGTTTAGCTGTCTATAATTAACAGATTGGTGAATATAAGCCACCATACCCGTTTCTAGTTTTGCTGTGGCATCTCGTCTAAAAAGGCTGTATCCTGGGATTGATAATATATTGTCAGAAATCGTACTAGATAATCGTGATTCAGAATAAGCAGAGACATGAAAAGAGTCATTGGAATTGGACAGACTGGAAGGCACATCTGATGATTTGTTCATTGAGATCACTTCTTTTGAACCCAGCGTTACACAGCCACTTTGATGTGCTACCGTTATTGTCCATGGCAAAACAATACAATTACGGATGATAATTAAGAGGAAATTAACACATACCAAGAAATGTGACACTCCATACAAATGATATGCAAGATGAAAGTGGAAAACTACTGGAAACAAAGTGAGAAACGCCCATTCTATCCAGCTGAGTTGAACACAAGACTGACAGTAACAGAAGCAACCTGAACATTCACTCTGGGGCAAGACACAATCTCGGCGCAAAAAAAAATGATTTAAATATGTATTTCACACGAGTATGCGAACTGTCCCTATCTGAGTTTTCCGAGAACGCCTGTCATACAAGAAAGGAGTAATGTTTAAATATGGTACACCTCACATCTAAGAAGAAGAAAATAAGCATAAACAAAGTCTATCAGCACACTTTTGGATATATAACCAAGAGGAATTTTTTAAAGTAGACATATGTTTAAATGTTCATGCACAAAAAACCACTGCAGTCCTTATGGGTCGAACACAATTGTCTGACGTCTCGTATCACCAGCATATGTATGGAAAGACCATACATTGTGGAGGTGGTGGTGGCAGAGCTGGTGAAGATCACTGATGTCCAGGGTGGTACGCCAGCTGTGATGCCAGAGACATTAGTTGCTGGGCACACTGGTTGACAGGACTGTTAGTGGCGGGCCAACTTGGGATACTATAGATGGAGCCCGGCATCGTATTTATGACACTGACAGGATCCGACACCGGAAACTGTCTCTGGAAAATTTGTCTTCCACGGTGATCAGCGGTATGGTAAGGGTATGGGTCTGGATATCTGGGATATGGGAAGTAAGGGATCATTTGTCCCGAGATGGGAAGGGGATAGGAGGCACTGGGGAATGATGATGGGTTCAATGTGGGGTGTGGACCTCCTGACTGGCTGTTTTGTGGGGGATAAGTAACCTCACACATACCATCATTCCCCAGCTGATGTGGGGGTGAAGGCCGATGGGTTTGGCCTTGTGATAATTGCGCCCTGTCAACCACAGTCTGGTTATCATTCCGGGAGGGCAACAAAGGAAAGTGGGATGAGGATGATAAGGGGGGAACACCAGCTTGTTGGGAATTTGGGGGATGGGAACCATCAGCTTCAGTGCTAACCTACAAAGTTCTTCCTATGAATCTGGGTAAAACACGCGCCTTATGAGGAGGGCCATCAGGACACCAGTTCGTCTGTCCTGAGGAAGAACTTTTTTAAAGTTTATTGCCAGACTAGCAGTCCCTCTCATACCGGGAAGAGTACTGTCTTTATATAATGCCTGACGCGGAGCACCACTTGCAGTAATGAAAGCACTGTGGTGGTCGATCATGTCTACTTTCATGCTAGTACAGGCAGTATATAAATTTCTATTTGAAGGTGCTATTGCATTATTCAATGGGTTCCTGCCACGAGCAGGTACTATAGAACTTAAGGCTATATAAGCTGAAGGAAAACGAGTCTGACACAAATCAATCAGCTTCTGCCAAACCTCAGTTGGAACTGGACCGGCTGGACAGTCATTTGTACCAACATGCACAATGAGAGTTTTTATTTGTTCCTGTCTGTCTAATCCACGCAGCCACTGGATGATATCACTAATTTTTAGACCTGGAACACACATTTTAAAAAGAGGGTCATTATTTGTCTGTAGTCTCCTTGAATCAATATACCTAATGACAGTCACCAACTAAAAGCGAAGACGTTTCATTTGGTATTTTGATTTCACCAAGAATTTGTTCAGCGGTTTTCTTATGAAGCAAAGGTTTATGAGAATCATGGAATTGGGGTGAATTATCAGTATTGAATATACCGTTGGCTTTGGGGAGTGAGAGTTTCTCTGAATGTTTTCATTTGATTGATCTTGGCTGAGATTAGCCAGTATGTCAAACCGATTTTGAACAGGCACATCCTTGCTATCAAAACCATGTAGAACTACCGGCACAGGCTGGGGCGTGCTGTCCTGACGAAGTTCACCAATGGTCTCGTTTGGACTTGTTGGACTGTTGGACATGCTACCATTCACTTCTGCATGTGAGGAAGGCGGACAGGAAACTGGGCCACCACAAAACTCGTCGTTTTGATTTTCATCAATAGTCTGGGTAGATGTACTTACTGAAGACTTTGACTTTTTCTTAATCAGTCATACTTCTGACTGAAGTGTGCCAAGATGGGTTTTCAAGGAATGGTTTTCTTCGATCAAATTTGCAACTGTGGCATCGAGTTTGGAAATAATAGTTTTTAATTCGTCAAGATTGGAGTGTAAAGGTTCCACCTTTTTATCAATGTGGAGTTTTAAATCCTTTTTCAAAGAAAATTTTGAGTCTTCTAGTTTAGATACCAAGTCTGCATCACGATCAGTCTGATTATTTAACATGAACTCTAGAGCGTTTTCAATGTTTGTAAGTTTTTCAGACGACGCATTTTGCAAGTGTTTAGTAGGACATAATGTCCGTCTATGATAGCGTCTAGTTCGAGATGATTTGGGTGTTGATTTAACGCCTGTCTGTGGCGGGGTTTTGCACACATTGTCCTCGGAAACAGGGTTTCCATTTTCATTCACTAGAGTTTGTTTTGCAAAGCCATGGTCATCTCGTTGAGTTTCAAAGGAAACTTCAGTCACATTATCCACCACAGCCAACGGAGATGTTCCAGAGATGTCACCAACAAGATTTTGCACAACACTGCCGTCGCTCACATCATCCTCTGGAGTTGGTTGGGAATAAGTGGGACAGGATGAAGACACTACGCTCTGGTCACACACGGGGCTGAAAAAAGGAATGTTGTCATTCCCTGTCAGAAATGTTAAAGGAAGAGAGGTCAGTGCTGTTTTTAGTGCATGTATGTCATCACTTTTACAGTAATTGGGAATTGTCTCTTTCGGGATTTCACATTCATCGTTGTCCCATGTTTCACAGTCTGCACCCTGGCACAGTAAAGTCCATGTTCCTTGCCGAGTGATGCACCCTGGCACAGTAAAGTCCATGTTCCATGCCGAGTGAAATAAAAAGTCAGTGTAATACGTTTCGATGTGCCACTAAACACACGAATGACTGACTTAGCCAGACAGGAGGGTATGGGTTCACTGATCCACAGGGTAAGAGAAAGTGGATTTTCCTGACAGTCATAATCGTTCTTTTCCATAACAATTGATTCGTTAGTGATACATGAGTAACGGTAGAACAATGAATTTCTCCAAGCAAGAAGATCATTTTCAGGACAGGAAAACCTCATTTGTAGAATGTCTAAGGTGGGTTTTAATTTGTTGTCGTGTACCACAGCGGAGGCATCCATTAAAATGTAATCAAGGAAACACGTTTATACAGCACATGATCAATAAACACTGTTCACGGTTTCGGCAACTTGGACACGGGACAGCACGGAGAACAATCAGTGAATCATGACACACTTGATACAATTGTGCAGTATAGCTGACCATGTCGGATCACACAGCTCACCGAAACAACAAGGCCTCACGTGCAAAATGAAAGTTCACTTCATGCTTCGCTGCGGTCACGGTGAACAGTATTGAAGACCGATTTCCTTCATTATTCAATGTAAACGAAATAATGTTAATTAAGGACCATACCTTGTCTTTGGAAGCATAACAATTACGCCACAGTAATCACCACACAATAGCATACCAATTACACCACAGTAATCACCACACAGTAGCATACCAATTACACCACAGTAATCACCACACAATAGCATACCAATTACGCCACAGTAATCACCACACAGTAGCAAAGATCACTGCAGAAAATGAAAGACAAAAACGTCCTGTGACGTGACAAACTTTGCAAAAAACAAGGAGAACAACCACAACACGTCTTGCTGATTCACTTGACCTCTCCACCCTGAGAGAGAGAGAGAGACAGACAGACAGAGAGACAGACAGATACAGACACAGACACAGACGGAAAGTTTAAGCACTGGAGATGGCAGCAGCAGACAGAGACAGGCAGAGATCCCTTGCCATCGCCTCAATCACTGGACGGCACAGAGAGGATTGAACCTGAACTGCCTGGTGTTATCACTGGTTGGTGGTGACTGATACAGATCGGTCAGGCTGAATATATATTAACGTGGAACAGTTCATTTCATGATGGGGTGCATTTTTAGGCTGTGCATAACCAAAGTATGCAACAACCTATAAAAAGATACAAATAATAATGATGATGAAGAAGAAGATTATGATAATAATGACAATCATAATGGAAATAATAATAATAATAATAATGATGATGATGATACTAACGATGATGATGATGATGATAATGACCAAGGGTTGATGAAAAGAAAACAAACAGGGATGATGGTTTATTGCAGGCAGGGGGTGCTCCAGAGGATGCTTGGATCCCCTTTATTCAGTCCATGTACCCCGATCTCCTTCAGACAACCCATTTCTTCCCACCCCTTTTCTTTAATCGGGTTCCTCACACTGTGGAAACTGTCTCTGGGGAGGCTGCTCTTGTCAGAACGTATCAACAACAACAGCCATCAACATCATCACAGCCATCAGCATCAGCATCACCTCAGTCCTCCTCCCCAGCAGGCACAGTTTTCACAGATATCCCATCAGGCCTGCAGGTCACACCCGTCCAGGAGAGTGATCTTAGGGATGATAAGGCGCAGTCCCAGTGTCTCCAGGCCCTGAGGGATATCAAAGAGAAGGGCATGATGGTCATATCGCAGATGATGTTCAAAAAGTATTTGGACAACAAAAATAACCCCCAGCAACACGTCAACCCCACCAACATTATCATTTCTCAACTCCCCTCTATCTCGTCCATTCCCCTCAACATTGCTGATGGGGAATGTGACATCATCATTCTCCACCGCCAGTATGGCATTCTGGTAGGTGAGGTTAAATCTGTTGGGGGAGGGCCGTACCTCTCTACACAGTCACTATCAGACCAAAATAAGAGCATCGCCAAGGTTGTCACGAAGGCCATAAAGCAACTTGACAATCAGGAATTCGCACTCAAGCACCTTGTACACGACATGGCTGGCGGCAACATCAGGGTGACAAAGGCGCCTCTTCTACCTAACATCACCTCAGCTCAGCTGACTGCGGCAGTGAACAGCGATCCGCAGCTCCAAGTGGTGAGTAGACATTATAGGCACACCTTAATGCTGAGTGACAAGACACATTCTTTGCCAACTACAAATCAGAAAACAGGTGCAAACAGATCACATCTGTCATCTGTCTCTGTACTGACTGTAATGGTTTAGTTTGGCGCACAGTGTCATGACCACAAGTTTGTACACATTGAAACTGATGAAGATCTATAATATACACTGTATAAGCAAGACTGTACATGCTGCAGTTAATATTAATATGTAAACATTATTTGACACATAATTGGATTTCCACTTAACATGCATAATTGTGGACTCTCAAGTGATTAGAGATTGGTTTTTAACCAAGGATAGGCATTATAAAAGTATTCTAAAAAAAAAAAAAGAAGTTGTATTTGATACATTGATTGATTAATTGATTACTGATAATGACAATGATGATGATAATAATGATAATAAAACAGTAATAGTAATGATAACAATAATGATGAAATGAGAAGAAGAAGAAGAATGATGATAACAATAATGATAACAAAAACAACAACAATGACGATATTAATGATCATAAAGAAAATGATGATGATAATGAGAACAATATTGATAACAATAATAATAATAATAACGATGATGATGATGCTAACATAATGATAATAATTATGATTATTTATTACAGATATTATACTGATATGATACTCGCCTGCATACACAGGAGGTTGCGGAATTAGAGCTGTACAGATTGTTACTGACAAAGATCTTATACGTTGTAACTGATCTGCTCATATTGTAACTGATAAAGGTTTGTACACACTGTTTGGGGTGGAACCGTACAGACTGAATGTTATTGTATCATACACACTGTCACCAAGAGGTCTGCACACCTGTATGATTACATTTTGCTTGTTCTGAACATGATGTAGACATGTCTGCACCAGTTGTATTACTAGGAGGGTAGACATTATGTAACAGGTCCGCTCTACTGTATACTGTAGGTCTGTAGACACTATATAACGAATATGTGCCAACTGTATCATATAGATCTGTAATACTAAATAACATATCTGCACCTACTGTATTATAGAAATCTGATATTATGATAACAGAATCTGTAAATATGGTACAGTTTTGGTCGGTACATACTATACAACAGACCTGTACCTGTTGTATTATATATGTGTACATACCATATAACAGGTCTGTGCCTACTCTGCTGCATGGGTATTTTACAGATCTGAACCCGCTGGATTACATAGTTCTGTACATATGATATAACAGGTCTGTACCCAATGTTTTACATAGTTCTGCACATACTATGTAACAGGGTTGTACCTTCACATATAGTTCAGTACACATTATAGAACATGTCTGCACCTTCTGTATGCATAGGTTTGTGCATGGTATGTAAAGATGTGCAACCAATGGATTACATAGACCTATACATACTGTATAACAGGTCTGTATAACTGTATGACATAGACCTTCACGAACTATATAAGAGATCTGTGCCTACTGTATGACACAGACCTACACATACTGTATAACAGGTCTATGTCTACTGTATAACACAGACCTATATATGCTATATAACAAGTCTGTGTCTGTGGTATGACATAGACCTATATATGCTATATAACCGGTCTGTGTCTACTGTCTAACATAGACCTATATAAGCTGTATAATAGGTCTGTGTCTGCTGTATGACATAGATCTATACTATATAAAAGGTTTGTACCTGCTGCATTACACAGGTCTGTACATACTACATAACAGGTCTGTACCTACTGTATTACACAGTTCTATGTAAAGTATATAACATGTCTGTGCCCACTGTTTTATAGAGATCTGTACACACTATACAAAAGGTCTGTATTTACTTTATTACATAATGTCTCATCTACATACAACATATCTGTTCCCACTGTATCACATAGTTCTGTACACACTAAACATCAGGTCTGCAGTTACTGTTTTACATAGTTCTCCATATTCAATATGACTATAGTCTGTACCTAATGTATAACATAGGTCTGTGCACTGTGTATGGCATAAATCTTGTCTATTCTAAACATGATGTAAGACATGTCTGTACTTCTGTGTTCTATAGGTTTGTACATTCTGTATATTAAAACATCATTTTGATGAAAACAGAATTTTTGTGATTTATTTAAACAATATGCATACTTTTATGATGTCAGTTTCTAGTGACGCTTGAAAGTTTCCTTTCTGGTGGTACTTTTTCGTTTTCATCCATTTCTCTCCTTCTGTATCTCTTCCATTCTTTTATTACGGGTGGGTTTAATGGAGGGGTGAATGTGGGGTTGCTGCAGTATCCGTCGTACCCTCCCGCCAACACCCCTATTATTCCTCCTTCCCCCCACTCCCCCTCCCCCATCCCTCGCCCCCTTGACCGGCCCTTTGACGATGTATCTATACAATGTACCCCAGAATATAAAAGTACAACTTGTCCCATCTCACATTGGTGGAACACAGACATCACGCAATGCGTCTTTATTTTAAATGTCATTTTTTTTTTTTTTTTTTTTTTTTACCTGATGACGTTTTTCATCAGTTCATACGTCATTTTTCTCCCGTACCTACTGAACAGTCCTATACTCAGAAAACTGTGACTTTACACACAGGAACTTTGTCTGTCTGATCAAGAAGAACAAGTTGCCTGTGTCACCTGTGATCGTTTGGTCTTTATACTGGACGTCACCGTCTGCCATGTCTCCTGTCTGTGATTTATGTCGCTCCGATACTCCTGACGATTCAATGTGGAATGGTCAAACTGTCAGATACCCATCTTCAATCACTGTTCCTCCGTGTGCACTGCCTGTCAACATCGTTCTGATTTTCTTGTTTGTTATCTTTGTCAGTTTTTACAATGACAGAATAGTGCTGTTAAGATGAGGACTGGCCAGTCGTTAAGTTTATGGCCGTGATGTATTCAATTCCAGTGAGACAACATGCATTGAGAAATACACTGTTTCAAAACAGGAGGTGATATTTGAAATTTAAAAAAATAAAACATGTATTGGTTAATATTCCATTTGCTAAACTTCTGGGAGTTTTTCTCATCACATGTAGTTTAATTCTTAGTGCAAAAAGTCCACGAGGGAGAGAAATCATAGTTGATGGCAAGTCAACATCCAAAGTACAGAGGTAGTGGGTAGCAGGCAAGTAAACTCCAGGTTTGCCATGAATTGCATTTGATGTGAAGACTTTTTTTTTGTTTTTAAGCAGACAAATTCATTGGTAAAATATTGAGTGTTGTGCTTTAGATTAACAATAACTTGTAACGATTGTAGAATGTGTCATGTAAATCTGTCTAAGGTCAGGACATACACTGTGGATATGTGCATGCTTGCTGGCACTGGTCTGTATATAGTGTAACTGACATATGACTGTGCACACTGTAAAAGATATTATTCTGTTCAACAGAATGATACAGGTCTGAACTCACTGTTACTGACACAGGTTTGTATGCACTGTACCTGGCATTCGATTGTAAGACTTTATCTGTGACAATGACAAACCTTGAACTGGCAGCCTGTACATGCTGTACAACCCCTGACAATGACATTGCCCTGAGTGATGGGTCTGTCCACTGTGTGTCCTGCAGGCCTTGTGTCGCTCCACTGGCAGCAATGACGTGACGCAGGCTGTCAGCCGATGTTTATGCGCTGACCACCTACCACAGCCAGAGCAGTGGTGGAACGCCGTCTGGACAGTGGGAACCGACCCCTCCATGACGGACAGAATATATGAACGGCTGGTAGCCAGGTAAGACATGAGCTTAAAATATTCTCAACATTCTGATTAGTATGAACACTTTCCAAGAGCTGAATGTTTACACACGTGAGCGTGGTGTGTGTGTGTGTGTGTGTGTGTGTGTGTGTGTGCACGCATGTCTGCACACACACACACACACACAAACATACGCACACACAAAAGCACACACACACATGCATGCACCTCTCTCTCGCTCTCTGTCTGTCTGTCTGTGTCTCTCGATATATATATATATATGTATGTATATATATACATATGAATAGATAGATATTGATTTATTTGCTTATTTACATATTTATCAATAATCGTTGCTTATTTACATATTCATCAATAATTGATATAATTATTTTTTCTCATTCGCTGAATGCTCAAGTGAAACTGATATTCTCTATGCCAGTGAAATCTGGCAAACAGTCAGTCTGCTGTAACTCAATCTGCAACTGAAAAAAGTCCTGGGGTTGTGTGGTGTGGTAGAAGTCCATATGAATGTGACTACAGAGAGAGAAGAGAGATGTTTCATTATCATCATGTGTGTCATCCTCAAGGTCACGATTTCCAACACAAGCATATTTCATGCTACAGCACTGGGTTCACTAAGATTGCTGTTGCAATGTAAACAACTGAAACAAAAGAAAAAGTGGATGGGGGTGAGGGGTACATAAGCGTGTGCACACACGCGCACATGCGCGTGTGCACGCAGACACACACACACACACACACACGCACTCTCTCTCTCTCTCTCTCTCTCTCACACACACACACACACACACACACACACACACACACCACACACACCAACGCACTACCACACACCATGCACGCACACAGCACACCACACACGACACACAACACACACACACACACACACACACATGCACACACACACACACACACACAGCACACACACAACACTCACACAACACACACACACACACACCACACACACTACACACACACACACACACAACACACACACAACACACCATCACTCACACAACACACACACCCACACACACACTCACACACACACACACACACACACACACACACACACACACACACACACTCACACACACACACACACAGGTAGATATTCTTACACCACCCTCAGTAATGGGGAGGGAGAGGTGTGATGAAGGGGGCTGTTCTGGAAAGGCAGTGAGGAGGGGAGGGGTCGGGAGGGGGAACTCAGAAACCAGTGTCATTGGCTGGTCTTTTTCTAATATCCTAGGGAGTTGCTGCAGTCCAAAAGGTCGGAGGAGAGTTCAGTTTGCTGCGTTTAATTTCAATGTGAATGTCTCAAGTTCTGTTGAGGTTGTGAGAGAGTCAGGAATAGGAAAGAGTAGGAGGAGGGGGAGGGGGGTGGAGGGCACAAAAGGGAGGGTGGTGGGAAGGGGAGGGGAGGGAGTTGACAACAGGATGGGGTGGGAAGGGGAGGGGAGGGAGTTGAAAACAGGATGGGGTGGGAAGGGGAGGGGAGGGAGTTGACAACAGGATGGGGTGGGAAGGGGAGGGGAGGGAGTTGAAAACAGGATGGGGTGGGAAGGGGAGGGGAGGGAGTTGACAACAGGATGGGGTGGGAAGGGGAGGGGAGGGAGTTGACAACAGGATGGGGTGGGAAGGGGAGGGGAGGGAGTTGAAAACAGGATGGGGTGGGAAGGGGAGGGGAGGGAGTTGACAACAGGATGGGGTGGGAAGGGGAGGGGAGGGAGTTGACAACAGGATGGGGTGGGAAGGGGAGGGGAGGGAGTTGACAACAGGATGGGGTGGGAAGGGGAGGGGAGGGAGTTGACAACAGGATGGGGTGGGAAGGGGAGGGGAGGGAGTTGACAACAGGATGGGGTGGGAAGGGGAGGGGAGGGAGTTGACAACAGGATGGGGTGGGAAGGGGAGGGGAGGGAGTTGACAACAGGATGGGGTGGGAGGGGAGGGGAGGGAGTAGTTGACAACAGGATGGGGTGGGAAGGGGAGGGGAGGGAGTTGACAACAGGATGGGGTGGGAAGGGGAGGGGAGGGAGTTGACAACAGGATGGGGGTGGGAATGGGGGAGGGGGAGGGAGTTGACAACAGGATGGGGTGGGAAGGGGAGGGGAGGGAGTTGACAACAGGATGGGGTGGGAAGGGGAGGGGAGGGAGTTGACAACAGGATGGGGTGGGAAGGGGAGGGGAGGGAGTTGACAACAGGATGGGGTGGGAAGGGGAGGGGAGGGAGTTGACAACAGGATGGGGTGGGAAGGGGAGGGTAGGGAGTTGACAACAGGATGGGGTGGGAAGGGGAGGGGAGGGAGTTGACAACAGGATGGGGTGGGAAGGGGAGGGGAGGGAGTTGACAACAGGATGGGGTGGGAAGGGGAGGGGAGGGAGTTGACAACAGGATGGGGTGGGAAGGGGAGGGGAGGGAGTTGACAACAGGATGGGGTGGGAAGGGGAGGGGAGGGAGTTGACAACAGGATGGGGTGGGAAGGGAGGAGGGAGGGAGTTGACAACAGGATGGGGTGGGAAGGGGAGGGGAGGGAGTTGACAACAGGATGGGGTGGGAAGGGGAGGGTAGGGAGGGAGTTGACAACAGGATGGGGTGGGAAGGGGAGGGGAGGGAGTTGAAAACAGGATGGGGTGGGAAGGGGAGGGGAGGGAGTTGACAACAGGATGGGGTGGGAAGGGGAGGGGAGGGAGTTGACAACAGGATGGGGTGGGAAGGGGAGGGGAGGGAGTTGACAACAGGATGGGGTGGGAAGGGGAGGGTAGGGAGTTGACAAACAGGATGGGGTGGGAAGGGGAGGGGAGGGAGTTGACAACAGGATGGGGTGGGAAGGGGAGGGGAGGGAGTTGACAACAGGATGGGGTGGGAAGGGGAGGGTAGGGTAGGGAGTTGACAACAGGATGGGGTGGGAAGGGGAGGGGAGGGAGTTGACAACAGGATGGGGTGGGAAGGGGAGGGGAGGGAGTTGACAACAGGATGGGGTGGGAAGGGGAGGGGAGGGAGTTGACAACAGGATGGGGTGGGAAGGGGAGGGGAGGGAGTTGACAACAGGATGGGGTGGGAAGGGGAGGGGAGGGAGTTGACAACAGGATGGGGTGGGAAGGGGAGGGGAGGGAGTTGACAACAGGATGGGGTGGGAAGGGGAGGGTAGGGTAGGGAGTTGACAACAGGATGGGGTGGGAAGGGGAGGGGAGGGAGTTGACAACAGGATGGGGTGGGAAGGGGAGGGTAGGGTAGGGAGTTGACAACAGGATGGGGTGGGAAGGGGAGGGGAGGGAGTTGACAACAGGATGGGGTGGGAAGGGGAGGGGAGGGAGTTGACAACAGGATGGGGTGGGAAGGGGAGGGGAGGGAGTTGACAACAGGATGGGGTGGGAAGGGGAGGGGAGGGAGTTGACAACAGTGATGGGGTGGGAAGGGGGGAGGGAGGAGGGAAAAAAAGGCGGGGATATTGGAGACAGGAAAGATGAAGGGTATGAGGGGACAGGAAGGAGGGGGTGAGAGAGGGGGGGGGGGTTGAGGGCCTGGTAGTGGTAAAAGCTCCATATATATAGGCGGGATGTTGAAGCAGCAGAGCTTCGTAAAGGCAGGTCTGCATTTTTTTCTTCGAATCTCTCTGTCTCTGTCTCTGTCTGTCTGTCTGTCTCCCTCTCTCTCTCTCTCTCTCTCTCTCTCTCTCTCTCTCTCTCTCTCTCTCTCTCTCTGCAAGAACGAACCAACCAACCAACAACGAACTTTATTTCAAGATGGTAATGGAATAAGCATAACTACAATTTTACATGCAGCCCTCTTGGCAAGAACAAAAATATATGTTATAAGAAACACAAATCAACGAGAGAGAGAGAGAGAGAGAGAGAGAGAGAGAGAGAGAGAGAGAGAGAGAGAGGATATGTGAGGCGGGGGTGAGCAGAGAGGGAGAGAGAGAGGGAGCGTGTGGTGTGTGTGTGTGTGTGAGGAAGCGCTTTGCTGCTGTCGGAAGTGTGCAAAATGATACTCTCATAATATAAAAAGGTGGGGTGGGGGAATATGGGATGGGAAGTAGGGGGAGGGGTTCGGATGGGAGGTAGGGGGTGCGGGATAAAACTATAAATGTTTTAGAAAGAATCGTAAATAACATAACGCTTACATGTAACAAAGTAACTTTCAAGTACAACATAGACATGTTTATAAGTATGACAATGAAGAAGTAGTACAATTGTGTTAAAGGAATGCTCTGTTGATACTGTGTGTCAAAGCTTAAGCATTGTCCATGAAAAGAATGCAGAAGTTCTTCCAAGTTTTCTTCTGAAGAAAAAATATTTGATGTGAATGAATTTGGGAGAAAAGTATGCATCCTTTTACAAGTGAAGAAAATATAATTAAGTGTGATCAGTTACCCACACATGCATTTAACAGTTTTAGAGAACTTTTTGACAGCATCAGTTCTGAAGGGGAACACAAAGGATTTTATTGGTCCACAATGATAGAGTAAAGAACTGGACAACTTAATAAAAAAATGAATGGGACTGTTTCATTTTAAGGTAGCATCTTCTTATCAGTAGGACTATTTGTCCTAGATATTATCCAAGCTGTTTCAAGGAGACTACAGTTTTCATCAACTGAAAGGAAGATGTTTAGATTTGTAGCTTACTGTGGTCTTTTTGCAGTTCTGTTGGTTGCTGTGTCTGCCATTTCATGAGTGGAGGTAGTAATGATGATAGTTATATTACTGATAGGAATAAATGGTAATGACGATGATCAAAATATGAAAATAATAAATAAAACAGGATTGCTACTACTTTTGGTGGTAATATGGCAATACAGTTATAGTGTGGGAGAAAGGAGAGTGTGTTAGAGGATTCTTAAACAGCATGGTTGCCATGGCAACGGTCTTAGTGGTGATGGCGATGGTGATGTTATTGGTAGTGATGGTTATATCAATGATAACAATCGTATTGATAATAATGATGATGATGGTAACAACTATAGCAATGGTAGTGGTAATCATTCTACTGATAATAAAAGCATAATACAGAAATATTAATAGCAATAATTTTGATAATAGTAATGAAAATAATAGTAGTAATTCAAGTACTAAGGGAATAGAAGAAAAAAAATATCGCCAAACAGGTGTTCAGCTTACCTCGACGCGCTCTCCCATCCCCACCTGGGACAGGCTGTATTTCTACTGTTTAAATGTGCAAAGTGAACACAGATTTAAATCTGATATTTTACCAAGCAAAAATTCTTCTTGCCAGCTGACCTTTTTAGGGGACGGTAGTGGACAGGGACACAAAAGACATCACAAAGCCGTTGGACATCATTCATTCAGACAACAGCCTGTCCCAGGGTGGGGATGGGAGAACGGGTCGAGGTAGGCTGAATGCCTGTTTGGGGAATTTTGCTTATTCCATGCATGGACAGGAGAACCTGTAATTCTACAGTTACGTCTTGAAATATCCTTGACCCCAGACAAAGGCAGAACGAAAATGATAATGATGCCTGTAAGGTAAGTAGAACTGTGCTTAAGAAAATGTGAGCGATGTTCAAGAAAACTAGAAACGCTGGCGTCAGCACTTACCCTTCTTCCCCTGAATATACTAAAGGGGGTCGGGGGAGGAGGGGCCGAGGGGAGGCAGAGAGGGCTGACCACCGCCTGTCCCCCATCCCTCCCAAATAATTAAGGAAAAAAACCGACATGCATTATGATGCACCTCCACTCCCTCCACTTCTGCAGGAATTGTTGATTCGATTTGATGTTGCCTCTGATGTGAGTCTTTCAGTCTGGCTTAATGCTGCTATTGTACAATTCCATCAAACCAATCTTTTCAAAAAGTTTAGAAAATGTGAACTATGTAAATAACTGATGTTCAGTCTGAAATGACTGACTGTGGAATATTGCTGCCAATGGACAGCAGTAACCTGATAGCAACGACTTCAAGAAATAGGCCCCAAGAATAAAAGAAATTCTTAGGGATAGTTTGCCTACAGAAAAGAGATGGCACAGTATAATTTTTTTTAAAATTTATTTATTTATTTATTTTTTTTTGTGATAGAAACAAAAAAACCGATGGCACGTGTTACACTGATTAAAAAAACAAAGGAAAGAGCGGAAAAATATGAGAACGTAAAATACGGAAAATACATCGTAAAGGGTAGACCCTTCGCTAGCAGCATATGGGAACCATCATAATCCCTCTTGAAGTCAGAACTATTCAAACTGCCTGCTCCGAGGTCCTTTGCCTGCTCATCAGGGAGATACGGCTGACTGTGTCTGTGCTCCCTTGGCATCAAATGGAGGTACACCACAGTCCATAGTTCTGTGGTGTTCTCACCACCGAGGGTTCAAAGAAAGAATCCAACAGCACCCAGAAACAGCCAGTGAAGGGTAGAAAAGTGAAACAAAAAGAAAGTATGATAAGTAAATAAATCGCTGAAAAACCATAATCATTAAATAAACGGCATAAAATGTAAGGTAAAATCTTTGAGCCTATGCTTGAGGATCCATTCAAGGAAGCAAGGGAGGTCAAAAGATGTCCAACAGTCCGAGTGGTCAACTCTGCTGTTTAATAATCCACGCATTGTCAGTCACGTAAATGCTGTCAGCAGCTAAGAACTGTGCAGAACAACCTTTACGTGGATCTCCTAAGAGATGTAATCTGCCACTGATTGACCAAACACAATATTATGCTGAACTATTTAGTAGTGGGAGAAAATGAGCACAGGCCAGCAATTCTTCCATTGTTATGTTAATGACTTGGCAAAAATCTATTCAACAAAAAAAGGAAATGTATATGTATTTATACATGTATATAATATATTTTTGATGTGATTTTTGCCATATATGTATGTATATATGTAATGTATATTTATTCATTTGTATACAAATATTTTTTTCTTTATAGGAAGATAGATAGATATCATTTGGTTAAATGACTGCAGAAACGTTATGAATTACAATGGAGGAACGTGATAGTAGACAGACAGATAGATAGATACACAGACAGACAGACAGATATGCATCCGTTCATGTATACATACACATGTACGTACATAAATAGATACATATATGCATATCCTAAATGACAAATACAATCCCCATAAGCAGCCAGCACCACACTACTCCAATGGACATGATTTGCTGCACCAGTTAGAAGGTTGGATCACACAGAGAATGAAAAAGGGAGTCCAGTGCCTGCTGTAGAATCGTTTCTTTTGTTTCATTTTTTCATTTCGTTTCTTCCATTTCCAGTTGTTCACCAGCTCTGGAGGGCTTCTTCAGGATCTGTCTCTCATGTTTTAGAACGTCTTGATATCAAAATGACTCTTTCTGCCTCTGACTCCTCAGTGAAACAAGACTACTTCTCTGCCTGAGATTCACAGACTCCATATATATTGCTCACTTCCTGCTAACTGGGAACTCCAAACGTGTGGAGAAACAGTTGGAAAAAAAAAAATGAAAAAAAGAAAGAAAACTCTGATAAGCAGAATTTCAAGAACAAAGCCTACCTCAGGTCAAAGTGTCTAAGAATAACAAGAATTCTCCATGTTATCTAGGTATAGAAACAGTCATATTTGAACTACTCTCTTTCTCTCTCTCTCTCTCTCTCTCTCTCTCTCTCTCTCTCCATACATAGATGTGCTCTCTCTCTCTCTCTCTCTCTCTCTCCCATACACATGTGTGTGTGTGTGTGCACGCGTGCGTGCTTGCATGCATGCGTGCGTGCGTGCTTGCGCGTGTGTGCTGTGTGTGTGTGTGTGTGTGTGTGTGTGTGTGTGTGTGTGTGTGTGGTGTGTGTGGACTGTAACAGGTTCTGTGGACCAGCCAGCACGGTTGACATCCCCACAGCTGGCCATCCACGCAAGGTGCTGAGGGCCTTCGGAGAGGCTGTGGCTGAAACTGCCCTGCGCTTCGTCTCCCTCGTCCTCACGCTCCAGCAGGTGGCTCTGCTCAACAGGCAGCCAGAGCCACAATACCTGTACCTGCAGGGTCCGCCAGGCACCGGGAAAACCGTGGTGCTGGTACTGAAGGCCCTGCAGTGGCTGATGAAGGGGAAAAGGGTGATTGTTATTAGTCAGTTTGCCTGTACAGCCCTGACCATCTTGGTGGAGGAGCAGCTGGCCCGCATGCTGGGGACAGCAGCAACACCAGCTGGAAGCATCCAGCGTCACAGCTGGGACATGCGTGACATCAACAAAGATGTTTCCGGCCTGGTGCAGCTGCTGGGGCCTGGCAATCCTGAGGCCTTCATCCTCTTTGATGAGGTTCCTAGGGACAGGTCAGTTTTTGACTTAGGTCACATGTGTGTCTGTGTCTGTCTGTGTGTGTGCGTGTATTTGCGTGTGTGTGACAAAAGGACAAAACAGAGCTGTTACAGGATGCCCCCCCCCCCCCCCCTCCCCCCCCGTCTCTCCCAAGTCGCCTCCTTCCGCCTTCTCACCTGCCTCCCATTCCCACCTCATCCCAGCTGGTCCAGATGAACACAAATAGACAACACACCAATCAAATATAGAATCTGTTCTCTTTGTTGGAGATACCCCTCTTTATTTGAACACTTTCATCAACTCGCGCAAATGGAAAACAAACAAGTGAATAAATGAACACAGTGATAAACAAATGAATGGATAAGTAAAATAAATAATAATGATAAAGATAATAATTATTATCATTATTGTTATTATTATCATTATCATTATGACTAATATTATCATATAAAGGAAAAGATGCTCCCAGGATTCACCGAAAGGGGGAGAGAATGATGAATCCATCGGTGCTCAACCAATCACGACTGCAAATCCCAAACGGACTATGAACATGGACCAAATGGAATATCCATGTGTCTGTGGAAAGCGTTTCGCTACCACCCGTGGCATGAAGATCCACAGAACAAAGATGGGATGTGTGAAGACTCATCTGAATGAGCAGCAGCGCACGGCATCAGCAGATAAGACGTCGGAAGACCAAGGCCAGGATTTAAACCACAGTGCCAAGGACATCCACGCTGTTGGTTCGGATGAGGAATTTGCACAGGCCCTCGATGCCAGGCGCCTGAAACTCAACCTGCCACGAGCAAACGAAACTGAAGATTGGGAGAAACTGGATGCAAAAATCGTCCAAAGACTCGATGCACTGATAGGGAAAAGCACCCTGGAACACAAACTAGCCACATATGGGGACATTGTGTATGCCACATGTAGAGACGCCTATGGAGCAAAACTACCCAAAGAGAAAACACCTCCAAAGAAATCCAGACGCCAAGAAAAGATGGACAAGATCAGGGTCCAAAAGAAAAACCTCAAGATGCAAATGAAGACCGCACTGCCAGCTGAAAAACAAGGCTTGGAAAAACTGTGGAAAGACCTGAAAGAAAAACACAGCGCCCTCAGCAAAGCGGAATCTGCGAGGAAGAGGAAGAGCAAAAAGAAGAAGACACAAGAGCGCTTCTTCAGAGACCCCTTCCAGTTTGCCAGAACACTGTTTGAGCAGCCAAAATCTGGGACCCTAAGTGTGGACAAAGGAGTTCTTGAGCAGCATCTGAGGAAAACATACTCTGACCCACAGAGCAAAGCACCACTCGACATTCAAGATCTGGTGTGGCCAACCAACCCTGAGGAACAGTTCAATGGCAAGCCTCCAACGCTGGCGGAAATCAAGAAGGTGGTCGACAAAGCCAGAGCCAAATCATCACCAGGGCCAAACGGAATACCTTACCAGCTTTACAAGAAATGTCCCAAGGTGCTGGAGTGGCTCCACAGGCTGCTGCGATCGGCTTGGAGAAACCAGAAGATCAGCGGCCAGTGGATGACGGCAGATGGTGTGTACATCCCCAAAGAGCAAAACTCAAGTGACATCAGCCAGTTCAGGCCAATATCACTACTGAACGTCGAAGGGAAAATCTTCATCTCTGTCATGGCAGCAAGGCTGACCAAGTACCTGATGGAAAACAAGTACTTGGATGTGTCAGTCCAGAAAGATGGCATCCCAGGCGTGGCTGGCTGTGTAGAACACGCCACAATGATCTGGGACGCAATCCAAAAAGCAAAAACAGAAAAGAGAGACCTGGACGTAGTGTGGCTTGATCTGGCAAACGCATATGGATCTGTGCCCCATGAGATGATACAGTCGGCTCTTGAGATGTACCATGTGCCAAAGAACATCCGCGACATGCTCAAGAAGTACTTCAGTGGCTTCTCAATGCGGTTCTCTGCCAAGGAGTACACAACAGACTGGATCAACTTGGAAGTGGGTATTGCAATGGGCTGTGCAATTTGCCCAGTACTGTTCGTGCTGGCAATGGAACTCATCTTGAAAGCAGCAACAAACAACGCGAGACAAACAGACCTTGGCGATGGATACAAGATGCCTCCTCTCAAGGTCTTCATGGATGACACTACAGTGATTTCATCCAGAGAAGACGAGACACGTCATGTGCTGGAGAGGCTGGACGACATAGTTGCCTCATCCAGAATGAAGTTCAAGCCAAAGAAATCACGGAGTCTCTCACTGAGGAAAGGAAAAGTGGCCGGATCTATGGTCTTCAGTGTTGCCAACCAGGCCATTCCAACAGTCACAGAAGAACCAGTCAAGAGCCTTGGAAGATGGTATGATGATACGCTGAAAGACACACAAAGAGCAAAAGAAATCAAGCAGATGGCGGAGGAAGGCTTGGAGACCATTGACCAGTGTGGGTTCCCTGGCAAGTACAAGGTCTGGTGTCTGCAGTTCATGCTGATACCAAAGCTCCTGTGGCCTCCGATGATATACGACATCTGCACCAGCATAGTGGAGGCAATGGAAGCCAAAATCAACAAGTTCACAAGGAAATGGCTTGGTGTCCCACCCTGTCTGACTGACATAGCGCTGTACTGTCGCCAAACAAAGCTGAAACTACCACTGAAATCCATCCTGGAGGAATACAAAGCAGGGAAGATCAGACTTCAAAGCATGCTGGAGGACTCAGGAGACAAGGTGGTAGAAGCAATCAAGCCCCAGCTGAAGACAGGCAGAAAATGGAAAGTTCAAGAGGCGATGGATTCTGCAAAAGAAAGTCTCAAGATCAGAGAAATAACAGGACACACACAGACCAACAGACAAGGACTGGGGGTGACCAAAACTGAATGGTGGTCAAAGGCCAAAGGAAAAGCCAAAAGAGACATGATGATTCAGGAGATGAGAAAAGAAGAAGACCAAAAAAGACTCCAAAAAGCAGTCCAGCAGAGCCAGCAAGGGCAATGGACAACGTGGGAGAATGCACTCCAAAGAAGTCTCACTTGGAATGACATTTGGCGCATGGCCCCTCTCAGGATCAGCTTCATTCTCAGATCTGCATGACCTTCTGCCCTCAAATGCAAACCTGGTGAAGTGGGGGAAAACAGATGATCCTGCATGCCCCCTCTGCCATGAAAAACAAACAGTGGAGCATGTCCTAAGCTCATGTAAAGTAGCCCTGGCTCAAGGAAGATACACATGGAGGCACAACCAAGTGCTCAAAGAGATTGTACAAGTAGTCTGGGCTAGTACCAACACCACAAAAGGGAAAATCAGGACTCCAAAAGCACCCGCAACATTCTTCACGGCAGGAGGCAGCAAATCATGGCCAAGAACAACAGTGCCACTTGAAACATGCAGGCAGAGTCTGCTGGACGGGGCAGATGACTGGGAGTGCACTGCAGACCTCCCAGAATGGAAGAGTCACCCAGAGATCATCAGCAAGAATGGCATGAGACCAGACATAGTAGTCCACTCTAAGTCAACCAAGCAGCTGATCATGATCGAGCTCACGGTGCCATATGAGAACAGAATGGAGGCAGCTCAAATCTACAAGACTGAAAAGTATGCTGATCTGGCAAACAGCCTGAGGAGAGAAGGCTATCAGGTCAAAGTCCTCACTGCAGAAATTGGAGCTAGAGGGTTTGTAGGAACGTCTGCATACAGCCTCATGAAACAGCTCTCAGTTGCAGGGAGGGAAAAAACCAGAGCCCTGAAAGCAATGGCAGAAGCGGCAGAGAGGTGTTCAAGCTGGATCTGGTCAAGGAGGAACAAAAGTGAACTTCATAAGGCTTAATTTCCCTACAAATATCAGGTGTCCCTGTGGCTCAGTGGTTAAAGCGCGAGTCATTAAGTGGAAAATGAGCATGTCCAGAGGGTCATGGGTTCGAATCCCAGCCATGGCTCGTCCCAAGATGGGAAAAAAAAAAAGGGGGGCAGCAGAGGGACATCCGGAGTCATGAACCGGGTGTGGCCCAACCCCCCTAGAGTGTCAGGAGATAAGGGCCAAAACACTTGCTTGAAGGGGGCTTCTCTTCTGAGGACTCTCTGCTGCCACGCTCTTCACGAGTTTCTTTCTACTTATTATTATTATAAAAATAATACTAATAATAATAATTATTACTGTTAACATTATTATTATTATCACTATTATTATCATCATCATCATTATTATTATTATCATCATTTATGGCACGTAATCTTGCGTAGCCCTAAGCGCCAACAATACAGAAAAGAATAAAGAAAACATAAATAAACCAATGAGAAATAAAGAAAGGAGGGAACTAAGGGAAAAAAGTCAAGAAAGGAATGAACAAATCAATTAATTAATTAATATGAAGCTGGTATGTTTGTAGACCTTCTGCAGTATACGCACTGAATGGGGACTACAAAAAAATCTAAAGAGAGATAACCACAGATTTTGCTGATGACGTAGGCAGCACACAGTTGTTTCCCATATTTCACAGGACTACCTCCGTATTAACTGCGTGTTGTTACATGCGCGCTGTTGTTTTCTGTATCCAGAATAGTACAGTGCACTGGAATATTTTATATTGTGTTTTATATCAAAATAGTGTTAATTCATGTTAGTGTTTTATAGAATTACAATGTGTTGTATTTCAATGTACTGTATTGTTGTCACAAGAAGTTTCGCTTGGGCCATTCTCCCCCGGCAGACTGGCAAATTTCTCTGATGCCGCCATTTATCATGCCTGCGTGGGTGTAGGGGTTCAGCTTTTAGTACAGTTTTTGCCCCAGCACCCTGATCCGAAATCCCCGGGAAAAAAAAAAAAAAAAAAAAAAAAATCGACATTTGAGACTCAAACATGTTGTCTTCAGTTGCTGAAAGCAAAACACATTCCTATCATTTGACGCAGAATTCACCGATAATTTTCTGTCACAAAAATTGCATTAGATTTGCAAGATTCTGACATAAGTGAAAACTCATTCTCTCGACGTCATTTGCATGGGTGCACCTTTCCCCCGCTTCCTGACCACCCCCACCCCCCCTCCTCCCCCGAAACTCCACCCCACCCCTCTTCCTCCCCTACCATGCACTGTTCTTTCCCCCCGTCCTCCCCACACAGAATCAGAATGAAACACATCACAACTGGTTATTACAGTGGAGGGTTCAAGGCTTCATACAAATATATGATGGGCAACTCGCATCCCTTCTCTCACCACACCGCCCCACACACGCACACACACACACACACACACACACACACACACACACACACACTTACTCGTGATTGCTATGTAATATCACTAAAATCTGTGTGAAGACGGTGAATAGACTGTTCTATTCTAAAACACCATTCGTTAGAGCTATTTTCCAGAGAAACAGGCGTGCCCAATACTGTTCAATGCATTCATTAATGACCTTCCAACTTACGTGCAGACGACGATTCTTCTAATTCGATCACAAACGCCAGCACCAAATTTTCATGCCTGTTAGATGCACATGACATCATAGTTCTCTTCATCTACAAAGCTTGCTTACAAAATAAGTTCATTAAACTGCATTTGTATAGCAATGAATTGGGATTTCAGTATTAATTTTACCAAAATATGATCCCAAAATACCTCTTGTATTCAAATATCGGTGAAATATCATACAGATCACAAACCAGTACAGATTTTGTGAGGTCATTTTTCGTAAAATGGCGCAAGTGCTCAAGAGCATTTTGTAAAGTAAGCAGACAAAGCACTGCACACCCTGAGATTAACAAGAAAAGGTTCAAAACTGAAATCAGACGTAATGATTCACCTCAGTAGGCTAATATGCTGATCACACCAGTGTCCATTCAATGGAGCTGACATGTGGTTCCCTTCTACAGAGCTCGACATGAGCAGCGCAGCTCTCGTATTCCAACCCTTTTCTACAGAGTTTCTCTCTAGCACCACCACCACCACCACTTCCAGCCCCTCCCCTCCCCCCCCCCTCCCCACACACACACATGCAAACAGACACAAGTCTGCAGTGTTAAAGGTGTGCTTAAAATGCAGTGAATCTTCCTGTCTCAGTGGAACATGGTTTATGCATAATCAGGTTAAAAACTGTACGCAACTGAGTTTCTGGTTACACATAACAAAAGCAAACAACAAATCACACCTCTAACAGGCATTTAAAAGCATACTTGAAATTGTAGAAACATCCGACACTTCATTGCTAGAATGTAACCGAAATGTTCCACATAAAATGAAAATGATTCATACCTAGAGGGAACACAATACGCCATGAAAAAGGAATCAGATTCTAAGTAGACAGATATCCGGTAACAATAAAAAGGCAGTGCTTTGAGAATACATTATTTCAAAGAGTTCACCGGAAACTACCAACTATAAAGTAAACGCGCAACTTTTTGAACGAAGACATCGCTACAGTGGTCACGATCCACAAACAGAAAAGAAGAGATACACAGACATCAGAAAAATGGTCAGTAGACATATTCTCTGGGTTCTGGACAGCTACTCCATCAAGATATACCAGACCCAGACTTGTGCAAACAATGCTCAAGTGACGTGCTCTGCTGTAATGCTCTACAAAGCCTTGCTGTAAAATATGTCCATGATTCCATGAACATGAAATGACTATAATGGTCCATATACGGGGTCAGTATAAACTGTGGTTAGAGCAAAATACATGGTCTCTTTTTGTATTATTTGCTATTAACATGTTGTGTCTGTAGTTCATGGCAATTAAACTGTAGGTTACACACACACACACACACGCACACGCACACGCACACACAGACACACACACACATGCACACACACACACACACACACACACACACACACACACACATGCACAGACAAACACACACATGTGCATGCACGCATGCATGCACAGTGGAGTACACACACACACACACACACACACACACACACACACACACACACACACACGCACAGAGAAACACACACACATATGTGCGCATGCACGCATGCATGTACAGTGGAGTACACACACACACACGCACACACACACACACTCGCACACACACTTGCTCGCGCGTGCGCGCACACACACACACACACACACACATACACGCACCACACACACACACACACACACACGCACGCACGCACGCACGCACGCACGCCGCACGCGCGCGCGTGCGCACACATGCACACACACACACATGCGCACGCATGCACACACAAACACACACACACATAAAAGTTTTTAAAATGGCAAACTTCGAATCAGAATGTTGATAAAATGTACAGATGCTGAATATCTTATGATGTACTTCACTGTGATATTTAGAATTTAGTCATTGACAATGTTTGTAATAAATTATTGAAACAACAACAAAGACAAGAAAAGCGTTCGCTTGATACATTGGTGATCCCATATATGTAATATGTCTGACGATCATATATGTAATATGTCTGACGATTGATACATTGGTGATCCCATGTATGTAATATGTCTGACGATTGATACATTGGTGATCCCATGTATGTAATATGTCTGACGATCATATATGTAATATGTCTGACGATTGATACATTGGTGATCCCATGTATGTAATATGTCTGACGATCATATATGTAATATGTCTGACGATTGATACATTGGTGATCCCATGTATGTAATATGTCTGACGATTGATACATTGGTGATCCCATGTATGTAATATGTCTGACGATCATATATGTAATATGTCTGACGATTGATACATTGGTGATCCCATGTATGTAATATGTCTGACGATTGATACATTGGTGATCCCATGTATGTAATATGTCTGACGATCATATATGTAATATGTCTGACGATTGATACATTGGTGATCCCATGTATGTAATATGTCTGACGATTGATACATTGGTGATCCCATGTATGTAATATGTCTGACGATTGATACATTGGTGATCCCATGTATGTAATATGTCTGACGATTGATACATTGGTGATCGCATGTATGTAATATGTCTGACGATTGATACATTGGTGATCCCATGTATGTAATATGTCTGACGATTGATACATTGGTGATCCCATGTATGTAATATGTCTGACGATCATGTATGTAATATGTCTGACGATCATGTATGTAATATGTCTGACGATCATATATGTAATATGTCTGACGATCATATATGTAATATGTCTGACGATATATGTATATGTCTGACGATCATGTATTAAATGTCTGACGATCATGTATGTAATATGTCTGACGATCATATATGTAATATGTCTGACGATCAAAATCCTTTTTGTGTGTAGGTTAAAGCTGAATGCTTCCAAGCCGGATTCAGTGAAATGGAATGTGTTTGAAGAGCAGTCGGAAACTTACCCCATAGCTCTTCTTTTTCCATTGTCTTTATTTTGTGGTTTACCCCATATCTCTTTTTCCATTGTCTTTATTTTGTGGTTTACCCCATATCTCTTTTTCCATTGTCTTTATTTTGTGGTTTACCCCATATCTCTTTTTCCATTGTCTTTATTTTGTGGTTTACCCCATATCTCTTTTTCCATTGTCTTTATTTTGTGGTTTACCCCATATCTCTTTTTCAGTTGTCTTTATTTTGTGGTTTACCCCATATCTCTTTTTCAATTGTCTTTATTTCATGGAACATCATCAGCTTGGTTTCATTAGAATTTTTTTTTTTTTTTTTTAAATCAGAATACTTCAACGTTTTAAATACAACTCGCACTTTCCCTCTCTTGTTTCATATATTGTTTCAATCACTTCGCATAAATTCTGCCCAATGCTTATGACTTTTTCCCCATGTCTTTTCGTTTTATCTGTTGTTCTTTAAGGTAAACATACTAATTTGTCCTTATATACTCTTGCACATCTACATCATCAAGCACCCCCCCCCCCCCCCCCCCCTAACATTGTCCCCCACCCGACCACCTCCTCCATCGCCCCACACCCATCCCCCTCTCATTTACATTTGAATTATGACAATGCATCCACCCTCACAATTTTCACCATTTCACGCACACACATGCACGCTGATAACCACACTTGCAAGCACGCATGCATAAGCATATATGCGCACACATACACGCACACGCGAGCGCGCACACACACACACACACACACTACTACTACTACTACTACTACTACTACTACTACTACTTACCACTACTAACTACTACCACTACTACTACTACTACCACTACTACTACTACTACTACCTCTACTATTACTACTACTATTGACCTCTACAAGTACTACCACTACAACTACCACTGCTACTACTACCACTACTACTACTCTTACTACTACTACTACAACAACTACTACTCTTACCACTGCCACTACTACTACTACTACTACCACCACCACCACCACCACTACCACTACCACTACACTACTACTACTACTACCACCACCACCACTACTACTACTACTACTACTCTTACTTCTGCCACGACGACGACGACCACCACCACCACCACCACCACCACTACTAGTGCTACTACTACTACTACTACTACAACCACCACCACACCACCACCACCACCACCACCACCACCACCACCACTACTATTCCAATACACAAGGAGGAGGTGGAATATTCTGAAGGTGTGCTATAAATGCGCTGCTCCTATTTCCGATCTAAATGGTGAATTGAAAGAGAAAGAGGGAAACACGAGGCAGAGACTACTGCTGGTACTAACACCACTACTGCTACCACAGCTGCTGCTGCTACTGCTACTGTTGCTGCTACTGTTGCTGCTACTGCCACTGCTGCTGCTACTACTTCTGCTAATATCACAACTACATAAATGATAGCCCTGTGTATGAAGAATTAAAAAAGAAAATGAAGACATGTGACTATAGACTATGTGTTGTAGATCTATATATCATGTTTTAGATCTACACGGAGTTTACGGGACCTACACCTGACTTTGTATCCTGTGTCACAGTGACAAGTTCTTCCAGTGCCTGACAGCTGTCCAGCACCGACTGCCCTCAGTCCGTGTGTGGGCAGCGTCAGTGCACATAAGGGACAACGACCCCACACGTCCCCCTCCATCCTGGCTGGAGATCTGCACAGTCACCGAACCTCTTCGGTCTCCACCTGAAGTCACCAGACAGGTGGAGGAGTCAGATGCAGTGAGACATGGCTTATTCACCACCCCCCAGTACAGCGCCCCAGCACTACCTCTCCCCACAGAGGGACCACCAGTCCGGAGGCTTCGTCACAGGCGTCAGGCAGGTCACAGCGGGGGTGGGCCCTGGCAGTGTGCCCTGTGTGCCGACACCATTGGTCAACTCCTGTCCGATCTGCGTGTGGGACAGCCAGGTAGGAACTGTTCTACCTCATGATCATCATCATCACCATCATCATCATCATTATCATCAGCAGCAGCAGCAGCAGCAGCAGTATAGTCATACTGGTGATGACATGGGATCTGATTTAGATCTAATTCTGTACAATGTACAAGTGCTGACAGAGAAATAGATCTGGATCTCCTCCTCTGATTTACATTCATTTCTTGTACACAATGGATGGTTCTCTGTGTGTTTGTGTGTGTGTGTGTCTGTATGTTTGTCTGTCTGTCTGTGTTTCTGTCTGTCTGTCTGTCAGTGTCTGTGTGTCAGTCTGTTTGTCTGTCTGTCTATTTGTCTGTCTGTCAGTGTGTCTGTGTGCATCAGACCAGCCAGGGGTGGAGGTGTACAGACGTCATGTCATCATGATCATGCTGTTTTCAGGTGCCCCCCAGTACAGGGACACCTGGATTCTCTGTTCTCACCTTCCTGATGCACGTGATGCTGAGGTCGTTGTACGTCGTCTGAGTGGCCCTCACGGTGTACCAGTCAGGGCGGTGCCATGTCCCCCCAGTGCCGCTGATGCCCGTGATCTGGCCCTGGCCCTCACTGACCAGGTCATCGTCACAGACTACAACAATGTCCAGGGGATGGAGAGGACGGTGGTCATAGTGCTGAGAGGGTTTGGTATTGTTGATGACTGTCTGTCAGTGTCCAGGTCCACCAGTTTTCTGTGTGTCATTGACTGACACCACCACAGGGACAGCCTGTCACCATGTGTCACACCCCCACCCCTCATCACCAACGGCTTCATGTTTCTCCCCCCCCCCCCCCTCACCCCCCACCCCTCCCTGCTCTTCATCTTTCTGTTCTTCTTTCTTTCCGTTCCGTCTTTCCTTTCCTCCTCCCTTTCTTTCTTCTTTCCTTTGTTCCTGTCTTTCGCTCCATCGTCACCTCTTTGTTCACTCTTTTCTTCATTCCCTTTGTCCTTTCCTCGTTTATTTTGTCCGTCTGTTCTTCTTCAGTGACATTCGCTTTCATTCATTCCTTCTTCCCGTCTGCATTCTTTCTTTCTCTCTGTCTGCCTTTCTTTCTTATTGTGACGTCATTTACACAGTGACGTCAAACACTGAGCTCTGTGTGACACGGAGAGCGCGTCTGCGGTATTTTGAACACACTGTACAGAACTCAAGAAGCCAACCTGTTTATTTTCTTCTTTTTTTGTTGTTGTAATTCTGTCTGTCTTTCTGTCTGTCTGTCTGTCAGTCAGTCAGCCTGTCTATCTGTCTGTCTGTCTATCTGTCTGTCTGTCAGTCTGTCTTTCCTTTAAAAAACATTTTGTATATATGTACTTATGTACCCTGAGAGAGCTCTGTTTACTGTGCATTTACCAATGTTGATCCTTGCGTATAAAAGCTCTCTCTCTCTTTCTCTGTGTGTGTGTGTGTGTGTGTGTGTGTGTGTGTGTGTGGTGTGTGTGTGTGCGTGTGTGTGTGTGTGTGCGCGCGCGCGTGCGCGCGCTTATTTGTGCGCGTGTTTGCAGGGCAGTATCAAAGAACCAGGAGTGGAAGAATTTGTATTCCACCAGATTACATTTGTACTTCCTCGAAAGTGCGCATATAGGCCTATCTATGTATGTCAGTTACTGTAATGTGTTTGTATGCTCTTAATCATTATGGTGAGTTAGTTTTTGCCGGGCCAATATTATTTCACCTGGTACTTGGTGCAAAAGAGTTTTTGAATTTGACATTGATTCATTTGTGCCTTTTGATCAAGAGTTTTTGAATTTGACATTGATTCATTTGTGCCTTTTGATCAAGAGTTTTTGAATTTGACATTGATTCATTTGAGCCTTTTGATCAAGAGTTTTTGAATTTGACATTGATTCATTTGTGCCTTTTGATCAAGAGTTCCGTTGTTTTTTTCTCTTTTCTCCTTCCTCTTCTTCTTGTCTTATATGAATGTAGTCTTTGGAAGAAAAAAAAAGCTGTTTGTTACAAACAGTTCGGGTTTCCGTTCCCTTTCTATATTTCATTGTTTATTATTGCGTATTATATTTGTACTTGGCTGCTATTTCCTTGTTTTCCTCTTTTGTTTTGTTACTGTACCATGCAAGTAACACGTAACGAGTGGCCATCTGCTGATGGCCTACGAGTAGGTTTTTTGAATGTTTGTCATTTACAAAATAAGCTTAATGATGTATCTGATATTCTTTTCAATCATGGTAAAAGCTTCCACATGTTCGGCTTTTCGGAAACAAGGTTATCTCACCACATGTCCGACTCAGAACTAACAATACCAGGTTATAATGTAGTACGCAAAGACCCATCCAAATTTAGAGAAACGGGTCTTATTATATATATTCATCAAAGTTTAAACTTTAAGCAAATCTCTTCTCTAGAAAAATACCAAGTAGAATCGTTATGGATCGCATTACAGCTGAAAAAATCGAAACCTATTCTTTTAAGCTTTATATATAGAAACCCGGCGGAGTGAACTGATTGGATAGATGAATTCTCTTTAATGATGGAGGAAGCATCCTTATTCTCTTATGAAAATATATTACTAGGTGATTTCAATATTGATTTACTAAAATCGAACAAATCTTGGACAGAAACTTACAATTCATTTAACCTCGACCAACTAATAGACAAACCAACAAGAGTCACCGCTACCTCCCAAACACTTATTGACCATATATATACTTCTTCAGTTAACACCATGATAGAAATATGCTCACCGACGTTCGGTTGTAGCGACCATTCTCCAGTGTGTTTTACGTGGTCCAAGCGAGGAGTTAAAGTTCCAAAAAATTTCCACAAGATAATTACCTACAGAAACTTTTCAAAATTTGACAATGACTCCTTTCAGCGGGATTTAATGAACTCATTCCTTTCCACGGTCTATCAATGCACAGACCCCGACGAGGCTTTAGAAGTCTGGTATCATAGTTTCCTTAATGTTTATAATAAGCATGCCCCATTTAAAACAATGCGTGTTAGTAACAATCCTAAAAAACCCTGGATAACTAAAGATATAGACACCGCTACCGACTTAAGAGAGTCGCTGTTAGTGTCAGGGAGTCGAGATTCCTATAAAAACAAAGAAACTTAGTCAATTACCTAAAACGATCGTCAAAGAAAAAGTATTTTCAATATCTTATTTCTTCCAAAGCAGGTAACAGATCTATTTGGAAAGCGATAAACGAGCTTACTAATAAAAATGTTAAAGGTCATACAACCTCGCCAAAAGATTTATCATCTGATGTCTTGAATTCACATTTTTGTGACATAGCTAACTCAACAATAAAAAATAAACAGAACGTCAGAAAATAAATTGGATATTCTTCAGGACTTTTGCAATTCTAGAAATATATCCTCTCTTTCAAATATACCATTTATGGGTGTGCATGAAGTGTATAAATCTTTTAGTAACCTAAAACAAAGTAACACAAGTGGTCTTGATGGCATTGATGGGAAAATCTTGAAATTGTCAGCCCCAGTAATCGCCGAAACGCTTACCTACATCTACAACCTATGCCTTGCAAAAAATTATATTCCAAAAGCTTTTAAAGTTGCTAAAGTTATACCCATCTATAAATCAGGTGACTATGCTGATCCCTCAAATTATAGACCCATCTCCATTTTGTCTATACTCTCTAAACCTTTGGAAGATCACATAAACAAACACATTCTTAATCATTTCAACTCCTTCGGTCTGTTTCATCCAAACCAGTCCGGATTCAGGGCCAACCATTCTTGCCACACAGCATTAACTAATCTTGTTGACCAGTGGCTTACTAACATAAACAATAATAAAATCACAGGTGTTCTAGTAGTAGACTTTATGAAAGCATTTGATGTCATCGACCACAGTCTTCTACTTGAGAAATTAAAGATCTATGGCCTAATTGACAACGCTTTGGAACTTCTATCTTCATTTCTCTCAGACAGGAAACAGTGCCTTTCGGTAAATAGATCAAATTCTTCCATTCTACCTGTTAAGTACGGCGTCCCTCAAGGCTCAGTCCTTGGGCCAATACTATTTTCTATATATATAAATGATCTACCTCTGTTTTTTTACAACTTTATGTGAGATGTTTGCTGATGATACCACTATCCACACCTGTCACGATAGATTAGATAGCATTTTTATCTCCTTACAAGAAAGTATCAACAAGTTATCTGAATGGTCTGAACTTAATCATATGCGACTCCACCCCCAAAAAACTAAATATTTATTAATTACTACCAGACAAAAACGTCAAAATCTTTCTTGTAGCAATCATTACCTTTGTATTAATGGCGAAAATCTCGAGGA
>CM065747.1:13606694-13674194 GCA_033310375.1 Conus canariensis | reverse complement strand
GTCAGGGAAAGGTAAAAGAGTGGGCAGTGTCTGTCAGGGAAAGGAGACAGAGTGGACAGTGTCTGTCAGGGAAAGGAGACAGAGTGGACAGTGTCTGTCAGGGAAAGGACACAGAGTGGACAGTGTCTGTCAGGGAAAGGAGAACACAGTGTCTATCAGGGAAAGGAGAAGGAGAACACAGTGCTGCAAAGGATGATTTCAGATGACATCCTACCTTTTACATCATTGACCTTTGTCAGTCGGATCACGGGTCTGAATTTGATACGCGACAATTAAACTCTTCATCACTGTTGAAACAGTGTAATCTATGAAGAGAGTAAACTGCTGTAGGTCGATGTTGATCCAGACAGATAAGAAAATTCATATTTTCTCCAGGTTACGTGTGGATCTAGTCTGATTGGTTGTGTGGAAATGCAATAGAATAAGACGAATGTTAACTAAAGAAATGGTAGACTAAAGAAAGATGGTTATAAACATTTCCTGACAACCATAAAACAAGGCAAACCGTAATAAATGGCTTTCCTTTATATTCAGATTGATTCGCGCTTGTGAACGATGGGGTTGATGAAGATCCAATGGAAAAAGTGACAACTTGCTGGGCTGTTGACGTGAATATACAAACAATGTAGGATAGCCGTCCTTCAGCTCAACAATACTAGAGCATTGCTATAATCCACAATCACCCTTTCACAATAACAACTAGCTGTCTATCAGCACAATACACAGACTCAGCACCATAAATCCTCGACAAAACCACAATGCTCTTGTAAAGCGCAATCAGAAAACGTTCTTTAAAAGATCAAACCGTCCTTCGAATGAGCACAACCGATCACCTGTCCATCTGGTAAAATAATGATATTCACAACACGTCTTTGGTAGAAAGAAACTCGTGGAGAGCGTGGCAGCAGAGAGTCCTCAGAAGAGAAGCCCCCTTCAAGCAAGTGTTTCGGCCCTTATCTCCTGACACTCTAGGGGGGTTGGGCCACACCCGGTTCATGACTCCGGATGTCCCTCTGCTGCCCCTTTTTTTTTTTTTTTTTTTTTTTCCCATCTTGGGACGAGCCATGGCTGGGATTCGAACCCATGACCCTCTGGACATGCTCATTTTCCACTTAATGACTCGCGCTTTAACCACTGAGCCACAGGGACACCTGATATTTGTAGGGAAATTAAGCCTTATGAAGTTCACTTTTGTTCCTCCTTGACCAGATCCAGCTTGAACACCTCTCTGCCGCTTCTGCCATTGCTTTCAGGGCTCTGGTTTTTTCCTTCCCTGCAACTGAGAGCTGTTTCATGAGGCTGTATGCAGACGTTCCTACAAACCCCCTAGCTCCAATTTCTGCAGTGAGGACTTTGACCTGATAGCCTTCTCTCCTCAGGCTGTTTGCCAGATCAGCATACTTTTCAGTCTTGTAGATTTGAGCTGCCTCCATTCTGTTCTCATATGGCACCGTGAGCTCGATCATGATCAGCTGCTTGGTTGACTGAGAGTGGACTACTATGTCTGGTCTCATGCCACTCTTGCTGATGATCTCTGGGTGACTCTTCCATTCTGGGAGGTCTGCAGTGCACTCCCAGTCATCTGCCCCATCCAGCAGACTCTGCCTGCATGTTTCGAGTGGCACTGTTGTTCTTGGCCATGATTTGCTGCCTCCTGCCGTGAAGAATGTTGCGGGTGCTTTTGGAGTCCTGATTTTCCCTTTTGTGGTGTTGGTACTAGCCCAGACTACTTGTACAATCTCTTTGAGCACTTGGTTGTGCCTCCATGTGTACCTTCCTTGAGCCAGGGCTACTTTACATGAGCTTAGGACATGCTCCACTGTTTGTTTTTCATGGCAGAGGGGGCATGCAGGATCGTCTGTTTTCCCCCACTTCACCAGGTTTGCATTTGAGGGCAGAAGGTCATATGCAGATCTGAGAATGAAGCTGATCCTGAGAGGGGCCATGTGCCAAATGTCATTCCAAGTGAGACTTCTTTGGAGTGCATTCTCCCACGTTGTCCATTGCCCTTGCTGGCTCTGCTGGACTGCTTTTTGGAGTCTTTTTTGGTCTTCTTCTTTTCTCATCTCCTGAATCATAATGTCTCTTTTGGCTTTTCCTTTGGCCTTTGACCACCATTCAGTTTTGGTCACCCCCAGTCCTTGTCTGTTGGTCTGTGTGTGTCCTGTTATTTCTCTGATCTTGAGACTTTCTTTTGCAGAATCCATCGCCTCTTGAACTTTCCATTTTCTGCCTGTCTTCTTTGATATCTAATTCCACCATGCAGGGACACTTAGTTGACGACACAATATGTTGAATACAAGATGATATCTAAATCCACCATGCAGGGATACTCTTAGTTGACGACACAATATGCTGAATACAAGATGATATCTAAATCCGCCATGCAGGGATACTCTTAGTTGACGACACAATATGCTGAATACAAGATGATATCCGGCCCACATCAGCATCACAAATCACAGGAAATAACAATACCTCTCAAAAAAACCTCAACCATGTAGTCTACAGACAAAGATGTTGATTCAATGATGATATATATAGATAAAATCTATATCGATGAAGATCTAAATGTAGAGGAAAAACAAAAAAGCCTGACACAAAAAGCGGAATTCTTTTACTTTGCGTTTAAAATTGAATTATATTGATCCAAAACAACTGCTTGTAAATTTACATCTTTTTATGTTTTAATATTGATACATTTCGAACGTTCCCCTTTCAGAACTCCCTCATCAGCCTTGCATGCAAACAATTTCGATTCACTGTGATTTCAATGATCTGATGGTTCGATCCTGATTCGAACTTCCGTGTGGAACAAGCAAGGCCATGGATAAAGTCTCCAGGACACCAGATTTAAAGTGTATTAGACTATTACCTCCAATCCCATGGCCATGAAACAACAATGCTTACACAAGTAGCCACCATGATCAAATACTAGTATTGCCTACGTTTTTTGATGGCGTCATGTCAACACGCATACGTAAACTTGCTTACGCGATCATACATATGATGCAAACTGGACACGTACAACATGCTTTCCAACATTTATTTGCTTCCAGGTTGGGGTTAGTGGATTCATCTACTGATCTACACAACCTTGAACGAAAGGATCTGAAGATGGAGTGTGTGTGTGTGTGCGTGTGTGTGTGTGTGTGTGTGTGTGTGTGTGTCTGTGTTTTTGGGTGTCTGGGTGTCTGTGAATGTATTTGTGTGTATGTGTATGCGCACACCTGTGTGCATGCGTGTATGTGTGTGTATTTGCGTGCGCGCATGTGTGTGTGCTCGAGCGCGCGTGTGAGTGTGTGTGTGTGTGTGTGTGTGTGTGTGTGTGTGTGTGTGTGTGTGTGTGTGCGCGCGCGCGCGCGCGCACATGTGTGTGTGTGTGTAAACTCAGTGTCTGTGGATTTGCAGATTTTGTTATAGTTATTGGAAAACACACTAGAAATGGGCCTAGAAACACTAGGAGTAACATCAGCACTAGAAATGGACCTAGCAACACTGGAAGTAACAACATCAGCACTAGTAATGGGCCTAGCAACACTGGAAGTAACAACATCAGCACTAGAAGTGGGCCTAGCAACACTGGAAGTAACAACATCAGCACTAGTAATGGGCCTAGCAACACTGGAAGTAACAACATCAGCACTAGTAATGGGCCTAGCAACACTAGGAGTAACAACATCAGCACTAGAAATGGGCCTAGCAACATAACATGCAACAATAGCATCAGAAATAGAAATGGGCGTAGCAACATAACATGCAACAATAACATCAGCAATAGAAATGGACCTGGCAACAGGACAATTAACAGTAGCATCAGTGCCAGAAATGGACCTGGCAACAGGACAATTAACAGTAGCATCAGTGCTAGAAATGGACCTGGCAACAGGACAATTAACAGTAGCATCAGTGCTAGAAATGGACCTGGCAACAGGACAATTAACAGTAGCATCAGTGCTAGAAATGGACCTGCAACAGGACAATTAACAGTAGCATCAGTGCCAGAAATGGACCTGGCAACAGGACAATTAACAGTAGCATCAGTGCCAGAAATGGACCTGGCAACAGGACAATTAACAGTAGCATCAGTGCTAGAAATGGACCTGGCAACAGGACAATTAACAGTAGCATCAGTGCTAGAAATGGACCTGGCAACAGGACAATTAACAGTAGCATCAGTGCCAGAAATAGACCTGGCAACATTGGAAGCAACAAGAGCTGTAGCGGTAGAAGTGGACGTAAACAACACTTGAAGCAACAATAGCATCAGCACTAGAAATTGACCTAGCAACACTAGAAGCAACAATAATATCAGTGTCAGAAATTGACCAAGCAAGAGAAGCAACAATAGCATCAGCACTAGAAATTGACCTAGCAACACTAGAAGCAACAATAACATCAGTGCCAGAAATTGACCAAGCAAGAGAAGAAGCAACAATAGCATCAGCACTAGAAATGGACAGAGCGACACTAGAAGCAACAATAACATCAGTGCCAGAAACTGACCAAGCAAGAGAAGCAACATTAGCATCAGCACTAGAAATTGACCTAGCAACACTAGAAGCAACAATAATATCAGTGCCAGAAATGGACAAAGCAACACTCGAAGCAACAATAGCAATTGTTTTTTTTGTTTTGTTTTTTGTTTTTTGTTGAAGGTTTCAGTTTATTCACAAACGGACCATGAGGGGGGTGAGGGGTGGGGGGGGGGGGGAGGGATGGAAACAATACAAAAAATACAATCAAATTCAAGCACGTTAGGTCGTCATGAAGCCACATCGAGGAAATACAATAATTTCACGATCAATCTGCTAACGCACAGTAACAAACGCTTTACAGTCCCTGGTCTATATAAGTTTATGGTACCATGAACATAAGTTCAAATAATGATAATAAATTTTACAGTTTACAATACATGAATACCAAGCTTTCCTTTATAACAAGAACTTTGCTCACAAATTTAAATGATGACTGTATAGTGATTGTCATATTTTGAACAATTAAGTAGTGGGGGAAAACAAGTGCAGGCTAACAATTCTTCAGTCATTATAGTAATGACTTGGCAAAGATTTGAACTTTTAGGGAAAAAAAAAGTCATGTTTTGAGCAAGATTTCCTTTTCAGCCACACTGATGTCAGAACATTAGTAATAAGGAAGTTCGTGATAGTTAGGTTGCTTCTAAATGAAGACTCCCATTGCAACCAGCACTCGTATCACATGTCTTTTTTTTTCTTTTTCTTTTTTTTTTTTGATGAAGTTTTTCTTTAATCTGTAATAATAAAGGGTATATATGATTCCCATATTTTTTCAAATCGCATCAGGCAATTAATTTTGGCTATATATTCTTCAATTTGAATCTTTCCTGATAGTCGTTTCCTAAATACACTGCACATTGGAACACATTTGTTTTGTTTACATTGAAAATAAACCATTTTGCAAACAGAATCATTCTTTCAAATGCTTCGTCATTTTCAATCTGTTTATCAGTACCTAAAATTACGAAATTTTCGGTCAAATTTAACGTCATTTTGCATTTTTCATTAATTTCTTTGATGAGTTTAGTCCAGAATGATTTGATCATATTACATCCCCAAAATAAGTGTCTTATAGATTCCTTTTCTGTATGGCAAAACGTACAAGAGTTATCGCCAACTACACCCATTTCTTTCAATATAATATTTGTACCAAGAATTTGATGTACGATCCTCATTTGAAACCATTTCAATTTCACTTCAGAAATTTGGTGTATCTTTTTGAAAACATTTTGCCAAACTATTTCGCCTTCCAATGTATAACAATAGCAATTGTGCTAGAAACTGACCAAGCAAGAGAAGAAGCAACAATAGCATCAGCACTAGAAATGGACAGAGCAACAATAGAAGGAACAATAGCATCAGCACTAGAAATGGACAGAGCAACAATAGAAGCAACAATAGCATCAGCACTAGAAATGGACAGAGCAACAATAGAAGCAACAATAGCATCAGCACTAGAAATGGACAGAGCAACAATAGAAGAAACAATAGCATCAGCACTAGAAATGGACAGAGCAACAATAGAAGCAACAATAGCATCAGCACTAGAAATGGACAGAGCAACAATAGAAGCAACAATAGCATCAGCACTAGAAATGGACAGAGCAACAATAGAAGCAACAATAGCATCAGCACTAGAAATGGACAGAGCAACAATAGAAGCAACAATAGCATCAGTGCTAGATCCTCCATCTTTTAAGCCACGGGACTCTGACCTAAGCATTTCACTTTATGAGCACCTAGACCTACCCCTACCATTCCACTACCCCCCCCCCCCAAACACACACACACACACACACACACACACACACACACACACACACACACACACACACACTGAGAATGTCACGACAAAGCTTGTGCTCAGCAGCAGACACATTATGGATCAACAGGCAGACTGTAAAAAAAAAGAAAAAGAAAGACAGAGAGGGAGAGAGAGAGAGAGAGAGAGAGAGAGAGAGAGAGAGAGAGAGGGAGGGAGAGAGAGTTACAGAGAGAGAGAGAGAGAGAGAGAGAGAGAGAGAGAGTTACGAGAGAGAGAGAGAGAGAGAGAGAGAGAGAGAGAGAGAGAGAGTTACAGACAGACACAGAAACAAAGTACAGACAAGACACAGAAATGATAAAGGCAAAGAGGCACAGACATACAAACAGACTAACACACACGCATAGAGAGACACACACAAAAAGTCATGCATGGAGAGATAGAGACAAATGCGTGAAAAAAAAAAGCTATGCACACAACAACAGACATACTGACAAAAAAGAAAGAAAGAAAGACATACGGACAGACAGTTATAGAGAGGTAGTTATGACTTCTTCACCCCTGTCCTCTCTTCACTCCCTCCTTTTCCCTACCTAACCTCCTCCTCTCCCTCCTCTTTCTTCTCCCCCCTCCCCTCCCTACCTGTCCACACCACTGACCTAGAGCTCAGCCGTTCAGCTCCTGTTGCATTCAGACAGACACCATGGCGCCACCAGAAGTATCTGCGCATTGTTATCTGGCTTCTTCATTACCAATGGAACGCAAACTGCAGGCCTTGTCACGAAGACCACGTGAAACGGATATGTTAATAACCTCCTCAGTCCACCCCTGTCAACTCTCATCCCTCCCTTACCTCCCTCCCCACCCTCTCCAACACAACCCTCGCCGTCACAAACACCCTTAGAAATTATACCAGAGTATCCCCCCTCCTCTCCTTTTTTGTGTTCCCCCATCTCCCTCCACCCTCATTGTTCACGTGCCACCTGGGGAAAACCGTTTAAAATGTATGTGGGAACAAGGCCCAAGCAATGACATGAAGGGGGCTGGAATAGCTCAGTGGTAAAGCACCGGACTTGTAATCTTTGTGATCCTGGGTTGTGGGTTCGAATCTCTGCCGGGCCGTTTTGGTACAGGGGATATTTCCGTCAGAGTTAATATTGGTTCTGACTCCATTTCCCATACAGTCATTTGAATGAGACTATAAACCGAGGTTCCGTATGTGAACACACGCATAACATCTTGCACACATGTAAAATCCCATCACCAACTTTTTGAAGAGAAGGCCAGTTTGGCCATTGCTATGAATGATACGTTATACATAGCATGCACCTGATCCGAAGTTGCAATATGGCTGCCTTAATGGAGTGATAAAAAAGGTCATAATCACAAAACCCCACTCCCTTTGTTGGGTAGATGTGATTAATCCTTGCCTGTCTAAACAAGGAATGTCCGCAGGAGTGTCAGCCTGTGTACGTGGGGAAAAAATGACCAGAAAAACTAGCTGGCACAGAGTGGTGGAGGACAGCGTGATCACCTTTCAGCAGGGCGGCAGAAACAACATCTGAAGAAAAACAAAGAAGGAAGAAGATGACAAAGCAGAAGAAAAAGAAGAAGACAAACTATTGAGGGGAACCAGCCTTTACAAAGACATGGTGTCCAAAAAATCAGAAAACTAGAGTTCTGTGCTGAACTGGGATCAATGCAATTGGTTCAGGCTAGCTAGATGAGGACAATGGTGGATGGTGATGGGGGTAGGAGAACTTTCTGTTTTTCCTATTCAACATTTCTTTGCTTGCTGTGCTTTGTGATTTTTGTTGTACAGAGACGATTTATTCGTGCGTGCGCGCGCACACACACACACACACACACACACACACACACGCACACACGCGCACACACACTCACACACACACACACACACACACACACACACACACACACACCACACACACACACACCACCACTCACACACACACACACACACACACACACACACACACACACACACACACTCACTCACTCACACACACACACACACACACACACACACACACACACACATGAACACACACACACACATACAGAGAGAGAGAGAGAGAGGAGAGAGAGAGAGAGAGAGGAGAGAGAGAGGATTGATCTGCACATGCATGCGCATGCATACTCACACACACTCTCTCTCTCTCTCTCTTCTCTCTCTCTCTCTCACACACACACACACACACACATACATATGGAGAGAGAGAGAGAGAGAGAGAGAGAGAGAGAGAGAGAGAGAGAGAGAGAGGATTGATTTGCACATGAGTGCACCACACACACACACACACACACACACCACAACACACACACACCACAACACACACACACCACACACTCACACACACCACACACACACACACACACACACACCACACACACACACACACACACACACACACACACACACACACACACACACACACAATCACACACACAACACACACACACACACACACACACACACACACACACACACACACACACACACACACACACACACACACACACACACACACAACTAACGGCCCACTCCGTCCTGAAAGGCTTTGCGTGGTGGCCTGGACCATCGTTAAGCTTGAAACTGACACCTGGATCCTCGTGACTGTACATGTCCCTCCTGTTCTGGTCTTTTGTGTGAACTGTAATCGTGCGCCGTCACCTGAGGTAAGCGCTCCGGCTGTCACCGTCAGAATGAATAGACAGGGTCTCACTGAGGGCAGACAGATTAACAACTGGCAGACAGACGTCTCCTCGGTGTCTGTTTGTTTGAATGTGTGTGTTGTGAAGAGGGCCATACCCGGTGTGTGCAAGCACGTAAGCCAGTGCAATGGAGCGTTCACTCTAAATTCCTTATAGGCTCCAAATCATGTGATCTGTGTGTGTGTGTGTGTGTGTGTGTGTGTGTGTGTGTGTGTGTGTGTGTGTGTGTGTGTGTGTGCGTCACAAGCACAAACTTAGGCATTGAAGCATTCAACCTGTTTTCCTTGTTGGTTTCGTGTCTGGGTAATTCTACCTTCTCAATTCCCCATCACCACCACCATCAATACCACTACAACTCCCACCCTGTTCCTATCTCTTCTTCTGTCTGTTTGGCTGTCTGTCTGTCTGTCTGTCTGTCTGTCTGTCTGTCTGTCCGTTTGTCTGTGAGCCTCCAAGCAGCAACTTGCGAAAGGAAATACTCATCCTACATTTCTCATTGGTTTCAAGTCTTGGTATCTCCCCTCCCATAATCCACCCCACCCACTCACCTGCCTGTCTGTCTGTCTGCTGTCTGTCTGTCCATCCATCTGTTCATCTGTCTGTCTATATGTCTGTCTATTCTCTCTGCCTCTCTCGGTCTCTCTCATTCTTTGTCTGTCTATCAGTCAGTCTGTCTGTCTGATAACATTTTTGGCATGCTCTCTCTCTCTCTCTCTCTCTCTCTCTCTCTCTCTCTCTCTCTCTCTCTCTCATGACCATTGTTTGCTTACTGTCTTATCAGTAGTTTGTTTTCAGGACTTCTCATATTGCAATGGAGAAAAGACAAAGCATATGTATGCCCATAGCTTATCAACAAACAAAACATCTCTCTCTCTCTCTCTCTCTCTCTCTCTCTCTCTCTCTCTCGCCCTCTCTCTCTCTCTCTCTCCTCTCTCTCTCTCTCTCTCTCCTCTCTCTCTCTCTCTCTCTCTCTCTCTCTCTCTCTCTCTCTCTCTCTCTCTCATCTCCTCTCTACTTCTTCTTCATCATCGTTGTCGTTGTCGTTGTCATTGTCATTTTCGTTGTTGTTGTCGTTGTCGTCGTCGTCCTCCTTTATTTATGGGTCTCCTCCTTCTCCTTCTTCTTCTCCACTTCCTCCTCCCCTCCTCTTCTTCCAGAGTAGACAGTGTCTGTCAGGGAAAGGAGACAGAGTGGACAGTGTCTGTCAGGGAAAGGAGACAGAGTGGACAGTGTCTGTCAGGGAAAGGACACAGAGTAGACAGTGTCTGTCAGGGAAAGGAGACAGAGTGGACAGTGTCTGTCAGGGAAAGGAGACAGAGTGGACAGTGTCTGTCAGGGAAAGGAGACAGAGTGGACAGTGTCTGTCAGGGAAAGGAGACAGAGTGGACAGTGTCTGTCAGGGAAAGGAGACAGAGTGGACAGTGTTTGTCAGGGAAAGGAGACAGAGTGGACAGTGTCTGTCAGGGAAAGGAGACAGAGTGGACAGTGTCTGTCAGGGAAAGGAGACAGAGTGGACAGTGTCTGTCAGGGAAAGGAGACAGAGTGGACAGTGTCTGTCAGGGAAAGGAGACAGAGTGGACAGTGTCTGTCAGGGAAAGGAGACAGAGTGGACAGTGTTTGTCAGGGAAAGGAGACAGAGTGGACAGTGTCTGTTAGGGAAAGGAGACAGAGTGGACAGTGTCTGTTAGGAAAGGAGACAGAGTGGACAGTGTCTGTCAGGAAAGGACACAGAGTGGACAGTGTCTGTCAGGGAAAGGAGACAGAGTGGACAGTGTCTGTCAGGGAAAGGAGACAGAGTGGACAGTGTCTGTCAGGGAAAGGAGACAGAGTGGACAGTGTCTGTCAGGGAAAAGAGAAGGAGAACACAGTGTCGCCAAGGATGGCTCAGATAACATTCTACCTTTTACCTTGTTGACTTTGAACCACCGGATCTAATGATGGTGTATTGTGTGTGTGTGTGTGTGTGTGTGTGTGTGTGTGTGTGTGTGTGTGTGTGTGTGTGTGTGTGTGTGTGTGTGTGTGCAAACTCGGCCTTTGTTGTTTTTGCTGATTTTTTTTTCTGTCCCAAACTCTGCGCCACCTCAGAGGCAGTGCACACACGCCGCTCATTCCGACACCCCGTCCACAGCCGTAGGCTGGCTGGCCCCGCCACAGCCCGGCACCGGCAATCCACAGGGAGCAGTCAATGTCAAGTCGTCAAGAGGCAACCCACCGGAGGAGACACTGCACTGCTGCCGAGTCACTTCGGTGGTGTTCAGTGGCGCCTGTTCTGATCTAACATACGCAGGACACCACCTACTAAGCCCCTACTAGATGACAATTAATTGCTTAGTCGCGGAGCCGGCATGAGTGACCTCTCCCTCCGGAGGGTGCCACCACGTCCGTCCAATGACAGCCCCCATGGACTCGCCGATACCGGTGACCCCGACGGAACCAAACCAAGGCAACAGACGTGGAGAGGACATCGAACTTGAGGTCACCATGAGAGCCACAGAATTGGAGACTTTTTTTTATAATGCTGATCAATGGCAATGACGATGATTAAGACGATGCTATGGATTTCCATTTCGGTCTGAGACTACATGACAGGGCTGTACTCTATGCTTCCTATCATAATATATCCTGGCATCAACCAGGTCCGAGAGATACAGGCACCTACAGTGTTGGTCATGAAATTTGAGCAACACTCTCAGAAACGCATCCATTAAGTGGATGAAACTCAACTGTGTGGTCCCAGACTTCCCAACTGAGTCCGCAGCAAACTCAACTCTGGGTAGGAGCCGGTCGGGGCAGAAAAAACCCACATGACTCTGATGGGATTCGAACCCACGACCTCCCAGCTGGGAGTCCGCGACACTAACCACTTCACCTCGGTGGCTGGTGTTTTTGCTGATTTTATTACAGTTATTGGCAGCAGCGCTAGAAATGGACCTAGCAACAACAGAAGCAATTACAGCATCACCCCGAGAAATAGAGCAAGCAACACTAAAAGCAACAATAGCATCAGCGCTAGAAATGGACCTAGCAACACTAGAAGCAACAATAGCATCAGCACTAGAAATGGACCAAGCAACACTGGAAGCAACGATGGTATCAGTGCTAGAAATGGACCTAGCAATACTAGAAGCAACAATAGCATCAGTGCTAGAAATGGACCTAGCAACACTAGAAGCAACAATAGCATCAGCGCTAGAAATGGACCTAGCAATACTAGAAGCAACAATAGCATCAGTGCTAGAAATGTACCTACCAACACTAGAAGCAACATTAGCATCAGTGCTAGAAATGGGCCTAGCAACACTAGAAGCAACAATAGCATCAACACTAGAAATGGACCTAGCAACACTAGAAGCAACAATAGCATCAGCACTAGAAATGGACAAAGCAACAGAAGAAGCAACAATAAGAGCACAACCAAGAGTAGGTAATAACAGCTGTTAAGTTTCAGAAGCCACAGGAACAGCAGCAGCAGCAGCAGCAGCAGTAGTAGTAGTAGTAGTAGTAGTAGTAGTAGTAGTAGTAGTTGTTGTTGTTGTGTTGTTGTTGTTGTTGTTGTTGTTGTAGTGATAGTAGTTGTGGTGGTAGGAGTAGTAGCAGTAGTGGAAGAACAAGTAGCAACAACATTAGTAGTACTAGTAGTTTCATTGCTGTTGCAGCACCAGAGAGAGAGAGGAGAGAGAGAGAGAGAGAGAGAGAGAGAGAGAGAGAGAGAGAGAGAGATACTGCCTATGTGTTGTGCTCATGTCTGTAGAAGATCAGTTGTCTGCTGTCTCCTTTGAGAGGCAGACTACCTTGACGTGAGACCAACAAGAAATGAACTCTGCACAGTTAACTGCAAAACAGTGCACACACACACACACACACACACACACACACACACACACACACACACACACACACACACACACACACATATATACCTAAACATGCACATACAAACACACACAAATGCTCATATATGCAACACACACATGCGCGCGCGCGCGCGCACACACACACACACACACACACACACACACACACACACACACACACACACACACACACATGCGTGTGTGTGTGCAGGGGATGAAGATTGGTAGCTGTGTGTGCAGGTGATGTATGTGTGTGTGTGTGTGTGTGTGTGTGTGTTGATGATTGTGCGCTTCTGCATGCATGGCTTGGCACAGGATTGACAGCAGAAGGTGGGGTGGCGGTGACACTGGCTGAACAATAGGGTGGTAGCTGGGTATGTTGACGTCACACCTGGCGACCTGCACAAAACCGGCGGGCAGGCCTGGAGCTCGACATTGGGTACGTGACAGTCACCACCTACCCACGTGCAACTGTCGTTTCTTTTGTGACCTTCACTAGTCCTTGGAGTGTTGGGCTTCTTTTCTTCAGAGACTTCATTCGGTAGGTTTGTTTTACTTTTTTTTTCTCTGCTTGAAGTTAACATTTAATGTCACATACTTTTTTCCTTATCATATCTCAGCAGTGGCGACAACTCCACTCCATCATATCTCAGCAGTGGCGACAACTCCACTCCATCATATCTCAGCAGTGGGGACAACTCCACTCCATCATATCTCAGCAGTGGCGACAACTCCACTCCAAATCAAGATGTCAGAATGAGAGCTATTTATGTGGTAAAGGAGTGTGTCTATCAGTGAAACAAACATGGTGGACATGGTGATGATGTGTAGTTGCACACACACACACACACACACACACACACACACACCACGCACGCACGCACGCACACACACACACACACACACACACACACACACACACACACACATACACACACACACACACACACACACATCTGTTTTATTTGTGATCACATCTTACTACCACCCCTCCTGTTTTCCTCTGTCTGTCTGTATGTCTGTCTTGTGGGCGTATCATCACAGGAACAAGTGTTACACTACTTGTTCATTTTTTTTTCATTTTGTTTTTATTCACATTGATACTCGGTTTCTTGGGGCAGATATTTCTAACTTATCTTTTATAACAAAGCTGTAAATAAACCAGCTGAAACAGAGTTATCACATAAAACAGGATACAAAATAATGCTCATTAACACAGTTCAGTACAGATAAGTGAATGTTTAAAAACAGTTTAATCAAGATAGTATACATAATGATACAGATAGAAGGATACATATATTAAAAAAAAAATTCAAATAACTTAAAATCTAGAAACAAGTAGTGCAAGTAGATTAAACTTAACACATTATCAGACTATATGATCAAATTCTGACCCTAAAGGGGACAGAAAAAAACACGACAGAATGACAAATGGAGAGAGAGAGAGAGAGAGAGAGAGAGAGAGAGAGAGAGAGAGAGAGAGGAGAGATAGAGAGAGAATTTATATATGCAAGGATGAAGATTTTAGGCCAAAGTTCAGTCTTACAATCTGTCCTTGTCGGGATTTAATATGCAAGGATGAAGATTTTAGGCCAAAGTTCAGTCTTACAATCTGTCCTTGTCATGCATACATTATTTCAAATCGTATCATTCATACTGACAATTCAACATAGAAACACTACAACCTAATTTTACAATGACAAGCAGACTGTTCATAAACGTAATAATGAGATGCTGGGTGTCAAACATAAGGAAAGAAAAAGCAAACAAACAAGCAAGTAAACAAAAGCTGAAAGAGAGAGAGAGAGAGAGAGAGAGAGAGAGAGAGAGAGAGAGGGAGGGAGAGGTCAGAGGAGGGGGGAGGGTGGTAGGTAGAGGCAGGAGATGAGGCATGGTAGACAGAGTGGGAGTGGGGGTGAGCGATTTATTGGAGTAGGTTACATGTTCAGACAGTGAATTCAAAGTATGCTTTACAGAAGACTTTGCGAATGGATGTTAATGGTTTTGATCGAAGAATCAAATTATTAAGATATGAGATGGTTATGGAAATGTTTCTTGAAAAGTTGTAACGCATTCATATTTTGTAAACTCGGTGGAAGTGAGTTCCAGATATCTGGTCAAGAGTAAGCTAGGCTTGTTTTGCGTTGATATTGGGTAGGGGAGAAAAAAAAAATTCTATCGTGCCAGAAGAGCTGTTCAATCTTTAAAAAGGGCATTGATATAACATGGCATAGTATCTGTCATACATGATTCCTTGTTGAATTCCAGTTGCTTACTCAGAGGAATATGTTCAGCGCTTTTACTTTTCCATCTGTTGGAGGCACAGCTGGATGGAGTAGCTTTGCAGCACGTCTATGTCTGTGACGTAATACATAATTATTGTAGCTATTGTAGAAACCTCATCTGTCTGTTATGTAATATACACATATCTTCTATTAAACAAATTCATCTGTCTGTTGTATAATGGACATTGTATCCACTGTAGAAATCTCATCTATCTGTTGTAAAATATACACTTCAGCTATTTGAAAACAAACCCATCTGCCTGTTACACGATATGCATTGTATCCGCTGTACAAACCTAATCTGTCTGGTGTATAATATACACTTCATCTTTTTTAAAACAAACTCATCTGTCTTTTACAGAATACACATTTTATCCACTGTAGAAACCTCATCCCTTTGTCAGAAAACAAACGTCCGTCTACTTTGGAAACCTCGTCTTCCTGTTACAGTATACTATTTTATCCCCTTTAAAACTGATCAGTCCGTTCAATAATACATAAGATTCACTTATATCCACTTTATACATCTCAAACCTCATCTATCTGTTACATGATACTATTTCATTCCCTTTAAAACTAATCAGTCTATTCAATAATACATTAGACTTATTTGTATCCACTTTATATATCTCAAACCTCATCTATCTCTTATATAATACTTATTGCACCCATTTTAGAAATCTCATCTATCTGTTACATAGTGTGTATTTGCATCCACTTTAGAAACCACATCTGTCTGTTACATATTACTTATTGTATCCACTTTACAAACGTCACCTATCTGTTACATATTACTTATTGTATCCACTTTACAAACGTCACCTATCTGTTACATATTACTTATTGTATCCACTTTACAAACGTCACTATCTGTTACATATTACTTATTGTATCCACTTTACAAACGTCACCTATCTGTTACATATTACTTATTGTATCCACTTTACAAACGTCACCTATCTGTTACATATTACTTATTGCATCCACTTTACAAACGTCACCTATCTGTTACATATTACTTATTGCATCCACTTACAAACGTCACCTATCTGTTACATATTACTTATTGTATCCACTTTACAAACGTCACCTATCTGTTACATATTACTTATTGTATCCACTTTACAAACGTCACCTATCTGTTACATATTACTTATTGTATCCACTTTACAAACGTCACCTATCTGTTACATATTACTTATTGTATCCACTTTACAAACGTCACCTATCTGTTACATATTACTTATTGTATCCACTTTACAAACGTCACCTATCTGTTACATATTACTTATTGTATCCACTTTACAAACGCCATCTATCTGTTACATATTACTTATTGTATCCACTTTACAAACGCCATCTATCTGAAACACAATACTTATTTATCCACTTTAGAAATCACACATATATCTGTTACACAATGTGTATTTGTATCCTCTTTAGAAATCTCATCTATCTGTTACATAATGTATATTTGTATCCACTTTACAAACGTCATCTATCTGTTACATATTACTTATTGTATCCACTTTACAAACGTCATCTACCTGTTACATATTACTTATTGCATCCACTTTACAAACGCCATCTATCTGTTACATATTACTTATTGTATCCACTTTACAAACGTTATCTGTCTGTTAAATAATACTTATTGTATCCACTTCAGAAACCTCATCTATCTGTTACATATTACTGATTGTATCCACTTTAGAAACCTCAGCTGTATGTTACATAATACTTAATGTATCCACTTTAGGAACCTCATCTATCTGTTAAGTATTACTTATTGTATCCACTTTAGAGACCTCATCTATCTGAATGACAATTCTTACTGTATACACTTTAGAAATCACATATATCTGTCACATGAAAATATTTTCATCCTTTTCACAAATCTTCTCCATCTTTTACACTATAGGTATTTGTATCACTTTAGAGATTTCGTAGGTCTGTTACATTGTTCTTATTTAATACTCTTTACGAAACCCATGTATCTCTCACATAACACACTTGCATTCACTTTATAAACTTTATCTATGTGGTCCATAATACATATTTGTTTTCCCCTGTAGGTTCCTGACTCTGAGTGTCCTTCTGGTCATCACACTGTGCCCCGTACGTTGTTTCAGACAGGATCATGGCCAGTAACCAGCCGCCGGTATGTGTTGTTGTTGTTGTTGTTGTTGTTGTTGTCGTCGTTGTTGTTTTTGTTGTTGTTCTTGTTGCTCCTCACCTTTATCATCATCATCATCACCACCATCATTATGATCATCATCATCTTCTTCTTGTGTTTTGGTATGTGTACAAGCACAGAAGTGTGTGTGTGTGTGTGTGTGTGTGTGTGTGTGTGTGTGTGTGTGTGTGTGTGTGTGTGTGTGTGCCTGCCTGCATGGGTGCATGTGTATGCCTCTCTCTCTCTGTCTCTGTCTGTATGTCTGTCTGTCTGCCTGTCTCCCTCCCTCCCTCCCTCTCTCTCTCTCTCTCTCTCTTTCTCTATGTCCTTTTTACCAGCAGCTAAACATTGCAGTGTTTTCCAAAAAGATGTCCATGAACATACTTGTGGAGGGACTCCCGTCTACCTTAGAACTGGTGCTGAACGCAGCACTTCATGAAGTGCCGCTCTCCTCTTTTCAGAATTGAAGGCCGTGGTAATCAGACTGTCATGTTTGTTTTATACTACCGACAACGCCAACAATGATGAAGCTGTTTGTGCGGACATGTCACATGGAAACCATTCTCCCACCCCTCAGATATGATTCCTAGTGACACTTGTGACAGTGAGTAGACTGGCATCACCACCTCCAATGCAGAAACACAAGCAGCGACAGTCATTCATGGCGAACAGCAAGACTGGAACAAACCTTTCAGTGTGGAATGGTGTGAAGCAGAGAAGGCCATACAGGACAACATGGCTATGTGTGGGACAAATTCTGAGAGTGTGTTCCATCAAGATTGTGAAGCAGATGTATCACTGCAAACTACACAGCTCCCAAACATTGGCTTGGAAATCCTGGCATGTCTGAGCACTGTATACGTTGGAGATATTACTTTGAATGAGCCCCTTCGCAGCTCTTTGGATGCTTCAGGAGCTACGCGTTTTGGATTGTCAGTAGAGACAAGAGTTGTGGCCATAAGGAACGCTCTCATTGGGACAGAATGTCTCTTGTCAAAAGAAATTCTGATTTGGAATAATTGGAAATTTGATGAGATGATTGTCCACATAGAAATAACAATTATCTCTCTATGTATATATATATATATATATATATATATATATATATATTATATGTGCGTGTGTGTGTGTGTGTGTGTGTGGTGTAGTGTGGCGTGGTGTGTGTGGTGTGTGTGTGTGTGTGTGTGTGTGTGTGTGTGTGTGTGTGTGTGTAACTGAACGATTGGCCTGTTGAAAAGTGTGTATATTTTTTGTAACTGAAAGGTTGTCGCTCGGAAAGAACGTACCATTTTTGTGATTGAACAGAGAAAGTTTTTTTTTTTCTCATTGGAAAATTCAAAGAGAATTGGTGTCTGTGAACCCAGAATGGATTGTTGTTTATGTGAGGTAAATTGGTCATCTGTGTGACCTGAAAAGAATTTGTAAAATGGGCAGATGGTTTGAGGTCAGTCTGACTTAGACATATTTATACGAGAAAATGTTATCACTTTGTTCAAAATGGAAAAAAAAAAATCACTACTGTTGTAGAATAAAATATTGTGAAAAGAAAAAAAAAAGAGAAGACATATTTAAAGAGAAAAATAAACCTCACGCCAAAAGAAGTGGTGCGTGAGTGGAAGGACTTTTTTTTTCTTTACCATGGGAGAAATGTTAAATTTTACCATGGGAGAAATGTTAAATCATATTCTAGTCTGTTGTGTCGAAAGAAAGGACTCAGATGTGTTGTTTCATGCTGGGCGTATGACTGTCTCTGTGTGCATGTAAGTGTGTGCATGGGTACAGTCATGTGACAGAGGTGACCCCGACTTGGGGTCGAGTGAATGCGTGTCTTGTATTTGCGAGGGTCTCTTTCTTCCCTTTCAAAACCTCTCCCTACCTTCTCCACCATAAGCGCCTATCTACTTGCATACATTCATTTTCATATTCTGCTTAGGGTGTTTTCTGGATAAGATGTGTTCTTCCCCTTTTGACATGTTTTTCTTTTTCGTGGCCATCATTTTTCTGTACACATGACCATGTGATGACATGGATGTGATCAAGTTTGATTGATTTTGCTTGTTTGTTGCATGTTCTTGTTTCACCATAAAGATGTCTACTTGTTTCCCCTTGATCTTAATTTGCTACTGTCTGAAGTAATATCCTGATGGTGTGAACTGTACTCAGCTAACTATTTCGGGTGCTTTTACTAATGATATTGCTTGGTTACCGCTGAATCTTTAGTATTTTAATTACGCTTTTTGTTTTACTGTGGTCAATAGCCTGTGCTCTTCCCAGATTTGTTTCTGAGCAAAAAGTTTCCAAGTGCACTCCTTTCTCCTTTTGTCAGTTCCAAAGTTCATATTCCATTAACCCATATTGGTTTAAGCCTGAGTTTTATCTTGCCAGTGGTTTTTATTTTTTGATATTTATTGTTTTCTTTTCTTTTCTTAATGGTTTCTTGCTTCTTAGACCATCATGGAGTCATTCAATGGTGCATTTGGCACAGGCCAACAATTTGGTTTGGACGGTGAAAGATTCACTAATCACATCACTCAATGTGAAGATCGAGTGGCTTGTGCTATCGAGAAAGAGAGACAACATCCATCAGCGTTAAAGCAAATGGACTAAGACCTGAAAGACAAGGAAGAGGAACAGAAAGAAAAGGACAGTGAATTAAAATCACAGGAGACCAGCGTTAAAGCAAATGGACTAAGATCTGAAAGACAAGGAAGAGGAACAGAAAGAAAAGGACAGTGAATTAAAAATTACAGGAGACCAGAAAAAGAACGAGAAAAACAGGAACAAGAAAAGGAGCAGCAACATGCTCTTGCATTGCAGGAAAAGGCTCTCAGATTACAGAAAGAAGAAAATGAAAAATCCTTGGACAGAAACCAATGGAAATAAAGGAAAAAGCACAGGACAGAGAATTCCAGCATCTCCGGGTGCAGGCTGAGATTGATCTTAAGCAAAGCCAGACTCAGTCTCTGTTGGATTCTGAGGAGTCTAAGTTGGATCTCTGCTCCCTCAAGGACCCTCCAGTTGAAGATTCTTACATCCCCAAGCTCCCGATTTTGATGAGTATAAAGATGAGATTGATGCTTTCCTCTATCGCTTTGATTCTCACGCCAATACGTGTGGCTGGTACCCTCAAAATGGGTCTTGCTCACTGCGTCCCTTTTCAAACGAAATGCCCTTACCCTATACCATTCTCTAGCCGCTAAAGAATTGATTACCTGGGAGGACTTAAAGTCAAAACTTTCTGAAAAGGTTTCACTGTGCCACTGGAAGATTCTGATAAAAACTCAGATCCATGTGTCCGGGAAAAAAAAAATCTTTTTCTGCCTTTTTGATCTTCACTCTTTTTGATTGCTTGTTCGATTGTTGGGTACCAACAAAGATTTCCCTTCCTTCTATGAACTTGTTCTGCAGGAACAAATTATGCAGAGTGTCTCCAAAGACCTTGCTGTCTTTCTTAAGGAACTATCTATTGAAAGTGATGAAAGAATGTCTTGCCGATCTGTATAAAATCTGTACATCAGGAAAAGTCGCGAGGCCAAAAAACTGATGGATTCTGTTTTTGAGGCAAGTGTGTCAGTCAGCTATACCCACGATGTGCTTTTAATCAACATTGAAATTTGCAAAATCTTCGTGGTCGCTTGTTTTCCAATCTTGGCTCTTCTTACTAGGGTTACTCATGTCAGCAGCATACATCGCCTTCTGACTACACAACGTGCGTACAGTACACCTCATCAGCAGAGGTGCTTTTCAGCATTCACACTTACCTCACCATGATCATGGACTTAGCCGTGGTCATGCTTATCGTCGTGGTCGTGGCTATGGCTTCAGTCAAAGGTGTGAGAAGAGTGATTCTCATTGTTGCTTTTGTGACTGTCAGTTCCACTATGCTGATAAGTGTCCACACAGTCTTAAACTTCAGCTGTTGTGCAGTTTTCTAAAACCTTTCCTAAAAGAGAGGCAGCTCATTGTATGGTCTCTCATGCTCTCACGGATGATCTCTTTATTGAGCTTTGCTCTGTCAATGGATTTCAGGCTACTCTCCTCAGGGATACAGGTTGTACTACTGCTGGAGTAAGTCGGTGTTTCGTTCACAAAGACCATTTCACTGGTGAGACCCAAGAGTGTCAGTCTTTTGGTGGTCACATGGAAGTCTTTCCCCTTGCCTTGGTGGAGTTTATGCTTCCAACGTTTTGGGTCAGGTTAAGGCGTGTCATTGATGATCCTGTCACTGACTTTATTCTGGGTAACTTGCCTGGTGCAAGTTCTTGTTCAGGGTCAGGTTAAGGCGTGTGTCATTGATGATCATGTCACTGACTTCATTCTGGTTAACTTGCCTGTTGCAAGTTCTTCTTGTTCAGGGTCAGGTTAGGCGTGTGTCATTGATGATCCTGTCACTGACTTTATTCTGGGTAACTTGCCTGGTGCAAGTTCTTGTTCAGAGTCAGGTTAAGGTGTGTGTCATTGATGATCCTGTCACTGACTTTATTCTGGGTAACTTGCCTGGTGCAAGTTCTTCTTGTTCAGGGTCAGGTTAAGGTGTGTGTCATTGATGATCCTGTCACTGACTTTATTCTGGGTAACTTGCCTAGTGCAAGTTCTTCTTGTTCAGGGTCAGGTTAAGGTGTGTGTCATTGATGATCCTGTCACTGACTTTATTCTGGGTAACTTGCCTGGTGCAAGTTCTTGTTCAGGGTCAGGTTAGGCGTGTGTCATTGATGATCCTGTCACTGACTTTATTCTGGGTAACTTGCCTGGTGCAAGTTCTTCTTGTTCAGGGTCAGGTTAAGGTGTGTGTCATTGATGATCCTGTCACTGACTTTATTCTGGGTAACATGCCTGGTGCAAGTTCTTGTTCAGAGTCAGGTGGTTCTTTTGTTCCTTGTGCTGTCAGCACTTGCCAACAGTCTGAGTTGGACAAACAACCGCCTAAACCCTTACCTGCTCCAGACTTGTCTTGTTTGACGTTACTCCCAAACACCTTGCTGCCATGCAGAAACGTGATGACTCATTGACACACTTGTTTGCCACTAGAGAACTATAAAATAGGCATTCTGGCTCACCCGGCTCCGCTGTTGCTCCGCTCCGCTGTTGCTCCGCCGGCTTACCCAGAATGCCTATTTTATAGTTCTCTAATAGTAAACACTTTACAAACATACATAATGTGTAGGATTATCTGTTTTTAACACTAATTTAGAAAACTTTTGAGACTTAAGTTTTTGCTTTAATTGTTCTCTAAAGTCTTTTAAAACTGAGTTATATTTTTGACATAAAATCCACACACTTATCCCAGCATGTCTTCCACTGAAAGCTAGTTTCGGCCGAACAGTCATCTATAATAAATAGTGTCTGCGTTCCCCCAAACAGTCTGTACTACCAGTCGGTTGACTGTCAGCTTTTTTGCAAGACCAAGACAACACAATTATAACGACGCAGTAAGTCAGCAGGCCGAGCGTCCTGTTTACAAACTGTGTGCCTCCCTATCAATAAAACACGCCTCGCGCGCCTACTGCGTTTCTTTTCTCACCGGGCTCGCGGCGCGCTTTGTCACAAATGTTCTTGAACATTCTCGAATGGGAAGCCACCACTTCGCTGTTTTCAGTGTGCGTGTCGGTTTGTTGGTGTGTGGGGTTTACGACTTAACACAGACAAGAGGCCTTTGTTTACACAGAACACAGCACACAGTCAGTTAGTTGACAATGTACATACCTTCTTCACATCCAGTCAGCTGCCACACCGGCGTGGGTTTTTAGAGCAGCATGTATCTTTGGCATCAACGCGATGGCTTGTGTAATAGAAATTGTCAGATTTGAGAGTTCTTAGTTTATTAATCCAATAGGTCTGTCCGCACAGCGGGCGTGCGCTAACACGTTCTTTGCTATAGCGTGAGCTGCCTCTTTCTCTGTTCTTCATCGCGCTTAACTAGTAGTTGCAGGCCAGCCCGACAACGAATCACTGCACAGCGCCCACGCACATCCTGTTCAGTCACAAAGCAAGTGGCTGACATATCAAATGACAAGTGGTCCTACCAGTTCCACTTTTCACCCCAAGTCCTTAATTAAGTCACCCCAAGTCCTTAATTAAGTCACCCCAAGTCCTTAATTAAGTCACCCCAAGTCCTTAATTAAGTTCTTCATTAAGTCACCCCAAGTCCTTAATTAAGTTACCCCAGTCCTTAATTAAGTCACCCCAAGTTCTTAATCAAGTTACCCCAAGTTCTTAATCTAGTTCTTAATCAAGTTACCTTAAGTTTTTAATCAAGTTACCTCAAGTTCTTAACTTAAGTTACTTTAAGTTTTTACTTAAGTCATCCTCTATGTACAACCAAGTTCTTATTCAAGTCAATTTATAATTATTTATTAAGTTCTTGAAATATTATTCCATCTGAAATGGATCAAAATGATCTTTTGTTGTTGGCGGTTCTGGCATGCTTTTTTGTTTGGCTTCTGTATTTAGTGGTTGAGATTTTTTTGACTGCTTTGGTTTTTGCTGGCGTTGTTTATATATTTTATAAACGTAATAACCACCCCCAGCAGCAATGCCGCCAAAAATGACAATTGTTTTAAGTTCAATATTCCATAAAGACTTTGGTGTTGCAGGCCTTGAATCAACTTGTTCTGGTGTTTTTATAGCTGGCATTGAAACAACTGTTGGCGTTGGCGGTGTTATGTTTTCATTATGAGTTATATTCTGTGATTGCAACATTAATTTTTTTTGTTTGTTCCACTCTGCTAATTTTTTTCCTGCTGCAACGCACCCAGGATGAGGAGGCTTTTTACTGGTCACTTTCTCCACCTGATTCAATGTTTTCTGATTCTGCTGATTTTCTGGCTCGGTCATTTTGAAGGGAAACAAAATCTATATGATTAAAAGTAATTAATCCCATGATTAATGGCGATAACAATGTTCCAAATCTGTAATATAGATCACATCCTAGAGACTCTAATGACTTTGTTAAAACTGGATCCTGCGTTAAATCATACATAAAATCTTGTTCAGAATCAATGGGAGCAAATCTACTAACTAGTTTAGTGTACAAACTAAGAACCGTTTGCCCAACAGTTTTTACCATTCTTGACCCTAGTTGCGCTTCATACCTGTTGTGATACTTTACAATGTCTTGTGGCGACATTTGTTGAATCTGTTCTATGCTGAATTCATTTCCAAGGTACTGTTTTGTTTTTCCACATGCTGCTAAAGAATACAGCCCTTCCTTTTTGCGCATAATAGCTTGGTCATCAACTTGATCATTTGTAATCATAAGTTCAGGAAGTAAATCATCGCAGTTCATGTTTTATTAATAATTATAATTATTTTATTTTTTAAAAATGAGCACCGAAAAAACTATTACTAACCTTGTATACCATTCTGCTGTTATTGGAGGCCTAAGTGTAGGATACACAATGCTTGGTAAAAGCCTGTTAAAAATAAAACCAGCAGATCTTGGCAAACTAGACTTTGAAGACTCAGCAAAGCTGATTGCTGTTATTACAGCTTCATTTGCTACGAAAGATTTTCTAGTTAAGCAAGAAATAATTCCAGACAGTATCAATATGTAAAATTAAAAAAATACATTTATTAAAATGGCTTCACTCGTAATGATGATTGGTGGCGCTGTGGTTAATGCGCTTGCTTTTAGCGGAAGTAATTACGCGTTTAGTAAACTACAAAATAACGATGAGAGAAAAAGACATAACAGAGCTATGGAGCAACTAGCCGCAGCACAAGCTGCGTATGAAAAGCAGAGAATTGAGCAGTTAGATTTTATTAACGATGAACTGAAAAAACAGGGACATGCAGCTTACACATTTAAAGATGTTGATCAAGCAATAAAAGAATATTATCTTGTAACAGGCAAGCCAATCGAGACATTGCCTCCACCAAAATTCAGCGATTTTTATCAACCATCAGAAAAACAAAAGATGCAAGAAATATTGTTTATTGCCTTTGGCATGACCGCTGTGTATTTTGTTGCACAAAGTATTGGCTGAATAAAAATGAACAAAATCTATTATTCACCAAAAGGATATTGGAAGGGAATAACAGCAATTAAAAAGCTAAGCCAAGCAGCTGGAGTCAGTGAACAAACAGCAAAAGAATGGTTATCTAAACAAGCGATTTGGCAAATTTATCTACCAGCGCCTAAACGAATACAGAGACCACACTTTGTGAATATAACTCCAAACGACACCCATCAAATGGATCTTTTATATTTACCCCATGATACGATTAGACGAAAAAGATTTAAGTACGCACTTACAGTCATTGATATAGCTTCAAGATACAAAGATGCGGAACCATTAACACAAAAGAGTGCTTCTGCTGTTGCTGTCGCTATACAACTGATATATCAACGAGGCCCTTTAACTTATCCTCGCATGATTCAAGTTGATGATGGAAAAGAATTTAAAGGCCAAGTGAATCAATTATTGTTAAAACATAGAGTTACCATTAAAAGAGGTATTCCAGGAGTTCACAGATCACAGGCTTTGGTTGAAAACTTTAACAAACAGTTATCTGAAAGACTTTTCTCCTACCAGTATCACAGAGAGCTGATTGACAATTCTCGCAACACAGAATGGGTAAAAAGACTGCCCTCAGTTTTGCGCGCAATGAATAATGAAGAATTTAAAGGGCTAAAACCAGTACAAGCAATCAGAAAACAAACAATAAATGTTGTTGAAGGAGACTCCAGTTCATCCAGCAAACTATTGCCATTTGGTTTGAAAGTGAGATACCTTTATTCACCGGGAGAAGTGGAAGGGGACACTCGCATCAGGGCAACAGATCCAGTTTGGAGTGTTGATCCATATGAGATAAAAAAAATTGTGAAAATGAATCCGCCCGTGTATTATTTACGAGAAACTGACACAACAAAACGACCAGCCCCCCGAAGATCTTTTGTGAAGGAAGAACTGCAGATAATCCCGCCAGACACAGTCGCTTAGTTAATTTAGGCAAATACATTTCTGAGTTAAAATGGAAGCTAAAAAAAAATCATTTGCGTATAGATTTATTATTAAAACAATGATAAAGAATAAACTACCCATTGATCCTAATATTTATGAAAAAATCAAAAATCTTGAAAAAATCAAAAATCTTGAAACAACAACCACAAATAATCCAGCTATACTGGATAAAGAAATTACTGAGTATCTAATTGCGCTTGACCAAATGACCTCCAATGACCAATTGCATATGAATACTCTGGATTAACAAATACTCTTTTTGTGTTAGTGCGGTCAAGAGACCGTTTTGTTACAACTGTTGTGTTAATCTCATGCAGATTAGATCGCAGCTTGTAATTGTCATGATGAAAAGTCTTTTTTTTGAACAATGCTTCTTTGTAATTGTCATGTGATATGTTTGACTGCACAACACTACGAGATATTCCCTTTGCTTTTTTAACAGTTTTTGTTTGACTAGCAAGACTGTACATTTTTGACCTTAAACCAATAAACTCCTTGATCACACCACCAGATAATTCATCCTTCATCTTACCTAAAACCTTCTTATTAATAACTGAATGCAAAGGTGAATCTTTAGGGTAATCAGATGTGTCGTACCATCCGGCATGCCCTTTTGCTACTTCTAATTCTATGTCTTTGTAAAAATCTTCAGTAGGGATGTCGATTACAAAGGAATCTGTATCTGTGTACAGAACTCTGGACTCTGGATACAAGGGTTTAAAGTAGTCGTAAAGAAATTCTAACATCAAAAGCTTCGACAGCTCTAAAACAGTAAACCCAATAAAAACAGGTTTGTCCAATTTGACTTTCTTTTTTTTCATCATTATTCCAAAAAGCTGATCATGAAATCTTCTGAAGTCCTGATAATTTGGTTTTGACACCAGCTTAATTGCTTCGTTCTCTCTAGTGACCAATCTGACATCTTTGCGCTTGTGCAGATTCTCCATAGTCTTTCCAAAACAGCTGTTGTTCATCAACTTGAAAAAGTCTTTTTCTGATGCATCTGTGGATTTAGTTCTGAGATCAGTGTTCTTCATGATGTATGGTTTCATGAACTGTTCTTGATCAAATGCAATTATACGATGAACTGCTGTTAACTTTAAACCATGTCTTAAATAAAATTGGAGAAGTCTGTAATGACAGACATAATTTTTTTTGTCACGAAGATTAGGCACAAGTTTAGGCGGTTCTGTCATTGACACTTTTAGGGTTTCTGCCGCTAATGGATAGTCATTATGGTAATCATGAAGTTCATGAGGATATTCTAAATCAACTTCTAGAATAAAGCCCTGTTGTTGATCAGCTTCTAGACTCTGAAGCCATTTTAAAAACTTTTGAATGTCTTTTACACCTCCTGTGTACATTTTAAAGTTACGTAATGGAAGTGATTGACTCATAGCCCAACCATACAGATTGTTTGCATCTAAATACATAAGATAGTTAGACTTCCTACTTGGATCATAGTTGTCTAAGTATTTGTTGTTTGCTTTACAGTAATGGTGAGACGCCATACTAATTCCGCCACGCAATCCGTTTTCAATCATCTGAAGCATTGGTAGGTCAGACAACAGGTCAATCTGTAACACCTGTATATTTTAAGAAAGCATCCCAACTCATCCCAGGCGCAGAAATATAATGCGCAGGATCTAGACTATAATGTTTCATGCAGGTCTTTCTGTAATTTTCAAAGATATCCGCCAACAAACAGGTATCCGCCATTAAATAGGAATCATGGTAATCTCCCATTGTTTTAGAGTCTAATTTTTGCCACGCTTCTTGAGCATAAGAATAATCAGAATCACTGATGTCCTTTCCTCTAAGACTAGAAAAGAACGCACCTTTAGGCGGAAGGGCTGGCTCTTCAAACCTTTCCCAGCTGTTCATGTACTCATAAGGATAAACGCCCTTTCTAACAAGCGTTGGGTCAAAATATTCTTCTGTTATTGGGCAGGACTTTAAGGACATAGCCAGTGACTCTAATGAACCCATCAGGTGTTGCATAGAGTCATAAAAAGACAGGTTATTTAAAGTAAAACACATGTACTTTTCTGATGACTGCGCAATGCATGACACCCTGAAATCGCTAGTTACTGCTTGCAATATAAGATGAGAATCGTAACCTCGCAAGTTATGAAAGAATATAGGAAGTCTCCAAGTCCTAGGATCAAACTTTAGTTGAAGATTGCAATTGTTATGTGCTGCTCCTCTGAATTCTCCGCAAATGTGATCATGATCTCTTACTGTTGGGTTTAAACTTTTAGGTGTTAGCTCTAAACCACAAATCCAACAGTGAGTGGCTGAGTCATAGCGATCTTGATCTTCAGAGGTCATCTTAAGATCGGATAGGAATAGATTATTAGAACAGACATTACGAAACTTCTTGCATGCGTTTTAAGAAATGTTTTGCTGCATGTGGTCCTCTGTATAATTCTGGCTTTGAATGTTCACCATCTGACCTGACAACAATGAAGGCAAATGAACAAATCTGGTGGTTATTCATTATAACTGTTTTTGGTAAATGTTTTGGAGCTGGCCCCTCATAAGGAACAATAAGCGACTCAAAGTCTGCGTAAACAACATATGGAGACCTCTGGAGTTTTTTGTAATTCTTAAAACTAACCTTACTGCCTTCTCTTGGCATAATTAGTTCTGTATTGCAGTCAACTGGGCTGAGACAATGTTTTACATGTTCGCTCGCAGCTTGAACGGACGGAATTCTTGTTAAACATTTTCTACAAAATTCTTGTTTGCTATGTTGTTTTGTAGTATGCACTAGTAATCTACTCATTGTGCGTATTAGAGTGTAGTGCAACCCATTAAGGCTTTGCATTAGGAGTAAGTCTACATGAGTTTTGGTTGGTTCGCCTATTGTTGGACTGTTCTTTGACACTCTAATTGGCAGAAGGTTGGTTTCTTCAGACCATGCGTATACGTTAACAGTTATTGGGGGATTCTGTTCTTCAAACTGATCAATTTTGTCTACAGCCATAGGAAAGGTGAGTCCATCAAAGTTAAGATCATTGACCCAAGGTTGATAGTTAGATACTCTCTCTGCATTTTTGGCAACGTGATGCAGCTTCGCAAGAACGCACCACATAAAACATTTGTCGTCTGAATTCTTTATGTTCAGAACTGCTTTCTTTGCAACTAATGTTGGAGGCAGTGGAATGTAAGACTTGCCTACAATCGGCTCATACTTAGCCTGTCTTAATCTGATGTCTAGGACTTCACCCTCTGACCAACCAGAGCCTCTCATTTTAGCTGCTTCAGAGGCTTCATTAAACTGTGTAAGAAGTTGATCTGCCCAACCGGGTGTTAAGTCATTATAAGAAAGAATAGTCTGCTGTTTAGTTGAGACCCAGACTTCTAGATTTTCTTCGTTTATTGTTATATAGTCGATTAAAACAACTAACCTTACTTTAACTGGAGGGTTTATTGTTAGTTTACTTGGAACTTGAGAAATAGCATGTACAACGCTTGCCTGCACGTTTGTTGGATCAATAACTTCTAAAACGACCTCATTTAAAGCTTTTGACAAACGCTCTTCCTCTTCCATTGCATCTAACCAAGAGTCAAAACTGTCATATATCTTATCCATGTTGAGCTTCTTTTCTAACTCAAAATATTTATTTAAATTAAAAAAAATACTTAGTCAGAATCAATATCAACGGTCTTTTTGTGCTTGGACTCGTAAACTTAAGTATAAACGCCCTTTGGTGTTGTTAATGTGAGCTGTTTAGAACAGAGTTTAATGTCTCGTTTACTTTTTTTAAGCATTCCTTTTTTATCTGGTCGGTGTCTGGCTGTTGAGAAAAAGTTGCCCTTGCCTTTCTTTGAAGATCAAACTTTTGTCTTTTGTAGTCCTCAAAATCAGCCTGTAGACGACTAAATTCTTCATCCGTGATGTTTGAGTCAGCAAGTGCTTTATCAATTATCAGTTTGAAGGAACTAAGTTTAGCTGTTATTAGTTGAACCATAGCTGTGTGCTTTTGGAGTTTAGCTTTTATTTTTTTGCTGACAGCACTTACAGCTAATGAACACAGGCCAAGAGTTAAAGACAAACCACCTAGAGGTAAAGCTGCCGGTGCACCTACGCCTGTTGCTAAGAGACCTACACTTGTTCCTGCTGATAGAGCACTAGTGATCGATGCTCCAGTATTAACATATGTAACAGCATTAAAGACAGCAGAATACCTTCGTTTGGTTTTACTGTATTTTGAAAGGTCCTGCTCTAGTTGGGTTTGCATTTGTGTTATGTTTGTTAATCTGAAAGTTTTTATGTCTACAGCAACAGAGTTCTCTTCTTTGGGCACTTTTGGATAAACCTGAACAGACATGCTTTTTTAAAATAAAAATAATTTAGTATTGGATATCTTTTAATCTGTTATCTTGAATATTCAGCTGCGCATCATATATTAAAAACAAATGTACATTAAGTGGTTTATCACTCTCTTTTTCTTTATCAATTTGAATGTTTATTACGTCTTTAACTGTTCTCCCACTCCCATGCAACTGATTATCCTCTGTTGACCTTAGGTCAATCCATAAACCGTATTTCGTTGTTAAATATTCATCAAGTCTAACACTGTGAAGGTGTAGATCTTTAGACACAAGGTCTACTGTTGGACTTCTAGACCTCCCGCCTCCAAACAATTTTCTTATTTCATCAAAATGATGATAAGGTTTAAGCCCGCTACCGTAGACTTGGTTAGGACTACCCTCAATTGAACATTGTACTTTCGTTATTTTAGGATTGATAAACTTTTCACTTTGTCTTTGGTATGGTTCTTTATCATCTTCACACAGCAATAAAATACCTTTAAGTGATCGTGCTGCGGCGCTAAAACTAAAATTCCATATAGTGTCTGCTCTGCTTTTAGGATATTTTGAATGATGAATCACTCTTTCGTAATATATTGCTAATTTTGACTGATATTGTTGCTCAATCAGCCTTGCTAAGTTAGGGTTGCTAACAATGTCAAACTCTAACGAGATGTCGAAAATGCTGTACTTTGCGTCAGTGTCTGTAGATTTAATGACACGTTTGTATTCATTAAAAGTTAGTTCATATGACAGTCTGTCTTTTAATGCTCCTTGAAAGTATGGTGCATGCGCTTTTAACAACTCAAAATCTAAGGGTATAGAAAAGCGATTTCCATAAGCAAAACTTACAGCTTCATACTTGTTGCCGGCTTTAGCATCTTCGGCGTCTATTCTGTGTTTTAGTGCTTCGTTATTTTCGATTCCTTGAAACGCAAGATCGGCCCTTTCATTCGCGGTTAGCCATAGATCAGAATAGATTAGAAATATGTCTGCATTGTGTAAAGAAAATATTTCTTGCCCCTCAAGTTTTATAGAAATTTTCTTAACGATTGCCCGTCCCAGATTCTGTACAACTGTCCTGTTTGCGTCTGTTGCTGAATCAAGTTCTATTTTGAAAGTAAGCCGTGCAGATCCCGGCACAATCACTTCATCTGCTCCTAGGTCTGGAAATTTAACAGTAAGAATTTGATCTGAATCAATAGTAGATGGATTATTTGGAACAATAATATTCTGTTTATTTCCCTTCACGCCAAAGGGCTCTTTCAGTCTTCTATGCGGGTCAAGAATCGAGCCATATGCTTGTGACATTTTTTTTATAAAACAAAAATAAAAAGTTAATTATTTTTAAAACATGGCAGGCATTGAAGATTATGATGTTTTTGATCCTGGAGACGACATGAGTGAAATGACTCCTTTGACACAACCATCGCGCTCAGTGCAGCGTGAATTAACAGAAGAAAGGGCCGAAGCATTTTACAAAAGTTTAGGCCTAGAACCTCCCGAATTTATAGACCCTGATTTTGAATTAAAAGATGGCCATTTGTCTGTGAGAAACGACCAAGGGCAACTTGTTCAGCTTACAACTAAACCAGACCCATTAAAGTTTTTAGCTAAGAGTACAATTAGACAAAGATTCAGTGTGCGCGATCAAAATCGCCTTGGCATTACTAAACCAAAATTAGATAGGGAAGCAGTTGCTAAACTTCAAAACACACTACAGAAACTCCCAACAGAAAACCAAATTCAAAACATACCCCTTAAAGATTTAAGCCCAACAGCAGACGAAATAATACAAGCAGAAACCAGTTTTTCAGAAGAAACAGTATTAAAAACTATGCACGATCCGCCGCTACCTATGAGAGAAATAACGGCCCTTGATCATGCTTTGAAAAGCATCAGAGGCGAATTAACAAACAATTTAGCAAAACTGGGTGAACTAGATGAGCATATAAAAAGAGAAAAAGAAAAACTAGTTGAGGCTGATGACCACAACTTAGGACCTGGTGTTAAAGAAAGAATAACACAAAGACTAAAAGATCTTGAACAAGAGAGATCAGCAAGACTAGAAATGTTGTCTACTAACCGAGAACAATTACGAACTCAAGTGAGCAGAATAAGAGAAACTATCCAAAGAATTTTATATGAAGACACAACGTTAGCAGAACGAATAAGAACACTGTTTAGAGAGCAAGGTGTCACATTAGCAAGTGTTATAACAGCCTTAGGATTTGCAATAAGTACACTGGTGTTGGCTATTACAGGCGGCGGTGGGCAAGGGTTAGTGCCTCCGCCACCATCACCACCATCAGATAAATCATGGGTAAAAAAACAACTTGATCATCTTGCAAGTTTATTAAAAAAATTAGCCAGTAAGGCAATAGATTCTTTGCCTGGTATAATAGGTGGGATCGTTAGCTGGCTTTTGTCTGCCGCAAGTAAAGTAGTTGGCTTTATGGCTGAGCACTTATGGACATTAGTTGTCTTAATAGTTGGGTTACTTTATAGTAAGATAAAGACCAAGTAATCCTAGGGCAGTTAATCCAATAACAAGTGCCGTCTTTTCATATTCATGGTCATTATTTCTTGGGGCCACAAGGATTGGATAGGGTTTAGAGGGGCCACGGGGATTGGGGCTTCTTTTTTTATTGCTATTGCTGGCTTAGAATTTATGTCGTTTTTTCCGACCTTCTCTTCATTGCCAGCCACAAGGATTTCATTATTATAGTTTATTATTGTTCCTATCTGAAGTCTGAGGTCAGAAGGCAGCATGTATAAACCAGTGCCGACAGCAAAGTCTACTTTCGATCTTGCGTATTGCAAAACATTTTGGTACCTTTTAATACTTGAAGGCAAATCAATTGCAGAATTAATAGAATCCTCTAAATTTGCTAAATACTGTTTTTGGGCGTCAAAGCCAGTAGAAGGATCAATTATGTTTGATCTCGTTTGTGCTTGCGAACCTAGCAAACACCAAACATAAGTACGAATAGAGTCGTTTATTCGTTCTATTCCTGCTTTTGTTAGGCCCTTAGAAGTATCCAAAATAAATGTTGTCCATGCTGTTTTATGCTCTTGCTCTATGGACCCGAGGTGAACAGTTGTGCCTGAAGAGAAAGATGTGTAAGGAGGATTCCAATCATAGTTATACTTTCTGTGCACGCCCCAAAAATAAAGGGTGCCTAAACCATGATTAAGATCCAACTTTTGTCTAAAGTCTGTCTTTGGGTCAATATCAAATTCGTTACAGATCCTTTCAAAAGCCTTGTAATCTATTCTGTTGCTGAATGGATTAAACGTTTTGTCATTTGGTAATGGCGCTTGCAGTTCAGATAAAATACGTCTGAAGGTGTAATAAAAATGAAATCTATACACTGACCTCACCAAAGGATCAGGATGATTTAAATGATCAGCATACGACACTCCACACCCAGTTGATGCACAAAACACAGCAAAGTTTAACTGGTTCTGATAAAACTGCATCGGATGACTAAACCACACTTTCGGGATGTAGTCGTTTTTAATAGGGGGGTTAAGATATCTGTTTAATGGAGTACTAACCTTTACTTGAAAGGCGTCAGACTGAGTCACAGAAATGTCAAGGGTGTCAGTTGTTATATTTTTAAGATTGTAGTGCGGCCCAACAGAATATTTTGCATTAGTATATTTGAATGCACTCATTTTTAAATTTGTTTTAAAAATGTTTGTAACAATAACAACTCAAGACAGTCCTTCGTTTTTAGAATATGCTATTGATAATAACTGCGGAACCCAAAGGGTCGCACTCCATGAAATTTTTTACAAAGTCGTATGGTTTAATATAACTGAATCCAAGGAGAATAATAAGATTAAAAAATTTGATAATAGAGGAAACTTAGTTAGCCAGTTAACCATACCTGATGGTTATTACGGGTTTTGCTCGCTAAAAGAAGCAATGAGTAACTTCGACATTACTCTCAAACTTAACAATGCAAATTTGAAAATAATGTTGACATTCAAACCTGAAGAAGAAGTAGACCATTACCTTTTTGATGTAGAGCTAGCTAAAATGTTAGGCTTTGCAACTGACAATCATGGTTTTAGAGTTACATCAGACGAAACTACTTATGAGGGAGAATATCCGCTCGATCTTGCATTACATTCATTACTCTATGTTTATTTGGACGAGCTGAGCACTGATGAAAACTTATATGATGGAAGGCCCTCAACTGTTTTAAGAGCTCTTCCATCAGGGAAAGCTGCATATTGCGATTATGAAATTATACAATTCCCTAATTTACAGTTTAAAAGATTAGCTTGTGGGAGGGTCAGATCATTTAATATAAAGATCACAGATAAAACAGGGAAAGTCATGAAATGTGATAACCTGCACATTGTTTTAGAAATAAAATAATACGTTGTTTTAAAAAATGTCACGTGGACCAGAAGAATCAGGAGTTACATTAGCGCCTGAGAGGTGTGTAACTTTAGAATTAAAAGACCTTGCAGACGTTGAGGACTTTGAACAGAACGGTGAGATAGGCACTTTGTATGGTTTTGAGTACACTAAAGATGGTTATTATAAACGCAAAGAGGTTAGCGACAGCAAAAGGTTTCCTAAACTAGAACAACTACGCAATGTAGAAGCAAATAATGCGGGTCAGTATGAATATAAAATAGTTCGAAAAACTGACAACAAATGGCACTTAGAACCATATTTAGAATGGGACATAAAATTTGAATTCTTAAGCCCATTTACATTTTTTGACCGTCAAAAAAGTTTCAGAAAAGCATTGAACTCTGGCCCTTTACATGTAAGTCTTATGCCAGAGGACAACAGTCGGAAAGAGATCGAAATAAAGCCGTTTGGGGACAAACAGTACATCCTCCACAGAAGAGAATCGGTTTTAAAGAAAGCTTCTACAAAATTACAGTTTATTCCACGCACAAAATTAGGAGACACGTTCACAATGATATTTAAAATTTCTGTCTTAAAAGATGAGGCGAGAAATGGAGCTCTGGGCGTCAGTGACAATCTTATGAAAGGAATTCTTATTAGCTGGCAAAACTTAGACGTTGACAAACTTAAAGTTACTGTCGTCGTTCTTTACAATGGCGAGGATATTAAGGTCATAACAACAAGCAACAAAATTGATATTAGTCTAAATAGAAACGATCTTACAGAACTAAACTGGATTAATCTTACACATTTAGACCTTATAGGTTTTTATTATACTAAACAAGTTTTGACAGAGAGTATGATAAAAACAATAACTGGATTAGATTAAATTCTGTTTTAAAACTATGGAGCAGACAACTTTGGTGTCAATGCCAATGTTAAACTTTATGACAAAAACCCCTCATTGTTCATTGATTTGTGGACAGACTGGTTGTGGAAAAACAATATTTGTCCTCGACCTATTACAAACAGTTTATAGTTATAATTTTGATCATATTGTAATTTTCTGTCCAACACTCAAATGGAACAAAGCATATCACGACAGAAGGTTTATATGGATGGATGATGAAATCTATTTGATTGATCCCAGCAATAAACTGAGTGAGTGTTTAGAACACTTTTATAGACAGTTTGAGGGAACGCAGACACTATTTATTATTGATGATTGTTCAGCAGAAAAGGATATAGTCAAAAAAAGAAACGCTTTGTCAAAACTGGCTTTCAGTGGAAGACATGCTGGGATAAGTGTGTGGATTTTATGTCAAAAATATAACTCAGTTTTAAAAGACTTTAGAGAGCAATTAAAGACGGTGGTTTTATTTCATATGAAAGATAAGGATGCATTTGATGAATGTATGCATGAAAATGATGTTATTGAAAACGATCAAGAAAAACGAAGGATTAAGCAAAAACTTAAGTCTCAAAAGTTTTCTAAATTAGTGTTAAAAACAGATAATCCTACACATTATGTATGTTTGTAAAGTGTTTACTATTAGAGAACTATAAAATAGGCATTCTGGGTAAGCCGGCGGAGCAACAGCGGAGCCGGGTGAGCCAGAATGCCTATTTTATAGTTCTCTCCACTGCTGTTAGTGACTTATCCCCCCCCCCCTCCCCACCCTCAATTCCCCCACCTACGTTATTGACAGTGACATTCTTTTCCGTCTTTATGCCAAAGACAGTGACATTGTAAAACAAGTTGTTGTATCGCAGGACTCGCGGGACTTTGTTCATCATACCGTGCATGATTCGATTTTGGCTGGTCAGACGTACGCTTCAATGCGTTCTTGCGTCAATTTTCCGTGCCTCGTTCGGTATCAGATTGTTGTCCGTCTTGTGACATCTACCTAAAGACAGTCACTCGGAATTGTGTTCCCTGTGCACCCTTGCTATTGTTTATTTCGCCAGTGACTACGACTCTATATCATCCAGCTATTGTCTATTTCACCAGTGACTACGACTCTATATCATCCAGCTATTGCCTATTTCGCCAGTGACTACAACTCTACATCATCCTCAGCGGTATGGTCTAACGTTTCAAAGGCACGTTGAAAAACATGTTACGGAAAGTCTGTCATGGACGTCCCCACCTATATCCCCACATTGCCATTCGCTTACTGAGAATTACCCAACGCAATGTTAGGATCCCCCCCCCCCCTCCCCCTTTGAACTTCTGTTTGGTCACTCTCCTAGAGGTCTACTTTCTCTCTTAGCAGACAACTGGACCGGTGCAAGCACTCCTACAGTGGACAAAATGTCTACCAGTACGTATTGACCGACATACCCGCATGCTTGACAGTTGTGAGTTTGAATAGTGGACTGCTGACCACAACACTGACAGATGCAAAGAGTTTGCTGACAGAAAGTCTAAACCCCACTTGTTTCTTGACGGTGACAAAATTTTGGTCTTATTGACTAATGAGTACAACAAGCTTAAAGTTTTGTGCAAAAGGTCCTTTTGTAATCCAGGAGAAATATTCCCCTGTCAATTACAAGGTCAGTGTGGATGGCAAGTCTAAAGTGTTTCACGTCAAGTTGCTCAAGTTGTATATTGACAGGTGTAGTGTTGCTATTAATAGGATGTTTCTTCTCCTATTTTTCCTCCTTGTGTTTGTAAGGGTGTTGACTTGTCTGAGGTTCTTCCGGTTGACTGTGTGTCTGAGCACACTTGTTCTCATCCAGTGACTTCCTAATAATCCACTGCTGGTTCCTCGCCCGGTGCTTTTGCTTCTGTGGGTGTTGTTGATGAGGCTTTGGATGATGAAGTTCCGCTTCCCAGCCTTTCTGTGAAAGGATTGTTGCACAATGATTTACAAGTGAACCCTGACCTGTCTGTTTGCAGAAGTGACAATTGACGGATTTGTTTTTGGAGTTCACAGATATATTGACTGGTAAGCCTGGCAATGTTGTTGATGTTGATCTTCATGTCGTTCACCTGACCACTGACACTTCTGTTCGTGTCAAGTCCTGTCCCCTCCCTTTTGCCAACGGTCAGTTGATAATTATGTTCTAGGTGCTGAGAATGCACACTCTTGTGTACGCAATGGGCTGCCTACCAGGGTAGTGCCAGCTGAAGAGCTGTCTGCCAGTGCTTCATTCTCTTGTTTCCAGAGTCATTCAGTCAATATCGTTCACTCAATTTCCTTCCTTCCTTCCTTCTTTCAGTTTGTCACACAGGGTGCATGCTATGTGTAACGTGTCAGTTACATTTTAAAAGGGAGACAAGAGAGGAGGAACTTTTGCAAAAGACGTCATAGCAATAATGACGAGTTGCAAGCCTCCTTTTACTTATCACTTTTAGATCTTTGTATTGTCAGTCAGTGTAGTACTATTGTTGATTTATTTAAAACATTTGGAAAGTGAACGCATGCCTAATTGTTCAGTATTTTTTTTTTTTTTTTTTTTGTGGATCGATTGATAATGCGACTGGAATATTCAAGATTATGTTAGAATGTTCACCAGGTTTCCGGAAGGTTCGAGAATGTTGTAGAAGCTGACCGAATTACATTCGCATACGCTCGTCACGATTTCATTGGTTAAGCTTAATGATATGCAGAATATTCTAGAAAAGAATGATCGAGTATGTTTGAGAATATTCTTTAGATAACATATAAACGAATGAGAGCTGTGCGACTGAGAGAGAGAGAAAAATAAGATTTTTTGAAGAGTTCTGTTCATTGTCGAGAATGAAAATGTTGGAGTCTTTACTGAGTTTGAGTCTAGTCGATGAAAAGCTGCCATTGGTAGAATATTGCCTGCTGCATGTACGATTAAGTTTCTGTACGAGTTATTGAACCTGAAGGTCAGTGGATTTTTTTGTTGTTTTTTTTTGTTTTTTGTTTTTTGTTTGTTCCTATATTCTTCAACGTTTGCAAATGAAAGGATCCTCTTCGTTTCAATACCACCTGGTGTATTTTGTCGTCTGCATGCCGAACGCCTATCACAGGATCAACTATGAACTCATACAAGCTAGGCTACTGCACTTACCTTGTACTGAGGAAGTCATTGTTTTAGCGTGTAACATTTGGGGAGAAAGCCAAAGATGTAGAATTTTGTTGGATTCCATCTCACTGTGGTATTTGGGGGAATGAAATGGCTGATAGATCAGCGAAAGAAGGAGCTATTAGAAAATATCCTGATAGTACACTAAAATTAGAAAAAACATGAAATCAATTCGATGTTAGAAAGTCGTATAATGACAGAAAAGCTTCCTTCAAAGTAAAAAATATTACCGTGTTCGAGATCCTTGTCTAGTCTCATTTACAAAATTCGATTAAATTCATGGAAAACTAAATTTTCAAAAAATGTAGAATGTGCTTGTGGTCATCCAATATCAATTGAACATATTCTTTTTGATTGTCCATTGCTATCTCTGTTATACAACATATCTGGGATAGATGTAGCAAAAATGGGATCTTTAAATGATATAATCTACAGCGAAGAAATGATACAAATTGCATCAGTTTTATCCAGCACTATACTTGCAAATTTATTGTAAACATGAAATCATTTATAGTTATTGTATTAATGTTTATATGTACCCTTTCACCCATGAGTGCATATTCACACTAACACGCACACACACACACACACACACACACACACACACACACACACACACACACACACACACACACCACTCTACACACACACGCACAGTCATGCATACGCGCAGTACACAAACACACACACACACACACACTCACACACACACACGCGCGCGCGCGCGCGCGTGCGCGTGCGCGCACGCGCGCGCAAACACAGGCACAAATTCTTATGCAGCCCGTTTTAAATTTTTTTTTTTATTGGTTTATTTTTAGTCTAATATCACCATTGTTGTGAACAGACCTTAAATTAAATCAATCAAATCAATCAGAAAAAAGATCCTGCTACATTGGTGTTTATTCCAAAGACATTATTCACAGGCCTGTACTAGACTAACTGCGATTTTGAAGGCGCCAGTCCAGATCTACGTCGACAAACGCCGTCACGTACTGCATCGGCTGGTCTGGGGAGAAACAAAGCTTAGATCAAAACGCTCACAGTCCAGAAAGTCTTCAGCGGTGTTTTCGGACACTCAGGGAGTGTGCATAGCGTTTAGTGCATTGAGCAGATTTAAAGAGGTGGAGGAAACTGTCGCCTGTGTCTGCAAGAGCAGTTAGGGTTCTTACAGAGCTAGGAGAGTCAAACAGAAGACTGCTGCCAGAGTCTGTAGTTGAACACTGGAAAGTATTGTTTCATTGACTGATTGCTGACGTTAGTCTGAGTTACCATGGAATACGTGAAGATTGGAAAGGAACTAGGCCTTGCAGGTAATTGGAAAGGAACTAGGCCTTGCAGGTAATTGGAAAGGAACTAGGCCTTGCAGGTAATTGGAAAGGAACTAGGCCTTGCAGGTAATTGGAAAGGAACTAGGCCTTGCAGGTGATGAACTCATGAAATCTGTTCAAGAGGCTGAGGAAAAGGCTGCAGCAAGAGAACAGAAAAACAGAATTGGCAGCTGAAGAGAAGAAAAGACTAGAGCAAGAAGAACGTGAAGAGAAGAGAAGACAGGAAGAACGTGAAGAGGAGAAAAGACAGGAAGAACGTGTAGAGAATGGAATACTAGAAAAAGAAGAAGGTGAAAACAGGAAGAGACAGCAAGACAGAGACAGAGAAGAGCGAGCTGCTGGAAGAGAATGAAAAAGACTTGAAATAGAACATCAAGAGAAAGAGAGACGAAGAGAATTTGTGGATGGCAGAATTAAAAGATCAAAACAGCGAACGCATTTCCAGTCAGAAACTGAAATTGCCATGAGGCCACGTCTTCCAGCGTTTGTGGATGGGAAAGACAACCTCGACAGTCATCTGGAACGTTTTAAACGCCATTCTGAAGCAATGACATGACCAAAAGAGCAGAGGGCTACCAACTTTTGACTGCCCACGCCCCTGAGGTATACTCCAAACTACCCAGAGAGGAAGCAAATGAATAAGAAACACTGAAAACTGAACTTCTTCCAAGTTATGATTTTTCTGAACAAGGTTTCCAGAAGTGATTTCCGATCCAGTAGGCCAGAGAAGAACGAAAGTCCTGCTCAATTCCTGACCAGGATTGAAAACTATCTAGAGGGATGACTGGAGTTTGCTGGAAAAAAAAACTATGATGACTTGTCATATCTGGACCTTTTGTAGAATCCTGCCCTAAAGACCTCGCATCCCACTTTCTACAATAGAAAGACCAGAGCCTGAAATCCCTGACTGAAGCTGCCCAGAGGTTCCTGGAGTCTTACAACTGGACCATTGACACTAGATCAAAACCATCTACAGACTGGGTATGACCAGCCCAGGTTCCAAGTACATCAACCCCAACATTTTAAATGCTTCAATTGCAGATGCCTGGGTCACAAGGCTGATGACTGCAGACTGCCCAAGAATCCAGATAAACGCAGCCCTCCACACTTCAGTTACGAAGAACAGAAAGATCAGCACCAGGGTGAAAATGAAAGAAACCTGACATCTGCCAATGTTGCCATCAGAGAAAAGAGTCAGGAGAGACAACCATTGCAGAGGAAAAGGGGATCTACCTCACGTCAAGTCACTGAGTTTGAGTCAAGATTGGAGTTGGAGTCAAGATATGGAGTTGGAGTCAAGTCGACGAGAAGCTGCCATTAGTAGAATGTTGCCTGCTGCATGTGCCATTGAGTTCCTGTACGACTTATTGAACCTGAAGGTCAGTTGATTGCTGTTTGTTGTTCCTATATTCTTCAACATCTGTAAACAAAAGGATCCTCTTCGTTTCAACACCACCTGGTGTATTTTGTCATCTGCAAGCTGAATACTTACCACAGGATCTAGAACAGACTCTTACAAGCTACTGCATTTACCTGTACATGTTCACTCACCTTGTACTGAACAAGTCAGTGGTCTGGCGTATAGCAATGATGCACTGATATCTAACGATTATTTCCTTGTTCTTTCTGATGATTAAAATGCTTGTACTGGTAATGTTTCTCAACTTTTGACAACAAAATATGATTTCTATTTACATGAAAGTGGTCTGCCTATTGTTGGAAGGAATTCCCAAGATAAAGTCTTAAATGGATTTAGTAGGTCTTTGTTGAAGATGTGCACTTCCTTTAAACTTGTGTTTTCTCAGTGGTTTGTGTCATGGTGACACATGCATCTCTGACTTTGGATGCAGTAGACTGATTATTTTGGGATAACTGTATACTTACTGCTCTAGACTGAATTGAAACTTACCACATGCCCGTAACATTCTTATTAAAGCTCTCTGCAGTCAATCATGTACATAACACTTTAAAAGAAACAGATGCTTCATTGAAAAATATATTTCGAACTCAGTATTCAAGAATTTGAAGATAATGTAAATTCAGATGATATTAAGAAACAGAAAATGGAGTATGCAATATTTGTGATTTGGTTTGGATGTATATGTTCCAAAACAGAACAAATGAAAGAATCAGATAACGATTGATAAATGGTTTCAAAATTTCAAAGCATTATTTGAAGGAAAAAAAAGATGAAATGGCTATTGATCAAAATGGTGATGTTAATACACCTGATGATAATTTGTTGTCTTTTAAATTGCCTGTAACAGAGGAAGAAGTTTTGTTGGCACTGCATAAATTAAAACCTAAGAAAGCAGCAGGCTCTAATGGTGTGATTGGTGAGATATTGAAGAATGCGCATGAACTGGTAATTCCACACTTTATACAAATTTTCAGGGTACTTTTTGATAGAAGTAGATATCTGGAATGTTTGGACTGAATCTGTTATCTTGCCATTATTAAAAAAGGGGATGACAATAAACCTGGCAATCACAAAGGTATTAGTTTGTGTGATACAGGAAGTAAAGTATACGGGACTCGTGTGAACAGACGACTGCAGGCATGGGTTGAGGAGAACAATATTACAGGGGAATGTCAGGCATGGTTTGAAAGGGGATACTCTACTGTCGATCATCTTTTTACTTTAATGGCTTGTGTGCAAAAACCGTTGTCCTCAAATCATAAACTTTATATTGCGTTTATTGATTTCAAGAATTGTTTTGATATCATTAACAGGGATCTTTTATGTCCGGTTTTGCTAAAGAATGAAATTAGGGGGAAAACTATATAACTGCGTGAAAAGTATGTACGTTAGTGTGAAAGTGTGTGTGCAGTGCGGTGCCAGGCTTACAGAGTATATTCAGTGTTCTTCTGGTCTTGAACAGGGTGATATCTGTAGTTCAGTTTTGTTTTTGCTATTTGTAAATGAATTAGCTCTCGAAGTCATCGGTAATGGTAGGCAAGGTGTTACGTTCAGGCCTAATGCTTTTGAACTATTTATCGTCTTGTTACTAATGGCTGTAACGGCCTGTAACGGTTTTTCTTCTTTACGGAATATCTCAGAAAGTACTTGTCCGATCTTTGTAAAAGTGAGCAGGTACGTTCATTATGGGTCACGGATGATGCCCGATGTTTTAGTTTACCTCGTTATAGCCGTTACTAACGGCTGTAACGGTCTGTAACGGTTTTTCTTCTTTATGGAATATCTCAGAAAGTATTGGCCAATCTTTCTGAAAATTTGTAGGTATGTTCATTATGGGTCACGAATAATGCCCGATGTTTTAGTTTACCGTTATAACCGTTACTAACGGCTGTAACGGCCTGTAACGGTTTTTTCTTCTTATGGAATATCTCAGAAAGTACTTGGCCGACCTTTATGAAAATTAGCAGGTATGTTCATTATGGGTCACGGATGATGCCTGATGTTTTAGTTTGCCCCGTTATAGCCGTTACTAACGGTTGTAACGGCCTGTAACGGTTTTTCTTTTTTATGGAATATCTCAGAAAGTACTTGGCCAATTTATAAGCGGTTTGGATGATCTTGTGATCAAATCGGAGCCTCTGTCCATATGTAAGTGATGTAATGCTGAAAATGGATTAAACAACCGTTAAAAACCGTTATTCTGCCGTTATTTCTTATATATAGGTGGATTTTAATGAAATTTGGTATATAGAAAGGTTATCACACACAAATGACACTTCTATATAGTGTTTCAAAATCTGACCGTTAAAAACCGTTATTCTTGACATATTGTCCGATTTGGATGAAATTTGATATGTACACAGGCTTTAGCCCAGTGAGGACTAAAATACCGGTTTCAAAAGTGTATATCGGTTATATAACCGTTAAACCGTTATTTTGCCGTTATTTTTTATATATTGGTGGGTTTTAATGAAATTTTGTATATAGAGAGGTTATCACACACAAATGGCACTTCCATGCATTGTTTCAAAATCTGACCGTTACAAACCGTTATTCTTGACATATTGTCCGATTTGGATGAAATTTGGTATGTACACAGGCTTTAGCCCAGTGAGGACTAAAATACCAGTTTCAAAAGTGTACATCGGTTAAATAACCGTTAAAACCGTTATTTTGCCTTTATTTCTTATCTCACAAAGCACTTGGCCGATTTATAAGCGGTTTGGAAAACTGGGAGTACGTTTATATGCTTCGCATCTTGGTTTTTTTAGGCATTCGGTTCTTTCCGACGGAAGGGTGGGGTGGTGTGTGGGGGGGGGGGGGGGGGGGGGGGAGAAGAGAGAGAGACAGAGCAACAGAGAGATACCTGGCGTACAAACAGAGAGAGAGAGAGGAGAGAGAGAGGAGAGAGAGAGAGATGGTATACAAACACCGAGGGAGAGAGAGAGTGCAATAAAAAGATATCTCAAGTAGAACCATGGGAGAGAGAGAGAGAGAGAGAGAGAGAGAGAGAGAGAGAGAGAGAGAGAGAGAGATGGTATACAAACACCGAGGGAGAGAGAGAGTGCAATAAAAAGATATCTCAAGTAGAACCATGGAGAGAGAGAGAGAGAGAGAGAGAGAAGAGAGAAACGGACAGACAGATGGACAGAGAGACAGACAGATGCAGATACAGACAGAGAGTTTAAGCACTGGAGATGGCAGCAGCAGACAGAGACAGGCAGAGATCCCTTGCCACACCTCAATCACTGGATGGCACAGAGAGGATTGAACCTGAACTGCCTGGTGTTATCCTTGGTGGTGGTGACTGATACAGATCGGTCAGGCTGAACATTTAACAGCACATAGAAATTTGAACCTGAACTGCCTGGTGTTATCCTTGGCTGGTGGTGACATACAGATCGGTCAGGCTGAACGTTTAACAGCACATAGAAATTTGAACCTGAACTGCCTGGTGTTATCCTTGGCTGGTGGTGACATACAGATCGGTCAGGCTGAACGTTTAACATGGAGCAGTTGATTTCATGATGGGTGTATTTTTAGGCTGTACATAACTTAAGTATGCAACAACCTATAAAAAGATAAATGAATGAATGAATAATGATTATAATAACAATAATGATTAATGATAATAATAATAGTAACAACAACAACAGTAATAATAAAAAATAATAATATGTAATAATATCAATAACGATAACAGTGATAATAATAATAATGACGATAATGATAATGATGATGGTGATGATAATGATGATGATAATGATAATGACCAAGGGTTGATGAAAAGAAAACAAACAATTGGGGTGATGGTTTATTGCAGGCAGAGGGTGCTCCAGAGGATGCCTGGATCCCCTTTGTTCAATCAATGTACCCCGATCTCCTTCAGACAACCCATTTCTTTCCGCCCCTGTTCTTCAGACAGGTTCCTCACACTGTGGTAGATATTGCCGGGCAGACTGCCAGTGTCACAGTGAATCCACCCCCACCCACACGTGGCAGGTCTCGGCATCAGAGACATGCCAGAGCTTGTCCACAGCCCCCACCCCCACCACCAGCATCATCAGCATCCTCACAACCATCAACCTCATCTCAGTCCTCCTCACCAGCAGGCACAGTTTTCACAGACAACCCATCAGGCCTGCAGGACATGCACATCCAGGACAGTGATCGTCAGGGTGATGAGGCACAGTACCAGTGTTTCCAGGCCCTGGAACGTATCAAAGAGGTCATGATGGTCATCAATGAAATGAAGTTCAGGAAGTACCTGGACAACAAAAATAACCCCCAGCAACACATCAACCCCACCAACATCATTTCCCAACTCCCCTCTATCACCCACCCATCCATTCCCCACAACATTGCTGATGGGGAATGTGACATCATCATTCTCCACCGCCAGTTGGCATTCTGGTGGGTGAGGTCAAATCTGTTGGGGGAGGGCAGTACTTCTCTACACAGTCACCAGCAGACCAGGCCCAGATCATCGCCAAGGAAATCATGAAGGCCATAAAGCAACTTGACAATCAGGAATTCGCACTCAAGCACCTTGTACACGACATGGCTGGCGGCAACATCAGGGTGACAAAGGCGCCTCTTCTACCAACATCACCTCGGCTCAGCTGACTGCGGCAGTGAACAGCGTCCGCAGCTCCAAGTGGTGAGTAGATATTATAGGCACACCTTAGTGCTGAGTGACAAGACACATTCTTTGCCAACTACAAATCAGAAAACACGTGCTAATAGATCAAATATGTCATCTGCTTTTTCCAATTCTAATGGATTAGTTTTGCTCACCGTGTCATGAGCACAGGTTTGTATACTTTGAAACTCATAAAGATCTATACACTGTATAAGCAAGACTGTACATGCTGCAATTCATATTGGTCTGTGAACATTGTTTGACACATAACTGATTTCTGCTTAACATGCATGACTGTGGACTGTAAAGAGTGCAGACTTCGGTTTCTAACCAAGGATAGGCGTTCTAAAAATATTCTTTAAAAAAGTAGTTTTTTAATTGATGACTGATTCCTCGATTGATAAATGGTAATGATGATGGTGATGATGATGATGACGATGATGATGAAAACAATGATTACCATGAGATTAGTAAAATAGTAATAACAATAACAATAATGATGAATATGATGATGATTCTACAACTACTACAATAGTACTACTACCAACAAAAACAACGTCAATTTCAATAATGATATTAATGATAATAATAATGACAACAACTACAACAATAATCATAACAATAACAGTAATAACAATATGAATGGCAATAATAGTAATGATAATAGTAATAGTAGTAATAATGATAATAATTATAATGATTATGACATGATACATGCCTGCATACACCAGAGCTTGGGAATTAGAGCTGTACAGAAAGTGGCTGACAATGATCTTACACATTGTAACCCACGCATACCTGTGCACGCTTTTTGATATAGATCTGTTCATATGTAACTGACATAGATTTGTACACACTGTTTGTGTGTGGAACTATACAGACTGAAAGTTACCGTATTATGCACTCTGTCACCAAGAGGCTGTACACACTGTATGATTACATTTTGCCAGTTCTGAACATGATGTAGACCCGTCTGCCCCTGTTGTATTAATAGGTGTGTACACGTTATGTAACAGGTCTGCTCTACTGTATTCTGTAGGTCTGTAGACACTATATAACAGATATGTACCTACTGTATCATACAGATATGTAATTATATAACAGATATGTACCTACTGTATCATATAGATATGTAATACTATATAACAGATCTTCACCTACTGAATTACAGAATACTGTGATATTATACAACAGGATCTGTACATGCGGTACTGTATAGGTCTGTACAGACTGTGTAACAGACACGTACCTTTTGTATTATATAGATCTGTACATACAAATAGCAGGTCTGCACCTACTCACCTGCATAGGTATTTCACAGAAACTACTGGATTACACAGTTCTGTACATATGATATAACAGATATGTATTACAAAGTTATATAGTACTGTGTAACAGGACTGTACCTACTGATTATATAGTTCTGTACACACAATAGAACATGTCTATATTTTCAATATTACATTATTACATCGAGTTATGCATACTATGTAAAGAGATGTAACCAATATATATATGTATGTATGTATAGATAGATAGATAGATAGATAGATAGATTAATAGATAGATTGTAGAACCTACACATACTAAATAACAGGTCTGTACCTGCTGTATGACATAGACCTATACATACTATATAACAGGTCTGTGCCTGCTGTATGACATAGACCTATACATGCTATATAACAGGTCTGTGTCTAACTGTATGACCTGTACATACTATATAACAGGTCTGTGTCTGCTGTATGACCTATACATACAATATAACAGGTCTCTACCTACTGTATTACATAGTTCTATATATATATATAAAGTCTGTACCTACTGTTTCATAGAGATCTGTACACAATGTACATCAGGTCTGCATCTACTTAATTACATAATTCCTAATTTACTTATAAGAGATCTGTTCCCATTGTATCACATAGTTTTGTACACATTAAACATCAGGTCTGCACTTACTGTATGACATAGATCTCCATATTCTATACAACAAGTCTGTACCTAATGTATGACATAGGTCTGTGCACAGTGCGTGGCATAAATCTGGTCTATTCTAAACATGATGTAAGACATGTCTGTACTAATGTATTCTATAGGTTTGTACATTCTGTATATTAAAAACGTCATTTTGATGAAAACAAAATGTTTGTGATTTATTTAAACATCATGCATACTTTTATGATGTCAGTTTCTAGTGACGCTTGAAAGTTTCCTTTCTGGTGGTACTTTTTCGTTTTTATCCATTTCTCTCCTTCTGTATCTCTTCCATTCTTTTATTACGGGTGGGTTTAATGGAGGGGTGAATGTGGGGTTGCTGCAGTATCCGTCGTACCCTCCCGCCAACACCCCTATTATTCCTCTTTCCCCCCACTCCCCCTCCCCCATCCCTCGCCCCCTTGACCGGCCCTTTGACGATTTATCTATAGAATGTACCCTGGAATGTAAAACTTGTCCCATCTCACATTGGTGGAACACAGACATCACGCAATGCGTCTTTATTGTTAATGTCATTTTTACCTGATGACGTTTTTCATAAGTTCATACGTCATTTTTCTCCCGTACCTACTAAACAGTCCTATACTCAGAAAACTGTGACTTTACACACAGGAACTTTGTCTGTCTGATCAAGAAGAACAAGCTGCCTGTGTCACCTGTGATCGTTTGGTCTTTATACTGGGCGTCACCATCTGCCATGTGTCCTGTCTGTGATTTATCTCGCTCCGATACTGCTGACGATTCAATGTGGAATGGTCAAACTGTCAGATACTCATCTTCAGTCACTGTTCCTCCGTGTGCACTGCCTGTCAACATCGTTCTGATTTTCTTTTTTGTTATCTTTGTCAGTTTTTACAATGACGAAATAGTGCTGTTAAGATGAGGACTGGCCAGTCGTTTATTTTATGTTTATGGCCGTGAGGCACTCAATTCCAGTGAGATAACACGCATTGAGAAATACACTGTTTCAAAACAGGAGGTGATATTTGATTTTTTTTAATTTTAATCATGTATTTGTTAATGTTCAATTTGCTAAACTTCTAGGAGTTTTTCTCATCACATGTAGTTTAATTTTTAGTGCAAAAAGTCCACGAGGGAGGGAAATCATAGTTAATGGCAAGTCAACATCCAAAGTACAGAGGTAGTGGGTAGCAGGCAAGTAAACTCCAGGTTTGCCATGAATTGCATTTGATGTGAAGACCTTTTTGTTTTTAAGCAGACAGATTCATTGGCCAAAATGCTGAGTGTTTTGCTTAAGATTAACAATGTAACGGTTGTTCAACGAGTCATGTAGATCTGTCTAAGGTCACGACATACACTGTAGATATGTGCACGCTTGCTGGCATTGGTCTGTTTATAGTGTAACTGACATATGACTGTGTACGCAGTAAAAGATATTATTCTGTTCAACAGAATGACATAGGTCTGAGTACACTGTTACTGACACAGGTTTGTGCACACAATAACTGACATTCGATTGTAAGACTTTACCTGTGACAATGACAAACCTTAAAGCGGCAGCCTGTACATGCAGTACAACCTCTGACAATGACATTGCCCTGGGTGATGGGTCTGTCCACTGTGTGTCCTGCAGGACTTGTGTCGCTCCACACGCAGTGAAGGCGTGCCACAGGCTGTCAGCCGATGTCTGTGTGCTGACCAGCTGCCACAGCCAGCAACCTGGTGGAGCGCCTTGACAACAGATGGACCTGACCCGTCCATGACGGACACTGTCTATGAACGCCTGGTAGCCAGGTAAGACATGAACTCAGATATTCTGATTAGTATGAACACTCTCCAATAAACTGAATGTTTACATGCGCACATGTATGCGCACACACACACGCACACATATACACAAACATACGCACACACACGTACATACACCTCTCTCTCTCACTCTCTGTCTCTCTGTCTTTGTCTCTCTGTCTCTGTCTCTGTCTCTCTCTCTCTCTCTCTCTCTCTCTCTCTCTCTCTCTATATATATATATATATATATATATATATATGTATTCCAAGGATAAGTACCGAGCACCATTCCAGCAACTTACAGAGCAGCTTGGTGTTGCAATGACTGCAAGAAATATTCAATTATAAACGAAGCTTGCTCTTATGTCTTAGATTGAAGAAATAGGGGGAGATAAGCATTCATTTCTGCCTCATATATATATGTATATATGAATGTATGTATATGTATCTAAATATATATAAGTAGATAGATATTTATTTATTTGTTTGTTTATATATTTATTAATATATTTTTCCTCATTCGCTCAATGGTGAAACTGATATTCTCCATGCCAGTGAAATCTGGCAAACAGTCAGTCTGCTGTAACTCAATCTGCAACTGAAAAAAGTCCTGGGGTTGTGTGGTAGAAGTCCATATGAATGTGACTACAGAGAGAGAAGAGAGATGTTTCATTATCATCATGTATGTCATCCTCAAGGTCACGATTTCCAACACAAGCATATTTCATGCTACAGCACTGGGTTCACTAAGATTGCTGTTGCAATGTAAACAACTGAAACGACAGAAAAAACGTGGATGGGGGTGTGGGGTACATGAGCATGTGCACACACACGCACACATGCGCATACACACAAATACAGACACACACACACACGCGCACACACACACACACACACACACGCACACACACACACACACACACACACACACACACACACACACACACACACACACAGGGAGATATTCTTACACCACCCTCAGTAATGGGGAGGGAGAGGTGTGATGAAGGGGGCTGTTCTGGAAAGGCAGTGAGGAGGGGAGGGGTCGGGAGGGGGAACTCAGAAACCAGTGTCATTGGCTGGTCTTTTTCCGATATGAAGGGGAATTACTGCAGTCAAAGCGGTACTTAGGAGGAGTTACATTTGCTGCGTTTAATTTTAATCTTAATGCCTTAAGTTCTGTTCAGGGGACTAGAGAGCATGAAGGAATAGGAGGGGGGAGGGGGAAGGGAGGAGCAAGGGGGAGGCTGGCCAAAAAAAAAAAACCGAAAGGGGGAGGGGACGTAGGGGTTGCGAAAGGGGTTGGGGGAGGGGGGGGGTTAAAAGAGGAGGTGGGAGGGTGACGGAAGGAGGAGGCCAAAGAAAAGGGGGGGGGGGGGGGGGGGAGTGTCGGAGACAGGAAAATTGAAGAGTATGGAGGGGGAGAAAGGGGGAGAAAGGGGGACAAGAAATGGAGGCTGGGAAAAAAGGAGAGAGGTAGGGCAGGGCAAAAAAGGGAGAGAGGTAGGGCAGGGCAAAAAAGGGAGAGAGGTAGGGCAGGGCAAAAAAGGGAGAGAGGTAGGGCAGGGCAAAAAAGGGAGAGAGGTAGGGCAGGGCAAAAAAGGGAGAGAGGTAGGGCAGGGCAAAAAAGGGAGAGAGGTAGGGCAGGGCAAAAGGGAGAGAGGTAGGGCAGGGCAAAAGGGAGAGAGGTAGGGCAGGGCAAAAAAGGGAGAGAGGTAGGGCAGGGCAAAAGGGGAGAGAGGCAGGCAAAGGAGAGGTAGGGCAGGGCAAAAAAGGGAGAGAGGTAGGGCAGGGCAAAAAAGGGAGAAGGTAGGGCAGGGCAAAAAAGGGAGAGAGGTAGGGCAGGGCAAAAAGGGAGAAGTAGGGAGGGCAAAAAAGGGAGAGAGGTAGGGCAGGGCAAAAAAGGGAGACAGGTAGGGCAGGGCAAAAAAAGGGAGACAGGTAGGGCAGGGCAAAAAAGGGAGAGAGGTAGGGCAGGGCAAAAAAGGGAGAGAGGTAGGGCAGGGCAAAAAAGGAGAGAGAGGAGGAAAAAAAGAAGTAGGGAGGGGAGATTGAGGGAGGGAGTGGGTAAAATGAATAAGAACAACGAGCTAACTTGGCCTCTTTGCCTTATGACGAAGAACACCACCTATAGTCTCTTCCTCATGCCCCAAAAACTTAGATCTAACCATGTAATTTTACGTTTCTTCGTGTGACGTTATTTGGCAATTTAAAACAGAAAAGCCCACCATCCACCACACCCCCCCCCCCCCCCCCCCCCCCCCCCCCCCCCCGCTCCATCCCATAAATACTTTTCTGTTGGATATAATGACGTAAAATCATCAGAGACTATGTGACGTAACTTTATTTTTCAAACATCACTGTTGAAGGCGGAAGGTTAAAGCAGCCAAGCTTCGTGAGGCCGTGGTACTTTTTTTTTCTGTGTTCGAATTTGACAATCTGCCTCTGTCTCTCTCTCTCTGTCTCTGTCTCTCTCTCTCTCTCTGGCTCTCTCTCGCTCTCTATGCGAGAGTGTGTGTGAGGGGGTTGTGAGCAGAAGGGAGAGAGGGAGGGAGAGAGAGAGACAGAGACAGGGAGAGAGAGAGAGAGTGTGTGTGTGTGTGTGTGTGCCGACTACATGTCCACTGTCAATGTAAGGGCTAAAAAGTCTTTCAGCAACATTCATCTTATGCAGTATTAACACTTATTTCATGGCACTTTCCATCAATCACTGAAATAGCAGACAACTCCAATACACCACACGACAGTCGAGTCAGTAGAAAGAAACTCGTGGAGAGCGTGGCAGCAGAGAGTCCTCAGAAGAGAAGCCCCCTTCAAGCAAGTGTTTCGGCCCTTATCTCCTGACACTCTAGGGGGGTTGGGCCACACCCGGTTCATGACTCCGGATGTCCCTCTGCTGCCCCTTTTTTTTTCCCCATCTTGGGACGAGCCATGGCTGGGATTCGAACCCATGACCCTCTGGACATGCTCATTTTCCACTTAATGACTCGCGCTTTAACCACTGAGCCACAGGGACACCTGATATTTGTAGGGAAATTTAAGCCTTATGAAGTTCACTTTTGTTCCTCCTTGACCAGATCCAGCTTGAACACCTCTCTGCCGCTTCTGCCATTGCTTTCAGGGCTCTGGTTTTTTCCCTCCCTGCAACTGAGAGCTGTTTCATGAGGCTGTATGCAGACGTTCCTACAAACCCCCTAGCTCCAATTTCTGCAGTGAGGACTTTGACCTGATAGCCTTCTCTCCTCAGGCTGTTTGCCAGATCAGCATACTTTTCAAACGTAAACAAACCCTGGATATTCCGCTGAATGCCACACGCAGCCATATCCAACACAAACCGATCGAAACAGGAAACTAGCATCCTCCGTTAACATTCAGAATACACACAGAAATCTGTCCCACCGGGATGTCATGGACAAAGCAGATACATGAATGAAATGACCCCAACTGGACATTTCCCAGCACAATGGCGACTGCATTCGATGCAGTCACAGTGCAAGAAACTTAAGTCAGTTTGCGATGTTTCCAGACACTGACTTGAATTGTTTCAAAACGTGAAAAGACAATAAAGAACTAAAAGGTATAATAAATCCTACTCGCCATGTAAAAGTAAGTCACACCAAGAGATCATGAAATAATTGAATCGCAGATCCAGCAACGATAGATGACCATGACGTATGTGCGGGGTAGGAAGTGGAAAGTATGAGATGAAACAACAACAACAACAACAACAACAACAACCATTGGAACACAATCGGAAATGTCAAATGAGACTGAGTATAGGGTGGTTGTTATAACATTCAAGTGTGGTGGGGACTGATTTCATAGATTGAAACAACATGGAAACGATAGATCCTGCAATGACTGACTTGCAGATCGAATGATTTTTAATTTTAGGATGATACGGTAAGAATATCTACGTCAAAAGTTACAATTGCACAATCGCACAACTTAGAATATATAAAAGCGTCGCATAGGTATAATCTTGTTCCGAAATCGTAAGAATTGAAGTAGAACACAACGTTCTTATGAAAGAAAATAAAGTGTCATGAATTGAAGAACGATGATTAAACGATGACCAATTGGAACTGTCTGGACCAGTTGGCTATGGTTTGATCCGCAGGTGGTAGTGGTTCTTGAAACAATGTGAAAAGTTATGTAAGATCAGACTATGTAAGATAGTACCTGAAATGGTCGAAATGTTGTATAGTTATTGTGTTACTGAAATCTGTTTGGAAATAAATAGAAAAGGAATGAGAGTAATTAGAAAGGGATTCAGTTTCAGATCACTCCAATATGACCGATCCTGTTTTGACACATAGAGGGTAGGTTAAGGAGAGTTATTTCAAAAGTTATGCAAACACCATAGCACATTTAACAATGTATTATTGCATAGCTAAATGTAGAGGTATCAATATATGGCAGAAATTCTGCCAGGAAATCATTAGAGATTGAAAGAGAGGGATTCCGAAATATTTACAATTTGAAAATGTTAGCCAGCATTCCATTTTGCTTTGATGCGTTGAGGGTAGGGATAGTTGAAGCTATGTGAAAAGCAATGTGAATACGATCTTATCATGTGAAATAGTTCTCGAAATGCTATAGGTGTAGCAGGATTATTATATGTAGAAATCCCGTTGGGAAAGAGATAATAGGGAATGACTGAGAGTGACAAGAAACTGCTTACATTGCAGAACAATGTTTTACGTTTTGATTTGCAGGTGTTAGGGTTCGGGGAAGTTATGTTAAAAGTTATGAAAACGAGACTGAATAAAGAAGGACTTATCCAATCATAGTGTAGATATTGTAGCATTTTCATATGGCAAAAATTCTGTTTGGAAATCGATAGAAATTGAAAGAGAGCGATTCTAAAATGATTACAAATTCGAATGGGTTGGCTGAGTCTGACTACACTTTAATACGTAAAGGATAGGTGTAAGTGAAGCTATGTGAAAAGTTATGCAAACACGATCACACAATGTGAAATAGTTCCCGAAATGCTGGAAACATTGTATCATTATTGTGTTATTGAAATCCTGTTCTGAAATGAATAGAAAATGAATGAGCAATTAAAAAAAAGGATTGAATTCCAGATAATCCAATACGACCGACCCTGTTTTTGACATGTAGAGGGTAGGGTTTGGAGAAGTTACGTTAGAATCATGCAAACACGATCGCACATTATATATAGCAGAAATTCTGTTCGGAAGTTTACAAGAATTGGAACAGGATGATCCTAAAACAATGACGATTTCAAACTGACCATACATTTCTGGGTATGTGTTGATGCTTAGAGGGTAGGGATAGCTGGAGTTGTGTGAAGAGCTATGCAAACAATATCACACAATTTGAATCAGTCTTTAGAATGCTGTAACTGTTATAGGATTATTATGGGGCAGATATCCTGTTTGAAAAACGAGAACAAATGAATGAGAATGATTTTTTAAAAAAAGATTAAATTCCAGATCAATCCAAAATGGATGAGTCTGACATCATACAAAGAGGGTAGGGTTAGGAGAAGTTATGTCGAAAGTTATGCGAACACGATCGCTCACTCGGCAATATATCGAAGCATAGTGTAGGTATTACAATATTACCATAGGCCTTAAATTCTATTCGGAAATCAGTAGAAATTGAAAGAGAGCGATTGAAAAATAGTCACGACTTCGAAACTGGTTGCCAGCGTCCGACCGCTTAGAGGGTGGGAGTTGTTGAAGCTATGTGAAAAGTATGCGTACACGAACACGCTACGTGGAATAGTTCCCGAAATGCTGTGGATGTTGTATCACTATTATGTGTCGAAAAAAAAAGATATAAAATGAATGAGAGTGAATATAATGTTATTAAATTCCGGGTCAGTCCAGAAAGGCCGACTGTTTTAATAGAGGGTAGGGTTGAGGGAAGTCATGTCGAAAGTTATGCAATCACGATTGCACACTCAACAATGTATGAAAGAATGATGTAGACATAGCAGTATCAATATATGGCCAAAAGTCTGGAATTCAATCGAAATTGGAATAGAGTAGTTCTAAATTGACTGCGAATTCTAAACTGGTCGTCCACATTCGGCTATGCTCGGACATGCCGAGGGTAGTAGTAGGCATCCTTCAGTCTCGGAAGACTACGGAGTTGCGCTCTAGGTGTCTATTCTGGTACAGCGACGGGTGTGGCTGGCCAGTCCGACGCGGGAATGACAGTCCCTGTGGCAGAGGGCACAGATGTAGCCTGACGCTGGTCTGTCTGCCTGGGCTGCAGCCTTTCTTCTCATTCTCTTTTCCCCGTGCTGCTGAGCGAGTGTCTCTTCGAACTTGGAGAGACCTTTCTGCACAGTCTGTCTCCAGGCTGACCGTTCGAGGGCTGTTGCTTCCCAGTTGTTCTGGTCGATGTTCAAGGCCTTTAGGTCCCTCTTGCACACGTCTTTGAATCGCAGCTGTGGTCTGCCTGTGGGACGTTTTCCCAGCACAAGTTCTCCATAGAGGAGGTCTTTAGGGATTCGTCCGTCATCCATGCGCACGACATGGCCGAGCCAGTGCATACGTCTCTGTTTCAGCAGCGTGTACATGCTGGTGCATCCGGCTCTTTCCAGGACAGTGTTGTTTGGGACCTTGTCCTGCCAGGTGATGTTCAGAATGCGTCGGACGCTACGCATATGAAAAGCATTGAGCTTTCGCTCCTGTCGGGCACGCAAAGTCCAAGACTCGCTGTCATACAGGAGGGTGCTCACAACGCAGACTCTGTAGATCTGGATCTTTGTGTGCTCGGTCGGCTTGCTGTTGTTCCATGCTTTCTTTGTCAGTCTGGTCATGGTGGTGGCTGCCTTGCCGATGCGCCTGTTGAGCTCTGCGTCAAGTGAGAGGGTGTCTGAGATAGTTGAGCCCAGATAAACAAAGTCATGGACGACTTCATGGACTTCCAGTACCGCATGCTTGGACATGCCGAGGGTAGGGGTGGTTAAAACCATGTGAAAATTTATGCAAACACAATCTTGCCATGTGAAATAATTCTCGAAATGTAGTAGGTGTTGCAGGTGTTGTAGGCTTATTATGTAGTAGAAATCCTGTTCGCAAAAAGAGAAATTGCAAATGAATTAGAGTGATTAGAAAATGATTAAATTTCAGACCAATCCGGAATGGCTGACTCTGTTTTGATACGTAGAGGGTAGGATTATGAGAAGTTAAAAGATGAAACAGACTGCAACGTCACTGAAACATACAACAAACAAGCACACAGCAAGTGTAAAGTGACGTTATTTTATTTACAAAGGACACCACAAAACTTCTGGATATTTCGGCGAAAACGCCTTTTTCAACAAATACAGGACAAGAAACCAAAAGCAATACTTCCCTTGAACAGCACAATCCGCAAATGAAAACAGTTTTATTTGTGGATTGTGCTGTTCAAGGGAAGTATTGTTTTTGGTCTCTTGTCCTGTATTTGTTGAAAAAGGCGCTTTCGCCGAAATATCCAGAAGTTTTGTGGTGTCCTTTGTAAATAAAATAACGTCACTTTACACTTAGGAGAAGTTAGTTCAAACGTAATGTGAAAACGATTGCACTCTGTAAAATAGTTTCTGGAATGCTACGGAGGTGGCAGCATTATGATGTGGCTGAAAATCTGTTGGGGAAACATACGGGAATGAATGAGAGCGACAAGAAATTGCTTAAATTGCAGATCAATCCAAAATGACCGACAACGTTTTGATATCCAGAGGTAAGGTTTGGGGAAGTTACGTTAAAAGTTATAAGAGCCCAATTCGATATCCTAATAGATATTCAAACATAGCGTTGACGTTGCAGCATTTATGTATGTCAGAAATTCTGCTCGGAAATCAATACAAATTAAGAGAGAGCGATTCTAAAATGGTTACGAATTCAAATGGTTGCCTGCATTCAATTACAATTCAATATGTAGAGCGTGGAAATAGTTAAAGCTATGTGAAAAGTTAAGCGAATACGACCATGCCATGTGAAATAGTTATCAAAATGCTGTGGGTATTGTAGGATTATTATGTAACAGAAATCCTATTGGAGAAAAACGCAAAAGAATGACAATGATTAGAAAATGGTTAAAGTCAAGAGAAATCCAGTGGCCGACTATGTTTTGATCCGTGAAGGGTTGGGCTAGGAGAAAGTTATGCTAGCGTGATCGCACTGTGTAAAATAGTTCCTGTGGAGGTGGTTGTGGTTGAAATCTTGGTCAGAAATAGATTGGAAATGAATGAAAGTACCAAGAATTTGCCTAAATTGCAGATCAACCCAAAATGACTTGCAACGTTTTGACATACAGAGGCTGGGGTAAGGGGAAGTCATGTTAAAAGCTATGCGAAGGTGACTGCATGAACTATGACATATCCATGCATAGTGGATGTGTTGCAGCATTTTCTGTGGCGGAAATTCTGTTGGAAATTCAATGGAAATTGAAAGAGAGCGATTCTAAAATGGATACGAATTCAAATTGGTTGCCTGCGTCCAACTTCGCTTCAATACGTGGAGGGTAGGGGTAACTGAAGGCATGTGAAAAGTTATAGAAACATGATCACACTATGTGAAATAGTTCCTGAAATGCTGGAAGTGTGGCATTATTATAGGGGTAACTGAAGGCATGTGAAAAGTTATACACACATGATCAGCTATGTGAAATAGTTCCTGAAATGCTGGAAGTGTGGCATTATTACTGTGCAGTTGATATCCTGAAATCTTTTTCTTTCAGAAATGAGTAGAAAATGAATGAGAGTGATTAGAAAAGGATTAAATTCCAGATCAGTCCAATATGACCGACCCTGTTTTGACACGTAGAGGGTAGGGCTAGGAGAGGTTCTGCCAAAAGTTATGCGAACACGATCGCACAGTCAAAGATATATCCAAGACTAATACAGATGTTACAGCAGAAATTCTGTTCGGAAATTAACAGGAATGGAAAGAGGGCGATTCTAAAAGAATTAACGGGACTCTGTTTCAATACAGACAGGGGAGAGTTGTGGAAAGTATTGACAAAAGTGATGCGAACACGATCGCACACTCAGCAATATATCACAACATAGCATAGATGTAGTTCTATTCGGAAATCAATACAAATTGAAAGAGCGCGATTCTAAATTGGTTAGGAACTCGAAATTATTTACCTGCGTTCGGCTACGCTTCGATACGTAGGGGGCAGGAGTAGTTTAAGTTGTGTGAAAAGTTACGCGAACACGATCTTACCATGTGAAATAGCTCTCAGTGCTGTTGATGTTGTAAGATTATTATGTAGAATAATCCTGTTCGGAAAAGAGATAGCAAATGATTAGAGTGATTTGAAAACGATTAAATTCCAGATCAGTCCAGAATGGCTGACTGTTTTGATATGTAGACAGCAGGGTTAGAAGCTATGTCAAGTTATGCGAACTAGCTTGCGCTATGCAATATAGTTCCTTGAATGCTGTGGAGGTGGTAGTATTATCTTGTGGTTTTCCCCGAAGATGGAGTATGGCTGCCTTAATGGCGGGATAAAAAACGGTCATACACACAAAACTCCACTGCCTGTCTGTACAGGCAGTGTCCACAGGAGTATCAGCCTGCGTACGCAGAAAGAAAGAAAGAAAGAATCTTGTGGTTAAAAGGCTTTTCGGAATTGTACATGAAGTGAATCAGAGTGACAAGAAAATCACCCCCAAAATGATTTACAACGTTTTGAAATGCAGAGGGTAGGGTTAGGGGAAGTTATGTCAAAAGTTGGGCGAACGCGATTCTATGTACACGCACCAACACACACACACACACACACACACACACACACACACACACACACACACCACACACACACACACACACAATATATATATATATCCATTTATAGTGTTTGCGTTGCAGCATTTGTACATGTCAGAAATTCTGTTAGAATTTCTATAGAAATTGTGTTGAAGCGAACACGATCGCAGTACATAAAGTAGCTCCACGAATATATGTGTGTGTGTGTGTGTGTGTGTGTGTGTGTGTGTGTGTGTGTGTGTGCGCGCGCGCATGCGTACTTGTTTACAGAGGAAGTTAGATCTGGGATCGGTGGGTTTTTTGTTGTTGTTGTTGTTGTTTTTTGTTTTGTTTTGTTTTGTTTTGTTTTCATTGTACGCAGCTGTAAAGGAGACAGATCTACACAGGTCTCCTTTCAATCCGTGAGCGGAAAAGCTTGATGGTACCGAGCAATGTGTTCCCTTCCATGCTGCTTTTGTACAATTCCACACAACAGATCTTTTTAAAAAGCTTAGAAAACGTGAACAATGTCAATAACTGAATTCAATCTGAGGTGACTCACTGTGGAGTATTGCTGCCCATGGACTGCAGTAACCTGGTAGCAAAGACTTCAAGAAATAGGCCCCCGAAAAAGAAAAAAATTCTTAAGGATAGTTTGGGTACAGGAAAAAAGACGGCACACTATAAACTTAACAAACAAACAATCAAACAAACAAAACAACTGATGGTACGTGTTATGCTGGTTAAAGAAAGCACACAAAAAAAGAAAATGATAGCACATAGTAAGCATATGCGTATACACACACACACACACACACACCCCACGCACACACGCACGCACGCACGCACGCACGCACGCACGCACGCACGCACGCACACACACACACACACACACACACACACACACACATATATATATATATATATATAGAGAGAGAGAGAGAGAGAGAGAGAGACGCACAGTAAGCATTCACCCATGATACTATAACACACACACACACACACACACACACACACCACACACACACACACACACACACACACACACACACGCACACACACATCTAGTAACCATATGCCTATGATAGATAGATAGATAGATGGATAGATTGATTGATAATGCTGGACAATTTAGGAGTAGGGAAAAAAACAAGTGCAAAGTAGCAATTCTTCTGTCATTGTATTAATGATTTGGCAAAAAATTAACTTGAAAAAGAAAAGAAAACAGGTGGATAGACAGATGGGCAGATGGAGAGAGAGATATGATTTGGCTAAATGACTAAAGAAACAGACAGATAAATAGAGAGAGAGGCAGATGGAGAGAGAGATATGATTTGGCTAAATGACTAAAGAAACAGACAGATAAATAGAGAGATACACAGACAGATATACATACATACATACATACATACATACATACATACATACATACTTACATGCATACATACATACATACACAAATATTTACATACTTACATACCTACGTACATGCATATCCTAAATGACAAATACAATCCCCATAAGCAGCCAGCACCACACCACTCCAATGGATATGATTTGCTGCACCAGTCAGAAGGTTGGATCACACAGAGAATGAAAACGGGAGTCCAGTGCCTGTTGTAGAATCGTTTCTTTTGTTTCATTTTTTCATTTCGTTTCTTCCATTTCCAGTTGTTCACCAGCTCTGGAGGGCTTCTTCAGGGACTGTCTCTCATGTTTTAGAACGTCTTGATATCAAAACGACTCTTTCTGCCTCTGACTCCTCAGTGGAACAAGACTACTTCTCTGCCTGAGAGACACAGACTCCATATATGTTGCTCACTTTCTGCAAACTGGGAACTCCGAACATGTGGAGGAATAGGTGGGGGAAAACGAAGAAAGAAAGAAAGAAAAAAACCTCTGATAAGCAGAATTTCGAGCACGGAGCGTACCTCGGCTCAAAGTGTCTAAGAATGACAAGAATTCTCCATGTTATCTAGGTGTAGAAACAGTCATATTTCAACTACCATCTCTCTCTCTCTCTCTCTCTCTCTCTCTCTCTCTCTCTCTCTCTCTCTCTCTCTCTCTCTCTCTCTCTCTCTCTCCATACATGTATAGATGTGCTCTCTCTCTCTCTCTCTCTCTCTCTCTCTCTCTCTCTCTCTCTCTCTTCCACCCCCTCCCTCCCCATACACAGATGTGTGTGTGTGTGTGTGTGTGTGTGTGTGTGTGTGTGTGTGTGTGTGTGTGTGTCCATGCGCACGTGTGTGTGTTTGCGTGCGCGCGTGTGTGCGTGTGTGTGTGGACTGTAACAGGTTCTGTGGACCGGCCAGCACGGTTGACATCCCCACAGCTGGCCAACCACGCAAGGTGCTGAGGACCTTCGGAGTGGCTGTGGCCGAAACTGCCCTGCGCTTCGTCTCCCTCGTCCTCACGCTCCAGCAGGTGGCTCTGCTCAACAGGCAGCCAGAGCCACAATACCTGCACCTGCAGGGTCCGCCAGGCACCGGGAAAACCGTGGTGCTGGTGTTGAAGGCCCTGCAGTGGGCGAGGAAGGGAACAAAGGTGATTGTTGCGAGTGAGTCTGTCAATGCGGCAGTGACCATCTTAATAGCAGAGCAGCTCGGCAGAATGCTGGGGACAGCAGCAGCTGGAAGCATCTACCATCTCAGCCTTGACGTCGATGACGTCCATAAAGATGTTTCCGGCCTGGTGCAGCTGCTGGGGCCTGGCAATCCTGAGACCTTCATCCTCTTTGATGAGGTTCCTTTGGGCAGGTCAGTTTTTGACTTAGGTCATGTGTGTGTGTGTGAGTGAGTGTGAGTGTGTGTGTGTGTGTGTGTGTGTGTGTGTGTGTGTGTGTGTGTGTGTGTGTGTGTGCGTGAGTGAGTCTGTGTGAGTGAGTCCTTGTGTGTGTGTGTGTGTGCGTGTGTGTGTGTGCGTGTGTGCGTGTGTGTGTGTGCGTGTGTGTGTGTGTGTGTGTGTGTGTGTGTGACAAAAGGACAAAACAGAGCTGTTACAGGATGTTTCCCCCCCCCCCCCCCCCCCCCCCCCCCCATGCCTCTCCCGAATCGTCCCATTCCGCCTTCTCACCCGCCTCCCGTTCCTCCCTCATCCCAGCTGGTCCAGATGAACACAAATAGACAACACACCAATCCAATATAGAATCTGTTCTCTTTGTTGGAGATACCCCTCTTTATTTGAACACGTTCATCAACTCGTGCAAATGGAAAACAAACAAGTGAATAAATGAACACAGTGATAAACAAATGAATGGATAAGTAAAATAAATAATAATGATAAAAATAATAATTATCATTATTATTGTTATTATTATCATTATCATTATTACTATATTATGATAAAAAATAATAGTACTACTAATAAGTATTATTGCTATTATTATTATTATTATCATCATTTATGACGCTTCATCTTACATAGCCCTAAGCGCCAACAATACAGAAAAGATTAAAGAAAACATAAATAAACCAATGAGAAATAAAGAAAGCAAGACTTCACCCAGGCATCACTATTTATCATACAGTAATTGGGGGGGGGGGGGGGGGGGATTAATGACGTAAAAAACACATATTACGTCAACTAGTTTTGACGCCGACTTCCATGGTCAGCTGAGGAAGGTTTGCAAAAACCGAAAGCGCTTCTGTGAAATGCTTTGGGTGTTTGTTGTTGGTGGTGGTTTTTTTTTTGTGTTTTTTTTTTTTAAATTAAAGAAAGGAGGGAACTAAGGGGGGAAAAAGTCAAGAAAGGAATGAACAAATCAATTAATTAATTAATATGAAGCTGGTATGTTTGTAGACCTTCTGCAGTATACGCACTGAATGGGGACTTCAAAAAAATCAAAAGAGAGATAACCACAGATTTTGCTGATGACGTAGGCAGCACACAGTTGTTTCCCTTATTTCACAGGACTACCTCCGTATTTAACTTGCGTGTTGTTACATGCGCGCTGTTGTTTTCTGTATCCAGAATAGTACAGTGCACTGGAATATTTTATATTGTGTTTTATATCAAAATAGTGTTAATTCATGTTAGTGTTTTATAGTATGACAATGTGTTGTATTTCAATGTACTGTATTGTTGTCACGAGAAGTTTCTGTGAGCAGAGCTTGGGCCATTCTCACCAGGCAAACTGGTAGATTATTCTATTCTAAAACACCATTCGTTAGAGCTATATTCCAGAGAAACAGGCGTGCCCAATACTGTTCAATGCATTCATTAATGACTTTCCAACTTACGTGCAGACGACGATTCTTCTAAGTCGATCAAAACGACGGCACCGAATTTCCACGTCTGTTAGATGCACATGACATCATAGTTCTCTTTATCTAAAACGCTTGCTTACAAAATAAATGAAACTGTATTTGTACAGCAATGAATGGGGATTTCAAAATCACTTTTACCAAAATATGATCATAAAATACCTCATGCATTCAGATATCGGTCAAATATCATATGGATCACCGTGGTTTGAGCAAAATACATGGTTTCTTTTTGCATAATTTGTTATTAACATGTTGTGTCTGTAGTTCATGACAATTCAACTGTAGGTCACACACACACACACACACACACACACACACACACACACACACACACACACACACACACACATGCGCGCGCCACCACACGCATGCTCACACACACAAAGGAGCACACACACACACACACACACACACACTGAGGAGTACACACACACACACACACACACACACACACACACACACACACACACACACATAAAGTATACCAAAAAAAAGCAAACTTTGTATCAGACTGTACAGATGCTGAATATTTCCTGACATTCTTCACTGTGATATTTGGATTTTGTTAAGTGACAATCTTTTTAACAAATTATTGAACAACAACAAAGACAAGGAAAGCGTTTGCTTGATACATTCAATATTTCCTGACATTCTTCACTGTGATATTTGGATTTTGTTAAGTGACAATCTTTTTAACAAATGATTGAACAACAACAAAGACAAGGAAAGCGTTTGCTTGATACATTCAATATTTCCTGACATTCTTCACTGTGATATTTGGATTTTGTTAAGTGACAATCTTTTTAACAAATTATTGAACAACAACAAAGACAAGGAAAGCGTTTGCTTGATACATTCAATATTTCCTGACATTCTTCACTGTGATATTTGGATTTTGTTAAGTGACAATCTTTTTAACAAATTATTGAACAACAACAAAGACAAGGAAAGCGTTTGCTTGATACATTCAATATTTCCTGACATTCTTCACTGTGATATTTGGATTTTGTTAAGCGACAATCTTTTTAACAAATTATTGAACAACAACAAAGACAAGGAAAGCGTTTGCTTGATACATTCAATATTTCCTGACATTCTTCACTGTGATATTTGGATTTTGTTAAGTGACAATCTTTTTAACAAATTATTGAACAACAACAAAGACAAGGAAAGCGTTTGCTTGATACATTCAATATTTCCTGACATTCTTCACTGTGATATTTGGATTTTGTTAAGCGACAATCTTTTTAACAAATTATTGAACAACAACAAAGACAAGGAAAGCGTTTGCTTGATACATTCAATATTTCCTGACATTCTTCACTGTGATATTTGGATTTTGTTAAGCGACAATCTTTTTAACAAATTATTGAACAACAACAAAGACAAGGAAAGCGTTTGCTTGATACATTCAATATTTCCTGACATTCTTCACTGTGATATTTGGATTTTGTTAAGTGACAATCTTTTTAACAAATTATTGAACAACAACAAAGACAAGGAAAGCGTTTGCTTGATACATTCAATATTTCCTGACATTCTTCAATGTGATATTTGGATTTTGTTAAGTGACAATCTTTTTAACAAATTATTGAACAACAACAAAGACAAGGAAAGCGTTTGCTTGATACATTCAATATTTCCTGACATTCTTCACTGTGATATTTGGATTTTGTTAAGTGACAATCTTTTTAACAAATTATTGAACAACAACAAAGACAAGGAAAGCGTTTGCTTGATACATTTGTGATCCCGTACATATAATATGTCCGACAATCAAAATCCTTTTTGTTTATAGGTTAAAGCTGAATGCTTCCAAGCCGGATTCAGTAAAATGGAATGTGTTTGAAGAGCAGTCGGAAACTTACCCCATAGCTCTTCTTTTTCAATTGTTTTTATTTTGTGGTTTACCCCATATCTCTTTTTCCATTGTCTTTATTTTGTGGTTTACCCCATATCTCTTTTTCAATTGTCTTTATTTTGTGGTTTACCCCATATCTCTTTTTCAGTTGTTTTTATTTTGTGGTTTACCCCATATCTCTTTTTCAATTGTCTTTATTTTGTGGTTTACCCCATATCTTTTTTTCAATTGTCTTTATTTTGTGGTTTACCCATATCTCTTTTTCAATTGTCTTTATTTCATGGAACATCATCAGCTTGGTTTCATTAGAATTTTTTTTTTTTAATCAGAATACTTCAACGGTTTTAAATACAACTCGCACTTTCCCTCTCTTGTTTCATATATTGTTTCAATCACTTCGCTTAAATTCTGCCCAATGCTTATGACTTTTTTCCCCATGTCTTTTCGTTTTATCTGTTGTTCTTTAAGGTAAACATACTAATTTGTCCTTATATACTCTTGCACATCTACATCAACAAGCACCCCCCCCCCCCCCCTAACATTGTCCCCCACCCGACCACCTCCTCCATCGCCCCACACCCATCCCCCTCTCATTTACATTTGAATTATGACAATGCATCCACCCTCACAATTTTCACCATTTCACGCACACACATGCACGCCGATAACCACACTTGCAAGCACGCATGCATGCACACACACATACACACACACAAACTTACACATGCATAAGCATATCTGCGCATACATACATACACGCACACGCGAGCACACACACACACACACACACACACACACACACACACACACAACACACACACACACACACACTACTACTACTACTACTATTACTACTACTACTACCACCACCACCACCACTACTACTACTACCACCACCACTACTACTACTACTGCTGCTGCTGCTGCTGCTGCTGCTACTAACCACTACTAACTACTACTACTATTACTACTACTATTGACCTCTACAAGTACTACCACTACAACTACCACTGCTACTACTACCACTACTACTACTCTTACTACTGCTACTGCTACTACTACTACTACTACTACTACTACTACCACCACTACTACTACTACTACTACTACCACAACCACCACCACTACTACTACTACTACTACCACTACTACTACTGCCACTACTACTACTCTTACTACTGCCACTAGTACTACCACCACCACACCACCACCACCACCACACCACCACCACCACTACCACCACCACCACTGCTATTCCAATACACAAGGAGGAGGCAGAATATTCTGAAGGTGTGCTATAAACGCGCTGCTTGTATTTCAGATGTAAATGGAGAATTGAAAGAGAAAGAGGGAAACACGAGGCAGAGACTGCTGCTGGTACTAACACCACTACTACTACCGCAGCTACTGCTGCTACTGCTACTGTTGCTGCTACTGCCACTGC
>CM065747.1:13594194-13596694 GCA_033310375.1 Conus canariensis | reverse complement strand
TGACCCGGAAAAGAGGACCATCCAGTGTCAAGCTGTTGATACAGACAGCTCTATGACCCGGAAAAGAGGACCATCCAGTGTCAAGCTGTTGATACAGACAGCTCCATGACCCGGAAAAGAGGACCGCCCAGTGTCAAGCTGTCCATACAGACAGCTCCATGACCCGGAAAACAGGCCCATCCAATGTCAAGCTGTCGATACAGACAGCTCCATGACCCGGAAAAGAGGACCATCCAGTGTCAAGCTGTCGATACAGACAGCTCCATGACCCGGAAAACAGACCCATCCAATGTCAAGCTGTCGATACAGACAGCCCCATGACCCGGAAAACAGGCCCATCCAATGTCAAGCTGTCGATACAGACAGCTCCATGACCCGGAAAACAGGCCCATCCAATGTCAAGCTGTCGATACAGAGAGCTCCATGACCCGGAAAAGAGGACCGCCCAGTGTCAAGCTGTCGATACAGACAGCTCCATGACCCGGAAAACAGGCCCATCCAGTGTCAAGCTGTCGATACAGACAGCTCCATGACCCAGAAAAGAGGACCGCCCAGTGTCAAGCTGTCGATACAGACAGCTCCATGACCCGGAAAAGAGGACCGCCCAGTGTCAAGCTGTCGATACAGACAGCTCCATGACCCGCGGCGTTCCCTGTCCCATGAAGCCACAGTGGGGGGGGGGGCCAGCCTGTCGATACAGACAGAAGCCACAGTGGGCAGGGCCGGCCTGTCGATACAGACAGAAGCCACAGTGGGCGGGGCCAGCCTGTCGATACAGACAGAAGCCACAGTGGGCGGGGCCGGCCTGTTGATACAGACAGAAGCCACAGTGGGCGGGGCCGGCCTGTCGATACAGACAGAAGCCACAGTGGGCAGGGCCGGCCTGTCGATACAGACAGAAACCACAGTGGGTGGGGCCAGTCTGTTGATACAGACAGAAGCCACATTGGACGGAGCCGGCCTGTCGATACAGACAGAAGCCACAGTGGGCGGGGCCGGCCTGTCGATACAGACAGAAGCCACAGTGGGCGGGGCCGGCCTGTCGATACAGACAGAAACCACAGTGGGCGGGGCCGGCCTGTCGATACAGACAGAAACCACAGTGGGCGGGGCCTGCCTGTCGATACAGACAGCTCTATGACCCGTGGCGTTCCCTGTCACATGAAGCCACAGTGGGCGGGGCCGGTGGACACACACCAGAGGGTGAGGACCAAGCCTGACTGGCCTTAGCCTCCTGTTCCACTCTGCCTGCCTCAGCTCTTCCTCTGTGTCTGCAGAGAAAACAGTCCTGTGCATCACCTGGTGTTGGACAGCTCAGTGTTGACTTCTCTCTATCAAGCTCTTCCTCTGTGTCTGCAGAGAAAACAGTCCTGTGCATCACCTGTGTTTGACAGCTCAGTGTTGACCTCGCTCTATCAAGCTCTTCCTCTGTGTCTGCAGAGAAAACAGTTCTGTGCATCACCTGGTGTTGGACAGCTCAGTGTTGACTTCGCTCTATCAAGCTCTCTTCCTCTGTGTCTGCAGAGAAAACAGTTCTGTGCATCACCTGTGTTTGACAGCTCAGTGTTGACCTCGCTCTATCAAGCTCTTCCTCTGTGTCTGCAGAGAAAACAGTCCTGTGCATCACCTGTGTTTGACAGCTCAGTGTTGACCACGCTCTATCAAGGAGAAAGGTGTGGAGATGAATCATTTGATTAGGTCAGTACTGTCTTACACGGTTCATAATATGCTGCTGAAGTTGTCATGGTTATTTCGCAGTCACAGATTGCAAAAAAAAATATTATATAAAGATCAAACAATTTTGTGTACCACTAGGGTACTTCACTTATGTGAATATGCCTATATCAGATGTGGGTTTGAAAGTACTAACATGGATGATAAGTTGAGTGTGGGTTTTTGTTGTTGTTGTTGTTGTTTCTTTTTTTGTTTGGTTTTTTGTTTTTGTTTTCAGAGCAAGTGTCTCATATGTGGCGATGAAAAGACATGAAATAAACCGCTGAACTGAACTGAACTGAACTGAACTGAACTGTCTCAGTTCACGTGAGATGGGCATTTTTACTCAACGGCGGTGCAGGTACCAGGTGATCTGAAGGCGGGCTGAGAAGAGAGCTGACCAGTCGTGTCACCCCTCAGGGGCTGGTATAGCTCAGTGGTAGAGCGCCAGACTCGTAATCTCAGTGATTCTGGGGTTGCGGGTTCGAATCGCCGATGGGCTGTTTCAGTACAGGGGGATTTTCCCCTCGGAGTTAACATTGGTTCTGACTCCATTCCCATACAGTACTTCGAATGAGACTATAAACCGAGGTTCCGTGTGTGAACACATGCACAACATCTTGCACACACGTAAAAACCCTTCACCACCTTTCGGAAGAGAAGGCCAGTTTGGCCGTTGGTATAGATGACACGTTACACATAACATGAACCTTCCCCGAAGTTGGAGTATGGCTGCCTTAATGGCGGGATAAAAAAAAAGAGAGAAACGGTCATACCCACAAAACTC
>CM065747.1:13586694-13589194 GCA_033310375.1 Conus canariensis | reverse complement strand
CCGAAATGTGAATCACACATGATCGTCGCCGAAATGTGAATCAACATGATCGTCGCCGAAATGTGGATCTCACATGATCGTCGCCGAAATGTGAATCACACATGATCCTCGCCGAAATGTGAATCAACATGATCGTTGCCAAAATGTGAATTAACATGATCGTCGCCGAAATGTGAATCACACATGATCGTCGCCGAAATGTGAATCACACATGATCTTCGCCGAAATGTGAATCACACATGATCGTCGCCAAAATGTGAATCAACATGATCGTCGCCGAAATGTGAATCACACATGATCGTCGCCGAAATGTGGAAGACAGATGGCCTATGGTCGTCGCTTACTGAGTGATGACTTGTCACACACAGATCTCTTACTGAGTGATGACTTGTCACACACAATCCTATGCAATGACTGTCACGACACAGACTTACTGGTATGATTGTCACCAAGATCTCTTACTGAGTGATGACTTGTCACACACAGATCTCTTACTGAGTGATGACTTGTCACACACAGATCTCTTACTGAGTGATGACTTGTCACACACAGATCTCTTACTGAGATGACTTGTCACACACAGATCTCTTACTGAGTGATGACTTGTCACACACAGATCTCTTACTGAGCATGACTTGTCACACACAGATCTCTTACTGATGATGACTTGTCACACACAGATCTCTTACTGAGCGATGACTTGTCACACACAGATCTCTTACTGAGAATGCTTGTCACACACAGATCTCTTACAGATCTCTTACTGAGTATGATGTCACACACAGATCTCTTACTGAGCAATGACTTGTCACACACAGATCTCTTACTGAGCTATGACTTGTCACACACAGATCTTACTGATGTGTTGTCACCACTGATCTCTTACTGGTGATGCTTGTCACACACAGATCTCTTACTGAGCATGAATGTCACACACAGATCTCTTACTGAGATGACTTGTCACACACAGATCTCTTACTGAGCAATGACTTGTCACACACAGATCTCTTACTGAGTGATGACTTGTCACACACATTTGGATGAAGAACATCAAGAGTGCAATACCGATCTTATTAATTTACTATCGAAAACATCCCCCCCCCCCCCCCCCCCATCCACAAAACAAATAATTTATTGTAACAGAGAAGAAAAATGACTCTAAAGGAATTAAAATATGATTAGCAATGAAAAAAAAAAGAAAGAAGAAGGATGTATTGATTTAAACGAAGGAACACTGGAAACATTCATTGAAAAGACTCTTGAATCGGTGTCGTTCGCCGTAACAATCTCTTCTCTGAAAAAAAAAAATACAGACACCACCCCCTCCTTCACTTTCACACTCCCCTCCCCAGACCTCACCGAGACATCCCTCTACCACTAAAGATTCCAAATGAATTAGTCAGTACAGACTGGCTGGTGGAACAGACTCACTCATCAATGGCCCTTTCCATGAATTCCGTACATATCGCCATACATTTGGGACATACATTTCAGTCCGTTAACAGACTCACTCATCAATGGCCCTTTCCATGAATTCCGTACATATCGCCATACATTTGGGACATACATTTCAGTCCGTTAACAGACTCACTCATCAATGGCCCTTTCCATGAATTCCGTACATATCGCCATACATTTGGGACATACATTTCAGTCCGTTAACAGACTCACTCATCAATGGCCCTTTCCATGAATTCCGTACATATCGCCATACATTTGGGACATACATTTCAGTCCGTTAACAGACTCACTCATCAATGGCCCTTTTCCCATGAAATTTGTCCGTTTACATATCGCCATACATTTGGGACATACATTTCAGTCCGTTAACATTTGGTTCATCAATCAGGTAATTGGTATCGCCATACATTTGGGACATACATCTCAGTCCGTTAACATTTGGTTCATCAATCAGGTAATTGGTATCGCCATACATTTGGGACATACATCTCAGTCCGTTAACATTTGGTTCATCAATCAGGTAACTGGTATCGCCATACATTTGGGACATACATCTCAGTCCGTTAACATTTGGTTCATCAATCAGGTAACTGGTATCGCCATACATTTGGGACATACATCTCAGTCCGTTAACATTTGGTTCATCAATCAGGTAATTGGTATCGCCATACATTTGGGACATACATCTCAGTCCGTTAACATTTGGTTCATCAATCAGGTAATTGGTATCGCCATACATTTGGGACATACATCTCAGTCCGTTAACCAAATGGGACATACATCTCAGTCCGTTAACATTTGGTTCATCAATCAGGTAATTGGTATCGCCATACATTTGGGACGTACATCTCAGTCCGTTAACATTTGGTTCATCAATCAGGTAATTGGTATCGCCATACATTTGGGACATACATCTCAGTCCGTTAACCAAATGGGACATACATCTCAGTCCGTTAACATTTGGTTCATCAATCAGGTAATTGGTATCGCCATACATTTGGGACGTACATCTCAGTCCGTTAACATTTGGTTCATCAAT
>CM065747.1:13579194-13581694 GCA_033310375.1 Conus canariensis | reverse complement strand
AAGTGAGGAGAGATGAAGAGAGAGCACAGTAAGTCAACAGCAAAGAGTTGAAAACTAGTTTTATCTTCCACAGTTATACTGGGTGAAAAAACAAGGAAAAACATAGTTTGGCTCCACATCACAATTACTGACGCTACGCGCGCGCTTGCACACACACACACACACACACACACACACACACACACATCACACACACACACACACACACACACACTCACACACACACACACACACACACTCAGAACCATAAGACACACACACACATACACCACCGCGCCGCACACACACACACACACACACACACACACACACACCACACACACACACACACACACACACACACACCACAGCACGCACGTCAAACACACACACACACACACACACACACACACACACCCACACACACACACACACCACACACACACCACCACACACACACCACACACACACACAACACACCACACACACACACACCAACACACACACACACACACACACACACACACACACACACACAACACACACACACACAACACACACACACACACACACACACACACCACACACACACACACCTCAATATCGTGGTAGGTGGCTCTGACACAAACAAGAATCAGATAGGGCAGATAACTGATGACGAAAATCGCCGTTAATATGAACATCATCCATGTCGTCCGTGACGGAATCCCCTTTCCCCAGTGACGTCGCCGCATCAGTGACGTAGACGTGACGCCACCGTCTGAGGCCTGGTTCCGTGACCTCATACGAGTGAGCGTGTTGTGGAGCACGGCCTGGAATCGTTCTGAGCGGGATTCTGAGAGTGTGACGTGCCTGTCGTGATTGTCGTCACTCTGCCTGTCGTCTTTGGTCCTGGCCGACGATGCTGAGCGTGTGTTTCTTTTGGTTTCGTTCCCTCTGCTTTCACCATTGCCCTTGGATGACATGTTTCTGTCCACACGTGTCTGATGGATTTCTCCCATCCTGTGGATCGATTTGACGGCATCCTTTTCTGTTTGTCATACTCCTTGACGTTTTGAATGGAACAAACGGCGTTGTCTTCTGAGGACAGTTCCCCCGCACTGGCAGAGCGCCGGAGGGTCAAGGACGGAGCAGCTCGGTGTCTGACAAGCTCAATGGAGAGAAGTGTGTCTTCGGAGAGAGCGTGGGGCAGAGACCTGGCCGCCATGCCGACGTCTCCCTCTCCTTTGTTCCTCAGACTCTGGGATTGGAAGAGGCTGCCAGACTGCCTGGGAGGAAGAGGGAGGGTTGGTTCACACTCGGGCTCAGAATGTGGGGTGACGGTTGGTGAGGTTGTTCCGAGCTCAGGAACAGAACTGTGAGGACCTGTGTCTGTGGCGAAGACGTCGTCCTCCCCTCTGGAGCCTTGCACGAGCTGAGGGAGGTCCAGGGAGTTGTCTGACGCTGGGTGTTTGGTGTTCACGTACGAGCTCCTCTCCAGCTGAGAGCTGCTCTGCTGTGTGTCCGAGTTCAGCCCGGAGGGCCGTCTCCCCATGACCAGAGCTAACCCACTCACCAGCGCCCCGCCTGCTCCCGCTATGGACTTCCGCTTGTGCTGGATGATCTTGCGAGCAATCTGCACGTAGGAGACGGTCATGGTGACGAAGCAGACGAAGAAGATGAGCAGAAGGACGGTGTTGTAGACCAGAGGAAAGCTGGTGTCGATGAACTGGTCGTCCACGGAACAGGCTGAACCGACGATGCCTTCCACCGGGGTCTGGACCGAATGACGGCCGTTCATCACCGCGAAAGGAAACCCGATTACCAATGACGCGATAATGCAGCCAATCACCGACAGCGACACTCGCCGCGACGTCATCCGTGGCCGGAACGGGAAGCAGATTTTGCGGCGCCGGTCTAGCGCCACGGCCACGAGAATCATGGCGGAGAACAAGGTGAGGAAGACGGAGATGAAGCGGTGGATCCGGCACAGCCAGCTGGCGCTGTAGGTGAGAGAGAACCTCAGGTCCAGGATCTCGCCAGGCAAGGTGACGGAGCAGAAGAGCAGGTCCAGGACACTCATGGCGATGATGTAGGTCCGCGTGGAGCTGGGAGTGAAGCGGGTATAGTATACGTACAGGGCGATGGCGTTGCCCACCACCCCCACCACAGACATCACCCCCAGCAAGACCAGCACGGGCAGCTGGTCCATGGCCTCCGCGTTCTCCAGGGCCTTCAGGTAGAAGCCGGAATTGTTGAGGAACCAGGAGATGGTGGAAGAGACGTTCTCCATCTTCAGCATCTTCTCGGTGCTGCTGGTCACCTCTGCTAGGGACTTGGTCATCTCTGCACTCTGACCTTCACACAGACCAGCGAAATGTGCATGAATCATATTGGTCATCTCCACACTCTGACCTTCACACAGACCAGCGAAATGTCCATAAATCATATTGGTCATCTCTGCACTCTGACCTTCACACAGACCAGTGAAATGTACATGAATCATATTGGTCATCCTTGCACTCTGACCTTGACACAGACA
>CM065747.1:13566694-13574194 GCA_033310375.1 Conus canariensis | reverse complement strand
CTCGTCAGTCTCTCCCTGTCAGTGTAGAGCCTCTCCCCCAGCAAGCCCTATGTAGTGCCTCCTCGTGGTGACACATGTCAGCTGGGACCTTATGGACTCAGGCTAAACCACAAGGGACTCGGAGGAAGTCTGGCCCCCAGACGTGTGGTATGCAGACCCACCGGCGTGTGGATAGGCCCTCTAGCCCACAAGCCACACTCCCAGCTATGGGTCAGATAGCTTCACTGCCTTGTGAATGTCTCGGGAGAGACAAAGGCTAAGGGAGTAAACTCTGAAAGAATCCTGAGACACACTGTGACACTTTCCAGCAACTCCTGCAGCTGCGCTGGCGCCATACTGTAGTGGCTTGTCCTTTCCGTTAGATCTTGTCAGCAAGGCTGAGAGGAGGATTCTGGTGATTGGGCAACACGGGATCTCCAAACACTTCGCCCAGGCCAGCGCCCTGGAGAGGTCACTCCAGTGCCGCTATCCCAGAGACAGAAACAACACGGGAGACAGCAGTCACGAGTTATAAGCCCAGAGCGTGTGGGCGTAAGCTCAGTCGCTACGGGTTGTCTCCGACGGTGAGAGGGATCATCGTATTCCACTGGTCAGCTACCGCCCGGCTCAAGCTGGGCAGCCACCAGCCGATAAGGTGCTGACCCGCCACAGTCTGCCTGCTTCAATGGGTGCTCGGAGCTCAGGGAAAGACTGATGAGCAATCTGTAAACCCTGCACCAGGCAATAAGGTGCTGACCCGCCACAGTCTGCCTGCTTCAGTGGGTGCTCGGAGCTCAGGGGAAAGACTGATGAGCAGTCTGTAAACCCTGCACCAGGCAATAAGGTGCTGACCCGCCACAGTCTGCCTGCTTCAGTGGGTGCTCGGAGCTCAGGGGAAAGACTGATGAGCAGTCTGTAAACCCTGCACCAGGCAATAAGGTGCTGACCCGCCACAGTCTGCCTACTTCAGTGGGTGCTCGGAGCTCAGGGGAAAGACTGATGAGCAGTCTGTAAACCCTGCACCAGGCAATAAGGTGCTGACCCGCCACAGTCTGCCTGCTTCAGTGGGTGCTCGGAGCTCAGGGGAAAGACTGATGAGCAGTCTGTAAACCCTGCACCAGGCAATAAGGTGCTGACCCGCCACAGTCTGCCTGCTTCAGTGGGTGCTCGGAGCTCAGGGGAAAGACTGATGAGCAGTCTGTAAACCCTGCACCAGGCAATAAGGTGCTGACCCGCCACAGTCTGCCTGCTTCAGTGGGTGCTCGGAGCTCAGGGGAAAGACTGATGAGCAGTCTGTAAACCCTGCACCAGGCAATAAGGTGCTGACCCGCCACAGTCTGCCTGCTTCAGTGGGTGCTCGGAGCTCAGGGGAAAGACTGATGAGCAGTCTGTAAACCCTGCACCAGGCAATAAGGTGCTGACCCGCCACAGTCTGCCTGCTTCAGTGGGTGCTCGGAGCTCAGGGGAAAGACTGATGAGCAATCTGTAAACCCTGCACCAGGCAATAAGGTGCTGACCCGCCACAGTCTGCCTGCTTCAGTGGGTGCTCGGAGCTCAGGGGAAAGACTGATGAGCAATCTGTAAACCCTGCACCAGCCAATAAAAAGAAAAAAGAAATTCAAACTACCCTAACCCTAAAACTACCAGCCTTGCAGCTGGCAACTTGGAACGTCAGCACGACGTGTCCTGGCCTTTCTGGCGACCTCCAGCAAGTTGACGACGCCAGAAAAAAAAACAGCCATCATCGACCGCGAGCTGTTGAGGTTCAAAATCGACATCGCCGCGCTGCAAGAGACGTCCTCGAATCAACACAGCTATGACGTCACTGCCCGAACGTTTCTCCACAGCCATTGACAAGATCCTGGAGGACTGTCCGACAGACAGCTCTTCATCACGGTGGAACCACATCCGCGATGCCTCCTTCCAATCTGCCTCGGACACCTGTGGGAAGACAATGAGAAAGAATGAAGACTGGTTCGAAGCAGGAATCGTGCAGATGAAGCCTGCCATTGCTGCTGAGCGAGCCGCACTCCTCGATCATAAGAGAGAGCCCTCAAAGAAGACGCTAGCTGCACTCCGAAAAGCTCGCAGCAACGCCCAGCAAATCGCCCATGAATGCGCCAAGGAGTACTGGCTGAACCTGTGCCAGGGCATCTAAATCTCCAGCGACTGCGGCAACATCCGCGCCGTGTACGAAGGCATGAAGCGAGCGTTGGGCTTCTCTAAAATCAACGTTATGGGATGTCATAACTGACCGCAGTAAACATATGGAGAGATGGGCGGAGACTACCAAGCTTCTCTAAAATCAACGTTAGGGGACGTCATAACTGACCACAGTAAACATATGGAGAGATGGGCGGAGACTACCAAGCTTCTCTAAAATCAACGTTAGGGGATGTCATAACTGACCGCAGTAAACATATGGAGAGATGGGTGGAGACTACCAAGACTCTAGGGAGAACTCAGTCACCCACACAGCCATCGAGAACACCTCCCCCCTGCCTGCCATGGAGGAGCTCGATGCCCCGCCCACCATTGAGGAACTCAGCGAGGCCATCGATTCGCTAGCCTGTGGTACAGCTCCGGGTAGTGACGGCGTTTGACCAGAAGTCATCAAAGCCGGCAAGGAGAGTTTTCTCCTCAGTCACCTCCATGAGCTTCTGCTGCAGTGTTGAGAGGAAGGGACTGCACCCCAGGTCATGTGCGATGCAAACATCATCACCTATATAAAAACAATGGTGGCTGCAATAACTATCGCGGAATATCCCTCCTCAGCATTGTTGGGAAAGCCTTTGCCCGCCTCGTCCTCAACAAGCTGCAACTGCTCGCTGAACGAGTGTACCCAGAGACACAGTGCGGCTTCAGAGCTGCGAGGTCGACGATCGACATGATATGCTCCCTGAGGCAGCTGCAAGAGAAATGCCACGAGCAGAGACGACCTTTGTTCATCGCCTTCAGCGACCTGACCATGACGTTTGATTTGGTCAGTTGGTCAGGCCTCTTCACCCTATTACACCGGATTGGATGCCCCCCCCCCCCCCCCCCCCCCCCCCCCCCGGCGATTCTGAAGCTATCAAGAAACTTGGAATTATTGCTTCAACAAATTCGTCATCTGTGAAATCAACCTCACCGTGGAATTATTCTCTTCCAAAGCAAAAATCCAGGGGGAAAAATCTCATCTATAAAACGATGATGTTAAAAAAAGGATCCCTTTGTATCATCATCATCATCATCATCATTAGTATTAGCATTGTTTTATGAGTATAACTATTGTTGTTGTTGTTGTTGCTTTTGTTGTTGTTGTTTCAGTCTGTGCATGATTGCATGACCACATCAAATCGGTCAATGGTAAACGAATTGTCGAGAGGAGTGTCACCGCATCATGCGACTAAACATGAAATTTAATTTTAAAAATGATGTCTAAAAAATCTCTCTTTCTCTCTCTCTCAATAACTAATAGGAGAATTGCTTTCTCTGTATGCGGAGAGAGAGAGAGAGAGAGAGAGAGAGAGAGAGAGAGAGAGAGAGAGATTTTGACCACATGTAAGCCATTGCCCCTTATGATGGGAAGTAATTGAACAACCATTTCACACACACACACACACAAAATGGCGGAGACTGCCAGCAGTTAACTTTTCTCGCGAGGTAAAAGTTTTCGCAAGTGGATCAAGACATGAAATCCAGAAGTAATGGCACTCCTGCGTGCAAAAGGATAACTCGGGCTTCTCAACGATGGTCAGCTTCGAACGCAAACACGTCCGATCGTTCGGAGAGCCATCAATGCAACCCACGAACCGAGAAGCCGTCCACTGATCCTACACCAACAACAGTGGAGTCTTCGAACGCGTCAGTGTGCAGCGGCGTCATCTTGACACCTGTGCTGTGCGCAACATCCAACGCAACGCCTGACTTACGGCAAGTCATTTTAAATCTTTGCTGCCGAATATCCTCCCTAGAAAGAGCAGTGGAGTTTCAAAACGGCATGATTCAGAACATCGCCGAGCCGAAAGTTTCCATGACGACCACGGAAACACAAACAGCCCTGCCCTCCAGCTGGACCCACCTACGCTGAAGTGGCGGGAAGTCGATTGTCGTCAGGCGTTGCGAGTCATCCTGCACAGCACAAGACGTCTGCTGCAGAAAAAAAACATCGAAGAAAGGTGGGACTAACAAAAAGGTGTCCTGCCCTAGCGTTTCGAAGACAAATGACGCCAAACCCTCCAAGGCTGACACGTCAAGAGATGACGTCAAGTACAAATCTCGTCATCTTGTAGATTCCAAAAAGAAATCGAATACTAGTTCCAATCTACCGAATGTACTTATTCTTCACGACTCTGTTATGAACGGAGTACAAGAAACACGCCTTGGTCGGTCTTATCACTTCAAACCTTCAAAACAACGAAGCAGCACTTTGAAAATAACTCAAGATCACTTGCAGGAGATAGCTACAAAAGAACCTCATCTTGATGCTGTGGTTATCCACTGTGGGATTAACGACCTGAAGACAACAGAGCCAAATAAGCTGTGCAACACCTTCGTTAAATCGCTTAAAGACGCATCAAGAAAGAATCCTAACACCAGATTCGTCGTCAGTAAAGTTCCCACTGTGAAAGACCTGAAGATGGAGGTAAATCGGCAGTTATTTAATGCCATCCTCACCTCCGAGCTGTTCGACGTGAACAACATCACGCTCGTCGATCATCATAACATAAGGCCTTACCATCTCAAGGACAACTGCCACCTGTCACAGAGGGGACCAATCTGCTGGCAGGAAACGTGGGGCGACACGTCAGGGATCTTCTGTGGGAAACGCCCAGGAAGCCAGCCCGCTATGCCCGACCCTTCCTACGTCCACCCTACCTCGACCGCAGCTGGTTCAACCCATTTGACGTTCTAGGAGACTGGCCAGTATTCTAAGAATTGTCACATGCATCTGCACACTTGCGAATTCACTTACCTCTGTGCCCTTAGACTGCGTTGCGCGCAAATAATTGCTGTGTTTTTTGTCGGCTAATTTTTGACTGCACATGCAATTTTTTCCCCTTAGATAATAGTGATGTTATCATTATCATTATTATCATTTTATTTCCTGTTAACTTATCAGATTGTGAAAGATTTAGTTGATGTCTGCGGAAAGTAACTTCAGCGTATTCCAATGGAACTGTCGCTCCATCAGTACGAACTTGGATCACCTCGTGCAACACCTGGCGCACCATGAATACCAACTTTTAGCTCTTCAGTCTCTAAACGTTAAAAGAGACAAGTTACCTAAATTAAAAAACTATTATTTTCCCCCTATACATCAGAAGATAGATACCGATGGGAAAATCAGTACAGCTGTATATATTCATGAAGGGGTAAAGTACACTTCATGCCCTAACCCTATTCCACCAAATATTCCCAATCTTAATTCTTGTGCCGTGACAGTTCAGTTGAACTCTTCACTCTTGACTGTCATATCTGTTTACCTACCACAGGGTCCTAATGATTCTAACACAGAGTGGATTCGAACACTCCAGACGGACCAAGGTAAAAAATTCCTCATTGCAGGAGATTTCAATGCACATTCACCATTTTGGGAGAAGGACTGTCAATCAATTACAAGTAATCGTTTCGTTGAAAATATTGTTGATGCTTCCTTCTATCTCCTTAATGATGGTCGAATAACTCGTATTCCTGATAATCCTAGTCATAGAGCGAGTGCCATCGATCTAACTTTAGTGTCCCCAGATGTGGCACTGGTCTGTAGCTGGAATACACTTGATGACAACCTACATAGTGATCATTTACCTATTGTCACTTGTTTTGAAACTAAAAAATCTCAATCAACAGATCCAGCCAAGGACAAAGTACCCAAGTATAACTATAGACTTGCAAATTGGGATAAATTTTCAAGTGTACTTTCTACATTTGAAGTTAATGACGCAAACAACAAAGATGTCAATAGCTTATATACTTTATTTACAAATGCAGTCCTAGATGCTGCAAATGAATCTATCCCACGGTGCAAGTCAGTAAGATCTCACAAGCATTCGGGTAATATTTGGTGGAATCAAGCTTGTGAAGAAGCAAAGGAGGAAAAGATATCAACATTTAGAATATATTTAAGAGATAAGTCTGTCCCAAATCTTTTAGAGATGAAAAAAGCAAAAAACAAAGCCAATATGGTTAATGCACAAGCAAAAAGGCAATATTGGTCTGTTTTTTGCATAAATAAAGTATCAAATCACAAGGACATGCAAAAAGTCTGGGAAAAACTAAAAACTATGAAGAATGGAATTAACTTGCCACAGTGTCCTCTCAAATTGGACAACACAGATATACCAACAAATCTAGAAAAAGCTGAAGAATTTGCTGAAATGTTTGCAAATTATAGTAGAAATACTGGACTCTCAGAGAAAGGCAGGAGATATAGAGAAAATCAAGAAAAAAATAGAACACATAGAGAAACAAATAATATAAATGGATCGTATATAAATGCTGATATAACATTGTACGAAGTAAAAGAATGTATTTCAAGTCATAAGAAGAAAACATCCGTTGGTTTAGACGGAATCTCAAATGAAATGCTGGGACACTTGCCAGATAATGTTATAGAATTTCTTCGTTTTCTTTTACAGAAATGCTGGTCTGATGGTAATATCCCTCTTGTCTGGAAGCACTCAATCGTTATTCCAATACACAAACAAGGAAAGCCCAGAGCAGATAAAAACAGCTATCGTCCAATCGCCTTAACATCCCACACATGCAAACTAATGGAAAAGATCGTTTTAAATAGACTAGATCATTACTGCGAAAAATATAAAGTAATACCTGTCAACCAAGCTGGATTTCGAAAAGGCAGATCTACAACTGAACATCTTGTTAAATTAACAACCCAAGTAAAGCAGCAGTTCGCAAGGCGAAAAAATATACTAGCGACATTTTTTGATGTCCGAAAAGCTTACGATCAAGTTTGGCACACTTGCCTTCTCTATAAACTTAAACACATAGGCATAACGGTAACACGTACAGTTACATTGCCAGCTTTCTATCTAATAGGTTTATACAGGTAAAGCTTGGAAATTCATATTCAAACCCCAGACAGCTAAGTATGGGTCTGCCTCAAGGATCGGTTATTTCTCCAATTTTGTTTAACATCCTTTTAGCTGATCTTCCGAAAGACTTGTCCAAAGATACCACTTTAGCTCAATTTGCTGATGATATTTGTTTGTGGATGAAGGTGACAATGATACGTAAAACTCCAGTCAGGGCTTTGAACTATACAAAGAAAGTGTATCAACGTGAACTAAATAAAATCAACAACTTTATGATAGAAAATGGACTAACATTATCATTGGAAAAAACAAAAATCATGCTGTTTAATTCAGGCTATGACCCTAATAAATTACCTGAATTCACGATTAATGGTGCAATCATAAAATATACACAAATTGTCAAATTTCTTGGCGTCTACCTCACTTCAAAACTTTCGTGGAATTAACCACAATAGACTAAACATAAACAAACAAGCTAGAAAAA
>CM065747.1:13556694-13559194 GCA_033310375.1 Conus canariensis | reverse complement strand
AGCGCTGTCCACCTGTATTGTGCTGACCGCTCACACAGAAATGACCACTGTCCGTTCAACGACAAGCTCTGGGCAGCGCTGTCCACTTGTTCTGTCCGGTGTGTCCAACACAGCCCACACAAATTGCTGACCGGCACCACCAACTTTTTTTTCTTCTTCTTTTTCCTTTTCTTTTCTTCTTCTGCTTTTTCCTTTCCTTTTCTTCTTTTTCTTCTTCTTCTTGTTCTTGTTCTTATTCTCTTTCTTCTTCTTCTTCTTCTTCTTCTGCGTCTTCGTCTTCTTCTTCTTCTTCTTCTTTTGCGCCTTCGTCTTCTTCTTCCTCTTCACCTTCTTCCTCTTCACCTTCTTCTTCTTCTTCTTCTTATGCGCCTTCTTCTTCTTCTTCTCCTTTCTTCTGGCTTGTTTTAACCAAGTTCTACGCTGTGTCCCGTAACACTTTTCTCACCAGTTCTCCACTGACCTGCCATCTAACCAACCCACGCGATTTGCCAACAATAGTCAAACGTGACTTGTTGTTCCGCACCGCGTCAGCTGTGAGCGCCGCACGTGACACGCGTCACTTGTGTCCAACGCATCGCCGCCTAACTGTCCTGTCCCTGGCCTGGGTGTGAGAAGAGGAAGGATGCTGGTCTTCCTAAAGGATGCGGCTGTCGCCGACAGCTTGCGCAACGGATTTCCGGAGCGTGGCTTCCACAGGTGGTCTCCCTTTACTGAAGCCGTCACCGCCGTCAGTCAGCGGTCCCAGGGGCACAGGAACTAGGACCACTGGACCCAAAGAGATCACGTCAGTGGGCGTGGATTGAAGAGTACAGGAGCTGGAATCGTTTCGGGGAAAAGATATGACGTCAGTGGGCGTGGATTGAAGAGTACAGGAGCTGGAATCGTTTCGGGGAAAAGATATGACGTCAGTGGGCGTGGATTGAAGAGTACAGGAGCTGGAATCGTTTCGGGGAAAAAGATATGACGTCAGTGGGCGTGGATTGAAGAGTACAGGGGCTGGAATCGTTTCGGGGAAAAAGATATGACGTCAGTGGGCGTGGATTGAAGAGTACAGGGGCTGGAATCGTTTCGGGGAAAAAGATATGACGTCAGTGGGCGTGGATTGAAGAGTACAGGAGCTGGAATCGTTTCGGGGAAAAAGATATGACGTCAGTGGGCGTGGATTGAAGAGTACAGGGGCTAGAATAGTTACGGGAAAAAGATATGACATCAGTGCACATGGATTAAAGAGTACAGGAGCTGGAATCGTTTCGGGAAAAAGATATGACGTCGGTGCACATGGATTGAAGAGTACAGGAGCTGGAATCGTTTCGGGAAAAAGATATGCACATGGATTGAAGAGCACACTGCAATCATTTCAATGAAAGATTTGACGTCAATGCACATAGACTGAAGAGTACAGGAACTGGAATTATTTCAGGCAAAAAAGATATAAACAGCAAAGTACATGAACCGAGGAGTACAGGAACTGCAATCATTTCAGAAAAAGATATGATGTCAGTGTACATTATCTGAGGAGTACAAGAACTGAAATCGTTTAAGAAAAAGATATGACATCATTGTATATGTAATCAGGCACTGCAATCATTTCAGGAAAAGATATGACGTCAATACACATGGAATCAGGCACTGGGTGAATTCAGGAAAAGATATGACGTCAAAGTACATGGATTCAGGAGTACAGGAACTGCAATCATTTCAGGAAAAGATATCGCGCCAATGTACATGCATTCAGAAGTACAGGAACTACAATCATTTCAGGAAAAGTCGTCTGCTAACGTTGATTTTGTCCGAAAAATGACAGTCACATAATGCACGTGTTCATGTGAGTGATTGTGAACTCACCTGTGACGACACAGACGCTGAAAAGTGACAGTATGTGTGAAGCCCTAAGCACAGTTGTTGAATGCTGACGATTATTACTGCTTCTTCTTCTTCTTCTTCTTCTTCTGCGTACGCAGGCTGATATATGATACTCCTGCGGGCACTCCTGTATAGACAGGCAAGTTCTAACTCCATGTGCCCATCAAAGGGAGTGGAGTTTTGTGTGTATGACCGTCTCCTATCCCGCCATTAAGGCAGCTATACTCCCAGCTTCGGGAAAGACGATGATTACAACTACAGGTAGTATTCGCTATACTGCTGTATTTCTATTATTTAGTTTTGTGTTAGCAAACCTAGTGGGCCTCTTTCACCTTATTATCTTTCATTCTTTACCAGATTTTTGTTTGTTTGTTTGTTTGTTTTTATGGAAGAGACAGAATCCCCCAGGTCAATTGCTTATCTTTCTCTTTATGAAGTATCTGCGTAGCATCATTTACTTCAGTTGGTCTCTGAGTGTAACATTGGAGTTCATGAGAGTGGTGACCCCTAGTGTTTATGCGTTACATGGAGTTCATGAGAGTGGTGACCCCTAGTGTTTATGCGTTACATGGAGTTCATGAGAGTGGTGACCCCTAGTGTTTATGCGTTACATGGAGTTCATGAAGTGGTGACCCCT
>CM065747.1:13549194-13551694 GCA_033310375.1 Conus canariensis | reverse complement strand
GAGTCAAAACAGGAAACAAAAAATACTCTCTGCATTCAATGAAGGCATGACACTTAGTTTTTTTAAAAACTGTAACACTTTTTTTTTTTCATCCATGTTAGCCGTATGGGAAGATGGTCACTACTACACTGAGTGTTTTGGATGATTGCATGTGCTCGGGGAGTGTTTTTGAAGAGACGATGTACTCTTGTAGCTTTGTCTGTTGGCTAAGAAAGGTGAACAGGTTCAATCATTTGTGTCCAGGACATGTTTGGTTTCAAAAGACCTCTGTTAAAATCTCCCAACGATGTTCATTCATCAGTAGTGGAATATATGCGTAGCAGGAGAGTAACAATTTCACGCCAAACTGCACTCTCTGCAGGATTTCTATAAACAGGTCCGAAAGGAAGTGGTCTTGAGCGTTTGAATTTAGCTTGAAACCGTCATGATTCTATGTTTAAATCCTTAGTGCGATTAATCTTTTCGGTGATTCTTTGATGGATATAGATAACTAAACGTCTATCTGCAGTACTTGTGGGATCTCTATGTATGGTAGTGTATCCTGGTACATACATTTCTGTGGGATCTCTATGTATGGTAGTGTATCCTGGTACATACATTTCTGTGGGATCTCTATGTATGGTAGTGTATCCTGGTACATTTCTGTGGGATCTCTATGTATGGTAGTGTATCCTGGTACAGACATTTCTGTGGGATCTCTATGTATGGTAGTGTATCCTGGTACATATCTGTGGGATCTCTATGTATGGTAGTGTATCCTGGTACATTTCTGTGGGATCTCTATGTATGGTAGTGTATACTGGTACATTTCTGTGGGATCTCTATGTATGGTAGTGTATCCTGGTACATTTCTGTGGGATCTCTATGTATGGTAGTGTATCCTGGTACAGACATTTCTGTGGGATCTCTATGTATGGTAGTGTATCCTGGTACAGACATTTCTGTGGGATCTCTATGTATGGTAGTGTATCCTGGTACAGACATTTCAGTGGGATCTCTATGTATGGTAGTGTATCCTGGTACAGACATTTCTATTGGATCTCTATGTATGGTAGTGTAACCTGGTACATACATTTCTGTGGGATCTCTATGTATGGTAGTGTATCCTGGTACAGACATTTCTATGGGATCTCTATGTATGGAAGTGTATCCTGGTACATATCTGTGGGATCTCTATGTATGGTAGTGTATCCTGGTACACACATTTCTGTGGGATCTCTATGTATGGCAGTGTTTCCTGGTATATACATTTCTGTGGGATCTCTATGTATGGTAGTGTATCCTGGTACAGACATTTTTGTGGGATCTCTATGTATAGTAGTGTGTCCTGGTACATTTCTGTGGGATCTCTATGTATGGTAGTGTGTCCTGGTACATACATTTCTGTGGGATCTCTATGTATGGTAGTGTGTCCTGGTACATATATTTCTGTGGGATCTCTATGTATGGTAGTGTGTCCTGGTACAGACATTTCTGTGGGATCTCTATGTATGGTAGTGTGTCCTGGTACAGACATTTCTGTTGGATCTCTATGTATGGTAGTGTATCCTGGTACATTTCTGTGGGATCTCTATGTATGGTAGTGTATCCTGGTACAGACATTTCTGTGGGATCTCTATGTATGGTAGTGTGTCCTGGTACATTTCTGTGGGATCTCTATGTATGGTAGTGTATCCTGGTACAGACATTTCTGTGGGACCTCTATGTATGGTAGTGTATCCTGGTACAGACATTTCTGTGGGATCTCATGTATGGTAGTGTGTCCTGGTACATTTCTGTGGGATCTCTATGTATGGTAGTGTATCCTGGTACATTTCTGTGGGATCTCTATGTATGGTAGTGTATCCTGGTACAGACATTTCTATGGGATCTCTATGTATGGTAGTGTAACATGGTACAGACATTTCTGTTGGGTCTCTATGTATGGTAGTGTGTCCTGGTACATACATTTATGTGGGATCTCTATGTATGGTAGTGTGTCCTGGTACATTTCTGTGGGATCTCTATGTATGATAGTGTGTCCTGGTACATATCTGTGGGATCTCTATGTATGGTAGTGTGTCCTGGTACATTACTGTGGGATCTCTATGTATGATAGTGTGTCCTGGTACAGACATTTCTGTGGGATCTCTATGTATGGTAGTGTATCCTGGTACATACATTTCTGTGGGATCTCTATGTATGGTAGTGTATCCTGGTACATACATTTCTGTGGGATCTCTATGTATGGTAGTGTATCCTGGTACATACATTTCTGTGGGATCTCTATGTATGGTAGTGTATCCTGGTACAGACATTTCTATGGGATCTCTATGTATGGAAGTGTGTCCTGGTACATACATTTCTGTGGGATCTCTATGTATGGTAGTGTGTCCTGGTACATACATTTTAGAGTCGCTTAAAATATCTTAATAATCTTGTCTCTGCAAACCAAATACATGAAAATATTTACCAGAATATGGGACACATCAGTTAGTTTATTTACGATAGGATTCACATG
>CM065747.1:13499194-13544194 GCA_033310375.1 Conus canariensis | reverse complement strand
AGAGAAACAGAGAGAGAGAGAGAGAAAGGGAGAGATGGAGAGAAGAGAGAGAGAAGGAGAGAGATGGAAGAGAGAGAGAGAGAGAGAGAGAGAGAGAGAGAGAGAGAGAGAGAGAGAGAGAGAGACTGACAGGCAGACAATACAGACAGACAGATAGACAAATGGCAGAGAATACAAGCAGCAGCAGAATAAAGACATAGAAGATGAGTAAAAAACATTTGAGGAAATTGGATACAAGATTACGATCCAAAAATACCACAGAAAGTTAGCTATAGCTTAGCATTAGATATTTATGATAATGTGTTTTAAACGTAGATAAGCTATTTTTATTTCTTATGTCACAAGGAATTGCATTCCAAAGTTTACCACCCGAATATGCTAAGGAAGACATGAATAGATCAATTCTGGGCCGGGGAATGGATATCAAATGTTTATTACGAAAGGTGTTTACAAGGAATTTGGTACGTAGATAAGAAGGTGCGAGATTGTTCATTATTTTGTACATAAACACACCCTTATTGAAACGACATTTCTGACTGAATGGGAGAATCTCAAGTTCTTTATAGTCTGCAACTTGAAGAGAGAGAGAGAGAGAGAGAGAGAGAGAGAGAGAGAGAGAGAGAGAGAGAGAGAGAGAGAGATATTGACTGACAAATACAAGCATGAAATTAGCAGTCAATAACTTCTATCGTTAGCATCATTGTAAGAAGACATTATCCTGCTACATAAGGGAGATATAAATCTATCTGTCTGTCTATCGATCTACATAATTATATGTCTGTCTGTCTGTCTAACTATCGAGAGAGAGAGAGAGAGAGAGAGAGAGAGATGGTACTGGTATACAAGCACGCTCGCGCGTGGTATACAAGCACGCTCGCGCTCGCAAGCACACACACACACACACACACACACACACACACACAAGACGTTTTTGCGTCAGGAGTAATGAAATAAGTTCAATGTTATAATGTTGTGCAAAACGGCACCACTTAGTTAAGATTGCCATTGGTAATTTCCATGTTTTGCTACTACAACATGCAATGCAAAAATGCCTTGGCCATAACAAGAAAAGAACCATGAGATACAGGTAGTGGGGAACGCACTAGCCTATTAGAAACAATACCTACGCAACCGCCTGCCGGTTACTATCTGACCTCATTTGACCTCATGAACTGACAAGTTCTACAAATACGCTAGACGACAACAGGTCGTCAGACAGACATTAAAAAAAAAAAGTGAAAATATAATTCAATTACCGATTGAAAAACTTTTCGCATGCATCTCTACTTTCCAATCATAGTCGTTTGCCAGTCAACAGCTAAATCGAGTAAATTGTAATAATTCTCACTGGCACTATATTTTTGTGCGCAAAGCTTAACATCACTCGCTTGATGTCAACAAGAAAGCGCATCTGCAAGCAGTTCACGAAGTGCAGACGACAAGTCAAACAAGTGGTTGTTTTTAGACAGGGGTGATGTAATCACTCACATGAAAAGCACTGAAACTTCAAAAGAGCAAGATGTCTTGGAAATATCTTACTCGAACAGTGAAAACAGCACTCTTGGCTGTCTTCTTTTTTCAGCTGGTGAGTCGATTCGATTTGTCACTTGTGTCGAAACGAATCCTATGAATGCTTTAGAGAAGCCATTTTTGTTTTCTCCAGTCTTGCTGACATGGGCATGCACTCGCTCTACGAATGATCTAACGACTAGACTAGTTCAGTCATCTCAACACTCTTAACAGTTGGTATTCAAAGTAATCCTTTCTAAACGTGTACGACAACAATGTTTACTCGATTGCCACTGCCTGGTTAAGATTTTAATTCTTTTATTTACTTTGTTATCAATGGGTCGTTTTCATGATCCCATCTCGGCGTCTGCCTCGCGGGCAACAGAATGACGTGATGAACACGTCTTGTTTGATATAATCGTCTAGATCTATTATCTAATTATACACTCGGTCAACCGCTGAACACACCGATGACTCAAACTGTTGCTATGGTTGTGACAGTCCAAAGAGAGATAAACATGCATTTTGAACATTGTTCAGTTAAACTTTATTTGAGACACACACACGTGCTCTTCTCTCTCTCTCTCTCTCTCTCTCTCTCTCTCTCTTACTGTCTTTGTCTGTCAGTCTGTCTGTCTGTCTCTCTCTCTCTCTCTCTCTCTCTCTCTCTCAGTTGAATCGTTAGTATGAATGATATGTGTTGAAATAATGTATGCATGACAAAGACAGATTGGCCTAAAATCTTCATCCTTGCGTATCAATCAGTCAATCAATCAATCCGTCTCAGTGGTTTTCAGGTTAGTGATTACATCAACTCTGTCCTCACTTAACCTCTCTGTGCAAAATAAAATTCACAGAAAATCTATCAACTGTCTAAATTCAAATGCCTCCTGGACCTTCCCTCACGCAAACTTGTTTTCTAGTCTCCTGGCCCTTCCCTCATGCAAACTTGTTTTCTAGTCTCCTGTTCAGAGTCCTACATGGACTATGGGTCTACCCTATGGTTTTCCAGTCTCCTATTCAGTCCTACATGGACTTGGGTCTACCCTATGGTTTTCCAGTCTCCTATTCAATCCTACATTGACTTTGGGTCTACCCTATGGTTTTCCAGTCTCCTATTCAGTCCTACATTGACTTTGGGTCTACCCATGGCACTCTGCTGGCGCTAACACCCCAAACAATTGCTGAGCCTGCACAAACAAGCACTCAGCTTAGTCTCCTCAAAAGCAGTAGTCTTCTGGACTGACTATAGAAAGGTTCAAATTTTCCTCGTAAGTCCAAGATTAGAATGTAACAAAAGGGATCATCATGCACAACATTGTGTCGGGAAAGGCACCCCTAACATTAATTCACAGATTCTCAATTCCTCAAGGACCCTACCAAGGACTGACTTATTCAAATCCTGTTTAACATGTTCACTCTCCTGTCAGTGGAACTGGCTTCCTGAGTCAGTCAAACAACACCAATGCATATCAACCTTCAAACACCATTATGTCAGTCAAACAACAACAATGCATATCAACCTTCAAACACCATTATGTCAGTCAGACAACACCAATGCTATATCAACCTTCAAACACCATTATGTCAGTCAAACAACACCAATGCATATCAGCCTTCAAACACCATTATGTCAGTCAAACAACACCAATGCATATCAACCTTCAAACACCATTATGTCAGTCAAACAACACCAATGCATATCAACCTTCAAACACCATTATGTCAGTCAAACAACACCAATGCATATCAACCTTCAAACATCATTATGTCAGTCTGAAAACAACACCAATGCATATCTTTATCAACCTTCAAACACCATTATTTCAACCATCTTGTGTGCTAAGGTTTGCATACTTCGCAGTAAACCCACCACCCTCCACCTCCATTCTCCTTGCCTAATGTATAAACCCTATTAAGAAAGTGTTTTTGTTCTTGAAATATACATGCTATTCTGTTTATCAAGTATGTCTCTTGTGAGCGCATTTGTTTGCATGTGTGTGTGTTTGTGTGTGTGTGTGTGTGTGTGTGTGTGTGTGTGTGTGTGTGTGTTTCCCATTACACCCTGCCTTCTTGTCAATAATATATGTGTGCTTGTTTTGTTGTACATGTCTCTGTCTGTCTGTCTGTCTGTCTGTCTCTCTCTCTCTCTCTTAGATCTTATACTGTTATAGGTAATTTCTGCTGAAATGATGTTGATTTGTTATCTGTATGTGTATGACATACTAACGGCTGTATCGGCCTATAACGGTTTTTCTTCTTTATGGAATATCTCAGAAAGTACTAGCCAATTTATAAGCGGTTTGGATGATCTTGTGACAAATCGGAGCCTCTGTCTATATGTAAGTGATGTAATGCTGAAAATGGATTAAACAACCGTTAAAAACCGTTATTCTGCCGTTATTTCTTATATATAGGTGGATTTTAATGAAATTTGGTATATAGATAAAGGTTATCACACACAAATGGCACTTCTATATAGCATTTCAAAATCTGACCGTTACAAACTGTTATTCTTGACATATTGTCCGATTTGGATGAAATTTGGTATGTACACAGGCTTTAGCCCAGTGAGGACTAAAATACCAGTTTCAAAAGTGTACATCGGTTAAATAACCGTTAAAACCGTTATTTTGCCTTTATTTCTTATCTCACAAAGCACTTGGCTGATTTATAAGCGGTTTGGAAAACTGGGAGTACGTTATATGCCTGGCATCTTGTTTTTTTAAAATTTTATTTTGTTTGATCAGTTCTTCTCTGAGCCTGCATGACTCTGTGCCCTTCCTCTCACCCCACTCTCACCTCCCTCCCTCCCTTACTCTGCCCTGCACTCCCTTCACTCCTGTCTCACTCTCTCTGTTTATTGTATTTATTTTGTTTTTATTATCTTAACCTCTTTTGGATGCTTCTATGTATTTATTGCCTCGTCTTATTTTTCATTGTTGGCCCAAGTCAGGGCGAGGACTGGATGTGGAAAAGCACACCAGAGCTTAGTTGTTATCTTATTAATATTTTGTGTTGTCTCTCTGTGACTGTCTCTGTCTCTCTTTCACATACACACTCACACTCACACACACGCACACACACACACACACACACACACACACACACACACACACACACACACACACTCACCCACATGCACACATGCTCTCTGTCTCACTCTCTATCACTTGCTCTCATTCACTCTCTCACTCACTCATTCACTGACCCCCCCACCTGTGCACGCATGCTCGCGCGCGTGCACACACACACACACACGCACAGTGATACATGGCATCTCACACACATGCATACACATGCTCACACACACACACACACACACACACACACACACACACACACACACACACACACACACACACGCTCACACACACAGAGTGACACACACACTGCTCACGCACATGCAGTGATGCAAGGCATCACACACACACACACACACACACACACACACACACACACACACACACACACACACACTCACTCACTCACTCTCTCTCTCTCTCTCTCTCTCTCTCTCAATCTCACTCTCTCTCTCTCTCTCTCTCTCTCTCTCTCTCTCTCTCTCTCTCTCTCTCTCTCAGGCAGTAAGTAGTAAAAGCTGTAATATAGTGTAAAGTGTGTCTTTGCCAAAGTTAATTTGCTTCTCAACATATTTCTTTGCTTGCTTGTCACTGTCAATTATGGCTGGTCTGAGAATTCCCAATAGACTGATGCTTCTTAAGGTATAGTGTCATGATTCATACAGCACATCTACTCTTACCACAACTTGCAATATTAAAATGAAAGCAGTTGCTTGATTTTAGTTGCAAAGTGAGGTGACTGCAGGTGGAGATCTAATTAAATCTTAAAAGTAATTATTATGACTCCACCGAACAAAGTGGACGAACGAATCATAAGCTAAAACATGACGCGTTTCGACCTCATAGGTCTACTGCAAGCAAGAAAAACAACACTGGGGACAACGGAAATGAAGAACAAGCAATCACGTCTTTGTTGAATTCGGTGCAAGATGGGCATTGAATGAAAACAAGGCTGTCAGGAAGGAGACAATGCGAGTTAAAGTAGTAATGATGATAATAACACTGATAGGGATAATAACAATTATAATGATGATAATGAAAGTATTGGAAAAATGGTAATGAGAGGATTATTACCACTTTTGGTGATAAAAGACAAAAGCAGTTATAGTATGCGAGAAAGGAGAGGGGTTAGAAGATAGTCGAGCAGCATGGTTGTCGTGGCAACAGTGTTTCTTGCTGTAAAACTTGGCTCTTCTGCCAGTAATCAACTCCTCAGGTTGCTCTTCTGCCAGTAATCAACTCCTCCGGTTGCTCTTCTGCCAGTAATCAACTCCTCAGGTTGCTGCTCTGCCAGTAATCAACTCCTCAGGTTGCTCTTCTGCCAGTGATCAACTCCTCAGGTTGCTGTTCTGCCAGTGATCAACTCCTCAGGTTGCTGCTCTGCCAGTAATCAACTCCTCAGGTTGCTCTTCTGCCAGTAATCAACTCCTCAGGTTGCTCTTGATCTTGCAGTATCTGTTTCAGTTCAGCAGAACTTTTATTTGTAGGTTTTTTTTTCTGATATTAGAAGAGTCCTTAAAATTTTGCAGTTTTTTTTTTTTTTGTCCAGCTATACTGATGAAAGTGTTAACCTTACCACTGATTCTAGTCTTGAACAGTAAGTGACCACATCATGATTTTGACAGTCACCATATCACCATTTTGACAGTGACCACATCACCATTTTGACAGTAAGTGACCACATCATGATTTTGACAGTAACCACATCACCATTTTGACAGTGACCACATCATGATTTTGACAGTGACCACATCATGATTTTGACAGTAACCACATCACCATTTTGACAGTGACCACATCACCATTTTGACAATAAGTGACCACATCACCATTTTGACCGTAAGTGACCACATCATCATTTTGACAGTGAACACATCACCGTTTTGACAGTAAGTGACCACATCACCATTTTGACTGTAAGTGACCACATCACCGTTTTGACAGTGACCACATCACCATTTTGACAGTAAGTCACCACATCACCATTTTGACAGTAAGTGACCACCTCACCATTTTGACAGTAAGTGACCACATCACCATTTTGACAGTGACCACATCACCATTTTGACAGTGACCACATCAGCCATTTTGACAGTGACCACATCATGATTTTGACAGTGACCACATCACCATTTTGACAGTAAGTAACCACATCACCATTTTGACAGTAAGTGACGACATCACCATTTTGCCAGTGACCACATCACCATTTTGACAGTGACCACATCACCATTTTGACAGCAGGTGACCACATCATCATTTTGACAGTGACCACATCACCATTTTGACAGTGACCACATCACCATTTTGACAGTAAGTGACCACATCACCATTTTGACAGCAAGTAACCACATCACCATTTTGACAGTAACCACATCACCGTTTTGACAGTAAGTGACCACATCACCATTTTGACAGTAAGTGACCACATCACCATTTTGACAGTAACCACATCACCGTTTTGACAGTAAGTGACCACATCACCATTTTGACAGTAAGTGACCACATCATTTTGACAGTGAGCACATCGCCATTTTGACAGTAAGTGACCACATCACCATTTTGACAGTAAGTGACCAACACATCACCAGTTTGACAGTGACCACATCACCATTTTGACAGGTGACCACATCACCATTTTGACAGTAAGTGACCACTCACCATTTTGACAGTAAGTGACCACATCACCATTTTGACAGTGACCACATCACCATTTTGACAGTAACCCCATAACCATTTTGACAGTAAGTGACCCCATCACCATTTTGACAGTAATCCACATCACCATTTTGACAGTCATCACATCACCATTTTGACAGTATCACATCACCATTTTGACAGTAAGTGACCACATCACCATTTTGACAGTAAGTGACACATCACCATTTTGACAGTGACCACATCACCATTTTGACAGTAATTGACCACATCACCATTTTGACAGTAAGTGACGACATCACCATTTTGACAGTAATCACATCACCATTTTGACAATAATCACATCACCATTTTGACAGTAAGTGACCACATCACCATTTTGACAGTAAGTGACCACATCACCATTTTGACAGTAATCACATCACCATTTTGACAGTGACCACATCACCATTTTGACAGTAAGTGACCACATCACCATTTTGACAGTAAGTGACCACATCACCATTTTGACAGTGACCACATTACCAGTTTGACAGTGACCACATCACCATTTTGACAATAATCACATCACCATTTTGACAGTAAGTGACCACATCACCATTTTGACAGTGATCACATCACCAGTTTGACAGTGAGCACATCACCATTTTGACAGTAAGTGACCACATCACCATTTTGACAGTGACCACATCACCAGTTTGACAGTGACCACATCACCAGTTTGACAGTAAGTGACCACATCACCATTTTGACAGTAAGTGACCACATCACCATTTTGACAGTGACAACATCGCCATTTTGACAGTAAGTGACCACCTCACCATTTTGACAGTAAGTGACCACATCACCATTTTGACAGTAAGTGATCACATCACCAGTTTGACAGTGACCACATCACCATTTTGACAGTGACCACATCACCATTTTGACAATCAGATTCTTCTGTTTCCCCATTGTAAGCCGTAGTCCAGTTACAACGTTGTATGCACGAAATGTTGCAGATGTTGAAGGCTGAACAGACTTGGTATCGCACAACAGTCAGTTATGAAGATCACTACAACTGGAAAACACACACACACACACACACACACACACACACACACACACACACACACATGTCTTACCTGAGTGATCTGGTTCTTGTTATCCTCATACCAGATTGCTGTATTTGTGTGTTATACAGACATGTTTACCCATAGAAATTATATGTTTTTTTGTACAAGTTTGTTGAAAATATATTGAATATATAACAAACTGAAAAAAAAAAAATTCTTGAGATGAAGTTCTTGAGTGGTAGTTGCACTTGTGTATAACCATTGTGTTTGCGTGCTATGACCAAAGAGCGAGAACTCTTGCTGACTCACGTCAGGATGGCGTTTGAACAGAAACAGGGACCACAGGCTTTGAAATATTGGAGAAACTAGCAAGAGAGACTTAATTTGTGCCAGAATATGCTGATGAATTAGTTTTGAAAGTGATTTGTATTGGGAGAAATCTTTTTCACTGTGGGCACTGTAGGGTCAGGTGTCATCTCCCCTTGGCTGTGTGAAGCCCGTAGATAACACACATTGCCTCCTCTTTTGTCCTAGTTCTTTTCACAAACGGTTGTGTCTTACTCTGCAGAGGAGAATGGGTCGAGCAGTTCTTTTAGCATGATCATAGCAGTCAGGCAAAGTCCAGCGCTTCCACCGTGTGCAGCAGTTCAGATTTCCACTGCCAACATTAGGTGATCGGAAACCTGAAATCAGTACTCAGTGCCAGTGACCGATGTTTTGTTGTTATTTCATTATCTGAAACGGCGATTACCAGTTAAAAAAAAAAAAAAACGAACGAAACGAAACGAAAAATGAAATGTATACACAGTGCCAGTGACCTTCATTTTGTTGGTATTCATCATCTGAAACAATAATTATCGGTTAATACAAAAAAACAAACAAAAAAAAAAACAAAAAAAAAAGGAAGAAAAAAGAAAGAAATCAGTACACAGTGCCAGTGACCGATATTTTGTTGGTATTTCGCTATCTGAAACGATAATTACCAGTCAGTGTTAACTCAGGTTGAAGTGTACACCAGCCGCTGTGGTCAAAGTCATGGACCCCTGGCTGTGTACACCAGCTGCTGTGGTCAAAGTCATGGATCCCTGGCTGTGTACACCAGCTGCTGTGGTCAAAGTCATTGATCCCTGGCTGTGAACACCAGCCGCTGTGGTTCAAGTCATGGACCCCTGGCTGTGTACACCAGCCGCTGTGGTTGCAAGTCATGGACCCCTGGCTGTTCGGTCAAAATCATGGACCTCTGGCTAGGAAGTTGTGGGTTCAGTTCCCATTGCAGCCTTTTTTTTTAATGGGATTTTTCTGCCCTGAGATTTTTTTTTTTGCCATGGACACATGTCCCTTGGCAGCTAAATGTGAGGGGACAAACACTTCAGGACAAACACTTTAGGCATGGGACAAACACTTTAGGACAAACACTTTAGGCATGGGACAAACACTTTAGGCATGGGACACACTTCAGGCATGGGACAAACACTAGGCATGGGACAAACACTTTAGGACAAACACTTTAGGCATGGGACAAACACTTTAGGCATGGGACAAACACTTTAGGCATGGGACAAACACTTTAGGCAGGGGAAACACTTTAGGCAAACATCAGGCATGGGACAAACACTTTAGGCAGGGGACAAACACTTCAGGCATGGGACAAACACTTTAGGACAAACACTTTAGGCATGGGACAAACACTTCAGGCATGGGACAAACACTTCAGGCATGGGACAAACACTTTAGGCATGGGACAAACACTTTAGGCAGGGGACAAACACTTGAGGACAAACACTTTAGGCATGGGACAAACACTTTAGGCATGGGACACACACTTTAAGCATGGGACAAATACTTTAGGCATGGGACAAACACTTCAGGCATGGGACAAACACTTTAGGCATGGGACAAACACTTCAGGCATGGGACAAACACTTGAGGACAAACACTTTAGGCATGGGACAAACACTTCAGGCATGGGACACACACTTTAAGCATGGGACAAACACTTCAGGCATGGGACAAACACTTGAGGACAAACACTTCAGGCAGGGGACAAACACTTTAGGCATGGGACACACACTTTAAGCATGGGACAAACACTTCAGGCATGGGACAAACACTTTAGGCATGGGACACACACTTTAAGCATGGGACAAACACTTCAGGCATGGGACAAACACTTCAGGCATGGGACAAACACTTCAGGCATGGGACAAACACTTTAGGCATGGGACACACACTTTAAGCATGGGACACACACTTCAGGCATGGGACAAACACTTCAGGCATGGGACAAACACTTTAGGCATGGGACACACACTTTAAGCATGGGACACACACTTCAGGCATGGGACACACACTTCAGGCATGGGACAAACACTTCAGGCATGGGACACACACTTTAGGCATGGGACACACACTTTAAGCATGGGACAAACACTTCAGGCATGGGACAAACACTTCAGGCATGGGACAAACACTTTAGGCAGGGGACAAACACTTTAGGCATGGGACAAACACTTTAAGCATGGGACAAACACTTCAGGCATGGGACAAACACTTTAGGCAGGGGACAAACACTTTAGGCAGGGGACAAACACTTTAGGACAAACATTTTAGGCATGGGACAAACACTTTAAGCATGGGACAAACACTTTAGGCATGGGACAAACACTTTAGGCAGGGGACAGACACTTTAGGCAGGGGACAAACACTTCAGGCAATGGACAAACACTTTAGGCATGGGACAAACACTTTATGCAGGGGACAAACACTTCAGGACAAACACTTTAGGCATGGGACAAACACTTCAGGCAATGGACATACTCACTTTAGACATGGGACAAACACTTTCGGACAATCACTTCAGGACAAACACTTCAGGCAGGGGACAAACACTTCAGGCAGGGGACAAACACTTCACTTAAGGCAGGGGACAAACACTTCAGGCAGGGGACAAACACTACACTTCAGGCAGGGGACAAACACTTCAGGCAGGGGACAAACACTTCAGGCAGGGGACAAACACTACACTTAAGGCAGGGGACAAACACTTCAGGCAGGGGACAAACACTTCAGGCAGGGGACAAACACTTCAGGCAGGGGACAAACACTTCAGGCAGGGGACAAACACTACACTTAAGGCAGGGGACAAACACTTAAGGCATGGGACAAACACACTGTAGGCATGGGACAAACACTTTAAGGACAAACACTTTAGGCATGGAACAAACACTACAGGCATGGGATAAACACTTCAGGCATGGGACAAACACTTTAGGCATGGCACAAACACTTTAGGACAAACACTTTAGGCATGGGACACACACTTTAGGCATGGGACAAACACACTGTAGGCATGGGACAAACACTTTAGGACAAACACTTTAGGCATGGCACAAACACTTTAAGACAAACACTTTAGGCATGGGACAAACACTTCAGGCATGGGACAGACACTTTAGGCATGGGACAAACACTTCAGGCATGGGACAAACACACTTTAGGCATGGGACAAACACTTTAGGACAAACACTTTAGGCATGGGACAAACACTTCAGGCATGAGACAAACACTTTAGGCAAGGGGCAAACACTTAGGACAAACACTAGGCATAGGACAAACACTTTAGGACAAACACTTAAGACATGGGACAAACACTTTAGGCATGGGACAAACAAACACCTTAGGCATGGGACAAACAAACACTTTAGGCATGGGACAAACAAACACTTTAGGCATGGGACAGACACTTTAGGCATGGTACAAACACTTTAGGACAAACACTTTAGGCATGGGACAAACATAACACTTTAGGCATGGGACAAACACTTTAGGCATGGAACAAACGTAATCGGTACTTCGGACCTCTTATGCAGGTTTAACGTCGAGCGCATCGCAAATCAAATGGTTCTTTATATACTTCTGAATTGAACTTGAACAATGATTAACATCTAGTAACATGAGTTTCCTCTGATTTTACTGTACACCTTGTGGGGGACCCAGTGTGTATAGACAATCAAAATGTGTGTGTGTGTGTGTGTGTGTGTGTGTGTGTGAGAGAGAGAGAGAGAGAGATTGTGTGTGTGTGTGTGTTGTTGTTGTCTTCAGTTTAACGTCTATCCACATAGTGATATTAGATGGTATGTGTGTGTGTGTGTGTGTGTGTGTGTGTGTGTGTGTGTGTGCATGCTAGCGTGCATGCTAGAGTGCATGTGTGTGTGTGTGTGTGTGTGTGTGTGTGTGTGTGTGTGTGTGTGTGCGTGCACTTTATTAGAAGTGCAGTATGTGCACATATGTGTGTGTGTGTGTGTGTGTGTGCGTGCACTTTATTAGAAGTGCAGTATGTGCACATATGTGTGTGTGTGTGTGTGTGTGTGTGCGTGCACTTTATTAGAAGTGCAGTATGTGCACATATGTGTGTGTGTGTGTGTGTGGTAACACCCTCTGGAAGGAGAGCTCACTCACACTGGCTCCATGACTAAGCAACTATTGTTTTCATTAGGTGATGGCCTGAATAGAGTGGAGTAGAATGGAACAGGTGCCCAGAATAGAGTGGAGTAGAATAGAACAGGTGCCCAGAATAGAGTGGAGTAGAATAGAACAGGTGCCCTGAATAGAGTGGAGTCGAATAGAACAGGTGCCCTGAATAGAGTGGCGTCGAATAGAACAGGTGCCCTGAACAGAGTGGCGTCGAATAGAACAGGTGCCCTGAACAGAGTGGCGTCGAATAGAACAGGTGCCCTGAACAGAGTGGCGTCGAATAGAACAGGTGCCCTGAACAGAGTGGCGTCGAATAGAACAGGTGCCCTGAACAGAGTGGCGTCGAATAGAACAGGTGCCCTGAACAGAGTGGCGTCGAATAGAACAGGTGCCCTGAACAGAGTGGCGTCGAATAGAACAGGTGCCCTGAATAGAGTGGCGTCGAATAGAACAGGTGCCCTGAATAGAGTGGAGTCGAATAGAACAGGTGCCCTGAATAGAGGCTATACATCACTGCTTGGTGTGGACTGTTCCCAGAGGATTGCCAGTGGGGGATGGGTGGGGGGGGGGGGGGGGGGGGAGGGGCTGTACATCACTGCTTGGTGTGGACTGTTCCCAGAGGATTGCCAGTGGGGGGGGGGGGGGGGGGGGGGGGCTGTACATCACTGCTTGGTGTGGACTGTTCCCAGAGCATTGCCTGTAGGGGGGGGGGGGGGGTTGTACATCACTGCTTGGTGTGGACTGTTCCCAGAGCATTGCCAGTGGGGAGGGGGGGGGGGGGGGGGCTGTACATCACTGCTTGGTGTGGACTGTTCCCAGAGCATTGCCAGTGGGTGGGGGGGGGGGGGGGGGGGGGCTATCACTGCTTGGTGTGGACTGTTCCCAGAGCATTGCCAGTGGGGGGGGGGGGGGGGGCTGTACATCACTGCTTGGTGTGGACTGTTCCCAGAGCATTGCCAGTGGGTGGGGGGGGGGGGGGGGGGGTGGCTATCACTGCTTGGTGTGGACTGTTCCCAGAGCATTGCCAGTGGGGGGGCTATCACTGCTTGGTGTGGACTGTTCCCAGAGCATTGTCAGTGGGGGGGCTATCACTGCTTGATGTGGACTGTTCCAGAGCATTGTCAGTGGGGGGGCTATCACTGCTTGGTGTGGACTGTTCCCAGAGCATTGCCAGTGGGGGGGCTATCACTGCTTGGTGTGGACTGTTCCCAGAGCATTGTCAGTGGGGGGGCTATCACTGCTTGGTGTGGACTGTTCCCAGAGGATTGCCAGTGGGGGGAGAGGTCGGGGGGGGGGGGGGGGGGGGGGCTGTACATCACTGCTTGGTGTGGACTGTTCCCAGAGCATTGCCAGTGGGTGGGGTGGGGGTGGGGGGCTATCACTGCTTGGTGTGGACTGTTCCCAGAGCATTGCCAGTGGGGGGGGGGGGGGGGCTGTACATCACTGCTTGGTGTGGACTGTTCCCAGAGCATTGCCAGTGGGTGGGGGGGGGGGGGGGGGTGGCTATCACTGCTTGGTGTGGACTGTTCCCAGAGCATTGTCAGTGGGGGGGCTATCACTGCTTGGTGTGGACTGTTCCCAGAGCATTGCCAGTGGGGGGGCTATCACTGCTTGGTGTGGACTGTTCCCAGAGCATTGCCAGTGGGGGGGCTATCACTGCTTGGTGTGGACTGTTCCCAGAGCATTGCCAGTGGGGGGGGGGGGGGGGGGGGGGGCTGTACATCACTGCTTGGTGTGGACTGTTCCCAGAGCATTGTCAGTGGGGGGGCTATCACTGCTTGGTGTGGACTGTTCCCAGAGCATTGTCAGTGGGGGGGCTATCACTGCTTGGTGTGGACTGTTCCCAGAGGATTGCCAGTGGGGGGAGAGGTCGGGGGGGGGGGGGGGGGGGGGCTGTGGCAGAAAGGACCACACAGCAGTTGTGGATGAGGAGGGGGGGGGGGGGGTCAGAAAATGTGGTGTAGGTGCAATAACTGTGAAACGGCCTGAAAGATGAGAATGAATGAAACAGAGACACTTATTTTCTTTGCTGTTGTAGTGTGCCGTGGCCAAAGATCTGTCCATGTGGTTTGAGGTAATGACTGAGATGGCTGCTGACGTGAAAGACAGTAGGGAAAACAACTGTGACCTCACCTGTCATACCTTCTTCTTCGTTCACTCAGACAGGAACCCCAGAGGCACTGACGAAGGCTGCTGTAGGGCGGAGGCCCTCCAGTGATCCATAAAGCTTTTCCCTCATCAGTGTGTTGGCAGGCCAGGTCTCTGCCCTCAGCTTTTCATGTGTGGGACAGTCCTGCAGGAAGTGTTCCACTGTCGTTGGGGGCTGTACCTCGTGGGTAACTTGAAGACTGGCCAGTGGATGGCTCACGTTTCTTCAGTGCCACTCATGACCTCAACACACCAGATTCACTACTGTTTGGTGGTGTCAATAGAATGATTGTATTGCACCTTTCACTCAACCCACCATGTCAGACACACAGACGTGAGTAGATGGTGTAAAAGTGTTGGTATGTGTGAGGGCACCTGTTACTGTATGTGCAGATAGAGATGGATGTGTGTACTTTTAAGTGTGTGTGTGTGTGTGGTGTGTGTGCGTACGTGCGTGCTTGCGGGTGTGCATGCGTGCATAGGTGCGTGCATAGGTGCATGCGTGCGTGAGTGTATGTGTGTGATGTTGATGGTATGTAGGTGCATTATATAACATGCGTGTGTGCATAGATAGAGGTGTGCTTGTCGGTCAGTTTGTGTTTGTATCAACGTTAGTTTGTGTTTGTGTCAACAATGTGTGTAGGTCATTGTGTGCAGGTGTCCACCGTGGAGCGGCAGGTGTTTGATTTCCTGGGCTACATGTGGGCGCCTATCATTGGCAACTTTTTCCAGATCATCGCTGTCATCCTCGGCTTGTTTGGCGCCTGTCAGCACTATCGCTCCTTCATTGTGGTGGTCAGTGCAATTATTTTATCAAATGGACATAATGTGATAAAGTGTGTGTGTGTGTGTGTGTGTGTGTGTGTGTGTGTGTGTGTGTGTGTGTTTGAGAGGGTGTATGTGTCATTTGTGTGTGTTTGAGTTTGTGCGAGAGAGAGGAGAGAGAGAGAGAGTGTGTGTGTGTGTGTGTGTGTGTGTGTGTGTGTGTGTGTGATTTCTGTGTGTTTGAGTTCGTTCGTTTGATAGAGAGAGAGAGAGAGTGTGTGTGTGTGTGTGTGTGTGTGTGTGTGTGTTTTGAGAGTGTGTACATGTGTCATTTGTGTGTGTTTGAGTTTGTTCGTTTGAGAGAGAGAGGGAGAGAGAGAGAGAGTGTTTGTGTGTGTGTATGTGTTTGAGAGTGTGTATATGTCATTTGTGTGTGTTTGAGTTTGTGTGTTTGAGAGAGAAAGAGAGAGGGAATGTGTGTGTGTGGACATGGAAAGACGCAGAGGGAAATGTGAAGAGTAAAATGTTTGCTTAAAATAGAACTCTTCATCTTTATTGGAAACTTTAGCCACTGAGAAAACATGCCAGCACATACACACACACACGCAAGCATGCAGGCAGGCACGCACACACACACACACACACACACACACACACACACACACACACACACACACACACACACACACACACAGAGGCACATGAATACATGTGATTTTTAGCTGATGCATAGGAAAAGAAAGACACTTAAATTAAAAAAAAAAAGCCAAAATGACAACTTAAGGTACATAATTATATATGGCATGTACAGGGTGCAAACGTCTTTGAAGAAGATTATTGTAAAACTCTGTAAACCTGAATGTATCAGTTCATTGTGAAACTGTATTTTGCTTACAAGTGGTGTATCATAAAGTGCCACACAGTATACGCTTACCTCTCTCATGAACACACAATTTGCTAAAAAGGTTGGTATGGGTATGGGCAAAGTATGTCAGAAAGAGATTATTCCATATAATGGCTTGCAGCTTGTTGGATTTGTTTTAAACGACTGAAGGACACAAAACAAAGCCAGTTAAATATTCACAACTAGAAGATACAAGAAAAAGGATTATCAGTCCTTCCCTACCCCTTCCTCTCCCCCCCCCCCCCCCCCCCCCCCCCCCCCCCCACCCCCCCCCCCCCCCCTCTCTCTCTCATATGAACTGTTGTCACAGGAGGGTTGAAAATAAAATCTGTGTCAGAAATGTGAAACAAAATCTGGTAAAGACTGGTGGAACGAGAAAAGTGCCAGTAGGTCGGTGCTGGACTAGGCCAATGTAAATGCTGATAATGATAAAATGTCTTAAGAGGCTTGATGGCCTACGCTTAAACGCATGTCCCTAACAACTATAACTGCTACAAAGACTATGGTGGTCATAATTGAATCAAAAAAAGAAAAAAAAAAGTGAGCGTATATCAAGAAACAGGGCTTCCCACTGTTTGTCAAATTGTGGATCATGGAGAAGTGTAAGGCTGAGGAAGCACAAAGAAAATGTCTTGGGAAGACACATACAGGGGGGTGAGGGGAAGACACATACAGGGGGTGAGGGGAAGACACATACAGGGTGGTGAGGGGAAGACACATACAGGGGGTGAGGGGAAGACACATACAGGGTGGTGAGGGGAAGACACATACAGGGGGGTGAGGGGAAGACACATACAGGGGGGTGAGGGGAAGAAACATACAGGGGGGTGAGGGGAAGACACATACAGGGGGGTGAGGGGAAGAAACATACAGGGGGTGAGGGGAAGATACATGCAGGGGGTGAGGGGAAGACACATACAGGGGGGTGAGGGGAAGACACATACAGGGGGGTGAGGGGAAGAAACATGCAGGAGGGGTGAGGGGAAGAAACATACAGGGGGGTGAGGGGAAGACACATACAGGGGGGTGAGGGGAAGAAACATGCAGGAGGGGTGAGGGGAAGAAACATGCAGGAGGGGGGGGGGGGGGGGGTGAGGGGAAGAAACATACAGGGGGGTGAGGGGAAGAAACATACAGGGGGTGAGGGGAAGAAACATACAGGGGGGTGAGGGGAAGAACATACAGGGGGGTGAGGGGAAGACACATACAGGGGGGTGAGGGGAAGAAACATACAGGGGGGTGAGGGGAAGAAACATACAGGGGGTGAGGGGAAGAAACATACAGGGGGGTGAGGGGAAGAAACATACAGGGGGGTGAGGGGAAGAAATATACAGGGGGTGAGGGGAAGATACATACAGGGGGGTGAGGGGAAGAATCATACAGGGGGGTGAGGGGAAGACACATACAGGGGGGGAGGGGAAGACACATACAGAGGGGTGAGGGGAAGAAACATACAGGGGGTGAGGGGAAGACACATACAGGGGGTGAGGGGAAGAAATACAGGGGGTGAGGGGAAGAAATATACAGCAGTTTGAGGGAAAGAAACGAAAGTGGTAGTGGAATATGCACTACACTGGCTGCCATGTCTACATGTATGCTAGCAGACTGACATCGTCTGCTTTATATAGCTGGCTGAATTCAAAGTAATCTCTTCCTCACAGAGTGAATTCAAAGTAATCTCTTTTTCACAGAGTGAATTCAAAGTAATCTCTTTTTCACAGAGTGAATTCAAAGTAATCTCTTTTTCACAGAGTGAATTCAAAGTAATCTCTTCCTCGCAGAGTGAATTCAAAGTAATCTCTTCCTCACAGAGTGAATTCAAAGTAATCTCTTCCTCACAGAGTGAATTCAAAGTAATCTCTTTTTCACAGTGAATTCAAAGTAATCTCTTTTTCACAGAGTGAATTCAAAGTAATCTCTTCCTCGCAGAGTGAATTCAAAGTAATCTCTTCCTCACAGAGTGAATTCAAAAGTAATCTCTTCCTCACAGAGTGAATTCAAAGTAATCTCTTCCTCACAGAACGTCAGCTGCGAACATGAAATGTCTAGGGAAAAAGAGATACTGGCAATGTCAATACTGTCTTGTATGGTCGATGTGTTGCTGAAATTGCCATGGTTATTTTGCATTCACAGATGTGGGTTTGAAAGTACTTTTTACATCGATGATAAGTTGAGTGTGGAGTCTTTTTTTCTTCTTTAAGTGTCTAATATCATCTGATGATGAAAAGACATTAAACAAACCACTGAACTGACCTGAACTGAACAGAGATACTGGTTGTAGTTGGACTGAAAAGTGGACAGTATGCCATACATGCTCAGTTTGTTGTTATCAGGAGTTTTTTTTTCTCCCCTCAGCTCAGATTGCTCCATTTAAGAATGTAAGTTTCCTGGGTTTTTTTCACCCAGGAAGAGTTGGGTGAGTGGAAGGGGGGTGGAGGGGGGGTGGAGGGCATGCCCCATAGTCTTTTAAAACTTTGGTTTTTTTTTTCTTTCTTTCTTTTTTTTTTTTTTTTTTTTGTTGCTTTTCGACAGTTAAAGCCATGAACAATTACCCAGGGTGTTTGTTTCTTCTCTTCATTCTTTTTCTTTCTTTCTTTTTTTTTTTAAACACATGTTTGCTGTGAAGGATGGACACTGACCCAGAAATGTACCCCAGTAATAAAGTTCCTCCAATCACCCAGCAATGTACCCCATTAATGAGTTCCTCCACTCACCCAGAAATGTACCCCATTGATAAAGTTCTTCCACTCACCCAGAAATGTACCCCATTAATCAAGTTCCTCCACTCACCCAGAAATGTACCCCATTAATGAGTTCCTCCACTCACCCAGAAATGTACCCCATTAATCAAGTTCCTCCAAGACTAGGGAGCTGGTCATTTATATGAACTGTACCCATTAATAATGTACCCCATTAATAATGTACCCCATTAATCAAGTTCCTCCAAGACTAGGGAGCTGGTCATTTATATGAACTGTACCCCATTAACAATGTATCCCACTAATAATGTTCCTCCAAGACTAGGGAGCTGGTCATTTATATGAAATGTACCCCATTAATAATGTACCCCATTAATAAAGTTCCTCCAAGACCAGGGAGCTGGTCATTTATATGAAATGTACCCCATTAACAGTGTACCCCACAAATAATGTTCCTCCAAGACCAGGGAGCTAGTCATTTATATGAAATGTACCCCATTAATAATGTACCCAGTTAATAATGTTCCTCCAAGACTAGGGATAGGGAGCTGGTCATTTATATGAAATGTACCCCATTAATAATCTGCCCCACTAATAATGTTCCTCCAAGACTAGGGATAGGGAGCTGGTCATTTATATGAAATGTACCCCATTAATAATGTACCCAATTAATAATGTTCCTCCAAGACTAGGGATAGGGAGCTGGTCATTTATAGGGCAGTTGTCTTGTACATGGCACTTTTTGTTTGATTGATGATGCGAATGGTGTACCTGTGTGCTGTGTGTGTGTGTTGTGTGTGTGTGTGTGTGTGTGTGTGTGTGTGTGTGTGTGTGTGTGTACGCGCAAATAGTTGATGATGCTGATGGTGTACCTGCGTGCTGTGTGTGTGTGTGTGTGTGTGTGTGTGTGTGCGCAAATAGTTGATGATGCTGATGGTGTAGCTGTGTGCTGTGTGTGTGTGTGTACAAATAGTTGATGATGCTGATGGTGTACCTGTGTGCTGTGTGTGTGTGTGTGTGTGTGTGTGTGTGTGTGTGTGTGTGTGTGCAAATAGTTGATGATGCGAATGGTGTAGCTGTGTGCTGTGTGTGTGTGTGTGTGTGTGTGTGTGTGTGTGTGTGTGTGTGTGTGTGTGCAACTAGTTGATGATGCTGATGGTGTAGCTGTGTGCTGTGTGTGTGTGTGTGCAAATAGTTGATGATGCTGATGGTGTACCTGTGTACTGTGTGTGTGCGTGTGTGTGTGTGTGTGTGTGTGTGTGTGTGTGTGTGTGCGCGCGCAAATAGTTGATGATGCTGATGGTGTAGCTGTGTGTGTGTGTGCAAATAGTTGATGATGCTGATGGTGTACCTCTGTGTGTGTGTGTGTGTGTGTGTGTGTGTGTGCGCGCGCAAATAGTTGATGATGCGAATGGTGTACCTGTGTGCTGTGTGTGTGTGTGTGTGTGTGTGTGTGTGTGTGTGTGTGTGTGTGCAAATAGTTGATGATGCTGATGGTGTAGCTGTGTGCTCTGTGTGTGTGTGCAAATAGTTGATGATGCTGATGGTGTACCTGTGTGCTGTGTGTGTGTGTGTGTGTGTGTGTGTGTGTGTGTGTGTGCAAATAGTTGATGATGTGAATGGTGTAGCTGTGTGCTGTGTGTGTGTGCAACTAGTTGATGATGCTGATGGTGTAGCTGTGTGCTGTGTGTGTGTGTGCAAATAGTTGATGATGCTGATGGTGTACCTGTGTACTCTGTGTGTATGTGTGTGTGTGTGTGTGTGTGTGTGTGTGTGTGTGTGTGCGTGTGTGTGTGCTGTGTGTGTGTATGCAACTAGTTGATGATGCTGATGGTGTAGCTGTGTGCTGTGTGTGTGTGTGCAATTAGTTGATGATGCTGATGGTGTACCTCTGTGTGTGTGTGTGTGTGTGTGTGTGTGTGTGTGTGTGTGTGTGTGTGCAAACAGTACGCAGTGTGGAACCTGCTGTGGCTGGGCTGGAACATCTTCGTGATCTGTCTGTATCTGGAAGTGGGCATCCTGAACAGAGTGAGTTGACTTTTGGGATTGATAGGAATGTTAAGTGCTGAAAGTAGTTTTATGGTATGCTTCCCTGCACAAACAGATGCCTCATCGCCACCTAACATGGAACACATGAATGCCAGGAATATCCGTAAAAAAGATCATAAGGGCAGCGGGGAGCTAACTCTACTCAACCTACAGAAATTCATGAGTGGTCTGCCTTGAAAGACGCGTAATCAACTCACCTCCCCCCCAAATGATTCAGTTTTCTCCTCTTTTACAAACTGCAGGGAAGGGGTGGGCTGTGAGGTGGGGAGGGGGAGGTGGGGGGTGGGGGTGGGGTGAACCAACATCATGCTGAGTCATGAAAACTGAAGCAAGCCATGTGATAGCTTCATTATCATAGAGTAACCTTTGTTAGTTTTTTAAAAATGATTTTTAGAAAAATGTGTACAAACACCCAGAGGAAAGTTGAATTTTGTATTGGCCAGTAGGGAGTGACTTAAAGGATTGTCCCTGTTCTGCCTAAGGTTATGAATGACATAATGCAAAGATGAGCAAGAAACTTAAAAGATTGTCCTTGTTCTGCCTAAGGTTATGAATGACATAATGCAAAGGTGAACAAGAAGATGAGTTGGGATCAAGACAAGGGGAAAGACCCCTGAAGTGAACCTAGCAAGATAGGGTTTTAACCAATGTCATGTAGGCTATAGTCGTTCACACAGAAGGTGAGACCCAAGATGACGCACAAAAAAGTCATCACAGCAAAGTGCATTCACACTGACCTCGAGTTAATGTGATAGACAGGGCCCAGTTTGTCGCCAACAGTACATATACCATTGAAAGGGCCTTCCTTTTTTTTTTTTTTTTGGATAATGAAACATGAAAGAATATTTGGATCCTGACCTGCACAAGATTGTCCAGATAATTTGATGACATGGACTCTGTCCTGTGCCAGACAGTCTCCATGACCACATCCATGACTCTCATAAATACCCAAGAGCCGAGAGAAAGACCGAAGGGAAGAGCTCTGAAACGATAGACTCTGTCCTGAATCGCAAATCACAGGAATTTCAGAGAGGACAGGTGTATCAGAATGTGGAAGCAGGCATCTGACTGGTCCAAACTGATGGCCCAATCACCCGGGGAGATGGCCGCCCGTAACCTGGGAATGGTCTCCATGGTGAACTTTAGCGGAGAAATGAACAGTGAGCCTGTTTGGATCGACCACTGGATGCCTTTTCCCGATCTTTCTGGGAACAAGATGGAGGAGAGAGAGAAATGTGAGGACATGGTTGAACTTCCAATGCTTTTTCAATCCGAGTTTGAACTTCCCCGAACTACTTAACACGAAATACTTAGGCTTTGGAGGGTGGGAGGATATTTTTTGTCCACACAGGAGTGGACGAAAGAGGAGAAGGGGATGATCAGGAAGTCTTCAGACTGTCTCTTACTACAGCCAGGACCCTCTCGTCTGAGGTGAGTTTCTTGCAATGCCGGTGAAATGCCTTCAGACGTCCCCCGACTGGCAAGAGAGAAGGGTGAGGATAGTCAGTATCAACAGCCTTGCCCAGATGGGGCCCCACAGTATCAACAACTCACCCTCGGGGGGGGGGGAGGGGGGGGGGGGGCACAGTATCAACAACCCTCTGGGGTCCCCACAGTATGAACAACCTCACCCTCAGGGGGTCCCCAACAGTATGAACAACCTCACCCTCAAGGGGCCCCACAGTATCAACAACCTCACCCTCAGGGAGGCCCCACAGTATCAACAACCTCACCCTCGAGGGGCCCCACAGTATCAGCAACCTCACCCTTGAGGGGCCCCACAGTATCAACAACCTCACCCTCAGGGAGGCCCCACAGTATCAACAACCTTACCCTCGAGGGGCCCCACAGTATCAACAACCTCACCCTCAGGGAGGCCCCACAGTATCAACAACCTCACCCTCGGGAGGGTCCCACAGTATCAACAACCTCACCCTCGAGGGCCCCCACAGTATCAACAACCTCACCCTCAGGGGGCCCCACAGTATCAACAACCTTACCCTCTGGGGGCCCCACAGTATCAACAACCTCACCCTTGGGGGGCCCCACAGTATCAACAACCTCACCCTCGGGGGGGGCCCCACAGTATCAATAACCTCACGCTCAGGGAGGCCCCACAGTATCAACAACCTCGCCCTCGTGGGGCCCCACAGTATCAACAGCCTCACCCTGGGAAGGGGGGGGGGGGGCACAGTATCAACAAACCTCGCCGAGGGGGGGGGGGGGGGGGGGGCGCAGTATCAATAACCTTGCCCTCAGGGAGGCCCCACAGTATCAACAACCTCACCCTCAGGGAGGTCCCACAGTATCAACAACCTCACCCTCGAGGGGCCCCACAGTATCAACAACCTCACCCTCGAGGGGCCCCACAGTATCAACAACCTCACCCTCGAGGGGCCCCACAGTATCAGCAACCTCACCCTCAAGGGGCCCCACAGTATTGACAACCTCACCCTCGTGGGGCCCCACAGTATCAACAGCCTCACCCTTGTGGGGCCCCATAGTATCAACAGCCTCACCCTCGTGGGGCCCCATAGTATCAACAACCTCACCCTCAGGGAGGCCCCACAGTATCAACAACCTCACCCTCAGGGGGCCCCCAGTGTCAACAACCTCACCCTCAGGGGGCCCCACAGTGTCATCAACCTCACCCTCAGGGGGGCCCCACAGTGTCATCAACCTCACCCTCAGGGGGCCCCACAGTGTCAACAACCTCACCCTCAGGGGGGCCCCACAGTGTCAACAACCTTACCCTCAGGGGGGCCCACAGTGTCAACAACCTCACCCTCAGGGGGGCCCCACAGTGTCAACAACCTCACCCTCAGGGGGGCCCCACATGCGTCTTTTTCCAACGGGCTGGGAAGGAAGAGGACGAAAGGAAATGCTTTGGTTGGATGAAACTGACGGACATCTGCGAAAAGAGGGGCGGCGAAAATTACATGCAGCATGGTTGGGGTAGTGGGGAGAGAGAGAGAGAGAGAGAGAGTGTGTGTGTGTGTGTGTGTGTGTGTGTGTGTGTAAAACATGACCTGGAAGAAGAAGGAGTATCCTGAAACTTCAGAAGCGTGTCAAAGAATCAGCCGAAAAGAGGGGAACTCGAGTCGGTGCCTGACAGAGCTGCCTTAACATAGGGCTTTTGCCAGAGATTCTCCTGTAAATTATCCCTGTGAGCCACACACATGTGACTTTTGCCAGAGATTCTCCTGTAAATTATCCCTGTGAGCCACACACATGGGGCTTTTGCCAGAGATTCTCCCGTAAATTATCCCTGTGAGCCACACACATGTGACTTTTGCCAGAGATTCTCCTGTAAATTATCCCTGTGAGCCACACACATGTGACTTTTGTCAGAGATTCTCCTGTAAATTATCCCTGTGAGCCAGACACAAATGGCTTGAACTTCTGTAAATTATCCCTGTGATCCACACAAGTGGCCTGAACTAGAGATTCTGTGAATTATCCCTGTGAGCCAGACACAAGTAGCTGAACTAGAGATTCTCCTGTAAATGATCCCCGTGAGCCAGACACAAGTGGCCTGAACTAGAGATTCTCCGGTAAATTATCCCTGTGAGCCAGACACAAGTGGCCTGAACTGGAGATTCTCCGGTAAATTATCCCTGTGAGCCAGACACAAGTGGCCTGAACTAGACATTCTCCGGTAAATTATCCCTGTGAGCCAGACACAAGTGGCCTGAACTAGAGATTCTCCTGTCAATTATCCCTGTGAGCCAGACACAAGTGGCCTGAACTAGAGATTCTCCTGTCAATTATCCCTGTGAGCCAGACACAAGTGGCCTGAACTAGAGATTCTCCGGTAAATTATCCCTGTGAGCCAGACACAAGTGGCCTGAACTAGAGATTCTCCTGGCAATTACCCCTGTGAGCCAGACACAAGTGGCCTGAACTAGAGATTCTCCTGTCAATTAGCCCTGTGAGCCAGACACAAGTGGCCCGAACTAGAGATTCTCCTGTCAATTACCCTGTGAGCCAGACACAAGTGGCCTGAACTAGAGATTCTCCTGTCACTTATCCCTGTGAGCCAGACACAAGTGGCCTGAACTGGAGATTCTCCTGTCAATTACCCCTGTGAGCCAGACACAAGTGGCCCGAACTAGAGATTCTCCTGTCAGTTACCCTGTGAGCCAGACACAAGTGGCCCGAACTAGAGATTCTCCTGTGAATTAGCCCTGTGAGCCAGACACAAGTGGCCCGAACTAGAGATTCTTCTGTGAATTAGCCCTGTGAGCCAGACACAAGTGGCCTGAACTAGAGATTCTCCTGTCAATTACCCTGTGAGCCAGACACAGGTGGCCTGAACTAGAGATTCTCCTGTCAATTACCCCTGTGAGCCAGACACAAGTGGCTTGAACCAGAGAGGGAGGAGAAGAGGTAAAGGAGAACACTGAATTGTCCGGGAGGTGAGTTGATTACGTGTCACTCAGGGGAGACCACTCATGTATTCCTGTGGGTTGGATGGAATTAGCTCTCAGCTCTCCATACAATCTTTTTTTTGTTGTTGTTTTAGTGGAGATTCCTGATGTTAATGGGTTCCATGTTAGGTGGAGACAAGGCGTTTGTTTGGACAGGTAAGTAACTAAATAGCAGGAAAATATTAAATAAAAAAAATATTAGTGCATGCGAGCAAATGCCTCTATGCCTCTTGTGTGTGTGTGTGTGTGTGTGTGTGTGTGTGTGTGAGCGCGCGTGCGTGCGTGTGTGTGTGTGTGTGTGTGTGTGTGTGTTGAAGTTGAAGACTATGTCTTATCATTTTGTATCTGTCAGAAAATCTTGTTTGTGACATTGCTGCTATATGTTGCTAACGTACAATTTATACACTGGATTTTACAGTCTGCGATACAGAACAAGAAGTAGGAAATTACTTGCATAATAGTCATTGAACAACACACACACACACACACACACACACACATGCACGCACGCACACACACACACACACACACACACACACATGCACGCACGCACACACACACACACACACACACACACACACACACACACACACACACACACACACACACACATGCACGCACGCACACACACACACACGCACACGCACACACTTGCTGTACACATTGACATACATGGGCACACGCTTACATACTTCCTCCTGCTCCCTCCACCTGTTACTAGTGCTATTCCCCCATCCTTGCTCCCTCTGCACACACCTGTAGGCGCACTGGACATATACACACAGGTGCACACACATGTGGACATTCGTCTCCACCCCATCCACTCTCCATCGTCCTCCACTCACCCCCACTCCCCCTTCCTACTGTCCTCCGTCACCAGCATGCACAACACTGCGCGCTTCCTCACTCACCAGCATGCACAACACTGCGCACTTCCTTCCTCACCAGCATGCACAACACTGCGCACTTCCTCACCAGTACGCACAACACTGCGCACTCCCTCACCAGCACGCACAACACTGCGCACTTCCTCCCTCACCAGCATGCACAACACTGCGCACTTCCTTCCTCACCAGCATGCACAACACTGCGCACTTCCTCCCTCACCAGCATGCACAACACTGCGCACTTCCTTCCTCACCAGCATGCACAACACTGCGCACTTCCTCACTCACCAGCATGCACAACACTGCGCACTTCCTTCCTCACCAGCATGCACAACACTGCGCACTTCCTCCCTCACCAGCATGCACAACACTGTGCACTTCCTCCCTCACCAGCATGCACAACACTGCGCACTTCCTCCCTCACCAGCATGCACAACACTGCGCACTTCCTCCCTCGCCAGCATGCACAACACTGCGCACTTCCTCACTCACCAGCATGCACAACACTGTGCACTTCCTTCCTCACCAGCATGCACAACACTGCGCACTCCCTCACCAGCATGCACAACACTGCGCACTTCCTCCCTCACCAGCACGCACAACACTGCGCACTTCCTCCCTCACCAGCACACACAACACTGTGCACTCCCTCACCAGCATGGACAACACTGCGCTCTTCTTCACCAGCACGCACAACGCTGCGCACTCCCTCACCAGCACGCGCAACACTGCGCGCTTTCTCCCTCGCCAGCACGCACAACACTGCGCGCTTTCTTTCTCACCAGCATGCACAACACTGCGCACTTCCTCCCTCACCAGCATGCACAACACTGCGCGCTTTCTCCGTTACCAGCCATCTTCCCTTGCTGATTTCCCTTGCTGTCCTCTTTTCCCCAAGAACCGTGAGCGCTACATCCTGACCATTGGCACGGACAGCAAGTCGTGGTGGTTGGAGCACGGCATTGGCTGCAACATCACCAACAGCAGCTGGCTGGGCAGCGCATCCACTGCCACAGACACCGGGCGCCCCATCCCACCGGAGGAGTATGTGGAAGGCTGCATCCTGCAGTATTACTATGTGGAGGTGATCCATGCGGCCGTGCAAGTCTTACTGGGGGTGAGTGTCTGGCTGGGGCCCTCCACAGCTGGTCAGGGATGGCCTGATCCTACAACTCGATACCAAACCCAAGGGTGCATTAGTCTCCTGCATTGACTCGCTCAAGACGGACAGTTCTGTCCCTTGTTTTTCCCTGTGGACGGGCCATTTGTTATGGGTAGTAAAAAAAATAACCAAAAATACAAAACAAGAGGGGGTGAGCACTGTTCGCCAGCAAGGTTGGGCACGTTCAGAAAACGGTGGTGTTAATCAGTTAATTTGTTATGGCTAGTAAAAAAAATCACCAAAAATACAAAACAAGAGATAACATGAACCTTCTGTTTGTAGCATTTCAATAACTTCAGGAATGCTAAAATGTTGCTGACAGGCTCGCCTTTGCTCCGACACATTCGCAGAAGAACTTGATTGAGACGCTATGTTTCACACTCTATGCAGATTAGTGTAGTCATGTGGGTTGTTGTAGTCAGTCAGCAACTGACACAAAGTGGGTGATGGGGCCAAGCAAAACAACAGGGCAGGCGAACAAAGGAATGCCGACGATACTGTTTATAGCTGCTTGTGGTCTACTGATCACGCTATTACCGCATGAAAACTCTGTCAAAGCCTAAATGTTGATGGCATTCGTTTGTACGGAAGCATAACGTCATCGGGGAAAACGCTATAGCGTCGGTTTGTGACGAGAGAGTTAATCCAGAAATGTCAGGCAGGAAAGTTTTGGCCTTCCCCAGCAGGTCAGGGATGGTCTGCCTTACAACTCGATACCAAACCCAGGGGTATACATCATCTCAGAAATCTCAGTCAGGAAAATTTTGACTCTTTGTCTCCGGAACTGGCGAGATTGCGTTTGAACAGTCTCCACTTTAGCGAAATTGGTTGGGGTGCTTTCTGGTACATAGATGTTTTAGGGAAAAATATATTTTCTCTTCGTTTATCTTGAGCATACTTTGTGTTGTCACACCTGTTTAAGTAAACAAAATGTTCCAGAAAGAAAATCATTAACAAATGTAATTATCTTCTCAGTAATTTTGGTTCTTACATCTTAAAAATACTGCTGCGATTACTGAAATCTTTAATTGGGAAGATTCAAGAGTCTTAGATTGGAATAGCCACTCCCTTTCAGTCCAGAAAACAAAAAGACAGTCCATGGGACAACATGACATGCTCCATGGGACAACATGACTCGCTCCATGGACAACATGAATCAGTCCATGGGACAACATGAATCGGTCTATGGGACAACATGAATCAGTCCATGGACAACATGAATCGCTCCATGGACAACATGACTCGCTCCATGGGACAACATGACTCGCTCCATGGGACAACATGAATCAGTCCATGGGACAACATGAATTGGTCCATGGGACAACATGAATCGGTCCATGGGAGAACATGAATCGCTCCATGGGACAACATGACTCGCTCCATGGACAACATGAATCAGTCCATGGGACAACATGAATCGGTCCATGGGGCAACATGAATCAGTCCATGGACAACATGAATCACTCCATGGACAACATTAATCAGACCATGGGACAACATGAATCGGTCCATGGGACATCATGAATCGCTCCATGGACAACATGAATTGCTCCATGGACAACATGACTTGCTCCATGGGACAACATGACTCGCTCCAGTGGACAACATGACTTGCTGCATGGGACAACATGAATCGGTCCATGGGACAACATGAATCGGTCCATGGGACAACATGAATCGGTCCATGGGACAACATGAATCAGTCCATGGACAACATGAATCACTCCATGGACAACATTAATCAGACCATGGGACAACATGAATCGGTCCATGGGACATCATGAATCGCTCCATGGACAACATGAATTGCTCCATGGACAACATGACTCGCTCCATGGGACAACATGACTCGCTCCAGTGGACAACATGACTTGCTCCATGGGACAACATGAATCGGTCCATGGGAGAACATGAATCGGTCCATGGGACAACATGAATCGGTCCATGGGACAACATGAATTGCTCCATGGAACAACATGAATCGCTCCATGGGACAACATGAATCAGTCCATGGGACAACATGACTCGGTCCATGGGACAACATGACTCAGTCCATGGGAGAAACATGAATTGCTCCATGGGACAACATGAATCGGTCCATGGGAGAACATGAATCGGTCCATGGGACAACATGAATCGGTCCACTGGACAACATGAATCGGTCCAGGGACAACATGAATCGGTCCAGGGACAACATGAATCGCTCCAGGACAACATGAATGTCAGGACAACATGACTCGTCCATGGACAACATGACTCGGTCCAGGGAAACATGATTGCTCCATGGGACAACATGAATCGGTCCATGGGAGAACATGAATCGGTCCATGGGAAACATGAATCGGTCCAGGGACAACATGAATCGGTCCAGGGACAACATGAATCGTCCATGGGACAACATGAATCAGTCCACGGGACAACATGAATCGGTCCAGGGACAACATGAATCGTCCACGGGACAACATGAATCGGTCCATGGGACAACATGAATCGGTCCATGGGACAACATGACTCGGTCCATGGGAGAACATGAATCGGTCCATGGGAGAACATGAATCGGTCCAGGGACAACATGAATCGGTCCAGGGACAACATGAATCGGTCCATGGGACAACATGAATCGGTCCATGGGACAACTATCATGGAATCAGTCCCAGGGACAACATGAATCAGTCCATGGGAAACATGATGATAACAGAATTCCATGGGATGAACTAGGACAACATGAATCAGTCCATGGGAACATAAATCATCGGACACAGAATCCACGGGACAACATGAATCGTCCATGGGAAACATGAATGTCCATGTGACTCTTGATCGTCATGGTACAGTGTCATGAACATGAACGTTCATACATGATCGCCCATGGGAATACATGATATGTTCATGTCATCATCATGACATTGTCATGGGACAGCTGAATGTCATTCCATACAACTTGAACAGTTCAGGGGACAATGAATGTTCAAATGATCATCATGGGTACAATGTCATGCATGGAAACATGAATCATCTCACATCATCATTGATATCAGTCAGTAGAGAAAGTGTAGTGACATGACATGTGACCTTTGATTGTACATTGTAGTGAAGTGACATGTGACTGTTCATTCAATCATTGTACAGTGTAGTGACAGTGATATGTTCATTCATCATCATTGTACATTTGTACGTGATGGTATATTTATGTGTGACAGTTATTTCACTCATCATTGTACAGTGTAGTGACAGTGATATGTTCATTCATCATCATTGTACAGTGTAGAGAGAGTGATATGTGACTGTTCATTCATCATCATTGTACAGTGTAGTGAGAGTGATATGTGACTGTTCATTCACCATCATTGTACAGTGTAGTGACAGTGATATGTTCATTCATCATCATTGTACAGTTGTAGTGAGAGTGATATGTGACTGTTCATTCACCATCATTGTACAGTGTAGTGACAGTGATATGTTCATTCATCATCATTGTACAGTGTGTGACAGTGATATGTGACTGTTCATTCACCATCATTGTACAGTGTAGTGAGAGTGATTATGTTCATTCATCATCATTGTAGGTGGTGAGTCATTTCATTTGTACAGTGTAGTGTGATTGTGTTCATTCACCATCATTGTACAGTGTAGTGACAGTGATATGTTCATTCATCATTGTACAGTGTGTGACAGTGATATGTGACTGTTCATTCACCATCATTGTACAGTGTAGTGAAGGTGATATGTTCATTTCATCATTGTACAGTGTAGTGACAGTGATATGTATGTCATTCACCATCATTGTACAGTGTAATGACAGTGATATGTTCATTCATCATTGTACAGTGTGGTGACAGTGATATGTGACTGTTCATTCACCATCATTGTACAGTGTAGTGAGAGTGATATGTTTCATTGTCATTATGCAGTATGTTACATTTGTAGTGAACAGTGATATGTTCATTCATCATATTGTACAGTGTGTGACAGTGATATGTGACTGTTCATTCACCATCATTGTACAGTGTAGTGAAGTGATATGTTCATTCATCATCATTGTACAGTGTGGGTGACAGTGATATTATGTTCATTCATCATCATTGTACAGTGTAGTGACAGTGATATGTGTCATTCATTCACTCATTGTACAGTGTTAGTGACAGTGTATGTTCTTCATCATTGTCAGTGTCTTTGATGTTGTCTTCATGTCATGTGTATGACAGTGTATGTCTTCACATCATGACAGTTAGTGACATGTTACATTCAATCATCATTGTACAGTGTAGTGACAGTGATATGTTCATTCATCATCATTGTACAGTGTAGTGACAGTGATATGTTCATTCATCATCATTGTACAGTGTAGTGACAGTGATATGTTATCTCAATGTACAGTGTTGACAGTTTACATTCATTCATCATCATTGTACAGTGTAGTGACAGTGATATGTTCATTCATCATCATTGTACAGTTTAGTGACAGTGTTACATTCATTCATCATCATTGTACAGTGTAGTGACAGTGATATGTTCATTCATCATCATTGTACAGTGTAATGACAGTGATATGTTCATCATCATTGTACAGTGTAGTGACAGTGATATGTTCATTCATCATTGTACAGTGTAGTGACAGTGATGTGTTCATTTATCATTGTACAGTGTAGTGACAGTGATATGTTCATTCATCATCATTGTACAGTGTAGTGACAGTGATATGCGACTGTTCATTCATCATCATTGTACAATGTAGTGACAGTGATATGTTCATTCATCATCATTGTACAGTGTAGTGACAGTGATATGTTCGTTCATCATTGTACAGTGTAGTGACAGTGATATGTTCATTCATCATCATTGTACAGTGTAGTGACAGTGATATGTTCATTCATCATCATTGTACAGTGTAGTGACAATGATATGTTCATTCATCATTGTACAGTGTAGTGACAGTGATATGTTCATTCATTATTGTATAGTGTAGTGACAGTGATATGTTCATTCATGATTGTACAGTGTAGTGACAGTGATGTGTTCATTTATCATTGTACAGTGTAGTGACAGTGATATGTGACTGTTCATTCGTCACAATTGTGCACAATGTTGTAACAGTGATATGTGACTGTTCTTCACCATTGTGTGTTCTCATTTTTTACAATCTGGGTTCTTTTTTATTTTTTACAATCTGGGTTCATGGGGACGTGTTGCAGCAGCATATGTTGTGTCCATCTTGAGCCATTGATGGAAGAGCTGGGTGCCAGGAAGTTAGTGCAAGTGTTCGTGGATGGACCAAATGTGGATTGGAAGGTTTTCAACAGTCTTCAGGATAGAGCAAAATTGAGAAAGAGAGGGGATTAGTTACCACCAAGGACACAGACAGAGTACAGGACAAGACAATGCATTTCGACCTTTTGGGTCTTCTTCAGGTAAAAACAAATAACATTTAGAACAGTGAAAACGAAGAACATGCAACGACTTATCTTCTCATATTCGGCACCCGAACAAAAACATTTGCCTGAAGAAGACCCAAGAGGTCGAAATGCTTTGTGTCTTGTCCTGTGCTTTGTTTGTCTGTGTCCTTGGCGGTAACTAACCCCCTCTCTTTCTAAATTTTGCTTCATTTTCTGCCCTCAGTCACTCCGTTTTGAAACTTCATGATAGTGTTAAAGAAAAGCACTACCAGTCAGTACTAAAGAGTAACAGTGAGTCATTCAGTTTGTCAGTATTTCACGATTACTTTTTATAAGATTATCTTTGAAGTAAGTCGTTGATTTTTTTGTTTTGTTTTTTTGTTTTTTGTTTCTTTTTTCTTTTCTTTTTTTAAGTGCTTGAAAAGTCTTGGAAAAGTGCGAATATTTGTTGTTGTTGTCTGGAAGTCTGCGTGAACCCAGGATGGAAAAAACGAACAAACAAAAAAAAGTGGTGTGAGTGGACAGAGAAGGCCCTTTGCACTGAACAACCAGAAAGATGACACAGGGCCCAGCGGGAATGAGGTCAAGGTCATCCCTGTGTGTGTACTAAAGGTTTGTTAGCGCTTTCATTGATGTGTAGTGGCCCCAGGTGGAAGGAAAGGTTGGGGGGAGTGAGGGGACGGCTGGTTTGGAACAGTGATCATCCATGTGTAGTGGCCCCAGGTGGAAGGAAGGGTTGGGGGGAGTGAGGGGACAGCTGGCTGGGAACAGTGATCATCCATGTGTAGTGGCCCCAGGTGGAAGGAAGGGTTGGGGGGAGTGAGGGGACAGCTGGCTGGGAACTGATCATCCATGTGTAGTGGCCCCAGGTGGAAGGAAGGGTTGGGGGGAGTGAGGGGACAGCTGGCTGGGAACAGTGATCATCCATGTGTAGTGGCCCCAGGTGGAAGGAAGGGTTGGGGGGGAGTGAGGGGACAGCTGGCTGGGAACAGTGATCATTCATGTGTAGTGGCCCCAGGTGGAAGGAAGGGTTGGGGGGAGTGAGGGGACAGCTGGTTTGGAACAGTGATCATCCATGTGTAGTGGCCCCAGGTGGAATGAAGGGTTGGGGGAAGTGAGGGGACAGCTGGTTTGGAACAGTGATCATCCATGTGTAGTGGCCCCAGGTGGAAGGAAGGGTTGGGGGGAGTGAGGGGACAGCTGGCTGGGAACAGTGATCATCCATGTGTAGTGGCCCCAGGTGGAAGGAAGGGTTGGGGGGAGTGAGGGGACAGCTGGCTGGGAACAGTGATCATCCATGTGTAGTGGCCCCAGGTGGAAGGAAGGGTTGGGGGGAGTGAGGGGACAGCTGGCTGGGAACAGCGATCCTGCTCCCTCAGCCAGCCAGGTACGATGGAGGGAACTGTAGGAGGCAAGGGAGGGAACTGTAGGGGGCAAGGGAGGGAACTGTAGGGGGCAAGGGAGGGAACTGTAGGAGGCAAGGGAGGGAACTGTAGGGGGCAAGGGAGGGAACTGTAGGGGGCAAGGGAGGGAACTGGACAGTTGGAGAGCAGATGGAGAAGGGGTTTATGTGAGGTGAAGGACTTGGGGGTGGGGGGGGGGGGGGGGGGGCAGGGTCATGCAGGCGGAGCCCAGTCAGTTAGCTGTGACCTTTGATTTACAGTTGACTAAGACAAGGAGGAGACGGTGCCTGCACCTGGAAAGACATAACATGTTGAAAAAAAAAAAAACAACAAACAACAAAAACCAGGCTAGCACATGGATAGTAAGCCAGGTAAACCGGGAAAGAAAGGGCAGCAGTTTAAGCATGACACCTGTGGACAGAAATGTGGCAGAAGGTTGTACCTCTCCAGCTGATAACAGCAGTCACCGCTGGTTCCACTGTGTGGTCTTGTGTCGACTTTGGGAGTTGGACACAGACTGCTTTATTCAGAATGGGCTGAGAGTTCTCTCTCTTCAATCAGCTGCTCAGTATTACTGCTCCTGATAACGTAATATTGTTGGTCGGTAAACAAAGTAGAAAACAAGTCCAAGAGCCCACACCTGAAATAGCTTGATGAGCTTTGATTAGATAATTCTGAGTCTGTAAACATAGTAAAGAACAACTCAGAGAGCCCACACCTGAAATAGCTAGATGAGATATAATTGAATAATTCTGAGTCTGTAAACAAAGTAGAGAACAACTCAGAGAGTCCACACCTGAAATAGGTAGATGAGCCATGATTAAATAATACTGAGTCTTTAAACAAAGTAAACAACTCAGAGAGCCTACACCTGAAATAGCTAGATGAGATATAATTAAATAATTCTGAGAGCCCACTCTTGAAGGAGTTAATTAGTAACTGCAGCGATCAGTACGATCAGTAGCAGAAAACAATTGTCACAAAATGGATTGAAAATGCACATCAGATGAACAGTAGTTTTCATACAACATGACCATCACAAACACTGGCAAAGTTGTGAAAATGAATAGCCTAACAAGCAATGCAACACCAATGAAGGAGACACAACAGTTGCACAACACCTGTGGGATGAGCAGAGAGTGAGGCGATGAGATCATGTTCATAACACATGCAACAGAATGGCGCAGAGTCTGACAAAGCTAGCTCACACCATGTGTGGGCCACCACTGAGACGGTGACGAGATTAGATCACTGCTCACCTTGAAGGCGAGAGCTTGGCTCATGCTTGTGTGCAAAACTGACTGAGCAGCAAGACAGTCATTTGACAAGTCAGATCAAAACAGTGAAACAACATCATCCCTGCAAAACATGAACAAGTCTGAACAGTTTGGAATAATAGTTGCTGAACATCTTTTCTAATTTTACGTCATGAGCAACCAGTGATGACACTTCTTCTTCTGCGTGCGCAGGCTGATACTCCTGTGGACACACCCTGTGTAGAAAGGCAAGGATCAATCCCATCTGCCCAACATTATCCCGCCATTAAGGCAGCCATACTCCATCTTCGGGGAAGGTGCATGCTATGTGTAATGTGTCATCCATACCAATGGCCAAAGTGGCTTTCTCTTCTGAAAGTTTGCGATGAGGTTTTACGTGTGTGCAAGATGTTATGCGTGCGTTCACACACACAACCTGGGTTTATAGTCTTATTCGAAGGACTGTATGGGAAATGGAGTCAGAACCAATGTTAACTCTGAGAGAAAAATCCCCCTGTACCAAAGCAACCCAGCAGAGATTCGAACCAGCAACCCATAGATTACGAGTCCAGTGCTCTACCAACTGAGCTATTCCGGCCTCCAGTGATGACACTGAATTGCTGGTTTACGAAGCAACCACCTCAATGCTATATAAACAGTGCAATGGTTGCAAAGTGAAGTGAGAAGTCGGTGTGAACAAGAATGGTTTTAATTGTTAGCTTAAAAATGAGATAACTGTGGTTATAATTGTGCCTTTCATAATTCCAAGATTTATTGGAATGAATGAAAACAAACTAAACTACCTAATGGGCCTAAAGTGATCCATGATTGCACGCCCGTGACACTGGGAAATGACGTGGGGACATGGACGCTTGCTTTCAGTCTGATGCTTATTTAAGCTGATTGTCAATACAGTCTCACCAGCTCACAAGATATCTGTGCAGTAATCGTTGATGAATAGTAAACTCATCGTTTTAAGGACCGTGGAGCCCAGAGTGAAGAGTGGAACCTTGTCGTGTGCCGTGTGTCGGAGCACAGTGTCGTTGGGTTACCTTGAAAGGAGAGGGGAAACCAAACATTATCATCCCTGCAAAACATGAACACAAAGGAAAACAAACTGGAATTTGGGGAAGGCGTGGGGAGGGGGTACGGAGCACACAGGCTGTCGGTGGCAGTGCGACACTGGTTGGAGCAACAAGAAGTGGTCCTTTTCCAGGGACATGAAGAAGACCCCTGAGAAAGCCGGAGAGTTTACACGGACAAACACTGAATTGACGAAACAACTCACTTGCGCACACGCACATGCGTGTGCACGCACCCACATACTCATAGACACACACACAAACACACACACACTAACACATAACACGCACATACACACTAACATCTCTCTCTCACACACAGACACATGCACTAATATCCACACACACACACACACACACACACACACACACACACAACACACACACTAACATCTCACACACACATACACACACATACTAACATCACACACACACACACACACACACACTAGCATCTCTCTCTCTCTCACACACACACACACCACACACACACACACACACATATGCACATATAGGCATTACTCTTACTGGATGGTAAACAGGCGGAATCATTCTTTTCTGTTGAATCATAAATATTGTTGCAGGGAAGGTAGCTTGTGTAAACAAGAGAAACATGCTGACAATCTGACAGGCATGTGGATATACACATTTCTGTGAGTGACTCAAACCTGTGCTGTGAAGGCTGTGTCTATTTCTAATATGCTCAAGAGCATTGAGGCTTTTTCAAAATGTAAATTATGACAGATGCTATGTTTATGTGTGATGCCAAAGTGTACCAGGTGAACACAGAAGTTGATTTTTGTTGTTGTTGTCACCAGCATTTACTTTTTTCTTTTGTTTTTCTTTTTCTTTTTTATCTGTTGCAAGAATGGCTTTAGACTGTCGGTTGAAATTATTCACTGTATGTGTTAATCTTATTTCACTTTCATTCAAAGCAAGAAAAGAAACAGATTAAAAGAATATTGTACATCACTTCCATTCAACAACGGCTTAAAAAAAGAATTGTTAACTAATGAAGTTACCCTTGACATGCACACTTTTTTGTATGGTGTGTATAGATAATAATGCCCATGGATAGATGAATATGTACACATAAAGGTATATGAGTGAATAGGTAATAATGCCCATGGATAGATGAATATGTACACATAAAGGTATATAAGTGTATAGATAATAATGCCCATGGATAGATGAATATGTACACATAAAGGTCTATGTGTGTATAGATAATAATGCCCATGGATAGATGAATATGTACACATAAAGGTATATGAGTGAATAGATAGATGAATATGTATACATGTAGAGATATGTGACAGTGTGTGTGTGTGATGGTGTGTGTGTGATGGTGTGTGTGTGTGTGTGTGTGTGAGATGGTGTGTGTGATGGTGTGAGATTGTGTGTGTGTGTGTGTGTGTGTGTGGTGTGTGTGTGTGTGTGTGTGTGTTATGGTCTTGTGGCAGATGGTGGGATTAGGCGTGGCTGTCGTCATCATCCAGGCCTCCTTGGAGCAAGAGGAAACGTGTAAGTATCTCATCAGCACCAGCACCTACGCCCGCCCCCTCCGTCCCCTGTCCTCCACCCCCTCCCTTTCCCATGATCCTCATCACCCGCCTCCTTCCTCCTCCTCCTCCTCCTCCATGGCTGGGAAGGAGGTGGGCTATCGGCCCATATCCACCCGGGACAGCTGGTGTCTACCCACCTACGTCTCCTACCACGAATCCATGGAATGGTCCGGCTCCTTCGGCAGTGAGCACACCCACCTGAACCCTCATGCCTCGGCCCACCCCCAGCGGCCGGCGTCCTACGCCTCATCAGCGGCGGGCGGAGGGGCGGGGGCAGGGCCAAGCCAGGGCGTAGCGGGCGTGGAGTCCAGCGGGAGCCTGAGTTCGGGCACCACTCTTCCCTACCTTCGTCTGAGCACGCCCGGGTCAGACCAGGTGCACCTGATGAAGGCGTGATGAGGCGTGAGAACGCTGCTGGTCACCCCCCCAAGGCGGGGACAGGGTGGCGCCGGAACGGAAGGTGGGGGGTGTGTGTGGGTGGAGGTGTCGTCGTCGTCGTTGTTGTGGTAGCTTGCAGGAGCTTCGTCTAGCTTGTCATCCCGGTTCTGCCTGCTTCCCCTGTTGGTTTTGTTTTCACATTGGAATTGCTTTTCTGCATGAACGCCTTGTTTTTTTTTGCGGTCAGGCATGAACACCTTTCTTTTCAGTCAGGGGTTGTCTCTCTTTTCTTGTTGTCATGGTAGTTTGTGCTTTTATTTGATTTTCCGTTTACATAGTGTGCCCCCCCCCCCCCCCCCTCCTTTTTTTTCTTGTTTTCTGTTCTGTTCTCTTGCATGCGCACAGATTTCATTGTCGCTGTTTGTTTTGTTTGCTGGGTACATTTGGACTGCTTTGTTTTGTTTGCTGGGTACATTTGGACTGCTTTGTTTTGTTTGCTGGGTACATTTGGACTGCTTTGTTTTGTTTGCTGGGTACATTTGGACTGCTTTGTTTTGTTTGCTGGGTACATTTGGACTGCTTTGTTTTGTTTGCTGGGTACATTTGGACTGCTTTGTTTGGGTTGTGTACTGAAACCAGTGCTTTGATGGTTATTGCATGTGTGCGTGTGTGTGTATGTGTGAAGATGTTGATGTGCAGTTGTGTGCATGTGTCACAACATTATTGGAAAGTTCTATTTAACTTCTGTAGACTGTGTGGCTGGTATGAACAGTGGTTGATTTAAGTGTCGGATATTCTGCAAGTGAACGAGATAAGTTAGAGGCCTGTTTCCGTCCATGCTGAAAAGAACATTAGCTTTTGGTTTGAAAACACAGAGAGGTGTATTGAAAGCTCTGCTGGAAATCTGTCTGGGGAAGAAACTGGGTTACAAAGAGTGTTGGCGGACACACAAAGGAGAAGTGACAGCGATCTTCAGCTCGCTGACAGTGGTTACAGTGTGTGATGGCGGACACACAAAGGAGAAGTGACAGTGATCTTCAGCTCACTGACAGTGGTTACAGCGTGTGAAGGAGGACACACAAAGGAGAAGTGACAGCGATCTTCAGCTCGCTGACAGTGGTTACAGTGTGTGATGGCGGACACACAAAGGAGAAGTGACAGTGATCTTCAGCTCGCTGACAGTGGTTACAGCGTGTGATGGAGGACACGCAAACAAGAAGTGACAGCAATCTTTAGCTCGCTGACAGTGGCTCAGGAACTGAAAACACCAACAAAGGATTTTGCCATCAGTCAGGTCATACTGCATCTACCACATCTGACAACAGTGGGTCTTGGTGTTAGTTTTGTTTGTACCACATCTGACAACAGTGGGTTTTGCTGTTATGTGTACCACATCTGACAACAATGGGTCTTGGTGTTAGTATTGTTTGTACCACATCTGACAACAATGGGTCTTGCTGTTATGTGTACCACATCTGACAACAGTGGGTTTTGCTGTTATGTGTACCACATCTGACAACAGTGGGTTTTGCTGTTATGTGTACCACATCTGACAACAGTGGGTTTTGCTGTTATGTGTACCACATCTGACAACAGTGGGTTTTGCTGTTATGTGTACCACATCTGACAACAGTGGGTTTTGCTGTTATGTGTACCACATCTGACAACAGTGGGTCTTGCTGTTATGTGTACCACATCTGACAACAGTGGGTTTTGCTGTTATGTGTACCACATCTGACAACAGTGGGTTTTGCTGTTATGTGTACTACATCTGACAACAGTGGGTTTTGCTGTTATGTGTACCACATCTGACAACAATGGGTTTTGGTGTTAGTATTGTTTGTACCACATCTGACAACAATGGGTTTTGCTGTTATGTGTACCACATCTGACAACAGTGGGTTTTGCTGTTATGTGTACCACATCTGACAACAGTGGGTCTTGCTGTTATGTGTACCACATCTGACAACAGTGGGTTTTTTTGTTATGTGTACCACATCTGACAACAGTGGGTCTTGCTGTTATGTGTACCACATCTGACAACAGTGGGTTTTGCTGTTATGTGTACCACATCTGACAACAGTGGGTCTTGCTGTTATGTGTACCACATCTGACAACAGTGGGTCTTGCTGTTATGTGTACCACATCTGACAACAGTGGGTTTTGCTGTTATGTGTACCACATCTGACAACAGTGGGTCTTGCTGTTATGTGTACCACATCTGACAACAGTGGGTCTTGCTGTTATGTGTACCACATCTGACAACAGTGGGTTTTGCTGTTATGTGTACCACATCTGACAACAGTGGGTTTTGCTGTTATGTGTACCACATCTGACAACAGTGGGTTTTGCTGTTATGTGTACCACATCTGACAACAATGGGTTTTGCTGTTATGTGTACCACATATGACAACAGTGGGTTTTGCTGTTATGTGTACACATCTGACAACAGTGGGTTTTGCTGTTATGTGTACCACATCTGACAACAATGGGTTTTGGTGTTAGTATTGTTTGTACCACATCTGACAACAATGGGTTTTGCTGTTATGTGTACTACATCTGACAACAGTGGGTTTTGCTGTTATGTGTACCACATCTGACAACAATGGGTCTTGGTGTTAGTATTGTTTGTACCACATCTGACAACAATGGGTTTTGCTGTTATGTGTACCACATCTGACAACAGTGGGTCTTGCTGTTATGTGTACTACATCTGACAGCAATGGGTCTTGCTGTTAGTTTTGTTTGTACCACATCTGACAACAATGGATTTTGCTGTCAGTTTTACTTGTGCCACCTCTGATAACAATATCAATGGGCTTTGCTGTCAGTGAATTTTACTTGTGCCACATCTGACAACAATGGCACACACACACACACACACACACACACACACACACGCGCGCGCGTGCGCATGCACACACATGCATTATATCGTGATATATGCTCAGACATACGCGTATGTTTATGTCAGTGTCGTTCAACCTAGTCTATTTGTGAACAGATCTATATGCTGTTTAACCACCCAAATCTAAGGGACACTACTCTGTCGAAGTCATCACGATTTGTCTTTACTGACGGGTCTGTGTAACCTCCTTAGTCTGTGATGACACTGAAGAAGGCAGAAGCAGAAAGGTTTGGAGGGACTGCCCACACTGTGTGTGTTTAACCTTTTGGGTTTGATCTGTAAGTTTTGATGGTTCAATAGTTCCAGAATGATTGTACCTGAGGAGGGCCAAGTGCAGAGATATCGGGGAGGGGGGGGGGGGGGGGGGGGAGATATTTTGCTGGTTTGCTGATGTTGCATGTTTGTCTCTCTTTAATTGATGTAAAATAACAACATTCCGTTAATTAATATAAAATGACAACATTCCGTTAATTAATATAAAATGACAACATTCCGTTTATTGAAGTAAAATGATAACAGCATTCCGTTAATTAATATAAAATGACAACATTCCGTTGATTAATATAAAATGATAACAACATTCCGTTAATTAATATAAAATGACAACAACATTCCGTTTATTGAAATAAAATGATAACAACATTCCGTTAATTAATATAAAATGACAACAACATTCCGTTAATTGATATAAAATAATAACAACATTCCGTTAATTAATATAAAATGACAACAACATTCCGTTACTTCATATAAAATGATAACAACATTCTGTAATTAATATAAAATTATAACAACATTCTCTTAATTAATATAGAAACAAAATTCCGTTAATTGATGTAAAATGATAAAACATTCCGTTAATTACTATAAAATGACAACAACATTCCGTTACTTCATGTAAAATGATAACAACATTCCTTTAATTGATGTAAAATAATAACAACATTCCGTTAATTGATGTAAAATGCTAACAACATTCCGTTAATTGATATAAAATGATAACAACATTCAGTTAATTAATATAAAATGATAACAACATTATGTTAATTGATTATAAAATGACAACAACATTCCGTTAATTGATATAAAATGATAACAAAATTCCGTTAATTAATATAAAATGACAACGACATTCCGTTAATTAATATAAAATGACAACAACATTCTGTTAATTAATATAAAATGACAACAACATTCCGTTAATTAATATATAAATGATAACAGCATTCCGTTTATTGATGTAAAATGACAACAACATACCGTTCATTGAAGTAAAATGATAACAACATTCCGTTAATTAATATAAAATGACAACATTCCTTTGATTAATATAAAATGACAACAACATTCCGTTAGTTAATATAAAATGACAACAACATTCTGTTAATATAAAATGACAACAACATTCCGTTAGTTAATATAAAATGACAATAACATTCTGTTAGTTAATATAAAATGACAACAACATTCTGTTAGTTAATATAAAATGACAACATTCTGTTAGTTAATATAAAATGATAACAACATTCCGTTACTTAATATAAAATGACAACAACATTCTGTTAGTTAATATAAAATAACAGCAACATTCCATGTAAAATGATAACAACATTCCGTTAGTTAATATGAAATGACAACAACATTCTGTTAGTTAATATGAAATGACAACAACATTCCGTTAGTTAATATAAAATGATAACAACATTCCGTTAGTTAATATGAAATGATAACAACATTCCGTTAGTTAATATGAAATGATAACAACATTCCGTTAGTTCCGTTAGTTAATATGAAATGACAACAACATTCTGTTAGTTATATATAAAATGACAGCAACATTCCATTAGTTAATATGAAATGACAACAACATTCCGTTAGTTAATATAAAATGACAACAACATTCCGTTAGTTAATATGAAATGATAACAACATTCCGTTAGTTAATATGAAATGATAACAACATTCCGTTAGTTCCGTTAGTTAATATGAAATGACCACAACATTCCGTTAGTTAATATGAAATGATAACAACATTCCGTTAGTTAATATAAAATGACAACAGCATTCTGTTAGTTAATGTAAAATGACAACAACATTCCGTTAGTTAATGTAAAATGACAACAGCATTCTGTTAGTTAATGTAAAATGACAACAGCATTCTGTTAGTTAATGTAAAATGACAACAACATTCTGTTGTTAATATGAAATGACAACAACATTCCGTTAGTTAATATGAAATGACAACAACATTCCGTTAGTTATATGAAATGACAACAACATTCCGTTAGTTAATGTAAAATGACAATAACATTCCGTTAGTTAATATAAATGACAACAACACTGTTAATGTAAAATGACAACAACATTCCGTTAGTTAATGTAAAATGACAACAACATTCCGTTAGTTAATGTAAAATGACAACAACATTCTGTTAGTTAATATAAAATGACAACAATATTCCGTTAGTTAACATAAATGACAACAACATTCCATTAGTTAACAAAAATGACAACAACATTCCGTTGCCAGTAAGGAAGAAGCAGCAGGTGTGCTGCAACGCACAATATAAAATGACAACAACATTCTGTAGTTAATATAAAATGACAACAACATTCCGTTGCCAGTAAGGAAGATGCAGCAGGTGTGCCGCAACGCACAATATAAAATGACAACAACATTCTGTTAGTTAATATAAAATGACAACAACATTCCGTTGCCAGTAAGGAAGATGCAGCAGGTGTGCCGCAACGCACAATGTAAAATGACAACAACATTCTGTTAGTTAATATAAAATGACAACAGCATTCCGTTGCCAGTAAGAAAGATGCAGCAGGTGTGCCGCAACGCACAATGTAAAATGACAACAACATTCCATTGCAGTAAGAAAGATGCAGCAGGTGTGCCACAACGCACAATGTAAATGACAACAACATTCCGTTGCCAGTAAGAAAGATGCAGCAGGTGTGCCACAACACACAATGTAAAATGACAACAACATTCCGTTGCCAGTAAGAAAGATGCAGCAGGTGTGCCACAACGCACAATGTAAAATGACAACAACATTCCGTTGCCAGTAAGAAAGATGCAGCAGGTGTGCCGCAACGCACAATGTAAAATGACAACAACATTCCATTGCCAGTAAGAAAGATGCAGCAGGTGTGCCGCAACGCACAATGTAAAATGACAACAACA
>CM065747.1:13449194-13494194 GCA_033310375.1 Conus canariensis | reverse complement strand
AAAGGGGTACATGCATATGAATATTCCATTTGCCTACAGATAATGAACATAGCTGCCTTGTGTGTGTGTTTGAAGATTTATCCACTCATATTGTGTGTATATTTTTTTCATTCCTCTGGTCCTTTTTTGTTATATGTTAATTTTATGTATTTTCTCCCCTTTTGCCCCCTTGTTTAAAAAATCAAAATATTTTTCAATCTGAACATACACGGTTTATTCTCTCCGTGTCCTCTGCAAAATAGAATTTGGACTTGATGCCTGTGCACAGGAAACACTTGCTGAATGGATCAGAAAAGACAGAGAGCCAACATGAATGAACAAATGAGCAGAGAAATCGTCAGAGAAACAACATTGAGTGAGTGAATGAATAAAGAACTAATTACAGAGACATACCATTGAATGAATAAAGAACTAATTACAGAGACATACCATTGAATGAATAAAGAACTAATTACAGAGACATGCCATTGAATGAATAAAGAACTAATTACAGAGACATGCCATTGAATGAATAAAGAACTAATTACAGAGACATACCATTGAATGAATGTGGAACTAATTACAGAGACATACCATTGAATGAATGTGGAACTAATTACAGAGACATACCATTGAATGAATGTGGAACTAATTACAGAGACATACCATTGAATGAATAAAGAACTAATTACAGAGACATACCATTGAATGAATGTGGAACTAATTACAGAGACATACCATTGAATGAATGTGGAACTAATTACAGAGACATACCATTGAATGAATGTGGAACTAATTACAGAGACATACCATTGAATGAATGTGGAACTAATTACAGAGACATACCATTGAATGAATGTGGAACTAATTACAGAGACATACCATTGAATGAATGTGGAACTAATTACAGAGACATACCATTGAATGAATGTGGAACTAATTACAGAGACATACCATTGAATGAATGTGGAACTAATTACAGAGACATACCATTGAATGAATAAAGAACTAATTACAGAGACATACCATTGAATGAATGTGGAACTAATTACAGAGACATACCATTGAATGAATGTGGAACTAATTACAGAGACATACCATTGAATGAATGTGGAACTAAATACAGAGACATACCATTGAATGAATAAAGAACTAATTACAGAGACATACCATTGAATGAATAAAGAACTAATTACAGAGACATACCATTGAATGAATGTGGAACTAATTACAGACACATACCATTGAATGAATGTGAAAATCACCAGAGACACAACATTAAACACGCTCAAAGAAATGACAAGGTACACAGCACTGTAAAATGAAAGAATGAAGAAAAGACTAGAGACACAACATTGAAAGACACAACCTTGAACACACACAAAGAAATGACAAGGTACACAGCACTGTAAAATGAAAGAATGAAGAAACGACGAGACACAACATTGAAAGACAACCTTGAACACACACAAAGAAATGACAAGGTACACAGCACTGTAAAATGAAAGAATGAAGAAACGACGAGACACAACATTGAAAGACAACCTTGAACACACACAAAGAAATGACAAGGTACACAGCACTGTAAAATGAAAGAATGAAGAAAAGACTAGAGACACAACATTGAAAGACACAACCTTGAACACACACAAAGAAATGACAAGGTACACAGCACTGTAAAATGAAAGAATGAAGAAACGACGAGACACAACATTGAAAGACAACCTTGAACACACACAAAGAAATGACAAGGTACACAGCACTGTAAAATGAAAGAATGAAGAAACGACGAGACACAACATTGAAAGACAACCTTGAACACACACAAAGAAATGACAGGGTACACAGCACTGTAAAATGAAAGAATGAAGAAACGACGAGACACAACATTGAAAGACAACCTTGAACACACACAAAGAAATGACAGGGTACACAGCACTGTAAAATGAAAGAATGAAAAAGAAAGACTTGGAGACACAACATTGAACAAACGGAGAAGTGATTAGACGCAACACTGAATGAACAAATGAATGAAGAAATTGTCAAAGACACAATATTGAGTGAACAAAAAATTAAGAAATTACCAAAGAGACAACATTGAATGAATGAATCATAAAATGATCAGATACATAAGTTTGAATGAATGGAGAGTTGATCAGAAATATGACAATGAATGAATGGATATTTGATCAGAAACATGACAATCATTGAATGGATATTTGATCAGAAAAACAGCATTGATAGAATGAAGATTTGATCAGAAACACAGCATTGAATGGAGAGTTGATCAGAAACACAGCATTGAATGAACAGAGAGTTGATCAGAAACACAGCATTGATTGAATGGAGAGTTGATCAGAAACACAGCATTGAATGAACGGAGAGTTGATCAGAAACACAGCATTGATTGAATGGAGAGTTGATAGAAACACAGCATTGATTGAACAGAGAGTTGATCAGAAACAGCATTGATTGAACAGAGAGTTGATCAGAAACACAGCATTGATTGAATGGAGAGTTGATCAGAAACACAGCATTGATTGAATGGAGAGTTGTTCAGAAACACAGCATTGATTGAATGGAGAGTTGATCACAAACACAGCATTGATTGAATGGAGGTTTGGTCAGAAACACGGTATTGATTGAATGGAGAGTTGATCACAAACACAGCATTGATTGAATGGAGAGTTGATCACAAACACAGCATTGATTGAATGGAGAGTTGATCACAAACACAGCATTGATTGAATGGAGAGTTGATTACAAACACGGCATTGATTGAACGGAGAGTTGATCACAAACACAGCATTGATTGAATGGAGAGTTGATCAGAAACACAGCATTGATTGAATGGAGAGGTAGTCAGAAACACAGCATTGATTGAACGGAGAGTTGATCACAAACACAGCATTGATTGAATGGAGAGTTGATCAGAAACACAGCATTGATTGAACGGAGAGTTGATCACAAACACAGCATTGAACGGATGGATGGATAAGGAAATGGTAAAAGGCAGGTCAAAAGGACTGGTGAGGGCATTATTCATCACATGGACATAACTGGTAAGAACAGTCATATGTTATCATGACTGGCATCGTTCATGTCATCGTTTAACACAACTGTTGGTGCCCCCAGGTCTGTTTATGGCCTGTGTGTTTGTGTATGTGTGTGTTGTGTGTGTGCATGTGTGTGTGTGTGCATGTGTGTGAGTGTGACAGTCTTGATGCCTTGAAAAACACACATGGTACATATATCCACCATGCATGAAACGCACACACGTTAGCCAGGGTCACGGGGGAAGTAGTCTCACGATTCATGGGAACTGCGTGCAGTTTTGTTAGGGTGTCTGACAAAGTGTTTGAGGCAGCGGTGGGGTTGGCTTTGGTGGAAGAGGTTCAGAAGATCCATAGTGCTTGTCTTTCCTTGCACGGCAATGCCACTTTGTTTTGAAAGTTGGGTTTGAATTTTTTTTCCTGTTTTTTGGGTTTTTTTCTTTTAATTCTTTTCTTGCTACAGCTTGCATCTTGCTTGTTGTGTTTTGCACCCCCCCCCCCCCTTGATTTGTTTCTTCCTTTTCAAGGTGTATGTGTGTGTATGTATGTGTGTGTGTGTGTGTGTAAGTGTGTGTGTGTGTGCGTGTTCCTGTGCATGTGTGTGTGTGTGTGCGTGCGCATGTCTCCCTGTGCATGTATGTGTGTGTGTGTTTTTGGCGCGCGCTTGTCTGAAAGTCTTTTTAGTGACTTTTTTTTTCTTAAGTTTTTTTTTTCTGTTGTCAGGCTTGTTTTGTTTTTTTTTGTAATTTTTTTTCTTTTCCCTGTCAGTCTCATGTGTCTGCCCATCTTGCCTTCTGTCTGTACTGTCCACCACTCTGCATTCACTTGCATGCCTATGCATACATACACAATCATACTTGTAAAAACATGCATTCTCTCTCTCTCTCTGTCTCTCCTCTCTCTCTCTCTTTCTCCGTCTCTCTCTCTCTCTGTCTCTCTCCCTTCCTCTCTCTCTCTTTCTCCCCCAACTGTCTGCCACAGTGCATGTGCTCAAAAAAGATTTTTTTCCTGTTTTGAGGCCACTTCAATGACCTGAAGGCTGAGTTGAGGTAAAGGAATGAAAACTGAACTTGAAATGCTCACTCAGTGATCATTCCTGTGGCAGTGGGCCCACAGCTCACTCAGTGATCATTCCTGTGGCTGTGGGCCCACAGCTCACACAGTGATCATTCCTGTGGCAATGGGCCCACAGCTCACTCAGTGATCATTCCTGTGGCAATGGGCCCACAGCTCACTCAGTGATCATTCCTGTGGCAATGGGCCCACAGCTCACTCAGTGATCATTCCTGTGGCTGTGGGCCCACAGCTCACACAGTGATCATTCCTGTGGCAATGGGCCCACAGCTCACTCAGTGATCATTCCTGTGGCTGTGGGCCCACAGCTCACTCAGTGATCATTCCTGTGGCAATGGGCCCACAGCTCACTCAGTGATCATTCCTGTGGCTGTGGGCCCACAGCTCACACAGTGATCATTCCTGTGGCAATGGGCCCACAGCTCACTCAGTGATCATTCCTGTGGCTGTGGGCCCACAGCTCACTCAGTGATCATTCCTGTGGCAATGGGCCCACAGCTCACTCGGTGATCATTCCTGTGGAAATGGTTCCACAGCTCACTCAGTGATCATTCCTGTGGCAATGGGCCCACAGCTCACTCAATTTCTTATGGCAATAGGCCCAAAGCATGGCCAGTCTTTCTTCATCCTGGAGACTCCCTTTGATTGCGATCATCATGCAGATCTTTTGCACAGGAATGATTGCGATCATCATACAGATCTTTTGCACAGGAATGATTGCGATCAGCATACAGATCTTTTGCACAGGAATGATTGCGATCAGCATACAGATCTTTTGCACAGGAATGATTGCAATCAGCATACAGATCTTTTGCACAGGAATGATTGCGATCAGCATACAGATCTTTTGCACAGGAATGATTGTGATCAGCATACAGATCTTTTGCACAGGAATGATTGCGATCAGCATACAGATCTTTTGCACAGAAATGATTGCGATCATCATACAGATCTTTTGCACAGAAATGATTGCGATCATCATACAGATCTTTTGCACAGGAATAGGCTCTGTCATTGGACATTTTTTTAAGTCGTTTTTGATTACAGTTGTACTGGTCATAATGTGCCTGGGTTGATTAAGACTTTTTCTTTTTAACAAGCAGTATTTTTTAATTCCGTTTAAATGCATAACTTTTGTTTTATCTGGTTTTGATCTGTACATATACAGTTTTGATCAACAATTTAGTCAGCGGAACAGAATTTGTTTGTGTTGTGGATTGTACACACAGGGTCAGCAAATGCTTTCATCTCAGTGTGAAGTACACTGGAACCGTCCGTTCTTTGGGGTCTGTTGTGTCATTGTTTATGCATACAGTGATGACCAGCACATACTCAACAGTTTAGGATGGACTGTAACTCTCTTTTTCTTTTTTTTTTCTTCTGTTGTCAACAGTTGTCTTGGCCAATGATGAGCTGGAGTTTATCATGATCCGCAGCCGTTCTGCCTCCTCCGCTGCCACCACCAACATCGACAACTTCCACAACTTGGCCTTTGACAGGGACGACAGTGATGACGGTGACAGTGGCGTTCTCCATCAGGCCTTCCACCCTCTTCCCCTCCCCTCCCCTCGCCCCCATGAACAACCTCCCGGCTACGGACCTCGCCCCCATGAACGACCTCCCAGCTACGGACCTCGCCCCCATGAACGACCTCCCAGCTACGAAGCCAGCATGAGGAACTCCACCACAGACGCTGAGACTCTGGCAGCCAGTCAGTGTTACACCACAGGTCGATGGTGCATGCCCAGCAAGCCAAGCGCACCCCCCAAATGCCCAGCAAACCAATGGCAGAGGGGAGGCGACCAGGCTTCGAGTGGCAGTCGTCACAGCGGTCGTGATGGAAACAAGATGCGGCATGACCCTCGCAAAGAGCTGCCCTGGGTTCAGGTGGCGCCATCTGTGTCTGTGGAGTTTGTTTGAGCATGCGGTGGTGCCCTCGGTGTGTGTGGAGTTTGTTTGAGCGTGCGGGAAGGGAAGCAGAGGCTGGGTTGGTCCAGTTGTGTCTTTGAAGCATTTGCTTCCTGGGAATGTGAACACTGCTTTCACTGCTGGTGACGGAAGAGCAGCATGCAGGTCCCCCCCTCACAGAAGATGTTAGGAGTAGGGCATGGAAGGTGGTGAATAGTTCCTAATGTACAAAAATCCTCTGAGGGTGCGACATTTCCATTACTTTCTTTCGGGGGTTGTGAAATTTTCATTCTGTGTCATTCTATTGTTGTTCTTGTTGACAGTGAAAGTGGTTTTTTTTTTTTGGGGGGGGGGGGGGGGGGGGGGGTGTAGAATCCTGTTCTTTTTACACAGTTGATGGTGATTCCTTCATAACAGCTCGAGTTGTGCTTTATCAGGTTGAGTAGTATCCATGGTAACTTTTACCCTACACACGTTACTTTTTTAAAAAGTTCTTTTTCCTTTATTTTACGTGGAGTTTCATCGTCAAAGGTTGTTTAATTGACTTAACCATTTATTTTTTGCGACATTACAGATTGATAGAAAGCGTCTGACTGCTTGTTCATTGCGACGTTGCAGATTGATATGAAAGCGTCTGACTGTTTGTTTATTGCGACGTTGCAGATTGATATGAAAGTGTCTGACTGCTTGTTTATTGCGACGTTGCAGATTGATATGAAAGCGTCTGACTGCTTGTTTATTGCGACGTTGCAGATTGATATGAAAGCGTCTGACTGCTTGTTTATTGCGACGTTGCAGATTGATATGAAAGCGTCTGACTGCTTGTGAGGCAGTTGTCTTGCTAGTGACAGAGGCCTTGGTCTGAGATTTCTCTAACTGGAGAGACTTGTAAGTCAGGAACTAGGAATTGCTTATGGGCATGGGTTGAAATGATGTACAGCAGTGAAATCCAGACAAATGATATTGTTGATGACAGGCAAATGTGGAAACGAGCATTGATACAATGATGGAAAGGTTGGTTGGCATATTGTTGTCAGACTGCAAGACAGTCAGTTTCCTGAAGACCATTCTGAAATGGACGAACCAAACATTTGACTGACATGTCATTGATTGACATGTCATTGTCAGACTGCAAGACAGTCAGTTTCCTGAAGACCATTCTGAAATGGACGAACCAAACGTTTGACTGACATGTCATTGTCAGACTGCAAGACATGTCATTGTCAGACTGCAAGACAGTCAGTTTCCTGAAGACCATTCTGAAATGGACGAACCAAACGTTTGACTGACATGTCATTGTCAGACTGCAAGACATGTCATTGTCAGACTGCAAGACAGTCAGTTTCCTGAAGACCATTCTGAAATGGACGAACCAAACGTTTGACTGACATGTCATTGTCAGACTGCAAGACAGACAGTTTCCTGAAGACCATTCTGAAATGGACGAACCAAACGTTTGACTGACATGTCATTGTCAGACTGCAAGACAGACAGTGTCATGAAGACCATTCTGAAATGGACGAACCAAACGTTTTGACTGACATGTCATTGTCAGACTGCAAGACAGACAGTTTCCTGAAGACCATTCTGAAATGGACGAACCAAACGTTTGACTGACATGTCATTGTCAGACTGCAAGACAGTCAGTTTCCTGAAGACCATTCTGAAATGGACGAACCAAACGTTTTGATTGACATGTCATTGTCAGACTGCAAGACAGTCAGTTTCCTGAAGACCATTCTGAAATGGACGAACCAAACGTTTTGATTGACATGTCATTGTCAGACTGCAAGACAGACAGTTTCCTGAAGACCATTCTGAAATGGACGAACCAAACGTTTTGATTGACATGTCATTGTCAGACTGCAAAACAGTTGAATAGCGGTGGATGAGAAGAGAAACCAGGTGATACTCACTTTGCCAATAAGAAGTTTGACGTTTTACACACACATGTACACACACACACACACACGCACACAAACAACTGATTATGAAATTTTTTTTTTAATCAGAAATGCTATGGGATACTGACTGAAACCAGTTTATTGCCAGATCAACTCACAGTTGTCCTGACATTAAAGAAAACGAAACATCATGATCAAAATGTCAACATTTTTTTCATTTAAAGAAAAGGAACATAATTTACTCACTCACACACACACACACACACACACACACACACATACACACACACACACACCCACACCCACCCACTCACACACGCACACACACACACACACACACACTATACATCCTTCCCTGTGTTGCCAGCAGAGGGACGCTGTTCTCGCAGTGTGTACAAGCCTAGTGTTTGAGTGAAGACCAAGTTTCACCTGGCAGAGAGAGTCCAGGCATACCTGTCTTTCATCAGAGTTCTGTTGATGTGATTTTGTGGTGATTTTGTTTTGGTCTGTACATTTTTTGGGTCATTCAGTTCTAAGAGAAGAAGAGAGGTCCCAGTTTTTCAATGGATGTGCATGCATTTTTTTTTTTTCCTTCTCAAGGTTGAAAATTAATTTGAGTATTCATTATCAGTGGATTGCATGCATTTTTTTTTTTTCCTTCTCAAGGTTGAAAATTAATTTGAGTATTCATTATCAGTTTTTCATGCATGATGATTGTTTGTGCCTTACCGCTGTGATTTTGTGATGGTAGCATGTGGGGGGTTCAATGCGTTGTGAGATTTGTGTTATTTACAAGCATTTGAATTTTAAAAAAATTTTATGTTGAAGAAGCGTGTTTGTGTAAATGTTCTGTTGAGCTGGAAACAAGCATTCAAAATTCCAGTTTTTCTACCCCCTCCCCCCCGTTTACTTTTTCCGACATTTAAAAACAGTTTAGGGACTTGGATCTTTGAAGAAGTGTCCATGATGGTATGTTCAGTTTTGCGGTGTGTGTATGGGCCCATGTTTCTGAAGTTCAGTCCCTGTGTGGGGAGGCAGGAGGACTCTTTTGGTGTAAATTGTGTTGTATTGTTGCCTGCTGGTAATTGCATACTAATGATCTCCCTTTTTTTTTTTTCTTCTTTTTTTCTGTCACTCTTTCTGACTCTGCTGGTCTGAGTTTGCCTGTCTGTGTTTTGTTGAAGAAAAAGATATCCCCCCCCCCGCACCTTTGTGTGTATCTTTTTCTGTGTGTATCTTTTTTTCTGTGTGTATCTTTTTCTTGTGCTTGTTCAAACAAATCACTCATATTTTTCTCTCACAGAATTTAAAGCAGGCCAGGGTTATATATTTTGTTGTTGTTGTTTTTGTTTTCTTAAATGGATAATGAATTTAAAGCAGGTCAGGGTTATATATTTTGTTGTTGTTATTTTTGTTTTCTTAAATGGATAATGAAAATGTACTCATTGTTCACAGTTGATACAGGTTGTTAATTCACTAGGTCTTGGAAATGGTAAGAGTAGCAGAACAAGATGTTATTTATTTTGTTGTTGTTGCATACTGCTTTCCCCATTGCTAAAGGCCTTGTCGGGTCAGCTGGCCTATAGAGAAAATGATGAGGAGTACTACAGACCAAGATGTTGTTTGTTTATTTTTTGCATACTGCTTTCCTCATTCCTATAGGCCCTGTCAGGTCTGGTACTTGGGGAGCGCTGCAGTTTGTCTGCCATGAGGGTGTTTGTAGTTCACTTAACCATGCCAGATTTGCTGAAAACATACAGAAATATTGCCTACATTAAATTCTTTTGAGGATACCAGCCGCCGTGGCGAAGTGGTTAGCGTCACGGACTCCCGGCTGGGAGGTCGTGGGTTCGAATCCCATCAGAGGCATGTGGTTTTTTCTGCCCCGACAGGCTCCTACCCAGAGTTGAGTTTGCTACGGACTCAATTGGGAAGACTGGGACCACACAGTCGAGTTTCATCCACTTAATGGATGCGTTTCTGAGAGTGTTGCTCAAATTTCCTGACCAACACTGCAGGTGCCTGTATCTCTCGGGCCTGGTTGACGCTGGGATATATTATGAAAGGAAGCGTAGAGTACAGCCCTGTCATGTAGTCTCAGACCAAAATGGAAATCCGTAGCATCATCTTAATCATCCTCATTCTCATCGATCAGCATAAAAAAAGATGTCCCAAATTCTGTGGCCCTTCATGCCCTGCTCTCATGGTGACCTGTTTTGATTCCTCTCCACGTCTGTGGCCTTGGTTTGGTTCCGTCGGGGTCACCAGTATCGGCGAGTCCATGGGGGCTGTCGCTGGACGGATGTGGTGGCGCCCTCCAGGGGGAGAGCTCACTCACGCCGGCTCCGCGACTAAGCAATTATTGTCGTCAGTAGGGGGCTTAGTAGGTGGTGTCCTGCGTATGTTAGATCAGAACAGGCGCCACTGAACACCACCGAAGTGACTTGGCAGCAGTGCAGTGTCTCCTCCGGTGGGTTGCCTCTTGACGACTTGACATTGACTGCTCCCTGTGGATTGCTGGTGCCGGGGCTGCGGCGGGGCCGACCGGGCTGTGGCTGTGGACGGGGTGTCAGAATGAGCGGCGTGGGTGCACTGCCTCTGAGATGGCGCAGAGGCTGGGACAGCAAAAAAAAAAAAAAAAAAAAAATTTCTTTTGAGGATGGGGGTCTCCCCCCAATCCCCTCCCCATCATGTCTTGATGGCTGACGTGGCGACCATTTCATCGGTTGGGCTGTGACGATAAGAATGAAGTTGGTCAACCAGTCTGACTATTCTCCTGTTCACAGTTCCCTGGGGCAGTGACGATAAGAACGAAGTTAGTCGACCAGTCTGACTGTTCTCTTGTTCACAGTTCCCTGGGGCTGTGACGATAAGAACGAAGTTAGTCGACCAGTCTGACTGTTCTCCTGTTCACAGTTCCCTGGGGCTTTGACGATAAGAACGAAGTTAGTCGACCAGGTTGATTGCTCTCTTGTTCTCAGTTCCCTGGGTTGTCTTTCCACAGGGCAACAGAGGGCTGAGGGAGTATGTGAATGTGGTTTGGCCTTGGCCTTTTCTGTGGTGGTGTCAAGCTGTTCGAAGTAGTTGATGTGGTTGTCAGTGCTGTGGTGGTGTCGCACTGTTCAAGGTGGTTGATGTGGTTGTCAGTGCTGTGGCAGTGTCGCGTTATTTGAAGTGGTTGATGTGGTGGTCAGTGCTGTGGTGGTGTAGAGCTGTTTGAAGTGGTTGATGTGGTGGTCAGTGCTGTGGTGGTGTCGTGCTGTTCGAGGTGGTTGATGTGGTGGTCAGTGCTGAGGGGGTCATTAATGCGACCATGGGTTTGGGGTTTTATTTGTTCAGTGTTCAGGTCTTTTTTGTTTTTTGCTTTTTTTGTTTTGTTTTGTCAGCGCAAAAAGTTAGTCGGTTGATTTTTGTATGTGTGTGTGTGTGTGTGTTTAGGCTTAGAAAGTTTTTCTTTATTCTTGCTGGGGTTTTTTATTGGGTTTTTTTATTTTTTATTTTTTTTTTTAACCTCAGCAGTTTTGGTTGGTTTGTTGTCATTGTTCAGCACAGAAGGTTTTTCTTGTTGTTTGTGTATGTGTTTGAGAGAGCACTGAGAGTTGGGTTGTTTTTTTGTTTTGTTTGTTTGATTTTTTTCACTATTGTCGTTTTGTTCAGCGCTGAAAAAAACCAATAACAGCATTCATTCTTTGTTAAAAGATTGAGAGAGTGTATCATGCATGTGTGGAAAAAAAAATGTACATATGTGAGCATTTAGATAATGCATACGTGAGTGTGTGTGTGTGTGTGTGTATAATATATACATATATATATATATATTTTTTTTTTTTTTTTTGAGCATGGAGGAAAGGCAGTTTATTCTGGGTTGGGAGAGTTACTACATCTTGGAATCACCCAGAATTGTTAAATCAGAATTTTACAGCTCGCTTTTTCTGCTGTATACTGGTCATATTGACCAAAACCATAAAATGATCTGAATCGTGCATTTTATGTCATGTGACTTTGTTGGGGTTTTTAAATTAATGTATGGAAACTTTTTTATTAACAAGTCTGTGAATCTTTACGGGCACATGGAGGATGGTTTGAATTTCGACTTGGGTGCAAGTGTAAGGTTACTTCTGCTGGGTGTCATTAATTAATTGATGGAAAATTTCTTGCGCCAGTTTTTGCCTTAAATGCTTTTTCATTCATCCAAGCTATTGCACGTCACTCTGGTTCATTTAAGTGATTACATATACATATACATACATATATATATATATAGATATATACATATATATATAGATATATATAATAGAACATCTGTTGAAGTGGAGATGGAGAAGGGGACACATTCAATTGAAAGGATTGGAAAAAAAAACAACAAATACCCCCCCATCCCCACCCCTCCCCACCGACAAACCTTACTGATAATCATTCCTAAGTGTACAACATATCAGTTTTGACCAAGTTAGTTGAACCTGCTCAGTGCATGGGCTAAAGACCAGTCAGGTCTGTTCATTGTAGCTCATGGACAAGGGGAGACAAAGGTATTGTCATGTTGGGTCAGTGTGTGGGCTAAAGACCAGCCATGTCTGTTCATTGTACAGGACATGTAGTCATGGACAAGGGGAGACAAACGTATTGTCATGTTGGGTCAGTGTGTGGCACCCGCACAGTGCTTTGTGGACAGGGGAGCGGCTGGGCGTGGTCGATGCACGGGATGTGGGATGACCACATTGTGCTGGCGTGTTAGTTGTCCTCCTTTTCTGCTCACATTCTTTGTTTTGCTGTGGGAACATATCAGAATGTCACCTCAACTCCATCTTCCCCCCGACCCCCCACCCCCACTGGGAATATTATGAAATCTGAAAAAAAAATTGTTCAAAAAATTTTTTTTTTGAAAGCAGCAAATCAGTTACTAGCAAAAATGCGAAACAGCTACTTTAGGGCACTGCCCTTTTTTTCCTCTTCCCTCCCCCTCCCACCCCACCATTACACCTCCTACCTCTCATCTCAGCAGTTGTGATCCCTCCCCCCCCCTCCCCCCTTTTGTATATTTAGGTGGTTGGCGTGCCTGATTTTGTGGACAAAAGAACAATCATGTCCGTCTGGTGAATGGGACATGTACAGTGTTCTTTTAGTCAAAGGACCAGACATATATGTTTGGTGTATTGAACACATACAGTATTTTGTAGCAGATGGACCAATGTATGGGACATGCACAGTATATAGCAGACAAAGGGCCAGTGTGTGAGTGTGGGACATATACTGTATTTAGAGGACAAAGGACCATTGTGTTTGGGACAAATATATTTAGTAGGCAAAGGACATGAGTGTGGGACATATACAGTATTTAGTAGACAAAGGACCAGTGTGTGTGGGACATATACAGTATTCAGTGGACCAGTCATGTTTCTTAAGAATGTACGGGAGATGTACATTTTGTGGATCAGGCATGCTTGTTCAATGTCTGGGATATGTACAGTGCTTTGTGTCGGAAGGACCGATGAGTGGGACATGCTGTGAATTTTGTAGACAAAGGAGCAGTCATGTTTGTACAGTGTGAGGTGTTTACATCACTCCCGCTCTTTGAGCATATGTGACGGCTTTGATCGTGCTTTCCAAAAACATGACAGCTTTGAAAGTGCTTTCCAAGAACATGTGACAGCTTTGAAAGTGCTTTCCAAGAACACACGACGGCTCTGAAAGCGTTTTCCAAGAAACTGTGACAGATTTGAAAGTACTTTACGAGAACATGTGACGGCTTTGAAAGTGCTTTCCAAGAACGGGACAGCTTTGAAAGTGCTTTCCAAGAATATGTGACAGCTTTGAAAGTGCTTTCCAAGAACATGTGACAGCTTTGAAAGTACTTTCCAAGAACATGTGACAGCTTTGAAAGTGCTTTCCAAGAACACGCGACAGGTTTGAAAACGCGTTCAAAGAACATGTGACAGCTTTGAAAGTGCTTTCTGAGAACATGCGACAGGTTTGAAAACGCGTTCAAAGAACATGTAACAGCTTTGAAAGTGCTTTTAAGAAATGTGACAGCTTTGAAAATACTTTTGAAGAACAAGTGACAGCTTTTGAAGTGCTTTCCAAGAAAGTATGACAGCTTTGAAAGTGCTTTCAGAAAACATGTGACAGCTTTGAAAGTGCTTTCTGGAAACACGTGACAGCTTTGAAAGTGATCATTGCAAACAATCAATGTAGACCACAGCCTTTGAAAGTGATCATTGCAAACAATCAGTGTAGACCACAGCCAGTATTACCTGGGGCAGGATGTTGTTTGGGGGTTGCCCTAACTTTGTGTTTTATGTTGTCTGGAAATCCTTCTCCACTATTCCTCTGGAATGCATAACTGCACCTTTTTATTTTCATGAAGCAACACAATGTGTCAGCTGGCACATTTGGGATATTTTATCAGTATATTGATTGTTACCTGTCCTTTTAATAAATTGATTTTATCAGTATATTGATTGTTACCTGTCCTAATAAATTGATTTTATCATTATATCGATTGTTAGCTGTCCTTTGAATAAATTGATTTTATCATTATATCGATTGCTAGCTGTCCTTTTAATGAATTGACCTAAAAAAAAAAAAAAAAAGAAATTGGCAGAGCAGTCCTTGCAAACTTACAAGAGTTTGACGTGGTAACGTTACAACGCCCAACAGAGTGCAAGACAAATCAAACAAACAAAAAGTAGATGTTCTGATGAGAAAGAAATGGAATGGTCCTATTCAAAGGCTTCACCTGGATCTTCTGATGAGAAAGAAATGGAATGGTCCTATTCACAGGTCTCACCTGGATCTTCTGATGAAAAGAAATGGAATGGTCCTATTCAAAGGCCTCAACTGGATCATCGCTGAGAGAGATGCGTAAGTACATGATTGCATGCATATGCTTTAAGTGTACGGTTTACATCCTCACACAACATTATCTTTAAAAAAGAAAAAAAGAACTCTGTGCAGTTACTGCTGGCAAATGCTGTTCCAGGGGGAACGAGTGGATCGTTTTCATCTTTCTTTGTGTTCACATTTCAGTCTCGGTGGAACATAGTCTTGCTATGGACCTTGTTGTCTCGTGTTTCAGGCATCCTTGTTCTTGCTGTATCCGTGTCTGTCTCCTGACAAGGCAGGTAGTGCTTGGACCTGTTGTTTATTTTCAAAGTCTGTATTCCATGGGCATTTTGTGTATTAGATACGTTTGCACTGACAATCCAGTCGTGGGAGAGGGTGGTTGAAATCCATGCGGTGTAATTCCGTAGCATTCGTGTGGCAGTGTCTGTAGATTATTTTATTTATGATTTGAAAATTATGCCCAGGCGGTAGTAACGATGACAAACAGAAGATGTGTGGTGCGTTCAGGAGTAGTAGAAGAGTTCATGGCTTTCTGCTTGCTGGCTGTTTACATCTTCTGTGACCACTCAGGGGCAGGACGCCCATGTCCATCTTCTGTGACCACTCAGGGGCAGGACGCCCATGTCCATCTTCTGTGACCACTCAGGGGCAGGACGCCCATGTCCATCTTCTGTGACCACTCAGGGGCAGGACGCCCATGTCCATCTTCTGTGACCACTCGGTGGCAGGACGCCCATGTCCATCTTCTGTGACCACTCAGGGGCAGGATGCCCATGTCCATCTTCTGTGACCACTCAGGGCAGGACGCCCATGTCACCTGCTACAGCCACTCCTTTGGCCCCACGTTCATGCTGGAACACTCGTCCTGTCGTGACCCTAGCGTGGGCAGCCCAAGGGCAGCAGTAGGTATGCCAGGTTGCTTTGAAGCAACCCAGAAAAGAAGGCAAGAAAGAGAGAGTGCAACTTGGTACATGGCCCCAGGCAACCCAAGACAGGAGAGAGAGTACATTGCTACCCAGTACCTGGCCCCAAGAAAGGAGAGAGTACAGTCGTACCCAGTACCTGGCCCCAAGAAAGGAGAGAGTACAGTCATACCCAGTACCTGGCCCCAAGAAAGGAGAGAGTACAGCTGTACCAAGTACCTGGCCCCAAGAAAGGAGAGAGAGTACAGTTGTACCCTGTACCTGGCCCCAAGAAAGAAGAGAGTACAGTTGTACCCAGTACCTGGCCCCAAGAAAGGAGAGAGAGTACGATCGTACCCAGTACCTGGCCCTAAGAAAGGAGAGAGTACAGTCATACCCAATACCTGGCCCCTAGAAAGGAGAGTACAGTCGTACCCAGTACCTGGCCCCAAGAAAGGAGAGAGTACAGTCGTACCCAATACCTGGCCCCAAGAAAGGAGAGCGAGTCCAGTGCTCATAGGTGTATCTCTCTCTCAGTGGTACCTAGTATCTTGCCCCAAGAAAGGAGAGAGAGTCCAGTGCTCATAGGTGTATCTCTCTCTCAATGGTACCTAGTATCTGGCCCCAAGAAAGGAGAGAGAGTACGATCGTACCCTATACCTGGCCCCAAGAAAGGAGAGAGAGTCCAGTGCTCATAGGTGTATCTCTCTCTCAATGGTACCTAGTATCTGGCCCCAAGAAAGGAGAGAGAGTACGATCGTACCCTATACCTGGCCCCAAGAAAGGAGAGAGAGTACGATCGTACCCTATATCTGGCCCCAAGAAAGGAGAGAGAGTACGATCGTACCCTATACCTGGCCCCAAGAAAGGAGAGAGAGTCCAGTGCTCATAGGTGTAACTCTCTCTCAGTGGTACCTAGTATCTGGCCCCAAGAAAGGAGAGAGAGTCCAGTGCTCATAGGTGTATCTCTCTCTCAATGGTACCTAGTACCTGGCCCCAAGAAAGGAGAGAGAGTCCAGTGCTCATAGGTGTAACTCTCTCTCAGTGGTACCTAGTATCTGGCCCCAAGAAAGGAGAGCAAGTCCAGTGCTCATAGGTGTAACTCTCTCTCAATGGTACCTAGTACATGGCCCCAAGAAAGGAGAGCGAGTCCAGTGCTCATAGGTGTATCTCTCTCTCAATGGTACCTAGTACCTGGCCCCAAGCAAGGAGAGAGAGTCCAGTGCTCATTGGTGTATCTCTCTCTCAGTGGTACCTAGTACCTGGCCCCAAGAAAGGAGAGAGAGTCGAGTGCTCACAGGTGTAACTCTCTCTCAATGGTACCTAGTACCTGGCCCAATATGCATGTCAACGGTACAGGATTACAGGAGGAGAAAGAGAGCAGTGTGTTGATCCTGCATCATTGTGACGGTCACTTTCTGTTCAGTGCGGATGGTTCTGTACATTAGGTGGGGAGGGGGGTCTGTTCAGTGCGAATGGTTCTGTACATTCTGAGCTGATAATTGTCTCATTTCTGTCCTTATGATTGACTTGGGTTTTTTTTTTCGCTCACTGGCGCTCACAATCTCTTCCCTTTTGTTATGATTGAGCTGGTTTTTCATTTGCTCACAATCTCTTTTCTTTGTTCTCATCAGTCCCAGCTCTCCACTGCAGGAACTGATTAAGACTGTTAAGGAGTCCTAGCAAGATGATGGTTTTAACAGAGGGTTTTCTTTTTCTTTTTGTAATCGAGAATCCCCACACATCCCATCTCTTGTCAGGCTGTGAAGGGACTGTTTGGTCAGTGGGCCTTCAGTGAGACACACTGAAAAGAATTCAGTGTCATGTTTTGGGATGTTGGGGTTTCTGACAGGTATGAATTGCTGCTGAAGTGTAATATGCTGGAAGGATGTTTTCGTGTTTTGTTTCTTTTTCCTCTGTTTGGTTGTTGAAGTATTTCATTTTTCGTTTCTTAGTTTTACCTGAGGTGAGAGGGACCAGGATGTGACGGATTTTAATGTATGATTCTTTCATGTTATTCAGTCATCAGTTTTCTGATGGAAACTTTTGTGTTATTAGTCGGTTTCTTGATCATGTGATATTGGTCAGTTTCTTGACTATGTGATTTGATTGTGTGATTTGGGTTACACAGTCGCTTTTTGAAGCTTTGTGTTATTGGTCGGTTTCTTGATCATTTGATTTGGTTTACACAGCCACTTGAGTGAGGAATCTCAAGTCGCTCTTTTTTAAAAAAACAACAACATCCAAATTGTGTTTGTATCTGCGAGTGAGAGTATGTGTGTACATGCATGTATCAGAGAGAGAGAGAGAGGTTGTGTCTGTGTGTGTGTGAGGTAGTATGTGTGTACATCCAAGTGTATATGTACTCTCATTTGCATGCCTTTACTTGAATGGATATGATTTGTGTGTGTGTGTGTTTGACTATTCATGTGCAGCGCTGGACAGTACGCTGCTTGCAGTATTAAAACATGCCTGACAGTTTGATGTGATACGTGCTTTTGTTCATTTAACAATAAATGACAAGGTAACACACAGATGAGTGTTGCTCTTTCTTCTGTGTGTGTGTGTGTGTGTGTGTGTGTTCGTGTGTGTGTATGTGTGTGTGTCTTGATGTAGATGTGGATGTGACTTCACGTCCAAAGCCTGTGTGTAGCTGGATGACAGTGGCTTGGCGCTGAGCAACAGGGTGATCAACTGGAGAGCCTAAGGGATGCTGCGGTTGATGGGACCGAGAGTCTGCATCGCTGGTCAGTCAGAGACCGGTGTTGGGACGGCATGTGACTTTCCACTCTCTACACCCAGGGGGCACTGGCTCTGCACGTCTTCTTCCAGCCAGTCAGTCGGCAGGTGGTGTGGAGGACGTGGTCCTGGAATCACAGGTGAACCCCTCCACAGGGACTCCACTGCAATGCAGGGCCTCCTGTGGTTGGTTGCCTTACAGAGTGTAGAAACTGACTGCTTCCCGGGAACTGTTGGCGCTGTGACTGCGTCAGCTGCAGATGAATCGCTTTCCTTGAGTCAACCAACTGCTGCTGGGGCTCTGGAGATGAGTACCGGAGCAAAACTGCATGGGGACTGGAATGGAGCAAACATGGCCTACCCCTGTTTGCATGGGGACTGGAATGGAGCAAACACTGCCTGCCCCTGTTTGCATGGGGACTGGAATGGAGCGAACACTGCCTGCCCCTGTTTGCATGGGGACTGGAATGGAGCGAACACTGCCTGCCCCTGTTTGCATGGGGACTGGAATGGAGCAAACACTGCCTGCCCCTGTTTGCATGGGGACTGGAATGGAGCGAACATGGCCTACCCCTGTTTGCATGGGGACTGGAATGGAGCGAACATTGCCTACCCCTGTTTGCATGGGGACTGGAATGGAGCAAACACTGCCTACCCCTGTTTGTATGGGGACTGGAATGGAGCGAACATGGCCTACCCCTGTTTGCATGGGGACTGGAATGGAGCGAACATTGCCTACCCCTGTTTGCATGGGGACTGGAATGGAGCAAACACTGCCTACCCCTGTTTGCATGGGGACTGGAATGGAGCGAACATGGCCTACCCCTGTTTGCATGGGGACTGGAATGGAGCAAACACTGCCTGCCCCTGTTTGCATGGGGACTGGAAAGGAGCAAACACTGCCTACCCCTGTTTGCATGGGGACTGGAATGGAGCGAACACTGCCTACCCCTGAAACATCCACATGGGGCTATTGCAAGCAAAACACTGCTGCTAACTTAACTAGCACTCACCACTGTTGCTATCAAACTGTTGCTGACTAGACTATTGTACTGTGTACTGTTACTATCTTACTCACCACTGTTGTAATCAAAACTGTTGCTGACTAGACTATTGTACTGTACACTGTTACTATCTTACTCACCACTGTTGTAATCAAAACTGTTGCTAACTAGACTATCGTACTGTACACTGTTACTATCTTACTCACCACTGTTGTAATCAAAACTGTTGCTAACTAGACTATCGTACTGTATACTGTTACTATCTTACTCGCTCACTTATTGCTGATTAGTCTTGATTACTTTGTTCTCAACACCACACCACTGCTATCAAAATGTTGCTGACTAAACTGCTAATTAGTGTAGCTAAAAAGCACCATTTAGAAAGTGTTGCCAAGTAAACTCGCGCTGACTGAACAATGTTTCTTACAAAACACTTGCTGTCACAATATTGTTGCAAGGGAACCTTATGAATGGCAAGTGATCTCTCACATTAATTTGGTCGTGCATGCTGGAATGGCCGTGTGTCATTTGAACAACCCCAAGCCTTTTGTTTCAACATTCCAATGTCGGTTCCCCTCCACTGTTAGGTCAGTAATGTAATAACTGCGCACAAGACTGTTCTTGAGGGCTAGTCACAAAGCGCAGACAGATTTTACATTTGAAAAATGTCACTTTGATTGCTTGCCGATCTCACTTGGCGTCACCCGCAATTTTTCAATCTCAGTTATGGTTTTCATGTTTTTGATCGCTTCATCCCGGTTTAAAACCAATACCTTTTCAGCATTTCGCTCTGTCTTCAGACTTTGGTGATAACATTGTTCTCTTCCTTTCAATTCATTGTTCCTACTGCTTTGTTGTGGCTTCTTTCCTTTTCTTATCCTCCCTGTGTGTAAGTGTTATAAGCTGAAGCACAATAGTGAGAAGTGCTAGAGGTAAGGGAAGTAACTTCTGATTGGGCAGAAGAAGGAAAAAAAACATCAAGTAACTGCCCATGCGAGAGAGAAAGTAAAGCATGCATCTTTGTCACCCTTGATACCTGGCAGGGTGCACACCAAATATCGATGTGTCAAGGTCCTGCTTAAGGATTCGAGTATTTATAGACTGGCGCAACTAGATTGTGTTGAGAATGTTAACTGTGTCTGAAAGTTGATTCTCCTCATTTTCTTTTATACATGGCCGTCAAGGTACAAGCCAGGTGATTCCAAACAGAGAGATTAAAAACAAAGGAATGGGGTTACTTTGGGTGCTTGGAGCTGGCGCAAAGACAGGGTCACGGGTGGGTGCAAATGTGTGAACTAATGGTAAGGTCATATATTTGAAGATTGTGATTTCATGGGTGAAAAGCCTCCAAATCAAGGGAAATAACTGGTGGGACTTCTGATTATTATCAATTTAACATTAAATGCTGGCACAAGTTCGTGGTAGGCCTCAAAACAGTTACATGGACTATGAACTAAAACATTACATAGATTGATAGTGTTTTAGTTCAAAAATCCTAAACTGCGGCGTGTGGCCTCTACAGACTGGTGAGTGATGAACCAGGTGAGGATGGAGACGGCACAGTTCCCCCCCTGAGTGGTTCAGTTGTACGCAGTGGGTGCATCAGCTCGGTGCACGTCTCAACCACGACAGGGTTGGAACACTGCGAGAGACTCAACACTTCAACAGGCCTGGGTGACTTGCACGGGAAATAAAAGAGAAGGTCAAACATGGCTTCAGAAAAAAATTAACAAACTGATCGAAACGTTTTGACAAGCTGATTGAAAGGTTTACAAAAATTGACAAACTGAAACGTTTACAAAAATTGACAAACTGATTCAAACGTTTACAAAAATTGACAAACTGGTTGAAACGTTTACAAAAATTGACAAACTGATTCAAACGTTTACAAAAATTGACAAACTGGTTCAAACGTTTACAAAAAAATTGACAAACTGATTGAAACGTTTACAAAAATTGACAAACTGATTCAAACGTTTACAAAAATTGACAAACTGGTTCAAACGTTTACAAAAATTGACAAACTGATTCAAACGTTTACAAAAATTGACAAACTGGTTGAGACGTTTACAAAAATAGACAAACTGATTGAAACGTTTACAAAAAAATTGACAAACTGATTGAAACGTTTACAAACATTGACAAACTGATTCAAACGTTTACAAACATTGACAAACTGATTCAAACGTTTACAAACATTGACAAACTGATTCAAACGTTTACAAAAATTGACAAACTGATTCAAATGTTTACAAAAATTGACAAACTGATTCAAACGTTTACAAAAATTGACAAACTGATTCAAACGTTTACAAAAATTGATAAGCTGATCGAAACGTTTACAAAAATTGACAAACTGAGTCAAACGTTTACAAAAATTGATGAGCTGATCGAAACATTTATAAAAATTGAAAAGCTGATTGAAACGTTTACAAAAAATTAACAAACTGATTGAAACATTTAACATAGGGTCGCAGCTGTCGAACTTTGAGACTAAACACAAGCGGAGAACATTCAAGCAAGAAAAATGAGAAACTTGCAGGCTCTGTGGATAAAAAGGATAACCACGAGAACGGGGGGGGGGGGGGGGGGGGGGGGGGGAATCATCGTTTTGATTTGCGGGAAAGTTCTAAACTCACCGCTGAGGAGAGGAAAAAATGACGTTGAGCTAGCCAGTCAAGCGTGACAGACGAGGCGGAGAGAGACCAAGGTTGCTCGAACTGACAAGTGTTGAGCAGAACGGGAGGGGGGGGGGGGGGGGGGGGGGATGAAGATGGCCTTCATATTTAATCAGAGTATTGCTGAGTTAATAAATAACACAACGTTGATTAAATCTGACCCAAAAGGAAAAGAAAAAAAAAAGAAGAGAGACTGAGGACCAACTTGCTGAAGGAAAGAGACTGCCTGTCAGATGGTGAAAACGTTCTGGTGACATGAAAACTGAAAGGCATGTGTCAACATTGACAACACACAAAAAACTGAAGGATGAATCTTACCAGCTAGGCTAAAGTACAATCAAATTTGGCTCCTCCAAGTGGGAGAGTTTGACCCTACCGAATAAAACACACACACACACATACACACACACACACACACACACATACACACCAAGAGTAAAGCTCATCCATTATTCTAACGGTTCTGCGGTTGTGTACAGTAAAGCTGATTGTTTATTTACATCACAAAACTGATGAATGAGTGGCACGTGCCGGCGACTTGATATCCAAAAGGTGAGAGTGCCCACAGAGACGTTACTTGAGAACAGACAGGGACTGGATGTATACCAGGACGTAATGTTAACCTTAAGAGGACAGGACTGGATGTATACCAGGACGTAGTGATAACCTTAAGAGGACAGGACTGGATGTATACCAGGACGTAGTGTTAACCTTCAGAGGACAGGACTGGATGTATACCAGGACGTAATGTTAACCTTAAGAGGACAGGACTGGATGTGTACCAGGATGTAATGTTAACCTTAAGAGGACAGGACTGGATGTATACCAGGACGTAGTGTTAACCTTCAGAGGACAGGACTGATGTATACCAGGACGTAATGTTAACCTTAAGAGGACAGGAGCTGAAGTCCGTCAGTAAAGTCCACAGTAAAGTCCACACAGATTTTGCATGGTGAGTGGGAGTCAAGGACGAGGAAGAAAAACGTAGTGAGAACACGTTGAAGGATGGAACCAAACTTTTTTTTAAAAAAAAAAGAAAGAAAGAAAAAAACAAAACAAAACAAAAAAGTAAAAAAAAAAAAAAAGGAAAAATAAAAATGAATGAAAAACAAGATTGTTGCTAGCGGTACAAAAGCAGGCGAGTCTGGTGGTGTTCTAAAGTCCAGAAGGAATTGGTGCGTTGTTTGTTTGAAGTGGAGGCTGTTGGCGTTTTGATGTTGACATGAAGCTTTCAATCTCTGCATTTGCATGAGGCCAAAGAGAAATGATTTTTTTTTTCTGCGTTTGATGCCGTTTTGAGAACAACAGAGTGCAAAAACTGCAAAGTCAGTGCCTACTGAAAGGAAGGTCCATTGTCAGATTTGTGAATTCCAGGATGACCAAATTCTGAAATCGTTTTGTCTGAATGGGGAATCATTGATTTTTGCAGCTGTAGATTTCAAAATGTCAACAACGGGATAGCATGAGTATTCACTGTGGACAAGTGCAGAGCCTTCACCATGGACATCAAGTACATAGTCTTCACCGTGGACATCAAGTACATAGTCTTCACCATGGACATCAAGTACATGGTCTTCACCGTGGACATCAAGTACATAGTCTTCACCATGGACATCAAGTACATGGTCTTCACCGTGGACATCAAGTACATAGTCTTTACCGTGGACATCAAGTACACACTATTCACCGTGGACATCAAGTACATAGTCTTACCCGTGGACATCAAGTACACACTATTCACCGTGGACATCAAGTACATAGTCTTACCCGTGGACATCAAGTACATAGTCTTCACCATGGACATCAAGTACACAGTCTTACCCGAGGACATCAAGTACACACTATTCACCATGGACATCAAGTACATAGTCTTCACCGAGGACATCAAGTACATAGTCTTCACCATGGACATCAAGTACATAGTCTTACCCGTGGACATCAAGTACATAGTCTTCACCGAGGACATCAAGTACACAGTCTTCACCGAGGACATCAAGTACACAGTCTTACCCGTGGACATCAAGTACATAGTCTTCACCGAGGACATCAAGTACACAGTCTTACCCGTGGACATCAAGTACACAGTCTTCACCGAGGACATCAAGTACATAGTCTTCACCATGGACATCAAGTACACAGTCTTCACCGAGGGCATCAAGTACACAGTCTTCACCGTGGACATCAAGTACATAGTCTTCACCGTGGACATCAAGTACACACTATTCACCATGGACATCAAGCACACAGTCTTCACCGTGGACATCAAGTACACACTATTCACCATGGACATCAAGTACACAGTCTTCACCGCGGACATCAAGTACACACTATTCACCATGGACATCAAGTACACAGTCTTCACCATAGACATCAAGTACACACTATTCACCATGGACATCAAGTACACAGTCTTCACCGTGGACATCAAGTACATAGTCTTCACCGTGGACATCAAGTACATAGTCTTCACCGAGGACATCAAGTACATAGTCTTCACCGAGGACATCAAGTACACACTATTCACCATGGACATCAAGTACACAGTCTTCACCATGGACATCAAGTACATAGTCTTCACCGAGGACATCAAGTACATGGTCTTCACCATGGACATCAAGTACATAGTCTTCACCGTGGACATCAAGTACATACTATTCACCATGGACATCAAGTACACAGTCTTCGTCGTGGACATCAAGTACATGGTCTTCACCGAGGATATCAAGTACACAGTATTCACCGTTTACATCAAGTACATAGTCTTCACCGAGGACATCAAGTACATAGTCTTCACCGAGGACATCAAGTACACAGTCTTCACCGAGGACATTAAGTACACAGTCTTCACCGAGGACATCAAGTACACAGTCTTCACCGAGGACATCAAGTACATGGTCTTCACCGAGGACATCAAGTACACAGTCTTCACCGAGGACATCAAGTACATAGTCTTCACCGTGGACATCAAGTACACAGTATTCACCGTGGACATCAAGTACACAGTCTTCACCATGGACATCAAGTACATAGTCTTACCCGTGGACATCGAGAGAGAGAGAGAGAGAGAGAGAGAGAGAGAGAGAGAGAACGCTCGGAAAGTCTGTAAGTCCATTGTGCCATCAGTGCTGTGCCACTGGTTTGTAATGAGAGTGCTGATGACTACAGAGAGCGGGGGCTCTCTGCAGTTTGTAATGAGAGTGCTGATGACTACAGAGAGCGGGGGTTCTCTGCAGTTTGTAATGAGAGTGCTGGTGACTGCAGAGAGCGGGGTTCTCTGCAGTTTGTAATGAGAGTGCTGATGACTACAGAGAGCGGGGGTTCTCTGCAGTTTGTAATGAGAGTGCTGGTGACTGCAGAGAGCGGGGGTTCTCTGCAGTTTGTAATGAGAGTGCTGGTGACTACAGAGAGCGAGGGTTCTCTGCAGTTTGTAATGAGAATGCTGATGATTACAGACAGCGGGGGTTCTCTGCAGTTTGTAATGAGAATGCTGGTGACTACAGAGAGCGGGGGTTCTCTGCAGTTTGTAATGAGAGTGCTGGTGACTGCAGAGAGCGGGGGTTCTCTGCAGTTTGTAATGAGAGTGCTGATGACTACAGAGAGCGGGGGTTCTCTGCAGTTTGTAATGAGAGTGCTGGTGACTGCAGAGAGCGGGGGTTCTCTGCAGTTTGTAATGAGAGTGCTGGTGACTGCAGAGAGCGGGGGTTCTCTGCAGTTTGTAATGAGAGTGCTGGTGACTGCAGAGAGCGGGGGTTCTCTGCAGTTTGTAATGAGAGTGCTGGTGTCTACAGAGAGCGGGAGTTCTCTGCAGTTATAATGAGAGTGCTGGTGACTGCAGAGAGCGGGGGTTCTCTGCAGTTTGTAATGAGAGTGCAGGTGACTGCAGAGAGCGGGGGTTCATATGTCCTGGCCAGCATTGGAGAACCAGTTCATATCATGTCCTGGCCAACACTGGAGAACATGTTCATATCATGTCCTGGCCAACACTGGAGAACCTGTTCACATCGTGTCCTGACCAACACTGGAGAACCAGTTCATATGTCCTAGCCAACACTGGAGAACCAGTTGACATGTCCTGGCCAACACTGGAGAACCAGTTCATATGTCCTGGCCAACGCTGGTGAACCTTTTCATATCATGTCCTGGCCAACACTGGAGAACCAGTTCATATGTCCTGGCCAACACTGGAGAACCAGTTCATAGGGCTGCATGTGCACGATCCATGTTAGAATGCGGGCAGACAGATGTGCTTGTGGATTGTTGAGTATTGCCAGGAGAGGTTTTATCATCTCTATGCACGGTAAAGTGGAGCACCACAGATGCAGATGTGAAAATAGTCACGAGCCTATGTGGCAGCCAAAGCTTCTTTCTGTTTGGAAGTTCTGCTGCTCTCTGAGAGTCAGTGGCCTGCTTGCAAACAGAATGGCCAAGCCTTCTCTTGTTGACACAGCTGGCATTTCCACCGGCCTACCATTAGAGTAGATCTCGAGTTTTTTTCTTTGGATCAAAACAAGCAATAAACCAACTACCACTTTACAAAGCGCTTTCTTCATGACTGCAAAGGCTTTGCCATCTCTTGCTGTCTATGAGAGTGGATCGGTTTTCTTGGTCAGCTGTTTCGGATCGTGAGTCATCTCGGCACAATTTGGTTTGTGGTGAGCACCACAAAAGTTCATCATAGCCTAAGACTGCAAATTCTGTTGCGTTAGAAGGTGTACTGGAAGACTGTCTTTCGGAAGAGAAGGCCAGTTTGGCCGTTGGTATGGATGACACGTTACATGTAGCATGCACCCTGCGTGAGAAATGGAAAAAGTGAAAGAAGTAAGGAAACCAAGTTAGCCATATTGACTAGATGACATGTGAAACAACTGAATGCAGGCAGCTCTTTAGTCGGCACTACCCAGGTTTTTTGTTTTTTGTTTTTTTTCCTCCACCACCTCCGCCTTCCTTTTTTTTTGTCTTTTTTTTCTTTTTTCTTTTTTGTGTAGCGTCTTTTTTCTTTCTTTTCTTTTCCTCTCCAACTGTCCACACCATTAAGTGTGTATTTGTATTGCTACCAATGGACATTTTCTTGCTGATTGAATGTTTCGGTGTTTGATACAGTGTCACACACCATGTAAGTGTGTATGTTGTATTGCTACCAATGGACATTTTCTTGCTGATTTGAATGTTTCAGTGTTTGATACAGTGCGTCACACACCATGTAAGTGTGTATGTTGTATTGCTACCAATGGACATTTTCTTGCTGATTTGAATGTTTCGGTGTTTGATACAGCGCGTCACACACCATGTAAGTGTGTATGTTGTATTGCTACCAATGGACATTTTCTTGCTGATTTGAATGTTTCGGTGTTTGATACAGCGCGTCACACACCATGTAAGTGTGTATGTTGTATTGCTACCAATGGACATTTTCTTGCTGATTTGAATGTTTCGGTGTTTGATACAGCGCGTCACACACCATGTAAGTGTGTATGTTGTATTGCTACCAATGGACATTTTCTTGCTGATTTGAATGTTTCGGTGTTTGATACGGCCCGTCAGGGTTTGTGTTTGTACCAGTGTTTGGTCTACATATCCAAGTTGCTTTGGTCTGGGGACAACAGCAACTGGAGACACCCGAGGTGGAGAACCTGTTGGCTACTTCTTGCTCAAGGTCTTTCTCATTTTGTTGCTTTATATGCTTCCGGACTTGAAATGGTGCGTGTTGAAACAGCTGAGAGTTTGGTCAGACGTTTTGATCAACATGGAGCTTGTTTTCCTGTCTTTGAGGCATCCTACACCTGTCAATAATTCTACTCTGGAAACTCTTTTGACAGGTGATGCTCTGCCGAGTCAACATCGTTATGGTGGCAATGATGCTGTACCTCCTCTGATGTGTTCCAGCTCCAAATGGGTTGTTCCTCCTCCATAGCTTTATTTTTCCGCCCTGCACGAGACGCTTGGTGAAAGGGTAAACAAACAAGGCTTACACATTTCTGACCCAACATTTTTGTTGCTGTAGTCCGAGCAGAGGCATGTATCAAACTTGTGTACTAGTTAACTAGGGAAATTAAACACCCAGACAGTGATGACGTTATTTTTGCACAGTTTTGTGTGTGTTGTCATTGTTCTAATATTGCCTGACCACTTGCGTACAAGCTTTCATGCCGTATCTACGTTATCTACAGGAAAATAAACCTAGTCGAGTTTGGTATTAAAAGAATTGTTGGGAATTCGCCAATTCAGTCATCTCAAGAGCACAGATATACTACATTTTTCATAACAGCCACTAATTATCAAACCGACAGCCCCATTTGTAATGGCCGCTCACCAATGCCGAACACATTGCTGCCAGACCGGCTATGTACAGATGACATTCAGTTCGCCGAGTACAGCGCGGTTAGCTGGCTGGTGAGGAGGGGCCTGCAGAAAACACCCCTTTCCCTGACCTGCATTCACGGCTTGGTCTCGGCAGCTGCGGGCAAGCTGTTAACTCCCCTGCCTCTAAAAACTAAGTAACTTGCTCTGAACAGCCAAGTGCCTGGAAGCACACAGATTGTGGCCCTTGTTTCACGGTGTCTGAAATTGTGGCTGTTGTTCCAGAGTGTCTGAAATTGTGGCTCTTGTTTCATAGTGTCTGATTTCAGTGCTGTTTGAAATGTCCCTGATTTCAGCGCTGTTTGAAATGAAATGTCTCTGATTTCAGCGCTGTTTGAACTGTCCCTGGTTTCAGCGCTGTTTGAAATGAAATGTCCCTGATTTCAGTGCTGTTTGAAATGAAATGTCCCTGATTTCAGTGCTGTTTGAAATGTCCCTGATTTCAGTGCTGTTTGAAATGTCCCTGATTTCAGCGCTGTTTGAACTGTCCCTGATTTCAGTGCTGTTTGAAATGTCCCTGATTTCAGTGCTGTTTGAACTGTCCCTTATTTCAGTGCTGTTTGAAACATGTCCCTTATTTTTCCAGTGCTGTTTGAAATGTCCCTGATTTCAGTGCTGTTTGAAATGTCCCTGATTTCAGTGCTGTTTGAAATGTCCCTGATTTCAGCGCTGTTTGAAATGAAATGTCCCTGATTTCAGCGCTGTTTGAACTGTCCCTGATTTCAGTGCTGTTTGAACTGTCCCTGATTTCTGTGCTGTTTGAAATGTCCCTGATTTCAGTGCTGTTTGAAAAGTCCCTGATTTCAGTGCTGTATGAAATGTCCTGATTTCAGCGCTGTTTGAAATGAAATAGCCTGATTTCAGCGCTGTTTAAAACATCCCTGATTTCAGCGCTGTTTGAAATGAAATGTCCCTGATTTCAGCGCTGTTTGAATGAAATGTCCCTGATTTCAGCGCTGTTGAAATGTCCCTGATTTCAGTGCTGTATGAAATGTCCCTGATTTCAGTGCTGTATGAAATGTCCCTGATTTCAGCGCTGTATGAAATGTCCCTGATTTCAGTGCTGTATGAAATGTCCCTGATTTCAGTGCTGTTTGAAATGTCTCTGATTTCAGTGCTGTATGAAATGTCCCTGAGTTCAGTGCTGTTTGAAATGTCCCTGATTTCAGTGCTGTATGAAATGTCCCTGATTTCAGTGCTGTTTGAAATGTCCCTGATTTCAGCGCTGTTTGAAATGTCCCTATCACAGGAATGAAACCTTGCTGTCCATATGCTAAAATACTCATCTGTGATCATTTTCAGAACGGGATGTGAAGAGAGACTTTCTGAATCTTTTTTCTTTCTTTTAACAATGAACGAATTGTTGGTCCAGAATGGTCAAGACCTCTCAGCGGTTGACCTTGGATGGAGTCACGAAAGAGGGGTCAGTCTTTCTGAATGAACGTCTGTTTTGAAGAGACACGTGTCATCACTGGAAGCCTCTTTGCCCCACAATATGTTCACGTTCATTCTTTTCATGTCCAGTTCACTGACATGGTTGGTTCAAGACTGAAGCTTTCTCTCTTTATGGCTCGATGTGGATGGATTTGACAAAGATGTTGATCTGCAACATGAATCAAAATGTGATGATTTTCCTTGATCCTTGCATCTCTCGCAGAAATGGAGGACAGTTGCTGTGACCACGTTCATGAGGCCAAGAACCTCCACAGGTGGGCCAGGACTCAGACTTGATGGACTCGTAATCTTGGTGATCCTGGGGATGCGGATTCGAATCTCCGCCAGGTTGTTTTGGTAGAGGGTGATTTTATCATCGGAGTTAACATTAGTTCTGATTCCATTTCCTAAATAGTCCCTCGAAAGAGACTATAAACCCAGGTTCTGTGTGTGAGCGCATGCATAACATCTTGCACACACGTAAAATCCCATCACCAACTTTCAGAAAAGAAGGCCAGTTTGGCCGGTGGTATGGATAACACGTTACACACAGCATGCACTCTGTATGAAAAATGGAAAGAATGACAGGGTTGTTAAACTGAATGAACAATATTGACTGAATGACACGGGGAAATGATTGAATGAAGCGCCAGCAGGCACAACTTCAGTAGGCTTTACCCAAGTAGGCAGCCCATTGTGTAGACATGAATATGGATTGTAATGCACTTAGAGCTTGGTCTCTGGCCAGGGATAGGCGCTATATAAGTACTGTGAATAATAATTATATCCATAATAATAGTATTAATAATAATAATAATAATAATTTATTTTTGAAGATGCAAGTCTTCTGCTGTCCTCGTCATGAGCAGGTCTGCTTTTCACTGTCTTTGATCAAAGGTGCTGAACCAATTCCTCTGATTGCATTCACCACTTTATTCTGCCATGAAGTGAACACTGCCAGTGTGTTCAAGGCAGCTGATCAATATTGCATGCACCACTTTGTTCTGCCATGAAGTGAACACTGCCAGTGTGTTCAAGGCAGCTGATCAATATTGCATGCACCACTTTGTTCTGCCATGAAGTGAACACTGCCAGTGTGTTCAAGGCAGCTGATCAATATTGCAAGCACCACTTTGTTCTGCCATGAAGTGAACACTGCCAGTGTGTTCAAGGCAGCTGATCAATATTGCAAGCACCACTTTGTTCTGCCATGAAGTGAACACTGCCAGTGTATTCAAGGCAGCTGATCAATATTGCATTCACCACTTTGTTCTGCCATGAAGTGAACACTGCCAGTGTATTCAAGGCAGCTGATCAATATTGCATGCACCACTTTGTTCTGCCATGAAGTGAACACTGCCAGTGTGTTCAAGGCAGCTGATCAATATTGCATGCACCACTTTGTTCTGCCATGAAGTGAACACTGCCAGTGTGTTCAAGGCAGCTGATCAATATTGCATGCACCACTTTGTTCTGCCATGAAGTGAACACTGCCAGTGTGTTCAAGGCAGCTGATCAATATTGCATGCACCACTTTGTTCTGCCATGAAGTGAACACTGCCAGTGTGTTCAAGGCAGCTGATCAATATTGCATGCACCACTTTGTTCTGCCATGAAGTGAACACTGCCAGTGTGTTCAAGGCAGCTGATCAATATTGCATGCACCACTTTGTTCTGCCATGAAGTGAACACTGCCAGTGTGTTCAAGGCAGCTGATCAATATTGCATTCACCACTTTGTTCTGCCATGAAGTGAACACTGCCAGTGTATTCAAGGCAGCTGATCAATATTGCATGCACCACTTTGTTCTGCCATGAAGTGAACACTGCCAGTGTATTCAAGGCAGCTGATCAATAGATCTAAGCTGTGAAGTCCTGTTTCTCTGCGACTCATCATGACCGGCGTCTTGCGCTGGCTTTACATTTCATTTCACCGTCAGGAACAATAAAGTTATGTGTTATGTGCATGTTGATTAAGCTGGTCGTAGAAATCGTCTATATCTCCACTCTGTGCATGTCTTTTTTTAAAAACAAGAACCTGGGGAAGTCCACATTTGCTAATGGACAGAAATGATGTTTTAAGCTTCACGGTGTTCGCAACAACAACAACAACAACAAAAAGTGTTTTACCATCTCCAGCTCTGGTGTGATGATAGGAAAGAGATTCTACAATATTGTTAACATCATCACCCACATATATAGAGAAGGCATTCCACAATATTGTTAACATCATCACCCACATATATAGAGAAGGCATTCCACAATATTGTTAACATCATCACCCACATATATAGAGAAGGCATTCCACAATATTGTTAACATCATCACCCACATATATAGAGAAGGCATTCCACAATATTGTTAACATCATCACCCACATATATAGAGAAGGCATTCCACAATATTGTTAACATCATCACCCAATATATAGAGAAGGCATTCCACAATATTGTTAACATCATCACCCACATATATAGAGAAGGCATTCCACAATATTGTTAACATCATCACCCAGATATATAGAGAAGGCATTCCACAATATTGTTAACATCATCACCCACATATATAGAGAAGGCATTGCCACACCACTATTGTTACATTCATCACACCCACATATATAGGGAAGGCATTCCACAATATTGTTAACATCATCACCCACATATATAGAGAAGGCATTCCACAATCATTGTTAACATCATCACCCACATATATAGGGAAGGCATTCCACAATATTGTTAACATCATCACCCACATATATAGAGAAGGCATTCCACAACATTGTTAACATCATCACCCACATATATAGGGAAGGCATTCCACAACATTGTTAACATCATCACCCACATATATAGGTAAGAAATTCTACATTATTGTTAACATCATCACCAACATATATAGGGAAGAGGTTCTACATTATTGTTAACATCATCACCAACATATATAGGGAAGAGGTTCTACATTATTGTTAACATCATAACCAACATGATAAGGGAAGGGATTCTACAATATTGTTAACATCATCACCAACATGTTCAAGACAGGGAAGATATCATACAACATTGTTAAAATCATCACCAACATATATAGGGAAGGGATTCTACAATATTGTTAAGATCATCAACAATATATATAAACGTAGGAAAGAGATCCTACAATATTGTTAAAATCATCAGCAACATATGTAGAGAAGGCATTCTACAATACTATTAAGATCATCAACAACATATATCAACGTAGGAAAGAGATCCTACAATATTGTTAAAATCGTCAGCAACATATGTAGGGAAGGGATTCTACAATACTATTAAGATCATCAACAACATATATCAACGTAGGAAAAAGATCCTAAAAGCATTGTTAAAATTATTGGCAACATACATGGGGAAGAGATTCTAAAATCATTGTTAAAGTCATCACCAACATATATAGGGAAGAGATTCTAAAAATATTGTTAAAATCATCACCAACATAAATAGGGAAGAGATTCTAAAAATATCGTTAAGATCAACATCAACATATATAGGGAAGAGATTCTAAAAATGTTGTTAAAATCATTACCAACATAGGGAAGAGGTCCTACAATGTTGTTAAAATCATCACCAACATATATAAGGAAGGGATTCTACAATATTGTTGAAATCATCACCAACATATATAAGGAAGCGATTCTAAAATTATTGTTAAAGTCATCACCAACATATATAGGGAAGAGATTCTAAAAATATTGTTAAAGTCATCACCAACATATATCAACATGTGAACTTTCTTACCTTGATCGTTGCTTCAGCTGGAAGCTATGAACGATTTCTGTTCTGGTCCACAGATTCCCCTTTCTCGTATGATGGCCCAACCTTCCAAACAACCGTAAAAATCAGGATAAAATGGCAAGGGAACTGCCATGGTTGACATCAGATTATGTTAATGCTTAGTCATACACTACACAATTTGTGTGCATGGAGGTCATTTCTCTCCACTTTGTTGCCATGTGATGTTTTCACTGTCTGTCGGTTGTGGGTCTGTGTGCAAAACAAAGAGTAATATCTCCGACAGATTCCATTCCAAGAATCCAGCAAGACGTATGATAATACTCTGGACAATTTCTGTAGCGCCCATCCTAACAACGTAGGCTACAGGGCGCTTTACAAGTTCTAACAATTCAACATCTGAAAACCCCACACACACACACACACCACACACACACACACACACACACACATCTGCGTTCACGAGTCACACACACACACACACACACACACACACACACACACACACACACACACACATGCATGCACGGACGCACACAGCACACGCTCACGCATGCACACAGCACATGCGCATGCTCTCTCTCTCTCTCTCTCTCACACACACACACACACACACCGCGCGCACTCACACTCACACTAGAACATAACGTCGCATACATAAACACACTGTATTACATGGTGAGCAACTTATTTGTGCCCAAGCGAAGTGTGCAAGCGACATGTAGTAAGTCAGTAATTTTTCAGGTGGTATTCTGCAACTGGCGTTCGAACAGAAACGTTTGAAGTGCAGACTTGAAAGTCAGGAAGGAAGGGGCATGACGTTGATGGAAAGGCAGTGAATTCCAGAGTATTACCACAGAAAATGAGAATGCTCTAGAACCGCGCTGCTTTCGGTTATATGAGGGATTTGAAAAATTCGGTTATCAGAGCAAAACAAGAGTAATGTCTCCAACAGATTGTGTTCCAACAATCCCGCAAGACTTATGTCCCCTTTTCAATGTCTGTTGGTAGTGGATCTGTGTGCAAAACAAGAGTAATATCTCCAACAGATTCTGTTCCAAGAATCCCGCAAGAGTTATGTCCCTGTTCACTGTCTGTTGGTAGTGGTTCTATGTGCGAAACAAGAGTAATGTCTTCAACAGATTCTGTTCCAAGAATCCCGCAAGAGTTATGTCCCTGTTCACTGTCTGTTGGTAGTGGTTCTATGTGCGAAACAAGAGTAATGTCTCCAACAGATTCTGTTCCAAGAATCCCGCAAGAGTTATGTCCCTTTTCATTGTTTTAATTACAACGGTATAGTATCCACATTGAATGCATGAAAACAAAGCAATCGTACATCGGATACAACCTAAAGGAGAGCAATATTAATCATGAATACAACATCAAAACACATTGTAGTGGACCTAGGCGGTGTGGGTGGTAGGGTGAAGGGGGTGGAGTGGTGGTGGAGATGGGGCGGAGTGAGGGTAAAGGAGAAGTGGGGGAAAGTGATGATGGTGGATCCCAATCAAGCCAGGAACGTGAAGCATGTAAATGTAATTCCTTTTGTTTGACGTGAAGCATGTAAATGTAGTTCCCTTTGTTTAACATGAAGCATGTAAGTGTAATTCCCTTTGTTTGACGTGAAGCATGTAAATGTAGTTCCCTTTGTTTGACGTGAAGCATGTAAGTGTAATTCCCTTTGTTTGACGTGAAGCATGTAAATGTCATTCCCTTTGTTTGACGTGAAGCATGTAAGTGTAATTCCCTTTGTTTGACATGAAGCATGTAAATGTCATTCCCTTTATTTGACGTGAAGCATGTAAATGTAATTCCCTTTGTTTGACATGAAGCATATAAATGTAATTCCCTTTGTTTGACGTGAAATATGTAAACGTAATTCCCTTTGTTTGACGTGAAGCATGTAAATGTAATTCCCTTTGTTTGACGTGAAGCATGTAAATGTAATTCCCTTTGTTTGACGTGAAGTATGTAAATGTAATTCCCTTTGTTTGACGTGAAGCATGTAAATGTAATTCCGTTTGACATGAAGCATGCAAGTGTAATTCCCTTTGTTTGATGTGAAATATGTAAATGTAATTTCCTTTGTTTAACGTGAAGTATGTAAATGCGATTTCCTTTGTTTGACATGAAGTATGTAAATGTAATTTCCTTTTTTGACGTGAGGTATGTAAATGTAATTTCCTTTTTTTGACGTGAGGTATGTAAATGTAATTTCCTTTGTTTAACGTGAGGTATGTAAATGTAAGTTCCTTTGTTTAATGCAAAGTATGTAAATGTAATTTCCTTTGTTTAACGTGAGGTATGTAAATGTATTTCCCTTTGTTTAACGTAAAGTAGGTAAATGTAATTTCCTTTGCTTGACGTGAAGTATGTAAATGTAATTTCCTTGGTTTGACGTGAAGTATGTAAATGTAATGTCCTCTGTTTGACGTGAAGTATGTAAATGTAATTTCCTTTGTTTGACGTGAAGCATGTAAATGTAATTCCCTTTGTTTAACGTGAAGCATGTAAATGTAATTTCCTTTGTTTAACTTACATTGGAGAAGACTGGACAAGTAGAAGGCAGTACCTGAAAAGACACATCATGAAACATTATGAATAACAATATGAAACATTATAAATAACAACATGAAACATTATAAATAGCAACATTAAACATTATACATAACATAGTGAGCAGAAAGTGATAAATGAACAGAATATCTTGTGCCATGAATATGAGAGGGATGTAGCTGAGATTATAGTCACTGTTATCGCAGTTTTCTATCTTGACAAACACAACTTGGCCCAGAATAGGTGAGAGAGCTCACTCTTTACCAATATTCAATAGTATTTGTTCCTAACTGTTCTTAACTACTGTTAGTGAAAGAACAATGCTGTACACAAAGTGGAGAACACATATAAATAAAGATCTCAGTGCCAACACTTGAAGAAGCCAAGCGAGGCTATGAGTACGTGACGGACAATCCTGAAAGCCTTCACTTGAAGTAGCCATGAGAGGCTATGAGTACGTGACAGGCAACCCTGAAAGCCTTCACTTGAAGTAGCCATGGCTATGAGTACGTGACGGACAATCCTGAAAGCCTTCACTTGAAGTAGCCATGGCTATGAGTATGTGACGGACAATCCTGAAAGCCTTCACTTGAAGTAGCCATGAGAGGCTATGAGTACGTGACAGAATCCTGAAAGCCTTCAATTGAAGTAGCCATGAGAGGCTATGAGTACGTGACAGAATCCTGAAAGCCGTCACTTGAAGTAGCCATGGCTATGAGTAAGTGACGGACAATCCTGAAAGCCTTCAATTGAAGTAGCCATGAGAGGCTATGAGTACGTGACGGACAACCCTGAAAGCCTTCACTTGAAGTAGCCATGAGAGGCTATGAGTACGTGACAGGCAATCCTGAAAGCTTGAAGTAGCCATGGCTATGAGTACGTGACGGACAATCCTGAAAGCCCTCACTTGAAGTAGCCATGGCTATGAGTACGTGACAGGCAACCCCGAAAGCCCTCACCTGAAGCAGCCAAGTGGGGTCATGAATAAAACAGTTGCAACTATCAATACCATCAGTAACAGCTCCAGCAGTCATTAAAGGGATCATTGCACACCACATCAACAATGACTTTCATACAACATGATTATCATGAATACTGACAATCCAAATTTGGAAAATAAGGAGCAAAAAAAAAAAAAAAAAAAAAAAAGGAACGCAGCAGCCATGACAGAGATGCAACAGAAACAAAACATCCACGGGCTTAGTTCAGTGACCAACAAAGCCAGCCCACGCTGTGTGTAGTGACCATGACAATAAGGCGATGTGCATAGTCGACCTGGACCCAACCATGCTTTGCAAGGCCGTTCCCCATCTGGTTGTCCCCCCCCCCTTCCCTACCCCCACCCCACCTTTGTGTGTGTGTGTGTTTTGTTTGTTTGTTTGTTGTTTTATTTGACTGAGCTTTCTAAATTTTGCTTCATTTTTCGCCCTCGGTCACTCCATTTTGAAACTTGATGTCTTCATTACTCTGTCTGTGATGACAACTGGCCGAATGAAGACAAAGGAAGAGTGGTTGGGGTTGATGTGATTAATCAGTGAGGTAGCAATCAGACATGCGCCAAACAGCACATCACAATCTCGGACATATGATACTGTTCAGTGTGATCTGTGTCGATCTGTTTGCCGGTGTCCAGGGTGGTCTGTCGTATGATACTGTTCAGTGTGTTCCGTGTCGATCTGTTTGCCGGTGTCCAAGGTGGTCTGTCGTATGATACTGTTCAGTGTGATCCGTGTCGATCTGTTTGCCTGTGTCCAGGGTGGTCTGTCATATGATACGTTTCAGTGTGATCTGTGTCGATCTGTTTGCCGGTGTCCAGCGTGGTCTGTCATATGATACTGTTCAGTGTGATCTGTGTCGATCTGTTTGCCGGTGTCCAGGGTGGTCTGTCATATGATACTGTTCAGTGTGATCTGAGTCCTGTTTGCCGGTGTCCAGGGTGGTCTGTCATATGATACTGTTCAGTGTGATCTGTGTCAATCTGTTTGCCGGTGTCCAGGGTGGTCTGTCATATGATACTGTTCAGTGTGTTCCGTGTCGATCTGTTTGCCGGTGTCCAGGGTGGTCTGTCATATGATACTGTTCAGTGTGTTCTGTGTTCGATCTGTTTGCCTGTGTCCAGGGTGGTCTGTTCATATGATACTGTTCAGTGTGTTCTGTGTCGATCTGTTTGCCTGTGTCCAGGGTGGTCTGTCATATGATTCTGTTCAGTGTGTTCTGTGTCGATCTGTTTGCCGTGTGTCCAGGGTGGTCTGTCATATGATTCTGTTCAGTGTGTTCTGTGTCGATGTGTTTGCTGTGTCCAGGGTGGTCTGTCGTATGATACTGTTCAGTGTGATCTGTGTCGATCTGTTTGCCGGTGTCCAGGGTGGTCTGTCATATGATACTGTTCAGTGTGATCTGTGTCGATCTGTTTGCCGGTGTCCAGGGTGGTCTGTCATATGATACTGTTCAGTGTGATCTGTGTCGATCTGTTTGCCGTGTCCAAGGTGGTCTGTCATATGATACTGTTCAGTGTGATCTGTGTCGATCTGTTTGCCGGTGTCCAGCGTGGTCTGTCATATGATACTGTTCAGTGTGTTCGGGTGTCGATCTGTTTGCCTGTGTCCAGGGTGGTCTGTCATATGATTCTGTTCAGTGTGTTCTGTGTCGATGTGTTTGTCTGTGTCCAGGTGGTCTGTCATATGATACTGTTCAGTGTGTTCTGTGTCGATCTGTTTGCCGGTGTCCAGGGTGGTCTGTCATATGATACTGTTCAGTGTGATCTGTGTCGATTCCGTTTGCCGGTGTCCAGGGTGGTCTGTCATATGATACTGTTCAGTGTGATCTGTGTCGATCTGTTTGCCGGTGTCCAGGGTGGTCTGTCATATGTTTGTTCATTTTCAGTGTGAACTGTCACGTGTGGGATTCTCGATTTGAACTGCGTGTGACTCTGTCAGACTATGCGCCAGTGCTCAAGATAGTACAAGCGTTTTTGTCGTTGAAACAGAACAAAGAAGAAAGAAATGATAAAGAAAGAAAGAAAAGAAAAAGAAAGAAGAAAAAAAGAGAGGAAAATAGAAAGAAATAAAAAAAAAGAAAGAAGAAAAGAAAAGAAAAGAAGAGAAAAAAGAGAGAAAAAATAGAAAGAAAAAAGAAGAAGAAAAAGTGAAGGAAGAAAAAGGTGAAGAGAAGTGATGATGGGATTCCCAAGAGAGTCAAAACACGTCTCATTGTTGGGCTCATACAGATGTGGATCATTGCCTGACTGTGTGTTTTGCTCAAACTGCAGTCAACCACGCTCATCGTTGGGCTCATACAGATGCGGATCATTGCCTGACTGTGTGTTTTCTCAAACTGCAGTCAAACACGTCTCATTGTTGGGCTCATACAGATGTGGATCATTGCCTGACTGTGTGTTTTGCTCAAACTGCAGTCAAACACGTCTCATTGTTGGGCTCATACAGATGTGGATCATTGCCTGACTGTGTGTTTTGCTCAAACTGCAGTCAACCACGCCTCATCGTTGGGCTCATACAGATGCGGATCATTGCCTGACTGTGTGTTTTGCTCAAACTGCAGTCAAACACGTCTCATTGTTGGGCTCATACAGATGTGGATCATTGCCTGACTGTGTGTTTTGCTCAAACTGCAGTCAAACACGTCTCATTGTTGGGCTCATACAGATGTGGATCATTGCCTGACTGTGTGTTTTGCTCAAACTGCAGTCAACCACGCCTCATTGTTGGGCTCATACAGATGTGGATCATTGCCTGACTGTGTGTTTTGCTCAAACTGCAGTCAACCACGCCTCATCGTTGGGCTCATACAGATTAAGAACATCGCGTGTATGTTTTGCTCAAACTGCAGTCAAACACGCCTCATGGCTGAAGATACAGTGGTCAAGGCACAATTTTTATTTCTATTTTTATCTTTTTTCTCTCGATGAATTCCAATCAGGCCTTGGGCAAAGAGTGAGAACAGAGGTGACCGGGGGGGGGGGGGGGGGGGAGGAGGGGGGGAGGAGGGGGGTGAGGGGGGATTAGAAGGAGAAGGGGTAAGGGGGATGAAAGGGGACAGGGGATATGGAGGAAGGGGGAGGGGAGGGGTGCTGAGAGATAGGGAGGGGCAAATAAATGGTGAATGCGAGACAAGAATAGGAGGGAGATAGGGGACGGGGGTGGGGGGAGTGGGGGGGGGGGAGGGGGGGAGGGTGTTACATGGGTAGGAGAACTGGAAAGATAGAAGAGGATGGGAGGGGGTAAGATGAGGGGGTGAAGGGGATGGAGGGGAGGGGAGGGGGCTAGGTATAGGTACCGAGTACAGATTTAAAAAAAAAAAAAAAACCAACCTTTCCCCACCTCCTCTCTCCTCTTCCCCGCTACTACAGATTTTTATTCACACCCCCTCCCCCTTTTCAACCCTCCTTCACTCCCCCCCCCCCCCCCCCCCTTTTCCATTTGGGTAGGGTTATTTCATTTTTATTTTTTGAAGTATCATTTGGTTACTTCATTTTTATTTTTTGAAGTATCATTTATTTTTTTACCTATAGATCTGCTACCAACCCCCCCCCCCCCCCCCCCCCCCCCCCCCCCCCCCCCCACTCCATTTACCTTCAACCCCCACCACACCCACATCCACCCCTCCCTTCCTTGTTTTTCACTCACCTTCAGGTCGTTCACATCCTGTAAGCATTGTACCGATCCTTGATCCGCCCTCCCACTGTACCGATCCTTGATCCGTCCTCCCACTGTACCGATCCTTGATCCGTCCTCCCACTGTACCAATCCTTGATCTGTCCTCCCACTGTACCAATCCTTGATCCGTCCTCCCACTGTACTGATCCTTGATCCGTCCTCCACTGTACCAATCCTTGATCCGTCCTCCCACTGTACCAATCCTTGATCCGTCCTCCCACTGTACTGATCCTTGATCCGTCCTCCCACTGTACCAATCCTTGATCCGTCCTCCCACTGTACCGATCCTTGATCCGTCCTCCCACTGTACCAATCCTCGATCGTTCCTCCCACTGTACCAATCCTTGATCCGTCCTCCCACTGTACCAATCCTTGATCCGTCCTCCCACTGTACCAATCCTTGATCGTTCCTCCCACTGTACCAATCCTTGATCCGTCCTCCCACTGTACCAATCCTTGATCGTTCCTCCCACTATACCAATCCTTGATCCGTCCTCCCACTGTACCAATCCTTGATCGTTCCTCCCACTGTACCAATCCTTGATCCGTCCTCCCACTGTACCAATCCTTGATCGTTCCTCCCACTGTACCAATCCTTGATCCGTCCTCCCACTGTACCAATCCTTGATCGTTCCTCCCACTGTACCAATCCTTGATCCGTCCTCCCACTGTACCAATCCTTGATCCGTCCTCCCACTGTACCAATCCTTGATCGTTCCTCCCACTGTACCAATCCTTGATCCGTCCTCCCACTGTACCAATCCTTGATCCGTCCTCCCACTGTACCAATCCTTGATCGTTCCTCCCACTATACCAATCCTTGATCCGTCCTCCCACTGTACCAATCCTTGATCCGTCCTCCCACTGTACCAATCCTTGATCCGTCCTCCCACTGTACCGATCCTTGGTCCGTCCTCCCACTGTACCAATCCTTGATCCGTCCTCCCACTGTACCAATCCTTGATCCGTCCTCCCACTGTGCCGATCCTTGATCCGTCCTCCCACTGTACCAATCCTTGATCCGTCCTCCCACTGTACCAATCCTTGATCCGTCCTCCCACTGTACCAATCCTTGATCCGTCCTCCCACTGTACGAATCCTTGATCCGTCCTCCCACTGTACCAATCCTTGATCCGTCCTCCCACTGTGCCGATCCTTGATCCGTCCTCCCACTGTACCGATCCTTGATCCGTCCTCCCACTGTACGAATCCTTGATCCGTCCTCCCACTGTACCAATCCTTGAACCGTCCTCCCACTATACCAATCCTTGATCCGTCCTCCCACTGTACCAATCCTTGATCCGTCCTCCCACTGTGCCGATCCTTGATCCGTCCTCCCACTGTACCGATCCTTGATCCGTCCTCCCACTGTACCAATCCTTGATCCGATCTCCAACTGACTTTCTTATCATCAGTTCACTATGAAGAAGGGTGTTGTACATGAGCGAAACGTCTTCAGTACACCTTCCATTCGAATCGACGCAAAAGGTCGACGAGTTTGTTTGTTTGTTTGTTTGTTTTAAAATAGAAATCCAAAGTTATTACTTCAAACACTGTACTTAGAAATGCGATGGTAATTCAAGATTGAATTATTTGTTTTCTAACGATGTTAAAGGTACATGCAAATCTAGCGCTGATAGCACTCCTTGCGTGCTTACAGTGTGTGTGTTCGCAAAGTCAGTAGGCCTATCCGCCAATGGCAGGACAAGACGAGTCATCGTTCATGGATCACTCATGATGCCCAAGCGAATACAGCGGCATGACGTCATGCACAGTGGTTTCTATATGTCAGTTTGCCCAGGTAAATATTGACTCGGTCTAACACAATGACAGCCAGTTTCTCTAGCAGCATGACGTAATGTACAGCGGCTTCTGCATGTCAGTTTGCTCAGGTAAATATTGATCAGGTCTAAAAGGGTCCGGAATAGCTCAGTGGTAGAGAGCCAGAATCGTAATCTTGGGGTTGCGGGTTCGAATCTCCGCCGGGCCGTTTCGGTACATAGGGATTTTTCCCTCGGAGTTAACATTGGTTCTGACTCCATTTCCCATACAGTGCTTCGAATGAGACTATTAACTGAGGTTCCGTGTGTGAACGCACGCATAACATTTTGCACACACGTCAAATCCCATCACCAACTTTCGGAAGAGAAGGCCAGTTCAGCCGTTGGTATGGATGACACGTTACACATGGCATCCATCTTCCCCGAAGGTGGAGTATGGCTGCCTTAATGGCGGGATGAAAAACGGTCATACACACAAAACTCCACGCCCTATGCAGGGGGTGTCCGCAGGAGTATCAGCCTGCGTACGCAGAAGATGAAGATGAAGAAGAAGATCAGGTCTAGAACAATGATAGTCAGTTTCCCCAGAGTGCATTCACATCAGCAGTCTTGAATCTGAAGCACTGAGGAGGCTGTAAAGTGGAGTGTGACACTGACTGCCATTGTTACTGGAGCTGCTGTCACTTTTATCACCTGTCGTGATTTTTTTGTTTTGTTTTGGGAGACACCTGACTCCGTAGTGCATTCACAGACCTCAGGTGCAGTTCACCTTGGTTTTTATGGGTGAAATTTGAATATACAAGAAAACCGTAACTTTCTTCTCCAGTATCTGAGATACTATGTGCACCATTTGATTTTTGTTGTTGTTATTGTTTTTTCGTCAAGTTTACTTTTAGATTTTTCTTCAACATGTACCTATAATTTGCACTCTGGATGACATCAGAAGTAATCACGTTTTAGATTTGAAAAAGTTCTAATCTTTATCAAGCTCAGTGACCACATAAAGTTAAAGAATTTTCAACGAGACGCATGTAGGTCTACACCAGTTAAATGTGTAGACTACTGTAATAAGGCCTAGGTCTGTTCCAGTTTGTCTAATGGTTTCTCTAGATCTGTGCAAATCTCGCTGACTGTTCCTTGCTGACCATTTGTTGTGTAGTGAGTAAAATGTCGGTTGTCAGCCACGGGCAGAGCCTGACAGCGAGTCACTGCCTATGAATGATACATGAAGAGAAAAGAAGGCATTGAAAGAAGATTCTGCATGCCACTGTGCTCTGGCGGATTTTGTGCAGAACACAGAAATAGGAGCCAAGTCCCAAGTGCGTTTGTCTCGGCAGCGCGGAAAAAAAAAAAGGAAAAAAAGAAAAAAAAAAAAAGGGGGGGGGGGGGGGGGGGGGGCTTATTTAGCCATTTTTAATATGTACAGCCTGAAGATTTTTCACGTTTTGGGAGTGCCTGCCTATTTTCGTGAATGACTATGGTTGAGTCGTACCTTAATCTCACTCTTAAGATTTTTCACGTTTTGCGACTGCCTGCCTATTTCCTGAATGACTATGGTTGAGTCGTACCTTAATCTCACTCTGAAGATTTTTCACGTTTTGCGACTGCCTGCCTATTTTCCTGAATGACTATGGTTGAGTCGTACCTTAATCTCACTCTGAAATTTCGAAACGCTGGGATGGCAGGTCAGGGGGGATGCAGCTGGGATTGTGATTCGATCTGCTTGCTACATTAGGCCTGGGTCCTATGCCACTTAGTGTCGCCAGTCTCGACCTTAGATCTGGGGGTTGTGAGATCCAGGTGCACGCTTAGAGACCTCGTTTTGCACTCACGGTATTTTACATTAACGGCCAAAATTAATCCCTTAAGTCAGTCATAACTTTCTTCTCGGATGTCTGTGTGTGTTACTCTTTGCACCGTTTATCTATGCATTGACTTAGTTCATTTTTGGTTGTTCTTTCTGATGGCAGTGTACATTTTTAGATCTAGTGATTTTTTTTCTCTCTCTCACGAACCTAATCTATCCAGTCAATGAAGTTTTTACAGGATTTTCAGATCATTTCTTAGATTTGAGAGCTTCGGATTTTCAAAGTACATACTTCGACTGGTCCTTTGGGAACTCGATGAACATGGCATCCCTTTGCAAGGCGTCCTTCAGTTGACTTTGGAGCAATCGTTTGCGCTGCAGTGCTCTCCACGTCGTCAGTCTCACCACACATCTGATGGCGCCATGTTTGCGCACACTTGAAGAAAGGGACGCAACTCGTGTGTGTGTGTGTGTGTGTGTGTGTGTGTTCAGCGACGCATAGTTGTGTACAATCTGTGGCACCATCTGACGTAATACGTAACGGC
>CM065747.1:13431694-13444194 GCA_033310375.1 Conus canariensis | reverse complement strand
GTATGACCCGATAGGTACGACCTGATAGGTATAACCCAATAGGTATGACCCAATAGGTATGACCCAATAGGTACGACCCAGTAGGTATGACCCAATAGGTATGACCCCATAGGTACGACCCAATAGGTATGATCCAATAGGTATGACCCAATAGGTACGACCCGATAGGTATGATCCAATAGGTATGACCCAATAGGTACGACCCAGTAGGTATGACCCAATAGGTATGACCCTGTAGGTACGACTTGATTGGTATGACCTGATAGGTATGACCCAATAGGTATGACCCAATAGGTACGACCCAATAGGTATGACCCAATAGGTACGACCCAATAACTATGATCCAATAGGTATGACACCATAGGTACGGCCTGATAGGTATGACCCAATAGGTACGACCCAATAGGTACGACCCAATAGATATGACCCAGTAGGTACGACCCAGTAGGTATGACCCAATAGGTATGACCCCATAGGTACGACCTGAAAAGGCGACCCAATAGGTATGATCCAATAGGTATGACCCAATAGGTACGACCCAGTAGGTATGACCCAATGGGTACGACCCAATAGGTACGACCCAATAGGTACGACCCAATAGGTACGACGTCACAAGACCTTGAAGTCACAGACATCACGGGTGGGGGGGGGGGGGGGGGGGGGGGGGCTATACACAAAGGACGGCAAGCATCAAAGCAACCTCCTGCATAAAAAAAAAAGTTGACCGAACTGTGAAAAAAAATTACCCAACGTGCATCGCCTCACTTCAAAGAAACCAAAATCAAGTGTAGATAACTTAAATGAATAATATTCATCCTTTGAATATTTCGTCCAGTTCCTTTTTTTTCTAAATTATACAAAACGACTTGACAAGTAAGCATTTGGGGTGTTTTTCTTCCAATGTTGAATCATTATTAAATAAAGAGGGTGAAGTAGAGCCTCTAATACCTGACATGATTTGACAAACTGAAACAAGCCCAGCAATAATTTCCAGAAATAATGATTTATTCCCAATGCTTGAGGATTTGGAACTATTGCCAGACCCTGTTGGCAAGAGGGTGATGTCCCTCTTCCTAAAAAAAGACATCATTCCTTGGTGTTAGAAACTATGGGTAGTAAGAAACAATGTTTTATTTTAATAATATATAAACCACCAACCACTTCTGTATTCGAGAATATAGCAATGAACAACATGATAAAAAAGAGTTGTATATTTCACCATTTGTTAATGAGACAATAAGTAAAATCGGGTGATTTTAGGTAGGATAATGACGTATGCTCTAAAAATTCTGAACATCATGCAGTTTGGTATTAGAGACAGAATGTACATTATCTATTATCATCAACCATTACTATTTCTAATACTTGCAGTAGCTGGTCAAAAAGCATATTATTATTAACCAGTACTCGCAAATCCTTGTCAGCTTCAGGGAGTTCCAGATCATATTCACCCATGGTATATCTATGATTAGGGATGTTAACCTTGATTTGCCAGTCCTTAGAATAGCTAACTTACTGATGCAATGATGCAGTGCTGCAGTTTATTTCTACTTACATCATCAAGAACATCGTTGTAAGCTCTAGTAACAGCGGCAAAATTTCTACTAAGCCGTTAACAGCGTCTGGCATTTCATTTATAAATTAAATAAACAAACGAGCCTCAAAACATTGCCTTGCAGAACACCACTGGTAACCCAATACATTCTCTGATTTCGCTTCACAAAAACTGATGTACCGGGTTCTGTTGGTGAGGAAATCGTTAATCCACATACGTAGTTTGTCCTAAATTCCATAACCCTTCAATTTGTACAACAGTCTTACATGCGGGGTCTTGTCAAATGCCTTTTGGAGATCTAAGAGTCTACTGCATCAATAGGAATACTATCATATGCCATCATCAGCCAATTATTTATTGCATTTGACGACTGATTTGTACGGGGTCTGCCTGATGTGAACCCAAACTGGCTGTCGAATAACAATTTGTTGGAAAGTAAATGTTTCTTTGAAACACATCTGAGCAGACTTTCACAAAGCATACACACACGACTGAGGTAAGGTTGACACGACTGAGGTAAGGTTGACACGACTGAGGTGAGCAGTCTTCACAAAGCATACAACACGACTGAGGTAAGGTTGACACGACTGAGGTAAGGTTGACACGACTGAGGTGAGCAGTCTTTCACAAAGCATACACACACGACTGAGGTAAGGTTGACACGACTGAGGTAAGGTTGACACGACTGAGGTGAGCAGTCTTTCACAAAGCATACACACACGACTGAGGTAAGGTTGACACGACTGAGGTAAGGTTGACACGACTGAGGTAAGGTTGACATGATTGAGGTAAGGTTGACGGGTCTTCGGTTCCAGGTTTATGTCTATTTCCTTTTTTAAACTATTGTCCTGATGTCAGCTTGCTTTAAACTAATGGGAATTTTTTTCTTATTTGGTTGCTTCATCACGCAAAACTGTTTTGTCGAGCAAAATATATCAAGGAAATGTCAAACAATTTTTTTTAAAAGAATCTTGGGTGAAAACCATCCATACCAGCAGACTTTGTAATGTTTAGTTTTGCTAATTTATCAGGAACGAACAGTTCTGTAAAGTTCACAGTTGAATTTATTTTGTCTGAATTTATTTTGTCTGTTTGTTTTGGGAAGTGGGGAAGATTACTCAAATCCTCAGCAGTGAAAACACTTGAAAATAAAGTAGTTAACACCTCAGTCTTTGTCTTGTCAGCGAGAGCAAATGAGCTATCAGGCTTCAGAAGACTAGCAATACCTTCTCTAGGTTTTGTCTTTGATGATACCATAGGAACTTCTGGGTCATTTCATCCCTTGCAATTTTGTGTAAATAGCTTTCCGTGAAGTTCATTCACCTGATTCATTGCTTGAACATTTTTTTTCTTAATAGTTTTCTTTCATTTTGGTGTGTGTGTGTGTGTGTGTGTGTGTGTGTGTGTGTGTGTGTGTGTGTGTGTGTGTGTGTGTGTGAATTATGTTCCTTTTCATTAAATGAAAAAGTTGACATTCTGTTCATAATGTTTTCTTAAATGTCAGTACAACCTTGGGTTAATCTGACAATAAATTGGTTTCAGTCAGTGTGTGTGTGTGTGTGCGCGCGCGCGTGCGTGCGTGCGTGCGTGCGTGCGTGCGTGCGTGCGTGCGTGTGTGTGTGTGTGTGTGTGTGTGTGTGTGTGTGTGTGTGTGTGTGTGTGTGTAAATTTTTTTCTCCCAAAGGGCTCCGCAGACCACGCTCTTCAGAAGATGTCCATTCTCTTCACCAGATCCCTGAACATGAGGCTGGCCACGGTGAGTCTTCCTACACTCTGGGAACTTCTCTTCCCTCTCAGAAAACTTTCTGTTTCCTTTCTGGTGAGCTGCTCTTCCCTCTCAGATAACTTTCTGTTTCCTTTCTGGTGAGTTTCTCTTCCCTCTCAGATAACTTTCTGTTTCCTTTCTGGTGAGTTTCTCTTCCCTCTCAGATAACTTTCTGTTTCCTTTCTGGTGAGTTTCTCTTCCCTCTCAGATAACTTTCTGTTTCCTTTCTGGTGAGTTTCTCTTCCTTCTCAGATAACTTTCTGTTTCCTTTCTGGTGAGCTGCTCTTCCTTCTCAGATAACTATCTGTTTCCTTTCTGGTGAGTTTTCTCTTCCCTCTCAGATAACTTTCTGTTTCCTTTCTGGTGAGCTTCTCTTTCCCCTCAGATAACTTTCTGTTTCCTTTCTGGTGAGTTTCTCTTTCCCCTCAGGTAACTTTCTGTTTCCTTTCTGGTGAGTTTTTCTTCCTTCTCAGATAACTTTCTGTTTCCTTTCTGGTGAGTTTCTCTTCCTTCTCAGATAATTTCTGTTTCCTTTCTGGTGAGTTTCTCTTCCCTCTCAGATAACTTTCTGTTTCCTTTCTGGTGAGCTGCTCTTCCCTCTCAGATAACTTTCTGTTTCCTTTCTGGTGAGTTTCTCTTTCCTCTCAGATAACTTTCTGTTTCCTTTCTGGTGAGTTTCTCTTTCCCCTCAGATAACTTTGTGTTTCCTTTCTGGTGAGCTTCTCTTCCTTCTCAGATAACTTTCTGTTTCCTTTCTGGTGAGTTTCTCTTCCCTCTCAGGTAACTTTCTGTTTCCTTTCTGGTGAGCTTCTCTTTCCTCTCAGATAACTTTCTGTTTTCTTTCTGGTGAGTTTCTCTTCCCTCTCAGATAACTTTTAATTTGCTCTCCAGTGAGTTTCTCTTTCCTCTCAGGTAAGTTTCCATTTGCTCTCCGGTGAGTTTCTCTTTCCTCTCAGATAACTTTCTGTTTCCTTTCTGGTGAGTTTCTCTTTCCTGTCAGATAACTTTCCATTTGCTCTCCGGTGAGTTTCTCTTTCCTCTCAGGTAAGTTTCCATTTGCTCTCCGGTGAGTTTCTCTTTCCTCTCAGATAACTTTCCATTTGCTCTCCAGTGAGTTTCTCTTTCCTCTCAGGTAAGTTTCCATTTGCTCTCCGGTGAGTTTCTCTTTCCTGTCAGATAACTTTCCATTTGCTCTCCGGTGAGTTTCTCTTTCCACTGTGATAACTTTCCATTTGCTCTCCAGTGAGTTTCCTCTCAGATAATTTTCCATTTGCTCTCCGGTGAGTTTCTTTTTCCTCTCAGATAACTCTATTTCCTCTCTGGGGAGTTTTTCTTTCTTCCCAGATCACTTTCTGTTTCCTCTCCATTGAGTTTCTCTTTCCTCTCTCATGGCTCTCTTTTCCTGGCAAGTGAGTGTCTCTTTCCTCGCTGGTGAGTTTCTTTCCTCTCTGACAAGTTTCTCTCGCCTTTAAAGTGAGTTTCTATTTCCTGTATGACGACTTCCGTTTTCCTCTCTTATGACTGTGTTCACCAGTCTGTAGAGTTTCGCTTTCCTTTCTGCTGAGTTTTTCTTTTTTCTCGGGTGACTCGTACTTTTCTCTCCTAGTTTTCCCATAGAGTGACTACAGTTACCATGTCAATCATTCTGTCTGTGTCATTTTATTGCCTTCCTATATAGAGAGTGACCACAATTGTCATGTCAATTACTCTGTCAGTGTCATACTGTCTTTCTACTGAGTGACCACAATTGTCATGCCAGTCATTCTGTCAGTGACATTATATCAGGCAGGGTTTGAAGTACTTTAAAGACAAAAAAAGAAGAAAGTTTTCATTCATCGCAGATTTGAAGCTCCTTGACACAAGTATGGGTGGTCTTGGTCTCAGTGGCTTTCCGGGGTGGTTCGTTCCAGTCTCTGATGCTTCTGGGCAGGATTGAAAACTGCTGATGCTTGCTGACTGTCTTTGTTAGCGTGCTCGTGGTGGTGGAGGTCTGAGCTTGCCCTTGACACCACTGGCAACAATGTTGTCGTGCATCATGTACAACACAGCCAAGCAAGCTGTCTTCCTTTGTTCTTCGAGAGAGGTCTTTCTCAGGTCTTGGAACATGGCGGAAGGGCTGGACGTTCTGCTGTATTATCACGTCACAAGTCTTGCTGCCTGATCTTGGATGGCCTCGGTGCGATCGATGTGTTGGGTGTCCCAAACAGTACGTGCGTAATCCAGATAAGGGCGATAATCCAGTGAAGGGCGATAATCCAGAGAAAGAGCGGAAATCCAGAGAAGAGCGATAATCCAGAGAAGGGCGATAATCCAGAAAAGAGCGGAAAGCCAGAGAAGAGCGATAATCCAGAGAAGAGCGATAATCCAGAGAAGGGCGATAATCCAGAGAAAGAGCGGAAATCCAGAGAAGAGCGATAATCCAGAGAAGGGCGATAATCCAGAAAAGAGCGGAAAGCCAGAGAAGAGCGATAATCCAGAGAAGAGCGATAATCCAGAGAAGGGCGATAATCCAGAGAAGGGTGACTGCATGATGTGTAGGCCATCTCCTTCATACTTCTGGCGCCAGTCTTCAGATGTCTCTGGGCAAAGCCGAGGGTTTGGATGGCTCTGGTGCACGCATCGTTAACGTGCTGGCTGCGGCTCACGTCTTTGCCCATGGTAACACCTAAGTTTTTTGGCATTGCTGACTTAGAGCGTGGCTGTGCAGTTCATAGTGACCATTCAGGGGTTACCTTACTACGGGGTCACCGGCAGGGTGGTACACTTGGTTGGGTGGAAGGCCATGTCCTATCTCGTCTCCCCCCGCAGCAAACAGGTGGAGGTCGCCTTGTAGATAGGTCAAGACATCAGGGCAGGTCAGCGTGTTGTGTGCTGCTGTGTTGCCGGCAATGAGAACAGTTCATGCTGTCAGGGTGTCGGGCTGGTTGTGAATGTACAGGGCAGGTATGTGTGTTATATGCTGCTGTATTACTGGCAATGAGCCGAGTTCATGCTGTCAGGGTGTCGCGTCGGTAGTGAATGTACAGGCGAAGCAGACGAGGTCTAAGGACACGCACTGCCATGTGGAGGACACCAGTCTGGACAGGTCAGCTCACAGCGGGCACCTCGACCACGGCTTGCCTTCTCCTTCCCAGGAAGTCGGAGATCCATGGGAGGACTTCCCCTCGGGTGCAATACTAGTCGAGCGTGTTGATCAAGAGACTTATCAAAGGCTTTCACAAGGCCATGGAAAGGATGTCTGTCTGCTTCCCCATACTAGGTTCTGGATCAGGTCACCTGCAAACTTTTGAGAAGCTGACTTTCACAGGATCTCTTCGTGTTGGGTTCCAGCTGCTCCCTGGTGGTACTGGTCAAGGTCCAGCACCTTGCTTAATTATTACACAGGTGAGCGACGCTGGTCAGTCTTCAGTTCAGCAGGGGTGTTACATGTGCATCTTGCTAGTCTGTTGGAAACAAGCCAGGGTCTGCTGATGGTAACTCAAAGACAGGTGTCAGGGCAGATGCTGCTCTTCTGTCCAATCTGTCAAAACGCGCGGGTTAATGATTCTGGTCGAGCTGCTTTGCCAGGTAGGTGAGGTTGTGTCACTGTTTTCATACACCTAGGTAGGTTATGTCACTGTTTTCATACACCTAGGTAGGTTGTGTCACTGTTTACGTACACCTAGTGAGGTTGTGTCGCTGTTTTCATACACCTAGGTAGGTTATGTCACTGTCTTCGTACACCTGGTGAGGTTGTGTCACTGGTTTCATACACCTAGGTGTCACTGTTTTCATACACCTATGTCACTGTTTACGTACACCTAGTGAGGTTGTGTCACTGTTTTCATACACCTAGTGAGGTTGTGTCACTGTTTTCGTACACCTGGTGAGGTTGTGTCACTGTTTCATATACCTAGGTGTAGTTTGTCACTGCTTTTCACATTACTACGTAGGGTTGTGTCACTGTTTGCTACACCTAGTGAGGTTGTGTCACTGTTTTCATACACCTAGGTAAGGTTTGTCACTGTTTACGTAACCTAGTGAGGTTGTGTCACTGTTTTCATACACCTAGTGAGGTTGTGTCACGTTTTCATACCTAGTGAGGTTGTATCACTGTTTTCATCACCTAGTGAGGTTGTCACTGTTTCATACACCTAGTGAGGTTGTCACTGTTTCAGTACACTGTGAGGTTGTTCACTGTTTTCATGACCTGTGAGGTTGTTCACTGTTTTCATGACCTAGTGAGGTTGTATCACTGTTTTCATTACCTGGTAGGTTTGCACTGTTTCGTTACACCTAGTGAGGTTGTGTCACTGTTTTCATTGACCTGTGAGGTTGTGTCACTGTTTTCATTGACCTAGTGAGGTTGTGTCACTGTTTTCATTGACCTAGTGAGGTTGTGTCACTGTTTCATTGACCTAGTGAGGTTGTGTCACTGTTTTCATTGACCTAGTGAGGTTGTGTCACTGTTTTCATTGACCTAGTGAGGTTGTGTCACTGTTTTCATTGACCTAGTGAGGTTGTGTCACTGTTTTCATTGACCTAGTGAGGTTGTGTCACTGTTTTCATTGACCTAGTGAGGTTGTGTCACTGTTTCATTGACCTAGTGAGGTTGTGTCACTGTTTTCATTACCTAGTGAGGTTGTGTCACTGTTTTCATTGACCTAGTGAGGTTGTGTCACTGTTTTCATTGACCTAGTGAGGTTGTGTCCACTGGTTTCATTGACCTAGTGAGGTTGTGTCACTGTTTTCATTGACCTAGTGAGGTTGTGTCACTGTTTTCATTGACCTAGTGAGGTTGTGTCACTGTTTTCATTGACCTAGTGAGGTTGTGTCACTGTTTCATTGACCTAGTGAGGTTGTGTCACTGTTTTCATTGACCTAGTGAGGTTGTGTCACTGTTTTCATTGCCTAGTGAGGTTGTGTCACTGTTTTCATTGACCTAGTGAGGTTGTGTCACTGTTTTCATTGACCTAGGTGAGGTTGTGTCACTGTTTTCATTGACCTAGTGAGGTTGTGTCACTGTTTTCATTGACCTAGTGAGGTTGTGTCACTGTTTTCATTGACCTAGTGAGGTTGTGTCACTGTTTTCATGACCTTGGGGTTGTGTCACTGTTTTCATTGACCTAGTGAGGTTGTGTCACTGTTTTCATTGACCTAGTGAGGTTGTGTCACTGTTTTCATTGACCTAGTGAGGTTGTGTCACTGTTTTCATTGACCTAGTGAGGTTGGTCACTGTTTTCATTGACCTAGTGAGTTGTGTCACTGTTTTCATTGACCTAGTGAGGTTGTGTCACTGTTTTCATTGACCTAGTGAGGTTGTGTCACTGTTTTCATTGACCTAGTGAGGTTGTGTCACTGTTTTCATTGACCTGTGAGGTTGTGTCACTGTTTTCATTGACCTAGTGAGGTTGTGTCACTGTTTTCATTGACCTAGTGAGGTTGTGTCACTGTTTTCATTGACCTAGTGAGGTTGTGTCACTGTTTTAAATTGACCTAGTGAGGTTGTGTCACTGTTTTCATTGACCTAGTGAGGTGTCCTTTTCATTGCCCTGTAGGTTTGTCACTGTTTTCATTGACCTAGTGAGGTTGTGTCACTGTTTTCATTGACCTGGTGAGGTTGTGTCACTGTTTTCATTGACCTGTGAGTTGTGTCACTGTTTTCATTGACCTAGTGAGGTTGTTCATTTGTTTTCATTGACCTAGTGAGGTTGTCACTGTTTTCATTGACCTAGTGAGGTTGTGTCACTGCTTTCATTGACCTAGTGAGGTGTCACTGTTTTCATTGACCTGTGAGGTTGTGTCACTGTTTTCATTGACCTAGTGAGGTTGTGTCACTGCTTTCATTGACCTAGTAAAGTGTTCACTGTTTTCATTGACCTAGTGAGGTTGTGTCACTGTTTTCATTGACCTGGTGAGGTTGTGTCACTGTTTCATTGACCTAGTGAGGTTGTGTCACTGTTTTCATTGACCTAGTGAGGTTGTGTCACTGTTTTCATGACCTAGTGAGGTTGTGTCACTGTTTTCATTGACCTAGTGAGGTTGTGTCACTGTTTTCATTGACCTGTGAGGTTGTGTCACTGTTTTCATTGACCTAGTGAGGTTGTGTCACTGTTTTCATTGACCTAGTGAGGTTGTGTCACTGTTTTCATTGACCTAGTGAGGTTGTGTCACTGTTTTCATTGACCTAGTGAGTTGTGTCACTGTTTTCATTGACCTAGTGAGGTTGTGTCACTGTTTTCATTGACCTAGTGAGGTTGTGTCACTGTTTTCATTGACCTAGTGAGGTTGTGTCACTGTGATTGTTCTGGTCATTGACCTAGTGAGGTTGTGTCACTGTTTTCATTGACCTAGTGAGGTTGTGTCACTGTTTTCATTGACCTAGTGAGGTTGTGTCACTTTATTACCTATGAGGAGTGTCAGTCTGTTTTCATTGACCTAGTGAGGTTGTGTCACTGTTTTCATTGACCTGGTGAGGTTGTGTCACTGTTTTCAATGACCTAGTGAGGTCTGTGTCATTGCTGTCATTGTCAGTCGATTGCCTAGTGGTTTGTCACTTTTCATTGACCGTAGGTTGTGTCACTGTTTTCATTGACCTAGTGAGGTTGTGTCACTGTTTTCATGACCTGTGAGGTTGTGTCACGTTTTCATTGACCTAGTGAGTTGTGTCATGTTTTCATTGACCTAGTGAGGTTGTGTCACTGTTTTCATTGACCTGTGAGTGTGTCACTGGTTTCATTGACCTGGTGATGGTTTTTGTCACTGTTTCTGACCTAGTGTGTTTGTACTGTTAGGTTCATGTACCTGTAGGTTGTGTCACTGTTTTCATTGACCTAGTGAGGTTGTGTCACTGTTTCATTGACCTAGTGAGGTTGTCACTGTTTTCATTGACCTAGTGAGGTTGTGTCACTGTTTTCATTGCCCTAGTGAGGTTGTGTCACTGTTTTCATTGACCTAGTGAGGTTGTGTCACTGTTTTCATTGACCTGGTGAGGTTGTGTCACTGTTTTCATTGACCTAGTGAGGTTGTGTCACTGTTTTCATTGACCTGTGAGTTGTTGTGTCACTGTTTTCATTACCCTAGTGAGGTTGTGTCACTGTTTTCATTGACCTAGTGAGGTTGTGTCACTGTTTCATTGACCTAGTGAGGTTGGTCACTGTTTTCATTGACCTAGTGAGGTTGTGTCACTGTTTCATTGACCTAGTGAGGTTGTGTCACTGTTTTCATTGACCTAGTGAGGTTGTGTCACTGTTTCATTGACCTATGAGGTTGTGTCACTGTTTTCATTGACCTGGTGAGGTTGTGTCACTGTTTCATTGACCTAGTGAGGTTGTGTCATGTTTTCATTGCCTGTAGGTTGTGTCCTGTTCATTGACCTGTCATGTTGTGTACTGTTTTCATTGACCTAGTGAGGTTGTCACTGTTTCATGACCTGTGAGGTTGTGTCACTGTTTTCATACCTAGTTGTTGTGTTCACTGTTTCATTGACTTTAGTGAGGTGTCACTGTTTTCATGACTGTGAGTTGTGCCTGGTTTTCATGTCCTGTGTAGGTTGTGTCACTGTTTTCATTGACCTAGTGAGGTGTTCTGTTTCATTGACCTGTGAGGTTGATGTCACTGTTTTCATTGACCTGTGAGGTTGTGTCACTGTTTCATTGACCTGGTGAGGTTGTGTCACTGTTTTCATTGACCTAGTGAGGTTGTGTCACTGTTTTCATTGACCTAGTGAGGTTGTGTCACTGTTTTCATTGACCTAGTGAGGTTTGTGTCACTGGTTTCATTGACCTAGTGAGGTGTCACTGTTTTCATTGACCTAGTGAGGTTGTGTCACTGTTTCATTGACCTAGTGAGGTTGTGTCACTGTTTTCATTGACCTAGTGAGGTTGTGTCACTGTTTCATTGACCTAGTGAGGTGGTCACTGTTTTCATTACCATGTGAGTGTGTCACTGCTTTTCATTGACCTAGTGAGGTTGGTCACTGTTTTCATTGACCTAGTGAGGTTGTGTCACTGTTTTCATTGACCTAGTGAGGTTGTGTCACTGTTTTCATTGACCTAGTGAGGTTGTGTCACTGTTTTCATTGACCTAGTGAGGTTGTGTCACTGTTTTCATTGACCTAGTGAGGTTTTCACTGTTGTCATTGACCTAGTGTGGTTTGCACTGTTTTCATTGACCTGTGAGGTTGTGTCACTGTTTTCATTTACCTATGAGTTGTGCACGTTTTATTGACCAGTGTGTTGTGCACTGTTTTCATTGCCTGTGGTTGTGACATGTTTTCATGACTAGTAGTTGCTCATGTGTTATTGACTGTAGGCTGTAGTTTTCACTTAGTATTGACATGTTTTCATTTGACTATGACTGTGATGTTTTCATTGACCTGTGAGGTTGTGTCACTGTTTCATTGACCTAGTGTGGTTGTGTCACTGTTTTCATTGACCTAGTGAGGTTGTGTCACTGTTTTCATTGACCTAGTGAGGTGTCACTGTTTTCATTGACCTAGTGAGGTTGTGTCACTGTTTTATTGACCTAGTGAGGTTGTGTCACTGTTGTCATTGACCTAGTGGGTTGTGTCACTGTTTTCATTGACCTAGTGAGGTTGTGTCACTGTTTTTTATTGACCTAGTGAGGTTGTGTCACTGTTTTCAACCTAGTGAGGTTGTGTCACTGTTTTCATTGACCTAGTGAGGTTGTGTCACTGTTTTCATTGACCTAGTGAGGTTGTGTCACTGTTTTCATTGACCTAGTGAGGTTGTGTCACTGTTTTCATTGCCTGTTGAGGTTGTGTCACTGTTTTTCATTGACCTAGTGAGGTTGTGTCACTGTTTTCATTGACCTGGTGAGGTTGTGTCACTGTTTCATTGACCTAGTGAGGTTTGTCACTGTTTTCATGACCTGTGAGGTTGTGTCACTGTTTTCATTGACCTAGTGAGGTTGTGTCACTGTTTCATTGACTGTGAGGTGTCATGTTTTCATTGACCTAGTGAGGTTGTGTCACTGTTTTCATTGACCTAGTGAGGTTGTGTCACTGTTTTCATTGACCTAGTGAGGTTGTGTCATGTTTTCATACCTAGTGAGGTTGTGTCACTGTTTTCATTGACCTAGTGAGGTTGTGTCACTGTTTTCATTGACCTAGTGAGGTTGTGTCACTGTTTTCATTGACCTAGTGAGGTTGTGTCACTGTTTTCATTGACCTAGTGAGGT
>CM065747.1:13421694-13426694 GCA_033310375.1 Conus canariensis | reverse complement strand
CCTCTCTGACGACTGTGTCGTCACTCTCTCTGTTCTCCCTTTCCTCTCTGATGACTGTGTCGTTACTCTCTCTGTTCTTCTTTCCTCTCTGATGACTGTGTCGTTACTCTCTCTGTTCTCCTTTCCTCTCTGACGACTGTCGTTACTCTCTCTGTTCTTCTTTCCTCTCTGATGACTGTGTCGTTACTCCTCTCTGTTCTCCTTTTCCTCTCTGACGACTGTCGTTACTCTCTCTGTTCTTCTCTCCTCTCTGATGACTGTCGTTACTCTCTCTGTTCTCTTTTCCTCTCTGACGACTGTGTCGTTACTCTCTCTGTCCTTCTTTCCTCTCTGATGACTGTGTCGTTACTCTCTCTGTTCTTCTTTCCTCTCTGATGACTGTGTCGTTACTCTCTCTGTTCTCCTTTCCTCTCTGATGACTGTGTCGTTACTCTCTCTGTTCTCCTTTCCTCTCTGACGACTGTCGTTACTCTCTCTGTTCTCCTTTCCTCTCTGATGACTGTGTCGTTACTCTCTCTGTTCTTCTTTCCTCTCTGATGACTGTGTCGTTACTACTCTCCTCTGTCCTTCTTTCCTCTCTGACGACTGTGTCGTTACTCTCTCTGTTCTTCTTTCCTCTCTGATGACTGTGTCGTTACTCTCTCTGTTCTCCTTTCCTCTCTGATGACTGTGTCGTTACTCTCTCTGTTCTCCTTTCCTCTCTGACGACTGTCGTTACTCTCTCTGTTCTCCTTTCCTCTCTGATGACTGTGTCGTTACTCTCTCTGTTCTTCTTTCCTCTCTGATGACTGTGTCGTTACTCTCTCTGTCCTTCTTTCCTCTCTGACGACTGTGTCGTTACTCTCTCTGTTCTTCTTTCCTCTCTGATGACTGTGTCGTTACTCTCTCTGTTCTCCTTTCCTCCTTATGACTGTGTCGTTACTCTCTCTGTTCTTCTTTCCTGTATGACGACTGTCGTTACTCTCTCTGTTCTTCTTTCCTCTCTGACGACTGTGTCGTTACTCTCTCTGTTCTTCTTTCCTCTCTGATGACTGTGTCGTTACTCTCTCTGTTCTCCTTTCCTCCTTATGACTGTGTCGTTACTCTCTCTGTTCTTCTTTCCTGTATGACGACTGTCGTTACTCTCTCTGTTCTTCTTTCCTCTCTGACGACTGTGTCGTTACTCTCTCTGTTCTTCTTTCCTCTCTGATGACTGTGTCGTTACTCTCTCTGTTCTCCTTTCCTCTCTGATGACTGTGTCGTTACTCTCTCTGTTCTTCTTTCCTCTCTGATGACTGTGTCGTTACTCTCTCTGTCCTTCTTTCCTCTCTGACGACTGTGTCGTTACTCTCTCTGTTCTTCTTTCCTCTCTGATGACTGTGTCGTTACTCTCTCTGTTCTCCTTTCCTCCTTATGACTGTGTCGTTACTCTCTCTGTTCTTCTTTCCTGTATGACGACTGTCGTTACTCTCTCTGTTCTTCTTTCCTCTCTGACGACTGTGTCGTTACTCTCTCTGTTCTTCTTTCCTCTCTGATGACTGTGTCGTTACTCTCTCTGTTCTCCTTTCCTCCTTATGACTGTGTCGTTACTCTCTCTGTTCTTCTTTCCTGTATGACGACTGTCGTTACTCTCTCTGTTCTTCTTTCCTCTCTGACGACTGTCGTTACTCTCTCTGTTCTTCTTTCCTCTATGACGACTGTTGTTACCTCTCTTGTTCTCCTTTCCACTCTGACGACTGTGTCTTATTTCTCAGGTGACTTTCTCTTTCCTCTCTGAAGACTGTGTTTTGCTTCTCTGGTGGCTTACTCTTTCCTCTCTGATGACTGTGTCTTATTTCTCAGGTGACTTTCTCTTTCCTCTCTGATGACTGTGTTTTCAGGTGAGTTTCTCTTTTCTCTCTGATGACTGTGTCTTATTTCTCGGGTGACTTTCTCTTTCATCTCTGACGACTGTGTCTTATATCTCAGGTGACTTTCTCTTTCCTGACGACTGTGTCTTATATCTCAGGTGACTTTCTCTTTCCTCTCTGACGACTGTGTCTTATATCTCAGGTGGCTTTCTCTTTCCTCTCTGACGACTGTGTCTTATATCTCAGGTGGCTTTCTCTTTCCTCTCTGACGACTGTATCTTATATCTCAGGTGGCTTTCTCTTTCCTCTCTGACGACTGTGTCTTATTTCTCTGACGACTGTGTCTGATTTCTCAGGTGGCTTTCTCTTTCCTCTCTGACGACTGTGTCTTATTTCTCTGACGACTGTGTCTTATATCTCAGGTTGCTTTCTCTTTCCTCTCTGACGACTGTGTCTTATTTCTCTGACGACTGTGTCTTATTTCTCAGGTGGCTTTCTCTTTCCTCCCTGACGACTGTGTCTTATATCTCAGGTGGCTTTCTCTTTCCTGTCTGATGACTGTGTCTTATATCTCAGGTGGCTTTCTCTTTCCTGTCTGACGACTGTGTCTGATTTCTCTGACGACTGTGTCTTATTTCTCAGGTGACTTTCTCTTTCCTCTCTGACGACTGTGTCTTACATCTCAGATGACCTTCTCTTTCCTCTCTGATGATTTATCCTTATTTGGCCTGTCAGGTGAGTTTCCCCTGCCTGGTGATTTTTTTCTTTCCAGTCAGGTGAGTGTCTCTTTCCTCTTAGGTGAGTTTCTGGTTCCTCTCTGACGGCTTTCTTTTCCCTCTCTGGTGAGTTTCTGGTTCCTCTCTGACGGCTTTCTTTTCCCTCTCTGGTGAGTTTCTGGTTCCTCTCTGACGGCTTTCTTTTCCCTCTCAGGTGAGTTTCTGGTTCCTCTCTGACGGCTTTCTTTTCCCTCTCTGGTGAGTTTCTTTCCATTGACTTGGTTTTTTTCACCCTCCTCTCACATGGTTTCTCTCTTCTCTCTGTTTACTCTCTTTCTTCTCTGTTGACTGTCCACCCCCCTTGAAGACTTTCGTTTTCCTCTCAGGTGAATTTCCTTTCCCTCTGTGGCGACTCTCTCTTTCCTCTCGGGTGAGTTCTTCCATGTCCCCGTACCCTTCCCTCTCATTCTCTCTCTGTTTGTGACAAGAAGTTTTCAAATTCAGGTCCCAGAACTCTGTGTATCCATTTTCACAACTTTCAGCAGTACCTTGCTGACCCTGAAATCTGTGTGGATAAACCCATCAGGCCAGACATGAAAGGAGACCAAATTTTCTGGGAGCTATCTTCGATTAAAAACTAAACTTTACAAGTCACACCCAGCATGTGAAAACTTCTTGTCTGAAGGAAAACCTACGTCTCTCTCTCTCTCTCTCTCTCTCTCTCTCTCTCTCTCTCTCTGTGTGTGTGCGCGCGCGCGCGCGCGCGCGCGCGCGCGCGCGCGCGTGTGTGTGTGTGTGTGTGTGTGTGTGTGTGTGTGTGTGTGTGTGTGTGTAATTATTTTGCTTTCCTCCCAAAGGACAACAGCTCTCTCTCTCTCTCTCTCTCTCTCTCTCTCTCTCTCTCTCTCTCTCTCTCTCTGTGATTATTTTGTTGTTGTCTTTCTCCCAAAGGACAACAGCAGCCGTGTCCTTCCACAGAGAATGACCTTTCCGTTCATGAAAGCCCTGAACAGGAGAAGGCAACCAGCCAAGGTAAATGTAGTGAACAGGAGAAGGCAACCAGCCAAGGTAAATGTAGTGAACAGGAGAAGGCAACCAGCCAAGGTAAATGTAGTGAACAGGAGAAGGCAACCAGCCAAGGTAAATGTAGTGAACAGGAGAAGGCAACCAGCCAAGGTAAATGTAGTGAACAGGAGAAGGCAACCAGCCAAGGTAAATGTAGTGAACAGGAGAAGGCAACCAGCCAAGGTAAATGTAGTGAACAGGAGAAGGCAACCAGCCAAGGTAAATGTAGTGAACAGGAGAAGGCAACCAGCCAAGGTAAATGTAGTGAACAGGAGAAGGCAACCAGCCAAGGTAAATGTAGTGAACAGGAGAAGGCAACCAGCCAAGGTAAATGTAGTGAACAGGAGAAGGCAACCAGCCAAGGTAAATGTAGTGAACAGGAGAAGGCAACCAGCCAAGGTAAATGTAGTGAACAGGAGAAGGCAACCAGCCAAGGTAAATGTAGTGAGTTTTCTTCCTTTATTTATCTTTTCTTTTTTTTTCTTCCTTTTTTTTTTCTTTTTTCTCTTTTCGTTGTTGTTTGTTTTCTTTTCTTTTTTTTTTGTTGTGTGTGTGTGTGTGTGTGTGTGTGTGTTGTATTCTGTGTGGTGTGTGTGTTTGTTTATCTGTAATTTCTCACAATTTCCACTCTGGTGAGTTTTTTTTTTATCCTCTGTGATGAGTTTTTGTTTCCTCTGGAATTATTTCTGTTTCCTCTGTGATGAGTTTCTGTTTCCTCTGTAATTAGTTTCTGTTTCCTCCGTAATTAGTTTCTCGTTTCCTCTGTGATGAGTTTTCTGTTTCCTCTGTAATTAGTTTCTGTTTCCTCTGTGATGAGTTTCTGTTTCTCTGTGATGAGTTTCTCGTTTCCTCTGTGATGAGTTTCTGTTTCCTCTGTGATGAGTTTCTGTTTTGTGATGAGTTTCTGTTTCCTCTGTGATGAGTTTTGTTTCCTTGTAATGAGTTTCTGTTTCCTCTGTGATGAGTTTCTGTTTCCTCTGTGATGAGTTTGCTGTTTCCTTGTATGAGTTTCTGTTTCCTCTGTGATGAGTTTCTCGTTTCCTCTGTATGAGTTTTCGTTTCCTCTGTGATGAGTTTTCTGTTTCCTCTGTGATGAGTTTCTGTTTCCTCTGTGATGAGTTTTGCTTTCCCTCTGTGATGAGTTTTGTTTCCTCTGGATGAGTTTCTGTTTCCTCTCTGATGCATTTCCCTGTTTCCTCTCCAATGAGTTTTGGTTTCCTCTCCGATGAGTTTTTTCCTCTCTCATGAATTTCTCTTTCTCTTGTGAGAGTTTTCTTTCCTCTCTGGTGATTTGCTCTTTCCTATCTGGGATTTCTTGTTCCTCCCTGATGCATTTCTCTTTCCTCTCAGGTACTGTCTCTTTCCTCTCTAATGCATTTGTCTTTCCTCT
>CM065747.1:13394194-13419194 GCA_033310375.1 Conus canariensis | reverse complement strand
GCCTGGTGCTTCGTGCATTGTTTTTTGTGAACAGAAGCGGATTGTTCTTAATTGAATACGTGTGTTTTAAGGGAAATTATCAGTGTGAAATTGCTTTCCCTCAAGATTTCTTCAACCAGTTTGTGGTGTTGTGCCGCGGACGCGCGGCGAGACGCCTTGATTGCTTCCAGCTGTTGAAGCAGTGATCCTCCAGGCGCCCTAACTGGCCTCATCTGTCGTCACCACGTAAGCCGATCCCCTTGCCGAGGAAACAACCCCGGCCTGAAGGTTATACACGGGACGACTGTTCGTGTCTATGGCCAGTGTGTGTACAAGTGGGCAGTAAAAACCGGCTAATGAATTTGTGGTGGAGATCAGATGGACCTCGTCAACCCGTGTTCCTTTGTTACGGTTTTCCCCACTCCATCCTGTCTGTGTTGTGCTTAAAACTACTTCTTCACAAGTTACAACTACAGTACAGCACGTCTTCCACGGCCAGGATGGCCGTCACAGTCTACATGTACCCCCCCCCCCCCCCCCCAACATGGTCAAGTCGTCCACAGTAATTGACGATGCAGTCTGCTGTTAGTAATGTACAGTCAGACAAGCCTGAACTAAAAGCCACGCTTGACACGAAACAGAAAACTTTCAGGTGTTCCCAACTCAAAACTCTCACTCGTTGGCGTGATGCTTTAGCTCTTCGCTACCTGAATGACCCTGTCCCTGACTCTCCATTCAACATTATATGGGAAGACAGGGATGAGGGCAATAAAGTTATTGAAGTACCGCTGTGCTGTGAGGAGGTTTCGAAATACAATTTAGCTAAGACATTTGTTCAGATCTACAAGCATGACACTGAAAAATGCCTTACAATAACACTCTATTTCCTAAAAAAATAACAAGAAAAAAGGGTGCTGGCTCATGCTTAGTCCAGGGTTTTAACTGAGTTTCAAATATTGTGTGCCATAGTGGGCAAACTCCAAGACTCTGGCATGGATGCCAGCCATGTGTGGGATGAGCACAGGGCGCTGGGCTGCATTACCGAGGACGATGCCAACAGTGACCAGCAGGACAATGCAGGAACTCAGTGTGAAGGCCCCGTTATCACTGAACTCCTTGCGGATACAGCCAGCCACCACGTCATCTTTCCTGTCGCCACGGAGTCCGCATGACTGTGCGATTCACAGTCCTGTGAGGTCAACACTGATGTCACAGAGACTGCCAGTGACACTGACCCCACTACCCCAGAGATAACAACTACCAGTGACACTGACCACACTACCCCAGAGATTACAACTACCAGTGACACTGACCCCACTACCCCAGAGAAAACAACTACTAATGACACTGACCCCACTACCCCAGAGATAACAGCTGCCAGTGACACTGACCCCACTACCCCAGAGATAACAACCACCAGTGACACTGACCCCACTATCCCAGAGATAACAACCACCAATGACACTGACCCCACTACCCCAGAGATAGGAACAACTACTAGTGACACTGACCCCACTACCCCAGAGATAAGCACAATTACCAGTGACACTGATCTCACTACCCCAGAGATAAGAACAATTACCAGTGACATTGACCACACTACCTCAGAAATCAGAACAACTACTGGTCAGACTGACGCAACCACCACAGAGGGGACCACTTCTACTGACAACACAGACCCCACCACCACCAATGCCAGTACAAGCACAGAAGCTAAGAATTGCATCCAGTGCTCTCTTTCTTTCACTGCATCTGTCTGTATATCTTGTATCAAAAGTTTTGATGCAGATATTAAAACTCAGATTGACAACAAACTGAGGATTTTAAAACAGACGATGCAGGAGAAAATTGACAGTCTGCAAGATGAGTGCAACACACTACGCAATCAGCTGAAAGAACAAACGAAGCTGATTGACAGTGTGTCTGACCGTCAAAAGCACCTCTTGAAATCAGCAAGTGACTGTCAGCACCATACCACGTCCACTGTAAAGTCATCAAAAAAGTCAACGCAGCCAGAACTAAAACAACTGGAACAATCTAGCGACGTGTGTACTAAGCATAGTGGTGTTACGGCTGACAAAGAACAGACTGTCACTCACGCTGTGACCGACTCAGTCACTGTCACCAACAACAAACTAGCCTTTGACAGACAGCAGACTGACTCCACCCATGTCATAGGTAATACCACAGCAGTCTCTGACCGACAGCTCAATCAAACTACCCCAAAATTCAGGATCCGTCTTCCCCCGAAAGGCAAACTTGTCAACTTCATTGTGGGGGATTCTAACCTTCAGTATATTGACCGACAGAGACTGGACAGGACGGGGCTCACCCATGTACGCACAATGGCTGGGGCGAAGGTGACTGACGTCACTGCTGCCCTCAGAGATTGTGCAGTACGAGAGGATGTGCAGCGGGTGGCATTGCATGTGGGGGGAAACGACCTTCACAAACACTACTCTGTAGACACGCTACAGCAGGACTTTGGTCAGCTTCTGGGACAGGTGAAAAGAGTTTTTCCTGCTGCCAAAATTGCTGTCTCTGCCCTACTTCCTAGAAAACCTATTCCTTTGAAATTCATTAATTTGATGAACAGGGAACTGCATGTCCTATGTGCAGAAACAAGTGCATGTTTTTTGTTTGAAACAAATTTCGTTGATCAAAATCTTAGGATCGTTCAAAGCTATTTCACATCGGATGGTATTCACCTGTCTGCCAGTGGCTTGTCGCTCTGGTTACGGCAAATCATTCAGTTTCTGGCACTCCGTGTGAACCGGCCTCCACGGAATACGGGTAATGGGGCACACCCAGAGCTATGTCAGGAACAGCCCATTGCAACAAACCGTAACAGATCACAGTCTTCAAAATTAAAAGAAAACCAAGACAAGCAGCCTGTCCCTACTGAGTTCCGTCGGAGTGTGCAGCCCATGTTCCCCCAGTCAGTAGGAAATCGCCCTGATTCCTATCCTACAAATTTACCCCCAGAGACAGTTCAACGTAGTTCAAACAATCACTTGGACAGTGCTCCTGAAATTGTCCACCAGAAATCCAGTTGTTCTTCTAATGAAACCTTTTCCCACCATGCAATGCCACCCATGCCGTACTTTAACAGACCCCCCATTACATCAGTGCCGATGTTTCCCCCCATGTGGCCTTTCTCCCCCTTCCCTCCTCTGCCTTTCAATCCTTGGACACAAATGCACCCTTATCTTCCCTCTCCCCCTGCTTAACAGAAATTCCGGTATCTGGAATTCAGATAACAGCTTGCTGTCTCGCCTTCCAAGTGCAGGCCCGAGCCCTTGCCTACCCTTCCCCCCGCCCAAATTTACCCATCCCTGCCTCTCAGCTCCACCCCACCCCCCTCACCCCCAGCCGTGTCTTCTTTCTCTCCTGCTTGCTCCGTCTCACCTTCACCTTCCCACCACGCACTGACTCCTCCTTTCTACCCCCCTCCCCCCAACCCTGTGAGTCTTGTCCCCCCCCCCCCCCCCCCCCCCCCGGTATTGCTTAGTTACTGTGGATGACTGTACTATTGTGACCCGGACAGCTTGAAAGCAACATTTGTCTTGGTTGGTCATACTTTCCTGAATATTGTTATCATACACATACTTGAATTGTCCTTTGGACTGAACTTCATTGCCCTGCTTTTTGGATTTTGTGTGTTCTTGGATATTTTATGATTGCTGATTTTATATTTTGATTGTTGTTGTAACAGTATATCTATTTTGTTTTATTGCTCAGGACTTTGCTCTAGAATTAATACAATGGACCATTGTAATGTAATTAATACTGATACTGGATTACGCATTGGTCACCTAAATGTTTATCATCTGCCAAATAAGATTCATGATGTCTGTTTTCTTCTAAACGAATCCCCTTCTATTCATCTGCTTGGTCTTAGTGAAACTCGCCTTGACTCCCGTTTCACTGATACAGCTTTATCCATAACTAACTATAACTTTGTCCGACGCGATGCACATCACTCTGGTGAAACAGGACTTGGAATATATATTCATCAAAGCATCGCTCACTGTACAAAAAGGCGGCGTGACCTTGAGCCTGATAATGTTGAATGCATGTGGCTGCAGGTAAAACCCTCCAACTCAGCCCCTCTTCTAGTTGGATATGTGTACAGGAATCCCGCTGCCACTTTCCTTTGGTATGACAACTTTGTACACATGATGGATGATGTATATAAGAGCTATCCAAATGTCATTCTTCTCGGTGATTTTAACATTGATCTGTTAAAACGGCAGCCTGCCTGGGATGCGACCACCACACTCTTTGGCTTGCATCAGCTTATTCATAATCCAACTAGAATCGCAAAGACATCTTCTACATTGCTGGATCATATCTACACGAACAACAAAGCCATGGTATCCAATATAACAGTGGGCAACAAAAGCATCAGCGACCACTGTCTCATTTTGTGCACTTGGTCTTGTAAACTTCCAAAGCAACAGAATAAGGGCCACACAACCATTCAATATCGCTGCTTCAAAAATTTCAGTAAGGATGAATTTTTCCTCGACTTACGCTTAGCTCCTTTCTACAGTGTACTCAATTACACAGATCCAAATGAAGCGTATAATACCTGGTATAATATCTTTCTCTCAATCGTTGATAAACATGCCCCACTTAGAAGAAAAAGGGTAAAACACAGAGTACTTCCCAGCTGGCTGACAAAAGACATTATTATAGAAATGGCACTAAGGGATGCACTTAAAACCGCAAAAAAGTAGATGAATATAAAAAGCAGAGAAGCAGAGTATCAGATCTGGTTAGAAAATCAAAATCTGAGCATTTTAGGAAGCTGATAAACGCAAACAGGGATACAGCATCATTATGGCGTGCTGTTAATGAAGTAACTGACAAGTCGAAAAAGAAATCAGATAATACTGCGACTATGTGGTCTGCTAACACTTTCAACAATCATTTCCTTCAGGTAACTGAATCAGTACAAACGGCTGCCAGTGTCACATTCTTTAATCGATATGAGATTCCAGCTGTTCTCCAATCGTTTTGTCAAGAACGATTAAATACTAGAGATTCATTTAGCATCCCCTTGCTTACTATTAATGAAGTTGGTTCCTTAATTTCAAAACTTAAAAATAAAAAAGCAATGGGTCCAGATAACTTAAATGCTTCTATACTCAAGCTTGCTCTACCTTACATTGTTGATACCCTTACGTACGTTTATAATTTGTGTATTGATCAGAATGTCTTCCCATGTGGTCTAAAGGCAGCAAAAGTCATTCCCATACCCAAATCAAGAGATCTCACTGATTTAAACAATTTTAGACCAATATCTCTTTTATCCGTTGTATCGAAACCTCTTGAGATGCATGTTCACAAACACCTAACTAAACATATGGAACATCACAAACTGTTCCACCCATTTCAGTCAGGCTTTCGTCGAAATCACTCATGCCACACGGCCTTAACACGCCTCTGTGATACATGGCTATCAGCCATCAACGAAAGAAAACTCACTGGAACTGTTTTCCTCGATTTTAAGAAAGCGTTTGATCTTGTAGACCACAACATATTATTTAAAAAAATGACTGCATATGTTCAAAATCCGGCAGTAGTCACCTTCTTTCAGTCATATCTTGAAAACAGGGCCCAGCGTGTTTATTTAAACGGTACTTATTCCTCTGAAGGAATAGTGAGCTGTGGCGTTCCACAAGGCTCTGTCCTTGGACCTCTTGTCTTCTGTATTTTTATAAATGACCTACCGATGCACATATCTCCACAATGATGTCATCTGTGATCTGTTCGCTGACGATAGTTCTCTTCACTGTAGTGATACAAACATCATGTGTGTACAAATATCGTTACAACAAAGTATAACTGATGTCTTAGAATGGTGCAACCAAAACCGAATGGTCCTTAATCCGCACAAAACAAAATGTATGGTCCTAGCATCGAGACAGAAACATCAACGACAGCATCTTATGTTGAGCCTAAAAATGAGTGAAACCTTGATCGAGCAGGTTACCGAACACCGTGTCTTAGGCGTGATCATTGATGAGAACTTTAAACGGCAATCACATATAAATCATGTTTGCAAACAGTTGGCTCGCAATTTGTTTTTACTCAATAAACTCAGTTATTATGTTGAACCACATATCCGGAAATTATTTTTTGAAGCCCATTGCCTTCTCACATCAACTATGCGTCCACTGTCTGGAGTGGTGCCGGTGAAAATCACATAAAAAAAGATCAACTCTATGCATAGACGGGGAATTAAGCTGATTCTTCCCGACAAGTCTCTATCAACCACGGGCAAATTCGCAAAACTAATGATGTTACCACTGCAGAGCCAACTGACCTATAATAAGGCAGTACTAATGTTTTAAAGTCCATGCAAATATGGCGCCAACATATCTTGCTGAGTTTATCCAAATGGCAACAACACGATATGATTCAAATAATTACATTTTACCACGTGTCCGCATTGATTTGTTCAAATCTAGTTTTGCATTTTTTGGTCCATCTGTGTGGAAACACTTCCTCCGTCTGCCAAAACATGTCAATCACTGCGTCCTTCAAATCAGCAATACTTAAACATTTACTTGAACAATAAATCTAACCTTTTGATCATAGTCTCAAAGCCCTACTTTATGCTTGCCTCTATATTAGCTAATGAAAATGTGTGTGTGTGTGTGTGTGTGGGTGGGTGAGTGGGTGGGTGGTGGGTGGTGTGTGGGTGTGGATGTGGGTGTGCGCGTGCGTGCGTGTATGTGTGGGCGTGTGCATGCATGTGAGCGCGTGCGCGTACGTGTTTGATTGTGTTTGTGTAATTTTGTAATGGAATTTTTTTTTTCAATTTTATAATTATTATTCTTATTACTATTGTTATTGTTAATATTATAATGTTGCTATATTCTTCATTGTTTCTGTCATTATTAATATGTGCAGTCTGTTTAGTTGAATGTTGTAGAATAGCAAGGACAGATTGGAAGAATAGGCACTGCCTAAAATCTCTATCCTTGAGCAATAAAGTTTTTGAGTCTTGAGTCTCTCTCTCTCTCTCTCTCTCTCTCTCTCTCTCTCTCTCTCTCTCTCTTCCCACTCTCCCCTTCTCTCTCCCTGTCTCTCTTCCCCAGTTCTCTCCTCCCCCCCCCTCTCTCTCTCTCTCTCCTCTCTCTCTTCCCTTCTTCCTCTCTCTCTCTCCCCCTCTCTCTCTTCCCCTCTCTCACCCCCCCCCCGTTCTCTCCCCTCACCCCCTCTCTCTCTATTCCCTCCTTTCTCTCTCTATTCCCTCCTCTCTCTCACCCCTCTCTCTCTCTACCCCCTCTCTCCCCTCCGCACCCCCCCCCCCCCCCCCGTTCCTCCCCCTCCTCCCTCTTCCCTCCTTCCCCTCTCTCTCCCCCTCTCCCCCCTCTCTCTCCCCCCGTTCTCCCCCTCCTCCCTCTCTCTCTCTTCCCTCTCTCCTCTCCTCCCCCCCCCCTCCTCTCTCCCCCCTCTCTCCCCCTGTTCTCCCCCTGCTCCCTCTCTCTCTCTTCTCTCTCTTCCCTCCTTCCTCTCTCTCACCCCCCTTCTCCCCCCTCTCCCCCCCCCCCCGTTCTCGCCCTCCTCCTCTCTCTCTCTTCCCTCCTTCCCTTCTCTCTCCCCCTCTCTCCCCCTTCTCCCCCCCTCTCTCTCCCCCCGTTCTCCCCCTCCTCCCTCCCTCCCTCTCTCTCGCTTCCCTCCCTCCTCTCTCTCTCACCCCCCCCCCCGTCTCTCTCCCCCCTCTCTCTCTCCCTGTTCTCCCCCTCCTCCCTCTCTCTCTTCTCTCTCTTCCCTCCTTCCTCTCCCCCCCCCCCCCCCCCCCGTTCTCGCCCTCCTCCTCTCTCTCTTCCCTCCTTCCCCTCTCTCTCCCCCCTCTCTCTCACCCCGTTCTCTCCCCCTCCTCCCTCTCTCTCTTCTCTCTCTTCCGTCCTTCCTCTCTCTCTCCCCCCCTCTCCCCCTCCCCCCCGTTCTCGCCCTCCTCCTCTCTCTCTGACCCCACTCAGGGCGAGGACTGGATGTAAAAAAAGCACATCAGTACTTATCTATTATCCTCGTAAATAAAGAATATTGTCTTGTCTTGTCTTGTCCTGTCTTGTCCCTCCCCCCCCCCCCCCTCTCTCTCTCTCTCTCTCTGTCTTTCCACACCCTCCATGAAGACGACGTGGTCATGAAGAAGGAGCCGGGCGGGCTGTGGGCAGAGGTAGTCAACCTCGATCACCAACTCAAGGAGCTGAAGAGGAGGAAAGAGGACCTCATACAAAGAAGGGCAGACCTCAAGGAGAAGGCGGAGAGGCCCAAGGGGACACCGGCCCCATGTGAAGGTACTGGAGCCGGAATAGCTCAGTGGTAGAGCGCCGGACTCGACATCTTGGTGATCCTGGGGTTGCGGGTTCGAATCTCCGCCGGGTCGTTTTGATACAGGGAGATTTTTCCTAAGGAGTTAACATTGGTTCTGACTCCATTCCCCACACAGTCCTTCGAGTAAGAGTATAAACCGAGGTTCCGTGTGTGATGTGAACGCACGCATAACATCTTACACACACGTAAAATCCCATCACCAACTTTGGGAAGAGCAGGCCAGTTTGGCCGTTGGTATGGATGACACGTTACACATTGCATGCACCCTGCGTGAGAAATGGAAAGAATGAAGAAGTATAAAATTGAGTGAACGATAAGAACGATGTTGACTGGATGACACGGGGAAACGTCTGAATGAAGCGCCAGCTGGCAGCTCTCCAGTGAGCACTACCCAGGTAGGCAGCCCGTTGTGTAAACGAGTGTGGATTGTCACCGAGGATAGGCGCTATGTAAGTGTTCATAATAATGATAATAAAAGGAGCCTCTCCCTGACAGACTACAACTTTCCAAGAATATGTGGACTGACAATGTTCACTGGCCTAAGCTTTATACCTGCCTGACCTACATTTCTCACGCAGGGTGCATGCTATGTGTAACATGTCATCCATACAACAGCCAAACTGGCCTTCTCTTCCGAAAGTTGGTGATGGGATTTGACGTGTGTGCAAGATGTTATGCGTGCGTTTACATACGAAACCTCGGTTTATAGTCTCATTCGAATGACTGTATGGGAAATAGAGTCAGAATCAATGTTAACTCCGAGGGAAAAATCTCCTGCACCATAACGGCCCGGTGGAGATTCGAACCCACAATCCCAGAATCACCAAGATCACGAGTCTGGCGCTCTACCAGCTGAGCTATCCCAGCCCCCGTCTTTTCATTAAACTATGTGGTATTAGACAAGAGAGATGAAGAGGGGGGAGAGAGAGAGAGAGAGAGAGAGAGAGAGAGAGAGAGAGAGAGAGAGAGAGAGAGAGAGAGAGAGAGAGAGAGAGAGAGAAGTTAGATCAACTAAAGACAAAGGAAGGGTAAGCTCCGTGGAAGTCGGCTTTTCACTGGTGAGGACTTCTCGAGTCGTTTCATTAAGAGAAGCCAGGAAAAGGTGAGCCCCCACACTTAGAAAGGGCTTGTAGCGAAGGTACACGAACTGCAATGACACGCAACCACCTGCTGATAGATAGCAAGAAGTATTCCGTGGATTCTAGTGACACGCAACCACCTGCTGATAGATAGCAAGAAGTATTCCGTCGATTCTAGTGACACGCAGCCACCTGCTGATAGATAGCAAGAAGTATTCCGTCGATTCTAGTGACACGCAGCCACCTGCTGATAGATAGCGAGAAGTATTCCGTGGATTCTAGTGACACGCAACCACCTGCTGATAGATAGTGAGAAGTATTCCGTGGATTCTAGTGACACGCAACCACCTGCTGATAGATAGCAAGAAGTATTCCGTGGATTCTAGTGACACGCAACCACCTGCTGATAGATAGCAAAAGTATTCCGTCGATTCTAGTGACACGCAGCCACCTGCTGATAGATAGCAAGAAGTATTCCGTCGATTCTAGTGACACGCAGCCACCTGCTGATAGATAGCGAGAAGTATTCCGTGGATTCTAGTGACACGCAACCACCTGCTGATAGATAGTGAGAAGTATTCGTCGATTCTAGTGACACGCAACCACCGCTGATATATAGCAAGAAGTATTCCGTGGATTCTAGTGACACGCAACCACCTGCTGATAGATAGCAAGAAGTATTCCGTGGATTCTAGTGACACGCAGCCACCTGCTGATAGATAGCAAGAAGTATTCCGTCGATTCTAGTGACACGCAGCCACCTGCTGATAGATAGCGAGAAGTATTCGTGGATTCTAGTGACACGCAACCACCTGCTGATAGATAGTGAGAAGTATTCGTGGATTCTAGTGACACGCAACCACCTGCTGATAGATAGCAAGAAGTATTCCGTGGATTCTAGTGACACGCAACCACCTGCTGATAGATAGCAAGAAGTATTCCGTCGATTCTAGTGACACGCAGCCACCTGCTGATAGATAGCAAGAAGTATTCCGTCGATTCTAGTGACACGCAGCCACCTGCTGATAGATAGCGAGAAGTATTCCGTGGATTCTAGTGACACGCAACCACCTGCTGATAGATAGTGAGAAGTATTCCGTGGATTCTAGTGACACGCTGAAGTGAAAACGGGACTTGCCGGCAGAAGTACTTCTCTTGTTGTCTCGAAGAGACCCATGGGGAGTGGGTGGTAGTGGACACGCCGAGAGGGGGGGGGGGGGGGGGGGGGGGTTCCAGTCTCCTGTACAGGACGATCGGGAATAAGACCCTCGGGGGGGGGGGGGGGGGGGTTCCGTCTTCTGTCACGGGGGGTTCAGTCTTCCTGTCACAGGACGCTAGGACACCAACCTGCGATGTCCAAAGTTGACCGGTTTGCTGCGCAGCGGAGTTCACCACGACAATGTGACATGCGTGTGTAGTAAAACAGGGCTTTTGCGGTTGAATCTGTGTCGGTCAGGAAGCACTGCGACGCATTCCATGACGGGCAGTGCAACCTCCCTGTTGCTGACGAGTACAGAGAGTTAGTTCCTGTGTAATACTCTAGATCTCGGGAGTTTGTTCTGATCCAAAATAAGCCATCTGCCAGGCTGTGGGGGGTTCATGAACAGTGGAGACATCGCACGTGGTGTATCTGAAAACATATGCTCTGAAATAAGTGTCACGATAAACATGGTCTCTGAATAACATGGTCATCTGAAAAAAAGTGTCATCTGAAATAATGCAATGCAGATATACCATCAGCTGGGATGCTGACATACATGGGCAATGGCGTATCACCTTCGCTGTCATCTGAATAACATGACATGCAGACATCCCCATCACTGGCATCTCATCAGTTGTGACATCACCATCAGCTGTGTCATCGACATACAACATGGCAATGCGATCCCATCAGCTGTATTCATCGAAATAACATGCATAAAGACATCACATCAGCTGTGTATTGACATAAACATGGCATGCAGGCATCACAATCATGTGTCTCACACAGTGCGTGACATCATCACCATCATGCAGTCATCTACTCATTGCATGACAGATTACACCATGAGTGTAGTCTCTGAAATAAACATGGATGAAGACATTCCATCAGCTGTGTCATCAAATAACATGCCAATGTGGATGTCCTCAGCTGTTCTCAAATCAGCTGTAGTCATCGACCATCAGCGGGTGTCATCTGAATAAACATGGCATATGAAATGACATGTCACCTATACAGCTGTGTCCCATCTGAAATACACATGTGTCATCAAATAACATGTGTCATCTGAAATAAACATGGCAATGAAGACATCACCATCAGCTGTGTCATCACCATAACTGGCACACCACTGTGCGTCACCATCAGCTGTGTCATCTGAATAAACATGGCAATGAGACATCACCATCAGCTGTGTCATCACATCAGTTGTGACATCACCATCAGCTGTGTCATCATTGCATAACCAACATGCATGCATATCACCATCAGCTGTGTCATCTGACATAAACATGGCAATGAAGACATCACCATCAGCTGTGTACATCAGCTGTTCATCACACACTGGTCACATAATGTGTCATCACATACAGCTGTGACATCACCATCAGCTGTGACATCACCATCAGCTGTGTCATCACCATCAGCTGTGTCGTCACCATCAGCTGTGTCATCTGACATAAACATGGCAATGAAGACATCACCATCAGCTGTGTCATCACCATCAGCTGTGTCATCACCATCAGCTGTGTCGTCACCATCAGCTGTGTCATCTGACATAAACATGGCAATGCAGGTTGCAGAGGTGAAGAGCAGAAGTCAGGTGTGGCAGCACAATGAGTTAAGGGTGATCTATGTCTTAATTTAGGGTATAGACTAGAGTACTGGTGTATAAGCCTGCATTATCATTAAGGTAATATACTCTTGACTACTAGTGTATAAGCCTGCATTATCATTAAGGTAATTAACTCTTGACTACTAGTATATAAGCCTGCATTATCATTATGGTAATAAACTCTTGAGTACTGGTGTATGAGCCTGCATTCTCATTAAGGTAATAAACTCTTGAGGAGTGGTGTATGAGTCTACATTATCATACTGGTAATATACTCTTGAGAAGTGGTGTATGAACCTGCATCATCATTAAGGTAATAACATCTTGAGAAGTGGTGTATATGAGGCTGCATTCTCATTAAGGTAATAAACTCTTGAGAAGTGGTGTAATGAGGCTGCATTTCATTAAGGTAATAAACTCTTGAGAATGGTGTATGAGGCTGCATTATCATTAAGATAATAAACTCTTGAGGGTGGTGTATGAGCTGCATTATCATTAGGTAATAAACTCTTGAGAAGTGGTATATGAGGCTGCATTCTCATTAAGGTAATAAACTCTTGAGAACTGGTGTATGAGGCTGCATTATCATTGTAGGTAATAAACTCTTGAGGAGTGGTGTATGAGCCTGCATTATCATTAAGGTATAAACTAGAGTCTGGTGTATGAGGCCCGCATTATCATTGAGTGAATAAACTCTTGAGAACTGCTGTATGAACCTTATATCATTAAGGTAACTAGGCTGGTATATGTGAGCCTGTATCATCATTAAGGTAATGATTAACTCTTGAGGGTGGTAATAGGGATGCATCATCACTTAGGTAATAATCTTTGAGGACTGAATATTGTGAGCTGCATCATCAGTACAAGAAAAAGACACTCTTGAACACTCTTGTATAATGGGTCCTGTATGATCTGTGTCGTCGGCAGAAGGAATAAACAGTACAGACAGGCAATAAAAGCCTGCAGACACTGTATGGGGTCTGTATGATCTGTGTCGTCGGCAGAAGGATAAACATACAGACAGGCAATAAAAGCCTGCAGACACTGTATGGGGTCTGAGCCACCTGCATTGTTGGGAGAGTTTAGTTTCAAAGCACATCTGATAAAGGGTTAACTGGGATGGATCTTGATGTTTAATCCTCTTTCTACCCTCTCGTGTGTGTGTGTGTGTGTGTGTGTGTGTGTGTGTGTGTGTGTGTGTGTGTGTGTGTGTGTGAAACACACACACACACACACACACACACACACACACACACACCCACGCACACGCACACCGCGCACTCAGACTCACACACGCAAGGAAACACCATCTCTCTCTCTCCTCACACACCACACACACACACACACACACCACAACACACACACACACACACACAAACACACGCACGCACACACACGCACTCGATCACACACACAAGAACCCACTCTCCTCTCTCTTTCTCTCTCTCTTCGCCTCAACACACACAACACACCACACACACACACACACACAACACAACACACACACAACCACACGTGCGCGCGCGAGCGCTCACGCACACACACACACACACACACACACACACACAACCCCACACACACACACAGCAGCGCTCAGCACACACCACACACACCACACACACACACACACACACACACACAGAGTTTCCCTCACCCGCTTGCCACGAACTTTCTCCTCCAATCCCCAATGTAAACCGTGTATGAACAGTGCCCAAACAAAGGGACGGAACTCTTTTGATCCGTTACATGATTGTCTTGGTTCACAGCGCCCCAGCACTACGACCATGATGGAGAAACGACAGGTTTCCATGGAGACGACAGGTAGGCTCAGTTTGATTGGTGGGGAATTATCTCGCAAACTCTAAAGAGGCGTGCTAGTATCCAAACCCCTGAATCTATTTCCAGCAGAAGCACGTTTGTTCTATGGCGATCGCTCTTTCTCTTTTCAAGGTCCGGTTTCTTGGAATGAACTCCCAATATCTTTGCGTAGTTCAAACTCTCTGTCTTCCTTCAAGGCATCTCTTCAAACAAACCCTCTTTGCCTATCAATAGCAGCTCTTTCTTCCCCTTCCCTTCCCCGACTTGTGCGACTTGTGTGTGTGTGTGTGTGTGTGTGTGTGTGTGTGTGTGCAGTACGCAGTTGTGTGCGCAGTGCGCAGTTGTGTGTGCGCAGTGCCCAGTTGTGTGCGTTGTTGCTAGACAGTGTGTGTGTGTGTGTGGGTGTGGGTGTGTGTGTGCGTTAGTGTCTGTCAATATGCACTCTTGACTGTAGGTGCATGCTGCTTATTGCAATATCTGTGTTCTTTTTCGCTTTCATTTATGCTTTCTTTGATGTTTTCTGAAAATGTAAGTGCGTAGGGCTTAAGTGATATTAATTGCCATAAACAATCATTATTATGATTGTTATCATCATCATTATTATTATATCATCATCATCATCATCATCATCATCATCATCATCATCATTATCATTATTACTCTTATTATTATTGTTACGGATGGAAATGCGTGTGTGTGGAAGTCTGACTCACTCAGAATTATGGATGCATGCACGACTTTTTCTAATTCACATACACACACCCACTCATCCGAACATGGACAGCCAGGCAACAAAATAACTTTTTTTTTATGCCGCCCGAGCCATCAAACAAAACACACAATTAAACATAGGTTGGTACACCCACCATTGGAAATACAACAGTCTACAAGGTTTTAATGTGGAAATCCTTGTCCCCTTTGGAAAACGCACGTTCTGAAAGGTTTATATGGAAATCCTTTCCCCAATTTGGAAAACTACAGTCTGAAAGGTTTATTGGAAATCCTTTCCCCAATTTGGAAAACTACAGTCTGAAAGGTTTATATGGAAATCCTTTCCCCAATTTGGAAAACTACAGTCTGAAAGGTTTATATGGAAATCCTTTCCCCAATTTGGAAAACTACAGTCTGAAAGGTTTATATGGAAATCCTTTCCCCAATTTGGAAAACTACAGTCTGAAAGGTTTATTGGAAATCCTTTCCCCAATTTGGAAAACTACAGTCTGAAAGGTTTATATGGAAATCCTTTCCCCAATTTGGAAAACTACAGTCTGAAAGGTTTATATGGAAATCCTTTCCCCAATTTGGAAAACTACAGTCTGAAAGGTTTATTGGAAATCCTTTCCCCAATTTGGAAAACTACAGTCTGAAAGGTTTATATGGAAATCCTTTCCCCAATTTGGAAAACTACAGTCTGAAAGGTTTAATGGAAATCCTTCCCATTTGGAAAACTAAGTCTGAAAGGTTTATGTGAAATCTTCCTGTGCATGTTATGATTCCGGAAAAGGAATGTTGTGTGTAATGATTCGAAAAGGAATGTTGTAATGTTATGATTTCAGGAAAAAAAAGAATATTGTAATGATGAACAAATATGCTGATGTATGGCTGAAGTTCTAGTGAAATATGATGTGGGTAATGAATATGAACGAATATGCTATATGTGGCTCAAGTTCTAGTGAGATATAATGTGCTAATGAATATGAGATAATTGTGATTGCAATGAATAGTGGCCATGATAATCAAGATAGTTAATCAGTTGCCCCCAGGTTGATAGTGTTCCCTGGACTGACGGGGACTGGCTGCTACCGGGTTAGGGCCGAGGCCATAGCTGTGTTGACGCCCCGTTCTCCACCTGTTTGCTGCCGGTGTTGAGAGGCCGGCCTGAGCGCCGACAATTGCCCTACCTGCCACTGCGCCGTGACCGACCACTGTTGGGCCAGTGGGTTGGAGACGTCGCTGCTGGTGAGCCAGGACGTCGCCCCTTCTTTTGTGTCAGCGACCTGCGTCCGAGGCCGTCGCTGTGTGTGTGGTGTGTGTGCCACAGCTCTTGGTTGGTGTTGAGCTACAGGTGGTGTGTGTGCCACAGCTCTTGGTTGGTGTTGAGCCACAGCTCTTAGGTGTTTGAGCCACAGCTCGTGGGTGAGACTGTCACCGTGTTGCTGACAGAGACGCCACGAACGTGTTAGTTTTTCTTTCCCTCCTTCTTCATTGAGAACCGCAGCTTGGAAGAGACTCTGTGTCAGACTTGCCTCGTCGCTGCCGTCGTCGTCATCAGCGCTGGACCCGGCAGTTGATAATTAAAATTGTATTGACTTGTTGTATATGTACACCTAATGGTGGGCGTACCAACCTATGTTTAATTGTGTGTTTTGTTTGATGGCTCGGGCGGCATAAAAAAAAAGAGTTATTTTGTTGCCTGGCTGTCCATGTTCGGATGAGTGGGTGTGTGTATGTGAATTAGAAAAAGTCGTGCATGCATCCATAATTCTGAGTGAGTCAGACTTCTACACACACGCATTTCTATCCGTAACAATTAACATTGTTATTATTATTATCATCATCATCATCATCATATCATTATTATTATTATTATTATTATTACCATCATCATCATCATCATCATCATCATCATCATCATCAACAACATCATTATAATCATTATTATTACTAATATCATTTTCATCATCATCATCAACATTATTATTATTATTGTTATTATTATCACCATCATCATCAATATCATTATCATCATCATCATCATCATCATCATTATCAACATTATTATTATTATTATTATCATCAACATGATTATTATTATTACCATCATCATCATCATCAACCTTATTATTATTATCATTACTATTATATCATTATTACTATTATTATTATTATTATCATTATTATTTTTTATCAATATAATTAAGTCCAGCCTATGAGGCGAGACACAAAGCACTCATCAGACTCATCAGGGGTTATCTGACCCTTTCCCGGTGTGCTGGCCAGGTTCAGGTTCCATGGATCCAGTCATTAACCTTGGTTTTTCTTTGTTTGTTTGAATTATTCGCTGCTTAAGGAATGGCTGGGTATGGTATAGGGCTGGGATCAGCATGACAGCGAATCATCCTCGAAGCTGTCGGTTCTTTTTTCTTTTCTAGGAAATGAAGCAAAAAACAACAACCAAACAAGAACAAAAAACAGTACCAGCCGCCGTGGCGAAGTGGTTAGCGTCGCGGATTCCCGGCTGGGAGGTCGTGGGTTCGAATCCCATCAGAGTCATGTGGGTTTTTCTGCCCCGACCTTCTCCTACCCAGAGTTGAGTTTGCTGCGGACTCAGTTGGGAAGACTGGGACCACACAGTCGAGTTTATTCCACTTAATGGATGCGTTTCTGAGAGTGTTGCTCAAATTTTCTGACCAACACTGCAGTTTTCTGTATCTCTCGGGCCTGGTTGACGCTGGGATATATTATGAAAGGAAGCGTAGAGTACAGCCCTGTCATGTAGTCTCAGACCGAAATGGAAATCCGTAGCATCATCTTAATCATCCTCATTCTCATTGATCAGCATAAATAAAAATGTCTCAAATTCTGTGCCCTTCATGCCCTGCTCTCATGGTGACCTCAATTTCGATGTCCTCTCCACGTCTGTGGCCTTGCTTTGGTTCCGTCGGGGTCACCGGTTTTGGCGGGTCCATGGGGGCTGTCGTTGGACGGACGTGGTGGCGCCCTCCGGAGGGAGAGCTCACTCACGCCGGCTCCGCGACTAAGCAATTGTTGTCGTCAGTAGGGGGCTTAGTAGGTGGTGTCCTGCGTATGTTAGATCAGAACAGGCGGCACTGAATACCACCGAAGTGACTCGGCAGCAGTGCAGTGTCTCCTCCAGTGGGTTGCCTCTTGACGACTTGACATTGACCGCTCCCTGTGGATTGCTGGTGCCGAGGCTGCGGCGGGCCCGACTGCTGTGGCTGTGGACGGGGTGTCGGAATGAGCGGCGTGGGTGCAATGCCTCTGAGGTGGCGCAGAAGTTCGGACAGCAAAAAAAAAACAAACAAACAAAAAAAAAACAACAACAACACAAGAAAAGAAAACAAACAAACAAACAAAGAAAAATCCAATTATTCAAACAAAATGTAACAGCAGCACCATTACTTCCAAAATCAAATCTGGGCGGTAGAAGTAGCATTGCCCTGTAAACAGTTGCCATGTTCTGTGTGAAGTGGTGACTGTTTTTTTTTTTCTTCTCAAACTGTATGGATGCCTATAAAATCAAGCATAAATATATGGTCTGCACTTGTTTTCCCCCACTACTTAATTGTTCGGCATTATATGTATATATATGTATATATATATACAAGGGACTACGGTATTGCACACCAGCCTTTTCTGGGATAGCATTCTTCTTAAAACCGAAAAGGCAGAGGAGTCAAATTACCACTTTCCGCGGTCACTGAGGAGAAACAATCAGGTTTCGAAATATCGGTATCTGACCAGGAGTTATATGTTAGTGGGTTTCCTCCCTATTGGAGATAGTCTCCCACTTGGAGACTATAAGCTTGCTGAAGGCTCATTTTGAGAAGCATTTATTTTATTTTTCCCCATTCACCCACTCAAGCACATACTGTTCGTTAGGCAGAATGATCTACCACTGCAGATATGAATGCTTATCTCCCCTATTTCTTCAATCTAAGACATAAGAGCAAGCTTTGTTTATAATTGAATATTTCTTGCAGTCATTGCAACACCAAGCTGCTCTGTAAGTTGCTGGAATGGTGCTCGGTACTTATCCTTGGAATTTATTAGTTTATTGTAATTTAGTCCCTTGCGGATTCATTCCAAGAACTGGCCCTCAGCACTTGTGTCTTAAGAGGTTATTTTTTTATATTTTCTACTTTTCACAAGAAAATGTAGCTTGTTTTGCTCTTTCATGATTTTCTTTTGCTTCTTAGGTGGCACCTTTGGTTGGTTTTTTGAAAACTCAACAAACATACTACGGTATTGCACACCAGCCTTTTCTGGGATAGCATTCTTCTTAAAACCGAAAAGGCAGAGGAGTCAAATTACCACTTTCCGCGGTCACTGAGGAGAAACAATCAGGTTTCGAAATATCGGTATCTGACCAGGAGTTATATGTTAGTGGGTTTCCTCCCTATTGGAGATCGTCTCCCACTTGGAGACTATAAGCTTGCTGAAGGCTCATTTTGAGAAGCTTTTATTTTATTTTTCCCCATTCACCCACTCAAGCACATACTGTTCGTTAGGCAGAATGAACTACCACTGCAGATATGAATGCTTATCTCCCCCTATTTCTTCAATCTAAGACATAAGAGCAAGCTTTGTTTATAATTGAATATATATATATATATATCTCGATCATTTTCCTTGCTTTCAAAAAAAAAGAAAGAAAAGAATTTCTTAATTCAAGCTCAAATAGAAAGGTTACCGTACTTCTCACGAAGCGAGTCAAATACACACGCATGCACACACGCGCACACAGACACACACCACACACACACACACCACACTCGTGCATGCACACACAAACACGCGCGCATGCACCCACGAACATGTATACACACTTTCTCTCTCTCACACAAACGCACGCGCACACACACACTCGCGCGCGCGCACGCGCGCGCACACGCGCGTGCACACACATATACACCCTTGAGTTGAGGAAAGTAATTGAAACATTATGCAAAAAAAATAGTATCCCTCGGAAGATACGGTACGTGAGCAAAACAACACGATTGCTCAGCTCACAACCGTAAAGTGCAATTCTGAACCACGTTCTTAATTTGTTCAGACGAATCCAGAACAGAAAATGGTAAAGGAGAGCGCGAAACACGACCTTACCAACGCTCAGGTGATAGCACAACGCCCGGTTTCAACATCAAACAGGAAAGAAAAAGAAGAAGATAAAAAAACTAAAGCCAAAAGAACGATCTAGAATACAGAAGACAACTTCTCATGACGTCAATCCCAATGATAGCGTCATCACATCACAGACTGCTCAGAATCGAACAAAGAAAAGACAACTTGGAAAGGAAAGTGAACAAAGCTAACGAAGATCTCCCATCTGTTCTCGTCCTTCATGATTCTGTTTTGAACGGTGTGAAATGCCCCGACTTGGTCGATCTTATGGTTTCAAAACCGTTTCCAAAAAATGTTCCACTACAAAGGACTTACTGCCCACGCTGAGACAAACCTTGTCAATGGATACAGAAGTTGATGCAATTGTTATTCATTGTGGTCTCAATGATATTCAACAAAAAGACGTTGCATCCTCTAGCAAACTCTTTGCGGACACCATTAAAACCATCGTTAAAGAGCATTCACACGCCAGCATTGTGATCAGTAAAGTGGCTCCTGTTTCTAACCCCGAAATAAACATAAACCGCGAAATGTTCAACGCGGTTATAAACTCTGAACTATTCAAAGTTCCCAAAGTGTCCGTCATCAGCCATGAGAATCTCTTTGCCAGCCCCAGAACACTGAAAGACGCTGTCCACCCGAACCAGAAAGGAGCCAGTGTACTTGCTGGTAACTTAGGGCGACACGTTCACCAGCTTTTCTGGAAGAAACCCTCTGGCAGCAAGTCCAGGAATTCCAGTCTACATCGCTCTTCATGGAGAACACGATACCTCCCTCCAGTCTTCTCGTCACACAGATATCATGATGTACCCTTTTCTCCTGTACCAGGGCCCTGGCGGAACTCCTATGATGTTCTACAAGACTGGTGAATGATCTTCATAAAACTTAACAACACTCCCCCGTCAAAAAAGTCAGTAGTTGTGCTGTAATGTCTAGCGACTGAAATGATAAACTGATCGTCTTTGTGATATATATTTGCCTGGTTGCCATTTTGATTTTTTTTTCTAGCCTGCTACATCGCATAGTTTCCTCAATTCCCCCCCCCCCCCCCTTTTTTTTTTTTCTGTGCGTTACACATTACCATCTTATTCCTCTTATAGGCCTTGCCTTTAGTAAAAGTGTTCTCTATTGCGTTACTGTTTACTGATTAGTTCATTGTTGGGGAATTGTCTTTTTATCTTTCATTTGAATAATCTTCATTTGGCAAATGTGCCTCCCTTGAATGTCCATTGTAAAATTTTGATGGCAAAGAAGACTGACATTAAATTATACTACAATGGGACTGCCGGTCGATTAACAAGAATTTTGGTAAATCTTCAACAACATCTTGAAGCCAGCTCCTACATGGTCCTTATACATCAGTCACTAAATGTGTCTAAAAGCGACTTGCCACGGCTACATCGTTTCTTTTACCCACCTGTGGTACAAGAAACTGGTGACAATGAGAAAGTCTCTGCAGCCATTGATATAAATGACCAGTTATTTGACCATCCCCTTAAGTCACCTATACCTCCTGGCACCTCAGACTTGTATTCTTGTGCAGCTTCTGTTCACTGTGACAATTCTCTAGTCTTAAACATTGTCTCTGTGTACTTTCCAAAAGGAGTCATTGATAGCAATTCAGACTGGCTACATAATATAAACTTTCAAAGTAGTAAATGGTTAATTGCAGGGGACTTTAATGAACATGCTCCTTTCTGGGATAGAACTTGCACGAAAGTCAGCTCAAACCGTTTAGTGGAGAACATATCAGACTCTCCACTCGTCCTGTTAAATGATGGAAGTATCACGAGACTGCCTGATATCCCTAGTCACAGATTAAAGACTTGTCTTTAATCTCCCCATCAATGGTCCCGAGCTGTACATGGCAAACTTATGATAACACTTTAGGGAGTGATCATATTCCCATAGTTATTTCTCTGAGAGGATTTGTAGTGAGCCAAGATGACAGTAAGGATAAAATCCCAAAGTTTGATTACAAGCGAGCTGACTGGGCCAAATTTCAATCTGTGCTATCTTCATATGATGTCAATTCTTTTGATAAATCTGACATAGAATCTATGTACAGTCATTTTACTGTCTCACTACTGCACGCAGCCGGTGATGCAATTCCGATTCTTAGTCAATCAAAATCTCTCAAACACACGGGTAAAGTGTGGTGGACTAGGAATCTTGCAGAAACGCTGTTGATAAAAATAAAAGCACGTTTAAACTGTACGCAAAAGTAAAAAAGGTTAAAGGGAGCATACCAGTTAGAACTGCCAAGAATCAAAGGAATAAAGTAATTGAAAATGCTAAACGCGAGTACTGGTCATCATTTTGTTTTAATGAAATAAGTGAACATAAAGATATCAATAAAATTTGGAAAAAGATCCATGAAATGAAAAACGGAATCCATTTACCTGCATATCCAATCATAATAGGTGCTGAAAAATTTCCTTCGGCATACCAAAAAGCAGAATCATTTGCTGACGTTTTCCCAAAACAGCTCCTTCTGTAGTTTATCAGACAAATGCAGAGCTATGAGGGAAAACCAGTCTAACAAAGAAATGTACGCTGATCCTGACGAAAATAATGATCATTATCTAAATGCTGATATTACTTCTCAGGAATTACACTCTGCTATTTCTTCATTGTCTAATAAGAAAACGTCTGTTGGTTTAGATGCCATTTCTAATGAAATGTTAAAACATATACCACAAAATTTTGTTTTACTTCTACATGAAATTATTAATAAATGTTGGATTGAAGGGAACATACCTTCCATATGGAGAGACTCAATTATTGTTCCCGTTTTAAAGAATGGAAAATCAATGACAAACACAAATAGCTATCGACCTATAGCTCTTACATCTCATGTCTGTAAACTAATGGAGATAATTGTTCTAAACAGATTGACATACTATTGTGAAAAAACTGGCATTATCCCTGTAAACCAGGCCGGTTTTAGATTTAGAAAGGGCAGGTCTACTATTGATCATCTTGTAAAGCTCACTACGCAAATGAAACACCAGTTTGCTAGAAGACAAAACGTTCTCGCCACATTTTTCGATATCAACAAGGCATTTGATAAGTTTGGCATGATAGGCTTTTATATAAATTAAAAACTATAGGTCTCTCTGGTCATATTTATAAATTTGTTAAAACATTCCTGACCAACAGAAATATTCAGACAAGAATAGGTAATACTTATTCATCCAAAAGATTACTAGATATGGGTATCCCTCAAGGCTCTGTGATCGCCCCTCTTCTCTTTAATATTTTAACTAATGATTTACCTAAATACATTTAAAAAAACTTTAACTTGATTCAATATGCGGATGACATCTGCTTATGGTTGAACACCACATTAAAAAAGAACACATCAAAAAGATCTGTTAATTACATTAGAAGAATATATCAAAAAGAGTTAGACAACATTGCGAACTTCATGTCTGATAATGGCTTATGCCTGTCGGCTGAAAAATCCCGTATGATGTTATTTGATGCAGGTGGGTCTGCTCACAATACTCCTAACTTCAAAGTACATAATACCACATTGAGCTACACTTCTGAGATTAAATTCCTTGGTGTGCATCTTATGTCAAATCTTTCTTGGAATTTTCACTTGGAACACATAAAAATCAAGCGAGAAAATCTCTTATTCTGCTCAAAGTTATAAGCAAACAAAGTTGGGGCCAGGAAACAAAAAGTTTAATACATCTTTCTTCTGCTTTAGTTAGATCCAAATTGTCATATGCACAAGAGGTCTTTTTTAGTGCTCCTAAGTACTTATTAAAAAAGCTTCAGTGTATAGACTCTAAGGCATTCAGATTAGCCCTTGGTGTTCCATTTCATGCTTCAGCTTTAGGAACATACCATGAAGCTGGTGTCTTACCTCTTGATGACCATCGTGAACTAGCCTGCGCTAAGTACATTCTTCACTGCTCAACTATTCAAAGTTCTAACCAAACGGAACTGGATATGAGGTCTGATGTAGACTTTCCTAAACGTGCTAGAAACATTCGAGCCACTAAAACGATACTCACATATGCTTCTCACTTGTTGACAAATTCAGGTATCAATCATAAAAAGCTTGCTGTGCGTTTTCCCATAAGTCCCGTACCAAACTGGGAGCTCTTCAAACCAAAATTCGATTATAACTATACTACTATATCTAAAACTGATAACATTAATATTCTAGCTTGCGAAGCAAAAGCACATATAAATGATTGTTATCGTGACTTCGTAAAAGTCTATACTGATGGGTCTCTATTAAACAGTAATGCTGGTTGTGGCTTTGTCATTCCATTTTTAAGAATTGAGAAGTCCTTTCATCTTGGGGCAAATCTGTCTATTTTTACAGCCGAACTAATAGCAATATTAATAGCCGTAGAGTACATAAATGATTTATCATTTGACTTTTATGGTATTCTCTTCTGTGTAGAAGTCAGTTCTTCAAGCTTTAGAATCTACAAATTTAAAAAATCGTGCTGAAGTCATATCAGAAATTAAACTACTTATTCACAACCTTATGTCAAGAGGTATAACAGTTAATTTTTGTTGGGTTCCTTCCCATTGCTTCATATCCGGAAATGAATGGGCTGACAGGATTGCTCGAGCAGGTGCAAACAATTCTGACAATACGGCTACTATTCATACTCCCTTGAGCTTACATGAAGGATATTCTCTCTTACAAAGAGCCTCTTTTGAAAAATTTGAGGAATACTACAAAGAAAGTGTTCTCCCCCGAATACACAAACTCGACTCTTCTATACTTTGTTGTACGGACTCTCGAGCAAGTAATCTTTTAAAAAGGGCTTCCTCAGTAAATCCAGTAAACCGTAATACAAACATAGGATTATATCCAAGACACAGTAAACAACTTCTCTCCTTATTATTTCGGTTAAAAATAAATGCATTCAGAACACTTGATAATTGTACAACAACACACGTTCTATACTTTTGCCCCTACTTTGATTCCGATTTGTCAGAATTTAGAAATGATGCTTCAAAGTGCATATTCCAGGATACCATGTCTCTCTTAAATTTTGTACGAATTCTTATGTTAAGCCCAGTTGGCTCAATCCTGTAATTGCTGTTTCATGATCT
>CM065747.1:13301694-13389194 GCA_033310375.1 Conus canariensis | reverse complement strand
AGCGCTGAGTGACCCTCAGATGTCATGAGTTCGAATTCACCACAGTTCAGGTACATTGATTCTATCATGTTCACAACTGTATACGTTAGCAAGCAAAACTTCTTTTTCTAGCGTGTCATATGAATTGATTGATCTTTCTCCAAAAGTCGTAGATATTCACTTCCACACGAGTAATAAGGGCTGAAATGCGTACAGAATACAATTTACGTCTTGCTGGACTATCGTGTGGTTGTCTTGTATGGTAGTTCCGTCTGTCTGTCTGTCTGTGATGATGTCCTGTCTGTCGTCATGAGGTCTGTCTTCAGTGAGTCTGCTGTTGCAGTGAGGTCTGTCTGTCTTGAGGTCTGTCTGTCATTTGAGTCTGTCTGTCAGTGAGTCTGTCTGTCAGTGAGTGAGGTCTGTCAGTGAGGTTCTGTCTGTCTGTCAGTGAGGTGTTGTCTGTCGTCAGTGAGGTCTGTCTTCTGTCAGTGAGGCCTGTCTGTCTGTCAGTGAGGTCTGTCTGTCTTGTTCAGTGAGGTCTGTGTGTCAGTGAGGTCTGTCTGTCTGTCTGTCAGTGAGGTCTGTCTGTCAGTGAGTTGGGTTGTCAGTGAGGTCTGTCTGTCTGTCAGTGAGGTCGTCTGTGAGTCTGCTGTCAGTGAGGTCTGTCTTTCTGTCGATGAGGTCTGTCTGTCTGTCAGTGAGGTCTGTCTGTCTGTTCAGTGAGGTCTGTTCTGTCAGGTAGGTCTGGTCTGTCTGTCAGTGAGGTCTGTCTGTCTGTCGAGTTGAGGTCTGTCTGTCAGTTGTAGGAGGTCTCTTGAGTCTGTCTGTCAGTGAGGTCTGTCTGTCAGGGAGGTCTGTCTTTCAGTGAGGTCTGTTGTCAGTGAGGTCTGTCGCTGTCTGTCAGTGAGGTCTGTCTGTCTGTCTGTCAGTGAGGTCTGTCTGTCTGTCATAGAGATCTTCTGTCTGTGTTCAGTGAGGTCTGTGTGTCTGTCTTCGTCAGTGAGGTCTGTCTGTCAGTGAGATCTGTCTGTCTGTCAGTGAGGTCTGTCTGGTCTGTCAGTGAGGTCTCTGTCTGTCATGTTGTGGTCTGTTTGTTCGTCTCAGTGAGGGTCTTGTCTGTCTGTCAGTGAGGTCTTGTGCTGTCAGTAAGGTCTGTCTGGTTGTTGTCAGTGAGGTCTGTCTGTCTGTCAGTGAGGTCTTCTGTCTCTGTCAGTGAGGTCTGTCTTGTCTGTCTAGTGAGGTCTGTCTGTCAGTGAGGTTTCATGTTTTGTCTGTCAGTGAGGTCTGTCTGTCTGTCAGTGAGTGAGGTCTGTCTGTCTGTCAGTGAGGTCTGTCTGTCTGTCAGTGAGGTCTGTCTGTCAGTGAGGTCTGTCTGTCTGTCAGTGAGGTCTGTCTGTCAGTGAGGTCTGTCTGTCTGTCAGTGAGGTCTGTCTGTCGGTGAGGTCTGTCTATCTGTCAGTGAGGTCTGTCTGTCTGTCAGTGAGGTCTGTCTGTCAGTGAGGTCTGTCTGTATGTCAGTGAGGTCTGTCTGTCAGTGAGGTCTGTCTGTCAGTGAGGTCTCTCTGTCTGTGTGTCAGTTTGGTCTGTCTGTCAGTGAGGTCTGTCTTTCAGTGAGGTCTGTGTGTCAGTGAGGTCTGTCTGTCTGTCAGTGAGGTCTGTCTGTCTGTCTGTCAGTGAGGTCTGTCTGTCTGTCTGTCAATAAGATCTTTCTGTGTGTCAGTGAGGTCTGTGTGTCTGTCTGTCAGTGAGGTCTGTCTGTCAGTGAGATCTGTCTGTCTGTCAGTGAGGTCTGTCTGTCTGTCAGTGTGAGGTCTGTCTGTCAGTGAGGTCTGTTTGTCAGTGAGATCTGTCTGTCTGTCAGTGAGGTCTTGCTGTCAGTAAGGTCTGTCTGTCTGTTAGTGAGGTCTGTCTGTCTGTCAGTGAGGTCTGTCTGTCAGTGAGGTCTGTCTCTGTCTGTCTGTCTGTCTGTCAGTGAGGTCTGTCTGTCTGTCAGTGAGGTCTGTCTGTCAGTGAGGTCTGTCAGTGAGGTCTGTCTGTCAGTGAGGTCTGTCTTTCTGTCAGTGAGGTCTGTCTGTCTGTCAGTGAGGTCTGTCTGTCAGTGAGGTCTGTGTGTCAGTGAGGTGTGTCTGTCTGTCTGTCTGTCTGTGAGGTCTGTCTGTCAGTGAGGTCTGTGTGTCAGTGAGGTCTGTCTGTCAGTGAGGTCTGTCTGTCTGTCAGTGAGGTCTGTCTGTCTGTCAGTGAGGCCTGTCTGTCTGTCAGTAAGGTCTGTCTGTCAGTGTGGTCTGTCCGTCTGTCTGTGAGGTCTGTCTGTCAGTGAGGTCTGTCTGTCAGTGAGGTCTGTCAGTGAGGCCTGTCTGTCTGTCAGTGAGGTCTGTCTGTCTGTCTGTCAGTGAGGCCTGTCTGTCTGTCAGTGAGGTCTGTCTTTCTGTCAGTGAGGTCTGTCTGTCTGTCAGTGAGGTCTGTCTGTCTGTCTGTCAGTGAGGTCTGTGTGTCAGTGAGGTGTGTCTGTCTGTCTGTCTGTCTGTGAGGTCTGTCTGTCAGTGAGGTCTGTGTGTCAGTGAGGTCTGTCTGTCAGTGAGGTCTGTCTGTCTGTCAGTGAGGTCTGTCTGTCTGTCAGTGAGGTCTGTCTGTCAGTGTGGTCTGTCCGTCTGTCTGTGAGGTCTGTCTGTCAGTGAGGTCTGTCTGTCAGTGAGGTCTGTCAGTGAGGCCTGTCTGTCTGTCAGTGAGGTCTGTCTGTCTGTCTGTCAGTGAGGCCTGTCTGTCTGTCAGTGAGGTCTGTCTGTCTGTCTGTCAGTGAGGTCTGTCTGTCTGTCAGTGCTGCCTGTCTGTCAGAGCGATGTGTGTTCAGACAACTGAAGATGGACAGTGTCAGCCTGTTCCAGAGCCCAAGGCAGTTTCACAGTTTGCGGAGAGAGCAGCAGAGGGTGGTCTGTGCGACCCATGTTCTGCTGCAGAACAGGTCCATGACGTGTGCTGGCTCTGAACGGCTACAGTTTCAGCATGACGAACAGGGAAAGCTCAGCTTGAAGAGCGTGTCCAGCAGCTGCTTCTTACACTGTGCAGCAGGTGCTTCCTACAGTGTGCAGCAGGTGCTTCCCTCAGTGTGCAGCAGGTGCTTCCTACAATGTGCAGCAGCTGCTTCTTACACTGTGCAGCAGGTGCTTCCTACAGTGTGCAGCAGGTGCTTCTTACACTGTGCAGCAGGTGCTTCTTACAGTGTGCGGCAGGTGCTTCTTACAGTGTGCAGCAGGTGCTTCCTACAGTGTGCAGCAGGTGCTTCTTACAGTGTGCAGCAGGTGCTTCTTACAGTGTGCGGCAGGTGCTTCTTACAGTGTGCGGCAGGTGCTTCTTACAGTGTGCAGCAGCTGCTTCCTACAGTGTGCGGCAGGTGCTTCCTACAGTGTGCAGCAGGTGCTTCCTGCAGTGCCTCATGTCTGGGACTGGCTGGCTAAGAGGTCTTGGGCTGGAGCAGCGTCACCATCATTGATCTCCGAGGTCGGAGGGCCCTGGTAGGCTCCCACCCAACTTGAATCCGCTATGGGCTAGAACGGGGAAGGGTAGACCCCAACCCTGCAGTGGCGTGTGGCCCAGGTCATGGCTGTGTCTCTCAGAGAGCTGCTCTGACCTCTTTACCAGCACTGCCGCTGGGTGTACAGGGCCAGGCTGAGGCTGGGACAGACGAAGAAGGGAGAGTGGGGGCACTGCCGTGGAGTCCCACACCAGGAGACCGCTGCATAACACCACCTTCATCATGCTGAGTCATCACCAGAAATCAGCCTGTGGCCCATCACGCCATGCTCACGTAGCGACCACGATCTCCACCTCTCTACGTCCATGCTCACAGTGAGTTTGCGTCAACATTGACGGTTCATCGTTTGTGCCCCGTCTCGCCAGGGGTCTATAAGAAGCCAACAGGTAAAGGGGGCGCAACCATGTTCGTGGCAGAGGTAATCCATGCCTACTAAGTGTTTGTTTCTGGTTTGGAAGCGGGCTGAAGGAAAAGGTGGGAAATCTGCTGTCCTAGACAGGAATCTTGCAGCCTAAGCCTGGACACTGGGAAGTCTGCCACTCAGCTCACACCGAGTTCAATCACACCTGAACCTACATGGCTGCAAGAGATCGTCCTCAAACTGACAGCACCTTTATCCGCCTGTGCCAAGCCAGAAGTAGGGCTAGCAGCAAGGACGTGACATGTGTCACGAAGTAGTCACATACTTTTGTGGAAGGTCACAGTGCAGCAGGGACGTGACACGTGGTACGAAGTGGTCACATACCTTTGTGGAAGGTCACAGTGCAGCGGGGACGTGACACGTGGCACGAGGTAGTCACATACCTTTGTGGAAGGTCACAGTGCAGCGGGGACGTGACACGTGGCACGAAGGGGTCACATACCTTTGTGGAAGGTCACAGTGCAGCGGGGACGTGACACGTGGCACGAAGTGGTCACATACCTTTGTGGAAGGTCACAGTGCAGCGGGGACGTGACACGTGCATGAGGTAGTCACATACCTTTGTGGAGATCACAGTGCAGTTGGGACGTGACACGTGGCACGAAGTGGTCACATACCTTTGTGGAAGGTCACAGTGCAGCGGGGACGTGACACGTGGCACAAGGTAGTCACATACCTTTGTGGAAGGTCACAGTGCAGCGGGGACGTGACACGTGGCACAAGGTAGTCACATACCTTTGTGAAAGGTCACAGTGCAGCAGGGACGTCACACGTGGCACGAAGTGGTCACATACCTTTGTGGAAGGTCACAGTGCAGCAGGGACGTGACACGTGGCACGAAGTGGTCACATACCTTTGTGGAAGGTCACAGTGCAGCAGGGACGTGACATGTGGCACAAGGTGGCCACATGCCTTTGTGAAAGGTTACAGTGCAGCGGTGGATTGCTCACGAGATTCAAGGAGAAAGCACGCAAACGTTTGGTTGATTGTACAAATGGCCAGCTGTCCTCTTATAACTCACTGTTTCTATGATAATCGTGACACCTATTGGTGCAGAAATCTTTGGTTGATCATAAATTTGCCTGATCGTACAAATTACCAGCAATCTTCTTACACCTCACTTTTTCTATGATGAACGTGACACGCCGTAAGTGCATAAATCTTTGGCTGATCGAACAAATTGCAGCAATCTGCTCGCACTTCATTTGTTTCTATGATAAACGTGATACACCGTATGTGCATAAATCTTTGGCTGATCGTACAAATTGCTAGCAATCCACTTGCACTTCATTTGTTTCTATAATAAACGTGACACAATGTAAGTGTATAAATCTTGGGCTGATCGTACAAATTGCTAGCAATCCACTCGCATTTCATTTGTTTCTATGATAAACGTGACACAATGTAAGTGTATAAATCTTGGGCTGATCGTACAAATTGCCAGCAATCCACTCGCACTTCATTTGTTTCTATGATAAACGTGACACACTCTCTGCAGAGCAATCCTCCCTGTGGATTCCCGCACTGAACAGATCTCAGATCGGCAGAACATTTCGGGTACAGCAGCGAATACAGATCACTCAGCAGCACCGTCAGTGCCACTGAAGTCAGACACAGACACAGACTGCAGCTAATTCCAGGCAGATCCAGAACACCTCATGTCTAAATCACGTGAAAAAGAACTTGTTTCAAAACCAGAAATTACTCATCGTACTGAAGCCCCTTGACTTAGATTCATTATCAATAAGGGCATAATGTTTGACGGATTGATTGATATGATTTGTTGTTTTTGAATTGATTTTCCCACGAAGAGCCTGGCATAACAGTGACACATTCCTGCTGCTGTGTCCTGCTAGTGTGTGCTGACAAGCACTGCTGATGCGCACTTGTTGATTTCATTTTAGAATTTACACACCCGGGCCAGAATAGTTCAGTTGGTAGAGCCCCGGACTCGTAATCATGGTGATCCTGGAGTTGCAGGTACGAATCTCTGCCGGGCTGTTTCGGTACAAGGGGATTTTTCCCTCAGAGTTAGCATTGGTTCTGACTCCATTTTCTATACAGTTCTTCGAATGAGACTATAAACCGAGGTGCCGTGTGTGAACACACGCATAACACATCTTGCACACACGTAAAATCCCATCACCAACTTTCGGAAGAGAAGGCCAGTTTGGCCGTTGGTATGGATGACACTTTACACACAGCGTGCACCCTGCGTGAGAAATGGAAAGAATGAAGGAAGTAAGGAAACTGAGTGAACGATATTGACTGGATGACACGGGAAACGACTGAATGAAGCGCCTGCTGGCAGCTCTTCAGTCGGCACTACCCAGGTAGTCAGCCCATTGTGTAAACGAGTGAGATTGTAAAGCGCTTAGAGCTTGGTCTCTAGCCGAGAATAGGCGCTATATAAGTGTTCATTATAATAATAACAATAATACAATCACAGTAGCGCTATATAAGTGTTCATTATAATAATAACAATAATACAATCACAGTAGCGCTATATAAGTGTTCATTATAATAATAACAATAATACAATCACAGTAGCCACAGGCTATGAATCAACAACAGGAACACAAACCTTCACTCTGAAAACTTTCAAACGACTTTTCAACATGAGGAAGTGATTGTGACGGAACCAGTCTGCAACGGGAGGCAGTTTTGTTCATGCTCGTTTTGAACGAAAAGGTAAAATAAGGTGAAAAGGCGCAGAGGGGGAGGGGAGTAAGGGGGGAGGGGGGGGATGCTGGTCTTATCTTAAACTTTAATAAACAGGCATGTGCCTTTGTTTTCCGGTCATGTTGCCGAGCCGGGAAATTCCAGATGAGTGAAGTTTGGAAATTCACATTTGCAGACCAGGTTGGCTTTCTTTGGGTCCGAACGGTCATCTGTACGATGAGAAAACAAACTCTTTCCATGAACTAGCAACCGACAAAGGTAGGCTTTATTTTTCATTGTACACGGAGATGCATGTAAGCATTTAATATGACTCTTTCCCATAGACCATAGATGGAGAATTGTGAGATTTCTTCACAGATTGACCGGAAACTTGATGGTGGTGGTGGTGGTGGTGGTGGTGTGTGTGTGTGTGTGGTGTGTGTGTGTGTGTGTGTGTGCTGTGTTGTGTTGTGTGCGCGCGCGTCACACATGCGTGTGTGTGTGGAGGAGGGGGCGGGTGGTTGTCTTTGGAGAACGACAGCCATGCTGGTTTGATGTGATACATTTATCATCACCTGGAAACCAGCCAGTCAATCCACTTCATGGATGCACCTCTCATGAGGGTGCTTCTCTAATGTCCAGACCGATGCTGCCAGCGTCTGCATGGCCTGGCCTGGCTGACTGTGAGAGGCACTATGAGAGTCAAGTGTACAGTGCAGCGCTGACATGTCCCGGCCTGGCTGACTGTGAGAGGTACTATGAGAGTCAAGTGTACAGTGCAGCGCTGACATGTCCCGGCCTGGCTGACTGTGAGAGGCACTATGAGAGTCAAGTGTACAGTGCAGAGCTGACATGTCCCGGCCTGGCTGACTGTGAGAGGCACTATGAGAGTCCAGTGTACAGTGCAGCGCTGACATGTCCCGGCCTGGCTGACTGTGAGAGGTACTATGAGGGTCAAGTGTACAGTGCAGCGTCTGCATGGCCTGGCCTGGCTGACTGTGAGAGGCACTATGAGAGTCCAGTGTACAGTGCAGCGCTGACATGTCCCGGCCTGGCTGACTGTGAGAGGCACTATGAGAGTCAAGTGTACAGTGCAGCGCTGACATGTCCCGGCCTGGCTGACTGTGAGAGGCACTATGAGAGTCCAGTGTACAGTGCAGCACCAACATATCCTGGCCTGGCTGACTGTGAGAGGCACTATGAGGGTCAAGTGTACAGTGCAGCGTCTGCATGGCCTGGCCTGGCTGACTGTGAGAGGCACTATGAGAGTCAAGTGTACAGTGCAGCGCTGACATGTCCCGGCCTGGCTGACTGTGAGAGGTACTATGAGAGTCAAGTGCACAGTGCAGCGTCTGCATGGCCTGGCCTGGCTGACTGTGAGAGGCACTATGAGAGTCAAGTGACAGTGCAGCGCTGACATGTCCGCCTGGCTGACTGTGAGAGGTACTATGATGTCCAAGTGCACAGTGCAGCGTCTGCATGGCCTGGCCTGGCTGACTGTGAGAGGCACTATGAGAGTCAAGTGTACAGTGCAGCGCTGACATGTCCCGGCCTGGCTGACTGTGAGAGGTACTATGAGGGTCAAGTGTACAGTGCAGCGCTGCATGCCGGCCTGGCTGACTGTGAGAGGCACTATGAGGTCAAGTGTACAGTGCAGCGCTGACATGTCCGGCCTGGCTGACTGTGAGAGGCACTATGAGAGTCAAGTGTACAGTGCAGCGCTGACATGTCCCGGCCTGGCTGACTGTGAGAGGCACTATGAGAGTCAAGTGTACAGTGCAGCGCTGACATGTCCCGGCCTGGCTGACTGTGAGAGGACTATGAGAGTCAAGTGTACAGTGCAGCGCTGACATGTCCTCGGCCTGGCTGACTGTGAGAGGCACTATGAGAGTCAAGTGTACAGTGCAGCGCTGACATTTTCCTGGCCTGGCTGACTGTGAGAGGCACTATGAGAGTCAAGTGTACAGTGCAGCGCTGACATGTCCTGGCCTGGCTGACTGTGAGAGGACTATGAGGTCAAGTGTACATGCAGCGCTGACATGCCTGGCCTGGCTGACTGTGAGAGGACTATGAGGTCAAGTGTACAGTGCAGCGCTGCATGCCTGGCCTGGCTGACTGTGAGAGGCACTATGAGGTCAAGTGTACAGTGCAGCTGATGCCTGGCTGGCTGACTGTGAGAGCATATAGTCAAGTGTACAGTGCAGCGCTATCCTGGCCTGGCTGACTGTGAGAGGCACTATGAGAGGTCAAGTGTACATGCAGCGCTGACATTCCGGCCTGCTGACTGTGAGAGGACTATGAGGTCATGTACACGAGTGCTTATAGCGTCGACACGCAATCTGATACAGTACTGAACTCCTGGCATCATCTTCACAATTTAAAAGAAAATCTATGTATGTACTAATATGTATCATGAATGTATGGCTTAATATATATATTATATATTAACAACTAATAAATTCCAAGGAAGACCGAGCACCATTCAGCAACTTACAGAGCAGCTTGGTGTGCAATGACTGCAAGAAATATTCCATTATAAACAAAGCTTGCTCTTATGTCTTAGATTGAAGAAATAGGGGGAGATAAGCATTCATCTGCAGTGGTAGATCATTCTGCTAACTAACAGTATGTCTTGAGTGGGTGAATGGGGTATAATAAATGCTTCTCAAATGAGCCTTCAGCAAGCTTATAGTCCCAAGGAAGACAGTCTCCAATGGGAGGAAACTGGCCTCAGCACTTTGCTAAGAGTATATCCTTAATTTTCTACTCCTCAGTCCGGACAGCAATCCCAACACGTGGGCGAGTGCTGTCCTAATAACAGCCTTTCTGTGCTTAAGCGTGGGCAGGTGGGAGGGGGGGGGGGGGGGAAGGGGGGATGGGAGAGGTGCCACCTGAGACAGACAAGGCAGCTGGAGACATCTTACCCAGCACCTGCTGAGATAATGTCAACCCCTACAGTCTGGACACAACCATCACTGGCAGTGAGACAGATCTCAACCCACACAGTCTGGTCACAACCATCACTGGCAGTGACAGAGAATGTCAACCCACACAGCCTGGACACAACCATCACTGGCAGTGAGAGACATGTCAACCCACACAGCCTGGACACAACCATCACTGGCAGTGAGAGACATGTCAACCCGCACAGCCTGGTCACAACCATCACTGGCAGTGCCTCAGTGTGTAGAGACATGTCAACCCCTACAGTCTGGACACAACCATCACTGGCAGTGAGAGACATGTCAACCCCTACAGTCTGGACACAATCATCACTGGCAGTGAGAGACATGTCAACCCCTACAGCCTGGTCACAACCATCACTGGCAGTGAGAGAGATGTCAACCCACACAGTCTGGACACAACCATCACTGGCAGTGAGAGACATGTCAACCCACACAGTCTGGTCACAACCATCACTGGCAGTGAGAGACATGTCAGCCCCTACAGTCTGGTCACAACCATCACTGGCAGTGAGAGACATGTCAACCCACAGAGTCTGGTCACAACATCACTGGCAGTGAGAGACATGTCAACCCCTACAGTCTGGACACAACCATCACTGGCAGTGAGAGACATGCCAACCCACACAGTCTGGTCACAACATCACTGGCAGTGCCTCAGTGTGTAGAGACATGTCAACCCCTACAGTCTGGACACAAACCATCACTGGCAGTGAGAGACATGTCAACCCCTACAGTCTGGTCACAACCATCACTGGCAGTGAGAGACACGTCAACCCACAGAGTCTGGTCACAACCATCACTGGCAGTGAGAGACATGTCAGCCCCTACAGTCTGGTCACAATCATCACTGGCAGTGAGAGACATGTGAACCCACAGAGTCTGGTCACAACCATCACTGGCAGTGAGAGACATGCCAGCCCCTACAGTCTGGTCACAATCATCACTGGCAGTGAGAGACACGTCAACCCACAGAGTCTGGTCACAACCATCACTGGCAGTGAGAGACATGTCAGCCCCTACAGTCTGGTCACAATCATCACTGGCAGTGAGAGACATGTGAACCCACAGAGTCTGGTCACAACCATCACTGGCAGTGAGAGAGATGTCAGCCCCTACAGTCTGGTCACAATCATCACTGGCAGTGAGAGACATGTCAGCCCACAGAGTCTGGTCACAACCATCACTGGCAGTGAGAGACATGTCAACCCCTACAGTCTGGTCACAATCATCACTGGCAGTGAGAGACATGTGAACCCACAGAGTCTGGTCACAACCATCACTGGCAGTGCCTCAGTGTGTAGAGGACATGTCAACCCCTACAGTCTGGACACAACCATCACTGGCAGTGCCACAGTGTGTAGAGACATGTCAACCCCTACAGTCTGGACACAACCATCACTGGCAGCTCCTGAGCGTGCGAGAAGACGATTGTGTTCCTCAGCTGTCTTCTTTACTATCTCTTTCCCACTTTTGTTTGTTTGTTTGTTTTTTTTGTCATATCGCTCCAAGCCATTTCCCTGTTCTCTTTTCATCGTCTTCCAGAATCTCTCTTTTCTTTCGTTCTTTTGCCTTGTTTGGATCTGTTTTCTGTTGTGATAAATTTGGAACATTCTACAGCCTGACTCCCCCCCTCCCCACCGATCAGCTATTTGGTAGGTTTTGGGACGGGAAGAGTAGGGGTGTTACTGGACATATTTCTTTTGCGGTCGGTTAGCTAGTTGTACTTGTCCCCCCTCCCCACCCTCCCACCTTCTACTTTATGTTTAGTCATTGAATCATTTTATGTACTTTCTGCCATCTCTCAGACGCAAGAATACAGAGAGTGAAGCTTTTTTTCTCCTTAAGATCCTCCTTTGTGTACTCCCAGTTCTTATAGAACAGGGAGTACTTTAGAATGGGTGTACTCCCAGTTCTTATAGAACAGGGAGTACTTTAGAATGGGAACGAAGACTGTCTGTGTCTGTCCGTCCATCCCTGGTCAAAATGTGTTCCGCTCGCTCCAGACAAAATTACTGGGCCGATCTTTCTGAAAATTTGTAGGTATGTTCATTATGGGTCACGAATAATGCCCGATTTTTTAGTTTACCGTTATAGCCGTTACTAACGGCTGTAACGGCCTGTAACGGGTTTTTTTCTTTATGGAATATCTCAGAAAGTACTTGGCCGATCTTTCTGAAAATTAGCAGGTATTTTCATTATGGATTACGGATGATGTCCGATGTTTTAGTTTACCGTTATAGCCGTTGCTAACGGCTATAACGGCCCCTAACGGTTTTTCTTCTTCATGGAATATCTCAGGAAGTACGTGGCCGATATTTCTGAAAATTAGTAGGTATGTTCATTATGGGTCACAGATGATGCCCGATGTTTAAGTTTACCGTTATAGCTTTTACTAATGGCCCATAATGGTTTTCTTCTTGATGGAAAATCTCAGAAAGTTCTTGGCCGATCTTTCTTAAAATTTGTAACTGTGTTCATTATAGGTCACAGATGATGGCTGATGTTTACCAGAATAGCCATTACTAACGGTTACAGCAGCCCAAGACGGTTTTTCCTCTTTATGGAATATATCACGCATATTCAGGATAAACTGGGAGTACGTTTATATGCTTTGCATCTTGTTTCTCCTTATGATCCTCTGATGAGCATGTCTAAGAGTGAAGCTTTTTTCTCCTTATGATCCTCTGTTGAGCGTGTCTAAGAGTGAAGCTTTTTTCTTCTTATGATCCTCTGTTGAACATGTCTAAGAGGGAAGCTTTTTTCTCCTTATGATCCTCTGTTGAGCATGTCTAAGAGTGAAGAAGCTTTTTTTCTCCTTATGATCCTCTGTTGAGCATGTCTAAGAGAGAAGCTTTTTTCTCCTTATGATCCTCTGTTGAGCATGTCTAAGAGCGAAGAAGCTTTTTTTCTCCTTATGATCCTCTGTTGAGCATGTCTAAGAGGGAAGCTTTTTTCTCCTTATGATCCTCTGTTGAACATGTCTAAGAGTGAAGCTTTTTTCTCCTTATGATCCTCTGTTGAGCATGTCTAAGAGTGAAGCTTTTTTCTCCTTATGATCCTCTGTTGAACATGTCTAAGAGGGAAGCTTTTTTCTCCTTATGATCCTCTGTTGAACATGTCTAAGAGTGAAGCTTTTTTCTCCTTATGATCCTCTGTTGAGCGTGTCTAAGAGTGAAGCTTTTTTCTCCTTATGATCCTCTGTTGAACATGTCTAAGAGGGAAGCTTTTTTCTCCTTATGATCCTCTGTTGAACATGTCTAAGAGTGAATTTTTTCTCCTTATGATCCTCTGTTGAACTGTCTAAGAGTGAAGCATTTTTCTCCTTATGATTGTTGACCAAGAGCTCGTTTTTGTGTTGACGTGGCATCAAGATAAGGGGAGGAGGCGGTGTGAAGGTAGGAGAACTGACACTCCGGGAACATGTCTAACAGTTTGTTAGTTTGGCGTTTCACAGACGCCCTGTTGGATTGGTAAGGACACACACCCGGGAACATGTCTAACAGTTTGTTAGTTTGGCGTTTCACAGACGCCCTGTTGGTTGGTAAGGCAGACACCCGGGAACATGTCTAACAGTTTGTTAGTTTGGCGTTTCACAGGACGCCTGTTGGTTGGTAAGGCAGAACTTCCGTGCGTTAAACGCCCGGGGTTGAGCGAATGTCAAACCCAGAACCTGTGCGTCGCGTTTCGTCCCGTGCAGTGTGTGTTTGTCTTGTGCACGTGCAGTCATGTTGAGTGATGTCCGCATTTTACCTGCGAGCGCGCAGGGCGCGCTAAATTCAGTTCTGTCTCTGGCTGGGGTGTCGAGCAGGACTCTTGGCGTTGGGTCTTTCGGACCTGAGGGGTGTGGTTTTCGGGAGGCTGTTCCTGGCCCACCAAGTGGAGTCTCTGTTCTATGTAAGAGTGGGTCACGATTCAGATCAAGGTGTGATTCTGGTGACGCCACGTAAATGTATGTGTAGGGGTGTAGTCAGTGTGTGGCGCCTCCCTACGTTGTTGTTTCGTTCAAGGTTCTCGGGTGTGTCGTTTTCATTAGTGCCACCGCTTCCAGTGTGGATGAGCAGCACCCGGTGTTGACCAGACGTCTGGGCTGATGTGACGGCCTGAGGGGCCGACCCAGGCGGAGCTGACCCGGGGGGGGGGGGGGGGGGGGGGGGGGGCACGGGCTTGCAGCCCTGCCGCAGTTGTGGGCGTGCTAGGAAGCGCGCGCGCCCATGTTTGGTGGTGGTGCAGACTCATCACTGCTGTTACATCCACATCTTCGGACAGCTGATTTCCAGTGCGTTAGTCGGCTGGTGTCTTAGGCTAGGATTGCGTGTTTCTGCAGTATAACCTTCGACTACTTATTTTCAGCTCTTCAACCTAGTAGCGTGTTCATCGTCTTCTGTATCGTCGTCTTCGTCGCCGTTGTCCGCGTTACTCCGTCATCAACGGTGTGGTGAGCAATAACAGATTGACCGAGCCGAATTGTGTGTCTCACAAGTTACAGCGTGCCTAGTTTGAGATTGTGGGGCATGTCACCTGGACATGAATCTGTTACGACAACAGGTTGATGGCTCATATGGTTTGTGGGGTTCATTCAGTGGAAGTTTGGTGCATCATAACAAATTTAAGTGGCCATTATTGTGGTCCAAGAGTTGTGCGACTTGTTGGTCACCAGTGGGTGGTTGCTTGGCAGCCTGGTTTTGATGTACGCTTGTGCTGGTTGGTTGGATATTTTGTGTTGTGTGTACTGTTGATGTTGGGAGGGTCTATCGTGCAGGATGGTGGTGTGTGCATGCTCGACAGCGTGTCGTATTAAATAAATATATGTATATTTGTTAACGTTGTGTTTGGGTGTGGGTGTGTTGTATGAGAGGGGCGGTGTTAGTATAGGTGGTTTCCCTTCAGACCTTAGTGCGTCTCACAATGTACCCCTGTTGAGCGTGTCTAAGAGTGAAGCTTTTTTTTCTCCTTATGATCCTCTGTTGAACATGTCTAAGAGTGAAGCTTTTTTCTCCTGATGATCCTCTTCTGAGCGTGTCTAAGAGCAAAGCTTTTTTCTCCTTATGATCCTCTTCAAGCTTTTTTCTCCTTATGATCCTCTGTTGAGCGTGTCTAAGAGTGAAGCTTTTTTCTCCTTGTGATCCTGTTTTTTCTCCTTGTGATCCTTTTTCCTTTGATCTATTTTCTCCTTATGATCCTTTTTTTCTCCTTGTGATCCTGTTTTTTCTCCTTGTGATCCTGTTTTTCTCCTTGTGATCCTGTTTTTTTCTCCTTGTGATCCTCATTTTTCTCCTTGTGATCCTGTTTTTTCTCCTTATGATCCTCATTTTTCTCCTTGTGATCCTCATTTTTCTCCTTGTGATCCTCATTTTTCTCCTTGTGAATCTTTTTTTTTCTCCTTGTGATCCTGTTTTTTTCTCCTTATGATCCTCATTTTTCTCCTTGTGATCCTGTTTTTTCTCCTTGTGATCCTCTTCTGAGCGTGTCTAAGAGTGCCAGAGGCCACACTAAACCCTCTACACTTGACAAAGCAAAAATTAGTGCGTGTGTATGTTTACGAGTGTGTATGTGTGCATGTGTATGTGTGTGTGTGTGTGCGTGCTTGTGTGTGGGTATGTGTGTAAGTGTGTGTGTGTGTGTGGGGGGGGGGGGGGTGGTATTTTGTGTGTGTGAACATGTATGTGACCATGTGTGTATGTGTGTGCATGTGTGTACGTGTGCGTGTGTGTTTGTGCATGCATGCGTGCGTGCGTGTGTGTGTGTGTGTGTGTGTGTGGTGCATGCGTGTGTGTGTGCATGTGTGTGTGTGTAAACTCGCTTATTCCTCTGTCTGCAGCTTCTCTGTGTGTGTATGTGTGTGTAAGCATTCTTGCACATTTGTGTAGGAAAAAAACAAAACAAAACAAAAAAAACATACCAAACCACAACATATGATAGGCAGGAATCGAGCACCACACAGTCTGTACAGATTTCTTTTTTTTTTTCTCTTTATTCTCATAAACATGACTCATTCTCACCAAGCCATGAACCAAAGTCACATGACAGTAAAAGTACACACTAGTACACTGACAAGCATCAAAACACAGAGACTGTATTTGAATTTTTATTTCATTAAAACAAATTTTTTTACAAAATAAAGTTTATTGCTTACACATGGAGATTCAATTTCAACAAGAAAAAGAAAAAAACAGCAAAAGATGATTTGGTTTGAAACTAGGACTTTCAGGCTTCCTTTGTGTTCAATGTATCTGTCATCCGTGATTCAGCTCGACTGGTAAGGCTGAACAGGAAACTGGCACGGTTGGTGTAAAATAACTTTACTGACAACTCAGGGTAATAGCAAAAATAAAGAAAAAAAAAAACGAAAGGAAAACGAACTGAGGCAAAGAGAGAGCGAGCGAGAGAGAGATAGAGAGAGAGAGAGAGAGAGAGAGAGAGAGAGAGAGAGAGAGAGAAGATGCAGGCATGAGAAGTGGGAGAGACAAAGCTGACAAGCGATGCAGACAGACACACAGAAACAGAGAGACAAAGAAGAAAACGCAGAGATTCATAACAGATGCATATGCAATAAAACCAAACGATCAAATCTGTATGGCTCAAACACTACACTGTCCACCTTCTGATGATCTATTTCATGATCGCCCCATATCCTGCATCCAGTCCTTACCCTCATATTTCCAACTGGTTCTAATTCTATCAAAGAAACAACAACAACAAAACACACACACACACACACACACACACACACACACACATGCTCTGAAAACACTAACCAAAACAAGTTCCAAAATAAGCAAGAAACTCTGATTACAAAATGACATACAGTAATAATTCAAGTAACAAACTACAAACCTACACAAAGCATCAGCAGCCACACTACACACTGTAACAAAATGACAAAGGTCAAAGGCTGGTGTGACACCATGACATACAGCATGTCATGCATCAATCGGGAATGACAAAAAAAAAAAAAAAAGAAAAAGAAAATTCCAGAAACAAGAAAAAACAAGGAAACTTGTTTGCCACTACCAAGACTGGGCAGAGAGAACCGCAAAGAACAAAGGAGATGAGGGGATATAATTTGCCAGTGCGCTTGCACTCGTAAGGCGTACTCATGGATTTTAAGATCAATCGGCTTCCTCCTTCCTTCGAATCTCGGGCATGTTCATTTCAATGCATTACACACACACCTGTTTGCCTTACACACTGAAAACCTCCATGTTCGTTTCAATGCGTTACACGCACACCTGTTTGCCTTACACACTGAAAACCTCCATGTTCGTTTCAATGCGTTACATGCACACCTGTTTGCCTTACACACTGAAAACTCCATGTTCGTTCAATGCGTACACGCACACCTGTTGCCCTACACACTGAAAACTCCATGTCGTTCATGCGATTACACGCACACCGTTTGCCTTACACACTGAAAGCTCTCATGTTCGTTTCAATGCGTTACACCACACTGTTTGCCTTACACACTGAAAACCTCCATGTTCGTTTCAATGCGTTACACGCACACCTGTTTGCCTTACACACTGAAAACCTCCATGTTCATTTCAATGCGTACATGCACACCTGTTTGCCTTACACACTGAAAACCTCCATGTTCGTTTCACTGCGTTACACACACACCTGTTTGCCTTACACACTGAAAATCTCCCTGGGACCCTTTCCGAGCACAGGCAGATGAACGAAGTGTGACGAGCGTGTTATGGAGTGAAGTACACACTGCGAACTGTGACGACACTGACACATGAAGAATACATGTGATGCAGATGTGTGGACACTGACTGATGACATTGCATGATGATGCAGTGAGTGTGTGGACAATGACACTGACTGATGAAGACATTGCATGATGAATGCAGTGAGTGGTGTGGACACTGACTGATGAACATTGCATGATGAATGCAGTGAGTGGTGTGGACAATGACACTGACTGATGAAGACATTGCATGATGAATGCAGTGAGTGGTGTGGACACTGACTGATGAACATTGCATGATGAATGCAGTGAGTGGTGTGGACAATGACACTGACTGATGAAGACATTGCATGATGAATGCAGTGAGTGGTGTGGACAATGACACTGATGATGACATTGCATGATGAATGCAGGAGTGGTGTGGAAAGACACTGACTGATGAAGACATTGCATGATGAATGCAGTGGTGGTGTGGACACTGACTGATGAAGACATTGCATGATGAATGCAGTGAGTGGTGTGGACAATGACATTGACTGATGAAGACATTGCATGATGAATGCAGTGAGTGGTGTGGACACTGACTGATGAAGACATGCATGATGAATGCAGCAAGTGTGTGACACTGACTGATGAAGACATTGCATGATGAATGCATGGTGTAGACAATGACACTGACTGATGAAGACATTGCATAATGAATGCAGTGAATGGTGTAGACAATGACATTGACTGATGAAGACATTGCATGATAAATGCAGTGAGTGGTGTGGACACTGACTGATGAAGACATTGCATGATGAATGCAAGAAGCGGTGTAGACACTGACTGATGAAGACATTGCATGGTGAATGCAGTGAGTGGTGTAGACAATGACATTGACTGATGAAGACATTGCATGATGAATGCAGTGAGTTGTGTGGACACTGACTGATGAAGACATTGCATGATAAATGCAAGGAGCGGTGTAAACAATGACACTGACTGATGAAGACATTGCACATGAATGCAGTGTAGACACTGACTGATGAAGACATTGCATGATGAATGCAGTGAGTGGTGTAGACAATGACTGATGAAGACATTGCTTGATGAATGCAAGGAGTGGTGTAGACAATGACACCGACTGATGAAGACATTGCATGATGAATGCAGTAAGCAGTGTAGACAATGACACTGACAGATGAAGACATTGCATGATGAATGCAGGGAGCTGTGTAGACAATGACCATGATTGCTGGTCAAAGACACAGCTTGGCCCATATTACCGATGCCAGAACTGATGTCGCCCGTACATGGAGTGCTTCAGAATATCAGCTGCTCAGGTCACAACATTCAAAAAGCAACACCCTGTCAACCAGAAATGAGCAAGTGTTCGTTTGTTTTCAGATAAATCACTTACCATGTTCCTTGATATGCTGTTTTCAGATAAATCACTTACTATGTTCCTTGATATGCCCTAATGCGATTTTAAGGTTCACAAAAAACAAAGAAGTGTAGAAAAAAAAAAAACACTATAAAAGCTGAACTTATTATGTTGTGTTTATTTTCTGGGTCACTGTGGAACACAGTTTTGAACTATCAGTTGGTTGTCTTGTTGGATATGCCCTGATGCGATTTCAAGTTTCACAAAAACATAGAAAGCATGAAAAAAACAAACAAACAAACAAAAATTTATAAAGAGCTCGACTTATTAGGTTGTGTTCATTTTTGGGGTCACTGTGGAAAGCAGTTTTGACCTGTTGGTTTGCTGTGCACTTTAGGCCTGCCTGTGAACTTAGGCCCTTCACCAGGAGCTCCCCAGCTCACTTTGTTCTCATTGTGAGAGCTGCGCTCGTGGCCATTTCCATCCACCCTCATCTCCGCATCTCCTTTTCTTTCAAAAATTCACCTGCCTTTGATATGGACCAAAAAAGAACAACCACCAAAAAAAGAGAAGTGGTGATTGAAAATACGCCCTTCATAAAAAGGGCAAATTACAGCAATATCAAGATGAAGCAAAAAGATTCCGACTCATAACAAGATCCACAGCGGCATTCAAAGAAAAAGTGCGATGGCATAATGACACAGGGCAAGTGAAGCAAGAATACATACTCCTATCAACAGGGGAGAGGGGTGGGGGTGGGGGGTGGGGAGGGGGGCTATGTATACAGGGCAAGAGAAGGAAGAATACATACTCCTGCTATCAATTGGGAAGGGGGGGGGGGGGCTAAATATACAGACAAGTCAAAATAAAATCGAAATAAAAGATAACTGATAATGGTAATTCTTTTCATCAAATTGCCTTCCACCTTACTTCTCTGTCTATGGAACTAACAACATATCAGATAGCACAACAGTTAATGTGTGTGTGTGTGTACGAATGCGTGTGTGTGTGTGTGTGTGTGTGTGTGTGTGTGTTGCGCGCGTCTCTGTATGTGTACATTTGAGAGCGCACGCATGTGTATGTTGCAGCAAGCACCCACGTCTGTGGGTGTGACTACAAGCGAGTGCCTGTAAGTATCAACCTTTCTTCAATGGCAAGCACACCACCACCTTAACCCTGACATTTGGTTCCATGATACTGATGGCATCCTGAGACCGAAGCTGCATTTCCTACACACATGAGAGGCTAGAAGATTCCCCAGTTCGGGTTTCTTTGGCACCTCTCCCCGCTAGGGTCTGCCAGATAATGGCAAGTGTCTCTTGGGGAACAGCTGGAATGCCAGACATGACAGCACCACTGAAGGCTACAGGCTTTCAAGGCTAAGCTTGGGCCGTGTTTAGAAGAAAAACCACAGGGACACCTGTGTCACACTGTGAGAACAAGACGATTTCATTGAATCTGGATCTGGATTCTGAAACCAGATTTCTTGGATAACAGCCAGTTGGGGCAGCTTTCCCCTGGCACCGTCTCTGACCTTTCTTTCCGTAGTCTGTCTGCCATCACCTAATGGAAGATAACCTAGCACTGTCTGTGGTTTCTTTACATAGTCTGTCTGCCATCACCTAATGGAAGATAACCTAGCACTGTCTGTGGTTTCTTTCCACAGTCTGTCTGCCATCACCTAATGGAAGATAACCTAGCACTGTCTGTTGTTTCTTTACATAGTCTGTCTGCCATCACCTAATGGAAGATAACCTAGCACTGTCTGTGGTTTCTTTCCACAGTCTGTCTGCCATCACCTAATGGAAGATAACCTAGCACTGTCTGTGGTTTCTTTCTGTAGTCTGTCTGCCATCACCTAATGGAAGATAACCTAGCACTGTCTGTGGTTTCTTTCCACAGTCTGTCTGCCATCACCTAATGGAAGATAACCTAGCACTGTCTGTGGTTTCTTTCTGTAGTCTGTCTGCCATCACCTAATGGAAGATAACCTAGCACTGTCTGTGGTTTCTTCTGTAGTCTGTCTGCCATCACCTAATGGAAGATAACCTAGCACTGTCTGTGGTTTCTTTCTGTAGTCTGTCTGCCATCACCTAATGGAAGATAACCTAGCACTGTCTGTGGTTTCTTTCTGTAGTCTGTCTGCCATCACCTAATGGAAGATAACCTAGCACTGTCTGTGGTTTCTTTCTGTAGTCTGTCTGCCATCACCTAATGGAAGATAACCTAGCACTGTCTGTGGTTTCTTTCTGTAGTCTGTCTGCCATCACCTAATGGAAGATAACCTAGCACTGTCTGTGGTTTCTTTCCGTAGTCTGTCTGCCATCACCTAATGGAAGATAACCTAGCACTGTCTGTCGTTTCTTTCCGTAGTCTGTCTGCCATCACCTAATGGAAGATAACCTAGCCAAACCTCGCAGTTAATAAAAGCAACTCAGTCCACTGCAGCCTTCACTGCAGGAGAAACAAATTAAAAAGAAAAAAATTCTATATGTATATATGAATATATACACCAATCCCACGTGCTGGTCAGATTTTGTGTGTGTGTGTGTGTGTGTGGTGTGTGTGTGTGTGTGTGTGTGTGTGTGTGTGTGTGTGTGTGCATGCAAGAGTGTCTGTGTGATGGTGAGGTTGGAGAGGGGGTGGGGGGTGTGGACAGAGGTCAAGAATATCCGGCTTAGCTTAGACCTTCGGCATTCCAGCCACCACCTGCGACTCGATGCCACACTCGTCCGTACCACGCAGGATCTTGAAGAATCCTGGAACCCCAAACCAAACAAGGCCTCAGATAAAGCACTTGCACTGACAAACAGGTACGCACATACATAATCGCACAAACACACGGGGCAGACCTGCTGTGTGCAGGTGTGGGAACTCAGCCAGGCTAGATTTACCTAAGTTCTGATTTGAACAGAACCAGGACTCCTGTAGACTGGATTCTTTGAAGTGTAAGCTGAGGACATGTTCAGAATTTAAAAAAAAACAAAAAAGCCCATGAAGGGTCAAATGTGTCACTGTACTAAACGACGACTGTGTTTGAAACCAGACGATTTCCTGGCATTGTTCAAAGCCAGTCAGGGCAGCTTTCACCTGGCATTGGTCAGAGCCAGTCAGGGCAGCTTTCACCTGGCATTGGTCAGAGCCAGTCAGGGCAGCTTTCACCTGGCATTGTTCAAAGCCAGTCAGGGCAGCTTTCACCTGGCATTGTTCAGAGCCAGTCAGGGCAGCTTTCACCTGGCATTGTTCAAAGCCAGTCAGGGCAGCTTTCACCTGGCATTGTTCAAAGCCAGTCAGGGCAGCTTCCACCTGGCATTGTTCAAAGCCAGTCAGGGCAGCTTTCACCTGTCATTGTTCAAAGCCAGTCAGGGCAGCTTTCACCTGGCATTGTTCAGAGCCAGTCAGGCAGCTTTCACCTGGCATTGTTCAAAGCCACTCAGGGCAGCTTTCACCTGTCATCGTTCAAAGGTCAGGGCAGCTTTCACCTGGCAATGTTGCACACCCCCCAAAAAGGTGAAGCGTCCTCCGCCATGCGAAACAGCTAGTCAGAGCAGAACGGGGCTTTGACAGGCTTGTCCACCCTCAGGTCAGCTCCACAATATTCCGCAGAGTGAACAGCAGTATTGTCCAGCCTTGACAGGCTTGTCCACCCTCAGGTCAGCTCCACAATATTCCGCAGAGTGAACAGCAGTATTGTCCAGCCTTGACAGGCTTGTCCACCCTCAGGTCAGCTCCACAATATTCCGCAGAGTGAACAGCAGTATTGTCCAGCCTTGACAGGCTTGTCCACCCTCAGGTCAGCTCCACAATATTCCGCAGAGTGAACAGCAGTATTGTCCGGCCTTGACAGGCCTGTCTACCCTCAGGTCAGCTCCACAATATTCCGCAGAGTGAACAGCAGTATTGTCCAGCCTTGACAGGCTTGTCCACCCTCAGGTCAGCTCCACAATATTCCGCAGAGTGAACAGCAGTATTGTCCAGCCTTGACAGGCTTGTCCACCCTCAGGTCAGCTCCACAATATTCCGCAGAGTGAACAGCAGTATTGTCCAGCCTTGACAGGCCTTTCTACCCTCAGGTCAGCTCCACAATATTCCGCAGAGTGAACAGCAGTATTGTCCAGCCTTGACAGGCCTGTCTACCCTCAGGTCAGCTCCACAATATTCCGCAGAGTGAACAGCAGTATTGTCCAGCCTTGACAGGCCTGTCTACCCTCAGGTCAGCTCCACAATATTCCGCAGAGTGAACAGCAGTATTGTCCAGCCTTGAACCACATTGCCACGCAGGTCAACACACTTAAAAGGAAATTAAACGCAGGTCAACACACTTTAAAGAAATTACACGCAGGTAAACACACTTTAAAGAAATTACATGCAGGTAAACACACTTTAAAGAAACAAAAAGAAAACAAACAAACAAACAAAAAAGAACTAAAAAAAAAAACCCAAACCAACCAACCTGACCCAACAACACTAACGTCAAGGAAGTTTTAAAACCAATAATGACCGCAGGCAGAAGCTAACCACCAACAACACACACAGACACACACACACACACACACACACACACACACACACAGACCGTTTGTCGCCGTCATATGACAGCTTTGTATTTCACAGCTTATTTTCATATTGTTGTCACATTTATTTCTCTCTTTTTTTTTTCCCTCTTCTATTCTTCAAACAGATCCATGTTTCCAAATTTTCAAGGGTTCTTTGGTGTCGGGCCTGTTCACGTTCAGTTATTGTGTCCCATGAGCTCAAACTAAACCTCCACCTTATGAGACATTCAGTGAATGAAAGAAACTTTTGCAAGACTGTTTGGCACTGTTGTTAACACCTTATTCCCACTTGACGTGGAACAGCAGCAATGGTTACCCCCACCCCCACCCCCCACCCCCCAAAAAAGGAAAAAAAAACCTGAATGTCATCATTCTGTTCTTTTGTATTTATGTATTAAACTTTCTAGCAATTTCTTTTTTTTTTTTTTTTTTTTTGGGGGGGGGGGGGGGGGTTGTCTTTTAAGGTTATTACTATGTTTATAATTATATATCTGTGATTAGACAAAGAAATGCGTATACCGTAAAGTTCGGTCTACTGAGCGCACCTGTATATAAGCCGCACCCACTAAATTTTTTTAAATCTGAACTTTTTTCACTTTTTTCGGTTTACAAGCCGCAGATATATACAACACAATCCGATGTGCCGCAGGCGGCAGCTGGCCGAGCGTTGAGTTAACATACTGTCGAAAATCAACACATACAATGTGTTCATTGCATTCATTGGCGTTTAAATAGGTCAGAATACAAGAGCATGTTTCCAGCTTTACTTCAGTCTTTTTTTTTTTTTTTTAGTACGATGTGTTTTAAATCATTTAGAATCGAAGTTTTTATGAGGCTTCTTACAAGTGTTGTCTTTCCAACATCATTGCTTATAAAAAATACTGAAAAAAAAACAACACTTTAACGATGTGCTAGAAAGGCAGTTCTCTCCTGCATTCATTGGTGTATCAAGCTAAGCGATTGGTTGAGTACTCGAAAGCGCAAGCCAATCAAAACAAGGTATCAAATGCAAACCTTCACTCCCTGTCCACGATTTCAACAATGGCGGAACGAAGCCAAGGTCTGACAATGACCGAGTCGAACGCGCTAATCGTTTTTGAATTGCAAGACGCACTTGGTAAGATAACGCATATAATAACAAACCAGAACATTAATGAAACGATTCGATTGTTTTATTTCGCTTAATACCGTGCCAATGCTTAGTTATTTTGTTCGTAATTCAGCTGGTGTTAGTCAAGATTAAACAGGTCGGAAACGGCCCACACATTGCGCCGTTCGAAGCGATCGATATTTTTGTAGAAGACAAACTGATGAAAAAAGATATCAGTAATGGGCTTTACTTATGTCATTCCTGTATTTCTGAAGGGTTACTGATTCCATTACACGATTACAGAGAAAATCGTAGTTTAAAGCATCATAAACATTCATGAACAGTAAACACGATATGGTGAGTTACAGAGAAGCTAAGAATAGACGAGGGTGTGATGCTCCTGAAATCGGAAAAATCTGCAAATAAGCCGCATCGTTGTTTAAGCCACAGGGTTTAAAGCTGGGGAAAAAAGTCGCGGCTTATAGTCCAAACTTTACGGTAATGCTCATAAAGGGACTGAAACCATTATCATTTTAGTAGTAGCAGTAGTATATAAGTAGTAGAAGTAGTAGTAGTAGCAGTAGTATTGGTGGTGCTAGTGGTAGTGGTAATAGCAGCGCTGGTAATCACAGTAGTAACATGGTGATGATGCTAATAATCACAAAGACAACAGTCATGATCATGATCATGATGATGACCATGATGATTATGTTTTTGTTGTTATTATTTTCTTGTTACCTTCTCTAAGTGTTTTGCAGTCCTTAGTTGTAATTTGTGATTTTGTTTTGAAACTATACATTCATTAAAAAGAAAAAAAAAACAAAAAAAAAAACACTTGTTTTAGTCATCCTCAACCAGTATGAATTTCCATCTTGAACAATTTTTTTTTTGACAAGACCTCCACTGTGCAAAGACCCCCCCCCCCCCCCCCCCCCCTCCCTCCCCCCGATGTGGGCATCTCCAGTGTGCTGTCCACTTCCGGTCATTTTCATTTTTTCTTCATAGCTCTTTTCCGATGTTTTATCATCTTTTATGAACGGTTGTGCACTGTACATGACTAATTTATTTTCTTCTATTTTTCCATGTTTAGCTCTTCTATGAACGGTTGTGCACTGTACATGACTAATTTATTTTCTTCTATTTTTCCATGTTTAGCTCTTCTATGAACGGTTGTGCACTGTACATGACTAATTTATTTTCTTCTATTTTTCCATGTTTAGCTCTTCTATGAACGGTTGTGCACTGTACATGACTAATTTATTTTCTTCTATTTTTCCATGTTTAGCTCTCTTATGAATAGTTGTGCACTGTACACGACTAATACGTGCTTTAACCGTCTAAACACAAAAGCAACATCTTCACTTCAAAGTGGAGACTGGTTCGTCAAACTAACATCGTCTTGTACACAGTTACCATTTTGTATGTGAGAGTGATTTTTTTTTTGTTCTTTTTCAATGTGCAGCATATGCAGATGAAAGGTAAACAAATCATTTCCTGTCATCATCAGAACAAAAATCCCTGGTCCGAGCTCAAATATAAGTTATATTTATATTATGAAAGTGAGTTGATTATTACAAGAAAAAAAAGTTTAAAAAAAAGCCACATTAGTGTGAATCATGATCTGCACATATTTCCAACTAACAGACAAAAGGACGACGGGGGAACTGAAAAAAAAATGTCCAACTTCTTTTTAAAAGAAATATTTCTTAAAAAGTTACAAATAGCACAACACTAACACAGCAAACAGTTCTTTTTATTATTTACAAGTATCACAACAGTAACAAAGGAAACACTTAAAAAAAAAACAACAAAAACTTAAAAATGGTTCACCACCCATGCCACCACTTCCATCGTAACATTTCTCACTCTGAATTAATTTGAAATCTAACGCCACGATTATAAGTCTCTTGGATCAAATAAAATTTATATGTAAAACAGATTTTCAAAGCTGGCTTGCCTTTTTTCTGTCAAACCCCTTAAACCTGTAACGGTATTCAATACATCATCAGTCGTCAGACAAACATTATTAACTGATCTCGGAAGATTCCACACCTCTGACCTTGACCTATGATTCTAGGTCATCAATGTTTCTCGCCCAAAATCACAACTGACAGTTGTCACATTTCAGTCTGAAAGGTCAGGTCATACAATTTACATCGTATTTCTTTTGCCACCCCCGCCCAACGGTGCAAGTTCTGTGATTTTTGATGGCGTGAAGACATGAACACTGGTTATGACCGATGAAGACTGCGTGATGAATGACATTTCTGTTCCTCTGTGAAAGTCGCATCGTGTCGGCCACAAACAAACAACCAACCAACCAACAACTGGCTGAACACCTGCTGCTTCTGGCTGGCTGGAAACTTCAACGGCCCCCCTTATTATTTCAACCCTAATAAAAAAGGTAACACCTTCAGTCGTACCCTGCATACTACGGAAACTTCTTGTAAGCTGTATAATCTATCGTGCATTTTGTCTGTATTATCATTTACGCACTTTGTACCCATTATCATTTTGTACTAATTATTATCATTTTTGTACATTTTATTATTACTTATGCACTTTGTCTTACTACTTATTAGTATTTATTGATTTGTACTGCTTAATATCATTCATGTGCTTTGTACTACTTGTGATTACTTTTGTACATTTTTGGCATGCAGTGTACAGCTCCCTGGCCTTCAGAAAGCGCTGTACAAATGTCCATTTTTGTTATGATCATTATCACTATCATTGCTATATAAATGTCCATTCTTGTTATGATCATTATCACTATCATTGCTGTAAAATGTCCATTCTTGTTATGATCATTATCACTATCATTGCTGTACAAATGTCCATTCTTGTTATGATCATTATCACTATCATTGCTGTACAAATGTCCATTCTTGTTATGATCATTATCACTATCATTGCTATATGAATGTCCATTCTTGTTATGATCATTATCACTATCATTGCTATATGAATGTCCATTCTTGTTATGATCATTATCACTATCATTGCTATACAAATGTCCATTCTTGTTATGATCATTATCACTATCATTGCTATATAAATGTCCATTCTTGTTATGATCATTATCACTATCATTGCTATATGAATGTCCATTCTTGTTATGATCATTATCACTATCATTGCTATATAAATGTCCGTTCTTGTTATGATCATTATCACTATCATTATTTTCAAGATGATCATCACCATTATTATTACTGTTATTATCATACACACGTTTAAAAAAAAAACCCTATCTAGACTGATTTGAATCACAAAATATCATCAGTTCGAACTCTAAACATAGACTTGTATCCTATATAACCTTTATTTACCTCCATTAAGGTTCGAAAGAAGTCAGGTTTTTGTTTTTTTCCCCTTATTTTTTTTGTTTTGGCTTTCAAAAGGCCAAAGTTTTATCACTACAACACAAATGCTCACATCCACGTCCACATCCCTTCATCATCTGCCCATGTCAACATCCACCCACGCCCTCCCTTCTCCTCACCGTTACTGCCCCAGTCGGAGTTCCAGGAGTTGGCCACCAGCCAGTACTTCTGGCCCTTCTCCACTCCATAGCCCAGGATCTTGACGGCATGGCCGCCCAGCTCCGACCCCGCCGTGTGTCGGTACACCCCTGAAACACACATCACACCTGAAACACACATCACCCCTGAAATACACATCACCCCTGAAACACACAGCACCCCGGAAACACACAGCACCCCTGAAACACACATCACCCCTGAAACACACAGCACCCCTGAAACACACATCACCCTGAAACACACATCACCCCTGAAACACATCACCCCTGAAACACATCACCACCTTCACACAGGTTAGGAGGGGTGGAGGGGGGAGTGGGGGGGGGGGGGGGGGACTTAGATCTTTTTTTCTATTTTCTTCATTTTCTTCTTTTTTCTTTTTGCTGACTCATCTTCTGTGCCACCTGGGCGGCACTGCCCCCACACTGCTCCACATTCTGACCCTGCAGTCCACAGCCCGGCCTGCCCCGCTACCAACGATCATTGCGCCCACACTGCTCCACATTCTGACCCTGCAGTCCACAGCCCGGCCTGCCCCGCTACCAACGATCATTGTCCCCACACTGCTCCACATTCTGACCCTGCAGTCCACAGTCCGGCCTGCCCCGCTACCAACGATCATTGTCCCCACACTGCTCCACATTCTGACCCTGCACTCCACAGTCCACAGCCCGGCCTGCCCCGCCACCAATGATCACTGCCCCCACACTGCTCCACATTCTGACCCTGCAGTCCACAGCCCGGCCTGCCCCGCTACCAACGATCATTGCGCCCACACTGCTCCACATTCTGACCCTCTAGTTCACAGTCCACAGCCCGGCCTGCCCTGCCACCAACGATCACTGCCCCCACGCTGCTCCACATTCTGACCCTGCAGTCCACAGTCCCGGCCTGCCCCGCCACCAACGATCATTGTCCCCACACTGCTCCACATTCTGACCCTGCAGTCCACAGTCCACAGCCCGGCCTGCCCCGCCACCAATGATCATTGCCCCCACGCTGCTCCACATTCTGACCCTGCAGGTCCACAGCCCGGCCTGCCCCGCTACCAACGATCATTGCGCCCCACACTGCTCCACATTCTGCCCTCTATTCACCGTCCACAGCCCGGCCTGCCCTGCCACCAACGATCATTGCCCCCACGTGCTCCACATTCTGACCCTGCAGTCCACAGCCCGGCCTGCCCCGCCACCAACGATCATTGTCCCCACACTGCTCCACATTCTGACCCTGCAGTCCACAGTCCAGCCGGCCTGCCCCGCCACCAATGATCATTGCCCCACGCTGCTCCACATTCTGACCCTGCAGTCCACAGCGGCCTGCCCCGCCACCAACGATCACTGCCCCCACACTGCTCCACATTCTGACCTGCAGTCCACAGTCCGGCCTGCCCCGCCACCAACGATCATGCCCCACACTGCTCCACATTCTGACCCTGCAGTCCACAGCCGGCCTGCCCCGCTACCAACGATCATTGTCCCACACTGCTCCACATTCTGACCCTGCAGTCCACAGCTCGGCCTGCCCGCCACCAACGATCATTGTCCCCACACTGCTCCACATTCTGACCTGCAGTGCACAGTCCACAGCTCGGCCTGCCCCGCCACCAACGATCATTGTCCCCACACTGCTCACATTCTGACCCTGCAGTCCACGGCCGCCTGCCCCCACCAACGATCACTGCCCACACACTGCTACACATTCTGACCTTAGTTCACAGTCCACAGCCCGGCCTGCCCTGCACCAACGATCACTGCCCCCACGCTGCTCCACATTCTGACCCTGCAGTCCACAGTCCGGCCTGCCCCCTACCAATGATCATTGCCCCCACGCTGCTCCCCATTCTACCCTGCAGTCCCACAGTCCGGCCTGCCCCGCCACCAACGATCATTGCCCCACTGCTCTCCACATTCTGACCCTGCAGTCCACAGTCCGGCCTTGCCCCGCTACCAATGATCATTGCGCCCACACTGCTCACATTCTGACCCTGCAGTCCACAGTCCACAGCCCGGCCTGCCCCGCCACCAATGATCATTGCGCCCACACTGCTCCACATTCTGACCCTGCAGTCACAGTCCACAGCCCGGCCTGCCCCGCTACCAATGATCATTGCGCCCACACTGCTCCACATTCTGACCCTGCAGTCCACGTCCACAGCCCGGCCTGCCCCGCCACCAACGATCACTGCCCACGCTGCTCCACATTCTGACCCTCCAGTCCACAGCCTGGCCTGCCCCGCCACCAACGATCACTGCCCCCACACTGCTCCACATTCTGACCCTGCAGTGCACAGTCCACAGCCCGGCCTGCCCCGCCACCAACGATCATTGCGCCCACACTGCTCCATATTCTGACCCTGCAGTGCACAGTCCACAGCCTGGCCTGCCCGCCACCAACGATCATTGCCCCCACACTGCTCCACATTCTGACCCTCCAGTGCACAGTCCACAGCCCGGCCTGCCCGCCACCAATGATCACTGCCCCCACACTGCTCCACATTCTGACCCTCCAGTGCACAGTCCACAGCCCGGCCTGCCCCGCCACCAATGATCACTGCCCCCACACTGCTCCACATTCTGACCCTGCAGTCCACAGTCCACAGCCCGGCCTGCCCCGCTACCAACGATCATTGTCCCCACACTGCTCCACATTCTGACCCTGCAGTCCACAGTCCGGCCTGCCCCGCTACCAATGATCATTGTCCCCACCCTCTCCACATTCTGACCCTGCAGTCCACAGCCCGGCCTGCCCCGCCACCAATGATCATTGTCCCACGCTGCTCCACATTCTGACCCTCTGGTGCTCAGTGGTGCTTGTTTTGGGATCCAACCCACGCTGCACAGTCTTGTTAGATCTTTGTGAGTATCTGCAGGACAGTCAGCGTGAGCCATGTGTGTGTGTGTGTGTTGTGTGTGTGTGTGTGTGTGTGTGTGTGTGTGTGTGTGTGTGTTTGTTTGTGTGCGTGCGTGTGTGTATGTGTTTGTGTGCGTGCGTGTGTGTTTGTGTGTGTGTGTGTATGTGTTTGTGTGCGTGCGTGTGTGTATGTGTGTGTATGTGTATGTGTGTGTGTGTATGTGTGTGTATGTGTGTGTGTGAGTGTGTGTGTGTGTTTATTTCAACGTGCAAGGCTGAAACACAACCCCCCCCCCCCCCCCCCCGCCCCGACATTCCTCTCAGCTAAGGGAGATACATAACCACACAGCACTAGTTCTTCAACCAGCACAGCCACACACCCGTGGCAACAACACACACTGACACCGTGCTTGTTCAACTGGGTGCAGATGCCTGTGCACATGTACACGCACAAACTATACGGTCCGATCACCTCGAGTCATTGAAGTCAAAGTGCACACACTGCAGCGCCAGCATGATTCAGTCCTACTGACCAGATGTGTCAGAATCTGTGGTTTTTCACCCCAACACAAGAACACAACCAACGGACAGAAAAAGAAAACAAAAAACAAAAAAAAAACCCTACCTCTCTCCATTTTAAGATGAACTTCTCTCAGCATTACTCATCCTACTGACCGTATCTTGTGTCAATGTCCACAGCTGCGCTCCATGAGCAAACATAATCACTAAAAAGCTCTCTATATCTTTTGATGAGGTTTTTCTTCTTTCAGCATTGTTTGACCTACTAACCAGATCTTTTGTCAATATATACATCCCCCCCACCCTCTATCCACCCCACCCCAGCCTGTTAAGAGAACATAATCTGAAGAAGAGGAAAGCTATTTCTCTTCTTTTAAGCTGTTTCATTCAATATCCACAGGTTTTTTTCCCTCCCATCTAAGGGAACATTTTCTTCAGAAATGAAAAAAAGGTTTTCTCCATTTTTGGGGGTGAACTTTGTTCCACATTATTCGTCCATGTGGTTTCAGCCTAATACTGGGGTCAGTCTCACCATTCCCCACCACCATCTCTTGTCAGTTCCCAAACACTTCACATTATTCGTCTATCAACTCTTGTCAGTTCCCAAACACTTCACATTATTCGTCCATCAACTCTTGTCAGTTCCCAAACACTTCACATTATTCGTCCATCAACTCTTGTCAGTTCCCAAACACTTCACATTATTCATCCATCAACTCTTGTCAGTTCCCAAACACTTCACATTATTCGTCCATCAACTCTTGTCAGTTCCCAAACACTTCACATTATTCGTCCATCAACTCTTGTCAGTTCCCAAACACTTCACATTATTCGTCCATCAACTCTTGTCAGTTCCCAAACACTTCACATTATTCGTCCATCAACTCTTGTCAGTTCCCAAACACTTCACATTATTCGTCCACCAACTCTTGTCAGTTCCCAAACACTTCACATTATTCGTCCATCAACTCTTGTCAGTTCCCAAACACTTCACATTATTCGTCCATCAACTCTTGTCAGTTCCCAAACACTTCACATTATTCGTCCATCAACTCTTGTCAGTTCCCAAACACTTCACATTATTCGTCCATCAACTCTTGTCAGTTCCCAAACACTTCACATTATTCGTCCATCAACTCTTGTCAGTTCCCAAACACTTCACATTATTCGTCCATCAACTCTTGTCAGTTCCCAAACACTTCACATTATTCGTCCATCAACTCTTGTCAGTTCCCAAACACTTCACATTATTCGTCCATCAACTCTTGTCAGTCCCCAAACACTTCACAAGCACTCCCTCAACGATCTATCTCCATGAGCCATCATTCTTGCCTGAACAAATGCTACCTCTACATCACCTATCCACAGACGGACAGAAAAATGCATATAAATAGACACAAGCTTGCACATGCATATAGATACATTTGTTCACATATAGACATACACATACATACGCAATTGCATGCATACACACACACGCATGCACACACACACAGAGACACACACGCACACACATGATTGCACACATGCATGCGTGTGTACACACATGCGCACCATCACGCATGTACGCACACGCACACACATACCCACACACACGTGCACGCATGCACACACACACACTGGTGGCTTCACTAGGAGTGACATTCTCAACTTCCAGGAAGCTTGATTTGGGCATTCCACACGATTCCCACTGCGCCTGTCTTTATCAATATCCTGACCCATGACCTGACCAAAGCTGTGTCAAAGCAAGATTCAGTGAGTGTGCCTGTACTTGTTAATATCATGACCCATGACCTGACCAAAGCTGTGTCAAAGCAAGATTCAGAGACTGTGCCTGTACTTGTTAATATCATGACCCCACCAAAGCTGTGTCAAAGCCAGATTCAGTGAGTGCGCTTGTCCTTATTAATAACATGACCCATGACCTGACCAAAGCTGTGTCAAAGCAAGGTAACCCTGAGTGTAAAGGGAGGCGACTGCAGGCGGAAATCTAAACAAATTTCAAAAATAAGGTAACTTTGGCTCATTAGGCAGACAATGCATGCATTTGGTCAGATGTAACTTTTGAAAAGCCAACACCACAAAGAGCTGTTAATGATACAAGAAGACTACATCAGTTTGATCTTGACAATACTGGGCAAAACATGTTAGAGAGTGGACTATCTCTATCCCCTGAGGGGGAAAAAAACAAAAAAAACAAACAAACTCATCTGATGTTGTGAAATACCCTGAGAGTAACCCAGCCAAGTTTACCACTCCTTGGTGAACCAGCACAATACAAACAGTCTGATTCCTGCGAGTCATCACTGGATCACAATTGACGGTGGAACCTTTAATCACATCTTAACGAAAGCAAGGAATGGTTTAAATCTCCCACAGACTATCAACACTTGATCTTGGGGGATGGACGTAGACACCATAATTCATCTGCCCACAGTTCTCTTAAAGTTCCACACTTTTGTTACGGGCAAGACGTAAAATTTGGTGCCCCTGACTGTTCACTGCAGTACTGACAACGTTCAGACGGCAAAGCCTTCTGCTGTGCTCTTGCCTGTCCTGGTCATGCGTTAATCAAAGAAACACACCAGGCGTCTGGAAAATGGAAAAACACACCAGGCGTCTGGAAAATAAAGAAACATACCAGACATCTGGAATTCTACCACTTCATGAGCACTCAGAACTTGCAGCTTCAAAGTTTGTGATGAGGGAAATCTGTTACTTCATGAATACCCCAGATCTTGGAACTTCAAAGTTTGTTATGAGTGGAAATCAGAAATACCCCAGATCTTGGAACTTCAAAGTTTGTTATGAGTGGAAATCAGAAATACCCCAAGTCTTGAAACTTCAAAGTTTGTTATGAGTGGAAATCAGAAATACCCCAAGTCTTGGAACTTCAAAGTTTGTTATGAGTGGAAATCAGAAATACCCCAAGTCTTGGAACTTCAAAGTTTGTTATGAGTGGAAATCAGAAATACCCCAAGTCTTGGAACTTCAAAGTTTGTTATGAGTGGAAATCAGAAATACCCAGTCTTGGAACTTCAAAGTTTGCGATGAGGGGAAATCTAGAATACCCTAAATCTTGGAACTTCAAAGTTTACTATGTGGGAAATCCGAAGAACCCAGATCTTGTATCTTCAAAGTTTGCGATGAGGGAAAATCTAAAACTACCAAAATCTTGCAGCTTCAAAGTTTATGATGTGGGAAATACAAGACAGTTATACAGGCAACAAACTAAAAGTTATTTCCCTTGGCAGCAAGTTGTCAAAAGCTATTTCCCTTGGCAGCAAGTTGTCAAAAGTTATTTCCCCTGGCAGCAAGTTCTCCGTCTTCTCTGCGGACCTGACTGCTGTCGTGCCGGCCTGAGTATCTGGTGCACCTTCCACTGATGACGTTCAGCACAGTCGGTTTAGTTTCACTGGGTGCCATCTCAATGCCACCACCGACAGAGTTGCTGAAAAAGGTGAAACACAATCAGGGAAAGCTGCAGATTTACCCGTTGCTCTATCGGTTGATGATCATTACAGGCTTGTAGGAACGACAGCGTAGAATTATCATGCATGGAAGTGGAGGAGAACCTGGGAGAAACTGCACAGCCCCCCCCCCCCCCCCCCCCCCAGGTGAAGTCAAGGCGCAGTGCCCCAGTGAAAGTCGGGGGGGGGGGGGGGGGGTGCAATGCCTCTCTACCACTGTAGACTTTTTTTTTTTTTGCAGTGTATATGCTCTGAGTGGGTATTACCCAGCATTTACAACAGAATGTTTGACAATCGATGAAGGTAGATTCACTCTATGTCAAGCACACACACCCACCCACACACATACATATATATACACACACATACACACACACATACACACACACATGCACATATACACGCACACACACTACACGCGCACACACACACACACACACACACACACACACACACAGAGTCAAGTCCAACCCCTGCTGGTCTTGAAATTATTTTCACTCTCTGACAGTACAAATTATTCTCACTCTCCGACTGTAAAAATTATTCTCACTCTCCGACAGTAGAAATTATTCTTACTCTCAGACAGAAATTATTCTCACTCTCCGACAGTAGAAATTATTCTCACTCTCTGACAGTAGAAATTATTCTCACTCTCCGACAGTAGAAATTATTCTCACTCCCGTACAGCAGCGAAACAGTATCTGAGTGAGAGCAGCAGCACCACCACCACCACCAGGCAAAATCAAAATCCAGGAAGATATTGTATTGTTTGTTATACAATAAAAAAAAAAAAATTTTTTTTTTTTTTTTTTAAATGGCCACTGGAGAGAGATAACTGATGTGATGATAAACTCCATGGTAAGGGAAGAAGAATGAACATGCTGGCTGTCGGTATGATTTCCTCTGTCCACTGAAGCATGATGATAAACTCCAAGGAAGAATGAACACGCTGGCTGTCAATATGATTTCCTGTCCACTGAAGCATGATGATGTGGTTTGTTTACACTTCGACATGACTCCATGGATGACCCAGCCTGGACAGCATGATGATGTGGTTTGTTTACACTTCGACATGACTCCATGGATGACCCAGCCTGGACAGCATGATGATGTGGTTTGTCTACACTTCGACATGACTCCATGGATGACCCAGCCTGGACAGCATGATGATTTGGTTTGTTTACACTTCGACATGACTCCATGGATGACCCAGCCTGGACAGCATGATGATGTGGTTTGTTTACACTTCGACATGACTCCATGGATGACCCAGCCTGGACAGCATGATGATGTGGTTTGTTTACACTTCGACATGACTCCATGGATGACCCAGCCTGGACAGCATGCTTCACTGTTTTAAGACCACCCTCTGTGTGTGAGTGTGTGTGTGTGTGTGTGTGTGTGTGTGTGTGTGTGTGTGTGTGTGTGCGTGTGTGTATTTGTGTGTGTGTGTGTGTGTATTTGTGTGTGTGCATTTGTGTGTGTGTGTGTGTGTGTGTGTGTGTGTGTGTGTGTGTGTGTGTTTCTCTGTGTATATGTGTATTTCTGTGTGTGTATGTGTGTGTGTGTGTGTGTGTGTGTGTGTGTGTGTGTGTGTGTGTGTGTGAGAGAGAGAGAGAGAGAGAGAGAGAGAGAGAGAGAGAGAGAGAGAGAGAGAATAGCAAGATGAGCAACCTGATGTTGAAGTTGCAAACTACTCTAACTTTCCACACAGAAGTGGCTGGTCTGCTCAAGGATAAAAAAAGAGAGAGAGACAGAGAGAAAGAGACAGCGAGAGAGAGAGAGACAGACAGACAGAGAGAAGAAGAAGAAGAAGACGAAGATGAAGAAGAAGAAGAAGACAGAATCAACCTTCAAGAACACATTAGGCCAGACCAGGCTGTTGCAGTCACATTAGGCCAGACCAGGCTGTTGCAGTCACATTAGGCCAGACCAGGCTGTTGCAGTCACATTAGGCCAGACCAGGCTGTTGCAGTCACATTAGGCCAGACCAGGCTGTTGCAGTTTTCTTCATCTCATCACTCTCCTCAAACAAATTTTCTCTCACTCAATCCTCTTTCACCAGGCAACTCCACATTAAGACATTCCCAGATGATCCCATTCCCACATTAACCCATTCCCTGACTATCTCATTCCCACATCATCCCATTCCCAGATCATCGCATTCCGACTTCCTTTTGTAAGGACATCCAGCCTCGTCAAAATCGATGCCAAAGCCACCAGTGTCTGAATCATGAATCAGCCCCATTGCAATAAAGAGAAGCAAGGCTAAAGCTAAAGAGTGAAAATGGAAGACAAATCAAGCAGTCCATTTGCAGACGAGCGATTTAAGAATCGGTGCTTTTTGCAGTTTTGGTGATTTTTTTTTTTTTTTTTTTTCCAAATCCCCCCTCCCTTCCCCTCATATCCCCTTCCAACCCCCATCCCCCCTTTCTTCATAATGTCAGTCACACTCAGTCATAGTACAAACCCTGTCAGGTCACGACTACAATTATGGTCATACCACGTTCATGCCTGAATTAAGTTAATGCTGGTATCGATGGGAGAATAATATATATATATATCTATATATATATATATATATTAGAGAAAAGGTTGAATTCACCATTATATTATACTAGACTGATTACATCTTTGCTTAAAACTTGTTCCTTTCAAAACAAAGTTCAGGGGCGCAAACAACTGCCGGTGTGGTACACAAATCACACTTAATCACATTTTGCTCCACTGTCACAAAGGTATCATCTTTTTTTCTCTCCCCAGATTAATTTACATCAAATAATCAATCAGAAGGAAACTTGCCCGTATCATTTTGCAATCCTATTCTTTTCGTAAAAAATCACACGTTGTCCAGTGACAGCATTCCTTCAATGTGACTGTGTGGGAAACCGGTGAGGATATTGCCTCTCTTCATCACTGGGTTCTACAGGTGTCGTGATGGATTTTCAGCATTTGTTGCATATTGCTTATGCCATGTTCATGTTTTTGTTCCCCCCCCTTTCCCCCTCCCATATCCACTTCATACCACTCCCCACTCTCTCTGTGTCTCCCTTTCCATACATGCATACACATATGCAAGCACGCACGCGCACGCACACACACACACATGCAATCACACACGCACAAACACACACACACACATGCAAACACACACACATACACACACACACACACACAGGCTTTAGTTTGGTATCACTTCATGTGAAAACAGTGAAGGATCGAACCCCCCACCTGTCTTGTACTGCAGGAAGTCGCTGTAGACGGTGAAAGCCGCCTCCACAGGCCCTCGTGTGTACAGCTCCTCCATGATCATTCTCTCCCCCAACACGGAGTAGGAGCTCTGGCCTGTCACCACAAACCATACATGACAATGACCGGCACTGACGCAGCGTCTTCACCACGGACCAATGGAACAATAAAAAACCACCAACACTCAATAAGCAAATTTTCAGTTTATTTGAAAAACCTTTAACAAGCATAACAAAAAACTGTGGGCCCACTAAATGACAGCCTGAAGCACAGCATTTTCATCCTGGAACCGATTATTTCTCGCTCGCGCTTTGGCTACCATGAGTACTTTTTGTTACATATATATTTCTCCGACAACATGGGTACCAAGAGTACTTTTTGTTACATATATTTCTCCCACAATGTGGGTACAATGAGTACTTTTTGTTACATATATTTATCCCACAATGTGGGTACCACAAGAACTTTTTGTTACATATATTTCTCCGACAACGTGGGTACAATGAGTACTTTTTGTTACATATATTTCTCCCACAATGTGGGTACCACAAGAACTTTTTGTTACATATATTTCTTCGACAACGTGGGTACAATGAGTACTCTTTGTTACATATATTTCTCCGACAACGTGGGTACCATGAGTACTTTTTGTTACATATATTTCTCCCACAATGTGGGTACAGTGAGTACTCTTTGTTACATATATTTCTCCCACAACGTGGGTACAATGAGTACTCTTTGTTACATATATTTCTCCGACAATGTGGGTACAATGAGTACTTTTTGTTACATATATTTATCCCACAATGTGGGTACAATGAGTACTCTTTGTTACATATATTTCTCCGACAACGTGGGTACAATGAGTACTCTTTGTTACATATATTTCTCCGACAACATGGGTACAATGAGTACTCTTTGTTACATATATTTCTCCGACAACGTGGGCACAATGAGTACTCTTTGTTACATATATTTCTCCGACAACATGGGTACAATGAGTACTCTTTGTTACACATATTTCTCCCACAATGTGGGTACAATGAGTACTTTTTGTTACATATATTTCTCCCACAATGTGGGTACAATGAGTACTTTTTGTTACATATATTTCTCCCACAATGTGGGTACAATGAGTACTCTCTGTTACATATATTTCTCCCACAATGTGGGTACAATGAGTACTCTTTGTTACATATATTTCTCCGACAACGTGGGTACAATGAGTACTCTTTGTTACCTATATTGTTACCTATATTTCTCCGACAATGTGGCTACCATGAGTACTTTTTTTTACATATATTTCTCCCACAATGTGGGTACAATGAGTACTTTTTGTTACCTATATTGTTACCTATATTTCTCCCACAATGTGGGTACCATGAGTACTTTTTGTTAAATATATTTCTCCCACAATGCGGGTACAATGAGTACTTTTCTGCCCTTGAGAATGCATGCATGGATGCATATAGCTGCTTTAAAACATAGATGAAAAAAAACAACAACCAAACAAAAAAATAAAACAATACCCTCCCAGAAAACAGGAAACCCTATGCATCACCACTGCACTGGCACAACAACCCTACCAAAATGTTTGTCGTCGTCAAAGGTTTTGTTGTAGGCGGCACTGCACTTTCTGGAGCAGGTGGGGGTCGGGGAGTCCCCATGGCAGGGTTTCAGGTGGCCCTTGACATGGTGATCACATGGCGCGATCTCGTATGGCTGGCATCCCTGTGCATTGACACATCGTAACCACAGTGACGACGACAACCACCACCTCCATCATCATCATCAACAGAAAATTCTTTTTCAACATATCACTATCTCATCAAGAAGACAAAAGTAATGAGCATGATAATAATGACGTCAACACAGACGCTAACAGGAGAAGAATTAACCCCATGTCATTTCCCCGAAGTTGGAGTATGGCTGCCTTACCGGCGGATAAAAAAATGGTCATACACACAAAACCCCACTCCCTTAGTCGGGTAGATGGATTCATCCTTGCCTGTCTGTACAGAGAGTGTCTGCAGGAGTATCACCTGCATATGCAAAAAAAAAAAAAAAAGAAAGAATCAATCCCATTTTATGAATAAACAGGAAAACAAACTTTTTGTCCACAAGTCTGGTCTCCATGACGATTCACAGGAAGAAAAAGAAACACGAGAAACAGAAAAGGATAACTCTAAAAAACACCTCAGTACCGTTCGGATCAGACATGCAGATTCGTTATGTTCATTATCCATTAAGATTTGTTATAGTCATTATCCATCTGGTGATGATGGTGTTGATAGTCATTATCCATTCTGGTGATGATGGTGTTGATAGTCATTATCCATTCTGGTGATGATGGTGATGATGGTGTTGATAGTCATTATCCATTCTGGTGATGATGGTGTTGATAGTCATTATCCATTCTGGTGATGATGGTGTTATAGTCATTATCCATTATGATTCTTATAGTCATTATCCATTAAGATTCGTTATGTTCATTATCCATTCTGGTGATGAATGGTGTTGATAGTCATTATCCATAATGATGATGATGGTGTTGACAATATCACCACGGGATGACTTCCATGATGTGTTTCTTCTGCGAACAATGTCAAGTGAAATAACAAACCAGAACACTTTCAACACCTGCCATTTTCACCAAGATCTTCCTAAATCTGTGGTCTGAACTTAACACAGTGACATCACATGGTTCAACCTAAACACAGTGACATCACATGGTTCAACCTAAACACTGACATCACATGGTTCAACCTAAACACAGTGACATCACATGGTTCAACCTAAACACAGTGGCATGATAAGGTTAACATAAACACAGTGACATCACATGCTTCAACATAAACAGTGACATCACATGGTTCAACATAAACACAGTGACATCACATGGTTCAACATAAACAGTGACATCACATGGTTCAACATAAACACACTGACATCATATGGTTCAACCTAAACACAGTGACATCACATGGTTCAACCTAACACAGTGACAGCACATGGTTCAACCTAAACACAGTGACATCACATGGTTCAACCTAAACACAGTGACATCACATGGTTCAACATAAACAGTGACATCACATGTTCAACATAAACACAGTGACAACACATGGTTCAACCTAAACACAGTGACATCACATGGTTCAACACAGTGACCCACATGTTCAACTAAACACAGTGACAACACATGGTTCAACATAAACACAGTGGACACACATGGTTTAACTAAACACAGAGACAGGACACAGTTCAATAATCAACACAGTGACATTACATGGTTGAACACACTGCACTGACACATTGGAACCAGTCGCTTTGAAGTGTGCATTGCAAACGTGCAGCAATTACCAAGCCTGGGAAAACTACCGGTTTTTCCTTCCTGCCATATTCCCCTTCCCCCCTCCCCCAATATTCCCTCCCTGCTCTGCCCCCCCCCCCCCACCACCCCTTCCCCCACACCACCATGCACGTCCTCTACAGTGCTACTCCGTGCAGCTCCCCCAGACACAACACCACTCAGGAACATCTTGGTGACACATCTCCCCCAGACACAACACCACTCAGGAACATCCTGGGGACACATCCCCCCAGACACAACACCACTCAGGAACATCCTGGGGACACATCTTCCCCCACACACAACACCACTCAGGAACATCCTGGTGACACATCTCCCCCCAGACACACCACCACTCAGGAACATCCTGGTGACATATCTCCCCCAGACACAACACCACTCAGGAACATCCTGGTGACACATCTCCCCCAGACACAACACCACTCAGGAACATCCTGATGACACATCTCCCCCAGACACAACACCACTCAGGAACATCCTGGTGACACATCTCCCCCAGACACAACACCACTCAGGAACATCCTGGTGACACAGCCTAGACACCAGCAGTCTTCAGGAAGCCATCAACATCAACTTGTCAGGAGACACAAGCAGTCTTCAGGAAGCCATCAATATCAACTTGTCAGGAGGCACCAGCAGTCTTCAGGAAGCCATCAATATCAACTTGTCAGGAGACACCAGCAGTCTTCAGGAAGCCATCAACATCAACTTGTCAGGAGACACCAGCAGTCTTCAGGAAGCCATCAACATCAACTTGTCAGGAGGCACCAGCAGTCTTCAGGAAGCCATCAACATCAACTTGTCAGGAGGCACCGCACCAAAGAAGAAAACAGCATGACTGCCGATCCTTGTCTGTGGTGCCATGTGGTGCCATGTGGTGATATGTGGTGCCATGTGGTGATATGTGGTGCCATGTGGTGATGTGTGGTGCCATGTGGTGCCATGTGGTGCTATGTGGTGCCATGTGGTGCTGTGTGGTGCCATGTGGTGCTGTGTGGTGCAAGTGGTGCCATCATGATCCAAGACACCATGGATACTGCGACTCAGCTCAGCACTGAAGGTGCAGAATAACAGAAACAAATTTTGCTGCGATCTTCTGTGGTCAACAACAGAAACTCTCTTTGTGGGATGCTCAGAAGATTTGAAAACAGTTTTAAAAAACACCCAAAAACAAAACAGAAAAACAGAACAAAAATCTTCAGCGTTTCGGTCCTAGACATCTTCAGAACTCATGGCGGTCAGTTCTGAAGAAGGTCTATGACCAAAACGTGAAGATGTTTGGTCAGTCATCTGAAGAAGGTCTATGACGAAACGTTGAGATGTTTGGTCAGTCTGAAGAGGTCTATGACCAAACGTTGAAGATGTTGGTCAGTCTGAGACGGTCTATGACGAAACGTTGAATGTTTGGTCAGTCTGAAGAGGTCTATGACCAAAACGTTGAAGATGTTTGGTCAGTCTGACGGTCTATGACAAACGTTGAAAGTTGTCAGTTGAAGACGGTCTAGACCAAACGTTGAAGATGTTTGGCTGTCTGAAGAGTCTATGACCAACGTTGAAGATGTTTGGTCAGTCCTGAAGAAGGTCTATGACCGAAACGTTGAAGATGTTTGGTCAGTCCTGAAGAAGGTCTATGACCGAAACGTTGAAGATGTTTGGTCAGTCCTGAAGACGGTCTATGACCGAAACGTTGAAGATGTTTGGTCAGTCCTGAAGAAGGTCTATGACCGAAACGTTTGAAGATGTTTGGTCAGTCCTGAAGAGGTCTATGACCGAACGTTGAAGATGTTTGGTCAGTCCTGAAGACGGTCTATGACCGAAACGTTGAAGATGTTTGGTCAGTCCTGAGAGGTCTATGACCGAAACGTTGAAGATGTTTGGTCAGTCCTGAAGAGGTCTATGACCGAAACGTTGAAGATGTTTGGTCAGTCCTGAAGACGGTCTATGACCGAAACGTTGAAGATGTTTGGTCAGTCCTGAAGACGGTCTATGACCGAAACGTTGAAGATGTTTGGTCAGTCCTGAAGAAGGTTATGACCGAAACGTTGAAGATGTTTGGTCAGTCCTGAAGAAGGTCTATGACCGAAACGTTGAAGATGTTTGGTCAGTCGGAGTCCTGAAGAAGGTCTATGACCGAAACGTTGAAGATGTTTGGTCAGTCCTGTAGAAGAGGTCTATGACGAAACGTTGAAGATGTTTGGTCAGTCCTGAAGAAGGTCTATGACGAAACGTTTGAAGATGTTTGGTCTCGGAGTCCTGAAGAAGGTCTATGACCGAAACGTTGAAGATGTTTGGTCAGTCCTGAAGACGGTCTATGACCGAAACGTTGAAGATGTTTGGCGTCGAGCTGGTCTGACGAAACGTTGAAGATGTTTGGTCAGTCCTGAAGAGGTCTATGACGAAACGTTGAAGATGTTTGGTCAGTCGGACCTGAAGAGGTCTATGACCGAAACGTTGAAGATGTTTGGTCAGTCAGTCCTGAAGAGGTCTATGACCGAAACGTTGAAGATGTTTGGTCAGTCCTGAAGACGGTCTATGACCGAAACGTTGAAGATGTTTGGTCAGTCCTGAAGAAGGTCTATGACGAAACGTTGAAGATGTTTGGTCAGTCCTGAAGAGGTCTATGACCGAAACGTTGAAGATGTTTGGTCAGTCCTGAAGATGGTCTATGACTGAAACGTTGAAGATGTTTGGTCAGTCCTGAAGACGGTCTATGACGAAACGTTGAAGATGTTTGGTCAGTCCTGAAGACGGTCTATGACCGAAACGTTGAAGATGTTTGGTCAGTCCTGAAGACGGTCTATGACTGAAACGTTGAAGATGTTTGGTCAGTCCTGAGAGGTCTATGACCGAAACGTTGAAGATGTTTGGTCAGTCCTGAAGACGGTCTATGACCGAAACGTTGAAGATGTTTGGTCAGTCCTGAAGATGGTCTATGACCGAAACGTTGAAGATGTTTGGTCAGTCCTGAAGATGGTCTATGACCGAAACGTTGAAGATGTTTGGTCAGTCCTGAAGAGGTCTATGACTGAAACGTTGAAGATGTTTGGTCAGTCCTGAAGAGGTCTATGACCGAAACGTTGAAGATGTTTGGTCAGTCCTGAAGAGGTCTATGACGAAACGTTGAAGATGTTTGGTCAGTCTGAAGACGGTCTATGACGAAACGTTGAAGATGTTTGGTCAGTCGTAAGAGGTCTATGACCGAAACGTTGAAGATGTTTGGTCAGTCCTGAAGATGGTCTATGACTGAAACGTTGAAGATGTTTGGTCAGTCGAGTCCTGAAGAGGTCTATGACCGAAACGTTGAAGATGTTTGGTCAGTCCTGAAGATGGTCTATGACTGAAACGTTGAAGATGTTTGGTCAGTCCTGAAGACGGTCTATGACTGAAACGTTGAAGATGTTTGGTCAGTCCTGAAGAGGTCTATGACTGAAACGTTGAAGATGTTTGGGTCAGTCCTGAGAAGGTCTATGACCGAAACGTTGAAGATGTTTGGTCAGTCCTGAAGAGGTCTATGACTGAAAGTTGAGATGTTTGGTAAGTCGAGTCCTGAAGAGGTCTATGACTGAAACGTTGAAGATGTTTGGTCAGTCCTGAAGACGTCTATGACCGAACGTTGAAGATGTTTGGTCAGTCCTGAAGAGGTCTATGACGAAACGTTGGAAGATGTTTGGTCTGTTTTCTTTCTTTTCTTTTTTCTCTCAAAGTTCTGAGCACACTCAGAGATAATTTCCATCTTTACTGAAGGCAATCGTTGGAATCCCTGAGCCAGCATCGGAGAGCCACCCCCCCCCCCCCCTCCCCCCCATCCCTCCCGGGTCTCTTCCCTCAGAGGGCCATCCCTACCCCTCTCGCAGTCCACACAGAGGGTCCAGTCCACACAGGGTGCCCAGTCCACACAGGGTGACCAGTCCACACAGGGTGACCAGTCCACACAGGGTGCCAGTCCACACAGGGTGCCCAGTCCACACAGGGTGCCCAGTCCACACAGGTGCCCAGTCACACAGGGTGCCCAGTCCACACAGGGTGACCAGTCCACACAGGGTGACCAGTCCACAGGGTGACCAGTCCACACAGGGTGACCAGTCTACACAGTGACCAGTCCACACAGGGTGACCAGGGTGACCAGTCCACACAGGGTGACCAGTCCCAAGTCCACACAGGGTGACCAGTCCCAAGTCCCACAGGGTGACCAGTCCACACAGGGTGACCAGTCCACACAGGGTGACCAGTCCAGTCACACAGGGTGACCAGTCCACATAGGGTGACCAAGTCCACACAGGGTGACCAGTCCACACAGGGTGACCAGTCCCAAGTCCACACAGGGTGACCAGTCCACACAGGGTGACCAGTCCCAAGTCCACACAGATGTGACCAGTCCACACAGAGTGACCAGTCCACATAGGGTGACCAGTCCACACGTGACCAGTCCCAAGTCCACATGATGTTACACTCTGTAAAGACCTACCTGATGACTGTCATACTGTCCACACTGTCACCTGCCTACACTCTGTAAAGATCTACCTGATGACTGTCATACTTCCACACTGTCACCTGCCTACACTCTGTAAAGACCTACCTGATGGCTGTCATACTGTCCACACTGTCACCTGCCTACACTCTGTAAAGACCTACCTGATGACTGTCATACTGTCCACACTGTCACCTGCCTACACTCTGTAAAGACCTACCTGATGACTGTCATACTGTCCACACTGTCACCTGCCTACACTCTGTAAAGATCTACCTGGTGAATGTCGCACTGTCCACCACTGTCACCTGCCTACTACACTCGTAAAGACCTACCTGATGAATGTTGCACTGTCCACACTGTCACCTGCCTACACTCTGTAAAGACCTACCTGATGACTGTATACTGTCCACACTGTCACCTGCCTACACTCTGTAAAGACCTACCTGATGAATGTCGCACTGTCCACACTGTCACCTGCCTACACTCTGTAAAGACCTACCTGATGACTGTCATACTGTCCACACTGTCATGATGCTACACTCTGTAAAGACCTACCTGATGACTGTCATACTGTCCACACTGTCACCTGCCTACACTCTGTAAAGACCTACCTGATGACTGTCGTACTGTCCACACTGTCATGATGCTACACTCTGTAAAAACCTACCTGATGACTGTTGTACTGTCCACCTGTCACCAAGCCAGACTCTTTGAAGAATTCCCATGCAGCTGAAGGGAAGCCACCGTTACACCTGGCATCACAAAGAAGATGACTAGATAAAGGGACAGAAGAATGAAAAAACAAACAAACAAAAATCAAATGAACATGTGAATGAATAAATGACCTCGTGAAAGAAGAAAGGTTCCAGTCTTCGACCTCAACTATATTCCTATTTTTCAGACAGTGTTTTATGGTTTCAAACAGATCTTGAAAGAAAAAAGGGCTGTCACTATGGGGACCATATAGTCACTAACATGCAGTCTTTTTTCCATTGCTGTAAAAGATTATCATATAATTTCCACTGCTCTCTCTGTTTATTTTTTCCTTTTTTTTTTAATCTTAGACTCAAAAGTTGTTGAATAATGCTGCCACACCTCTTGATTTACTTTTAAACGAGGCAATATGTGTCTTGCAAAGTTACCTTTGAGAGGGGCAAAATACGCCTTGTAAAGTTAACTTTAAAAGAGGCAAAATATGCCTTGAAAAGTTACCTTTAAAGAGGCAAAATATGCCTGGTAAAGTAACCTTTGAAAGAGGCAAAATATGCCTTGTAACGTTACCTTTGAAAGAGGTAAAATATCCTTGTAAGTTACTTTTAAAAGAGGCAAAATATGCCTGAAAAGTTACCTTTAAAAGAGGCAAAATATGCCTCATAATGTTACTTTTAACAGAGGCAAAATATGCCTCATAATGTTACTTTTAAAAGAGGCAAAACATGCCTTGTAACGTTACTTTTAAAAGAGGCAAAACATGCCTCGTAATGTTACTTTTAAAAGAGGCAAAACATGCCTCGTAATGTTACTTTTAAAAGAGGCAAAACATGCCTCGTAACGTTACTTTTAAAAGAGGCAAAACATGCCTCGTAATGTTACTTTTAAAAGAGGCAAAACATGCCTCGTAACGTTACTTTTAAAAGAGGCAAAACATGCCTCGTAACGTTACTTTTAAAAGAGGCAAAACATGCCTCGTAACGTTACTTTTAAAAGAGGCAAAACATGCCTCGTAATGTTACTTTTAAAAGAGGCAAAACATGCCTCGTAACGTTACTTTTAAAAGAGGCAAAACACGCCTCATAATGTTACTTTTAAAAGAGGCAAAACATGCCTTTGTAATGTTACTTTTAAAAGAGGCAAAACATGCCTCATAATGTTACTTTTAAAAGAGGCAAAACATGCCTTGTAATGTTACTTTTAAAAGAGGCAAAACAGCCTCATAATGTTACTTTTAAAAGAGGCAAAACACGCCTCGTAATGTTACTTTTAAAAGAGGCAAAACATGCCTTGTAAGTTACTTTTAAAAGAGGCAAAACACGCCTCATAAGTTACTTTTAAAAGAGGCAAAACATGCCTCATAATGTTACTTTTAAAAGAGGCAAAATACGCCTTGTAATGTTACTTTTAAAAGAGGCAAAATACGCCTGTAATGTTACTTTTAAAAGAGGCAAAACATGCCTCATAATGTTACTTTTAAAAGAGGCAAAACAGCCTTGTAATGTTACTTTTAAAAGAGGCAAAACATGCCTCATAATGTTACTTTTAAAAGAGGCAAAATATGCCTTGTAATGTTACTTTTAAAAGAGGCAAAACATGCCTTGTAATGTTACTTTTAAAAGAGGCAAAACAGCCTTGTAATGTTACTTTTAAAAGAGGCAAAACATGCCTCGTAATGTTACTTTTAAAAGAGGCAAAACACGCCTTGTAATGTTACTTTTAAAAGAGGCAAAACACGCCTCATAATGTTACTTTTAAAAGAGGCAAAACATGCCTCATAATGTTACTTTTAAAAGAGGCAAAATACGCCTTGTAATGTTACTTTTAAAAGAGGCAAAACATGCCATAATGTTACTTTTAAAAGAGGCAAAACATGCCTTGTAATGTTACTTTTAAAAGAGGCAAAACATGCCTATAATGTTACTTTTAAAAGAGGCAAAACACGCCTTGTAAGTTACTTTTAAAAGAGGCAAAAATGCCTCGTAATGTTACTTTTAAAAGAGGCAAAACATGCCTTGTAATGTTACTTTTAAAAGAGGCAAAACACGCCTTGTAACCTCATTCACGTTTCATACAAGAAACCATCTTCGGGAATGCACCCTCTCCCCCCTCCCCATCCCACACCACTTCAGCTACAAACTTCGCTCCCCACATTTCCTCCTTGCCCCCTCCCTGTTGGACACCCCATCATCCTCCCCCCCCCTCCCCCGTTATACCCCCCCCCCCCCGTTCCAGTTCCACTCACCCATCCCCACAGGACTCGCAGCAGGACAGGAGTTCCTCAGCCGACAGATGGGTGTGAGCCGTGCCATTGGTCAAAATGCAAATCCTGTCGCTCATGGCTTCCACGGCGCCAAATGCCTGCCACACAGAAAAACAACGAGGATGATGTCACGGACCATGAGTGCTGTCACACCACAGCGGGGTCAGAGGTCACACCACTGCGGGGACAGAGGTCACACCACAGAGGGGACAGAGGTCACACCACAGCAGGGTCAGAGGTCATACCACAGCGGGGACAGAGGTCACACCACAGCGGGGACAGAGGCGGAACGATGCATGCACGCAAAGGTGAGTGGTGATGTTCAGGCAGTGATAACAACACTCAGGACAATGAAAATGAAGAATGATGTTCAGTTTCATTGTCCTGAAATGAAGAATGATGTTCAGAACCAGCCGCTGTGGCGAAGTGGTCAGCGTCGCGGACTCCCGGCTGGGAGGTCGTGGGTTCGAATCCCATCAGAAGTCATGTGGGTTTTTCTGCCCCGACCGGCTCCTACCCAGAGTTGAGTTGCTGCGGACTCAGTTGGGAAGACTGGGACCACACAGTCGAGTTTCATCCACTTAATGGATGCGTTTCTGAGAGTGTTGCTCAAATTTCCTGACCAACACTGCAGGTGCCTGTATCTCTCGGGCCTGGTTGACGCCGGGATATATTATGAAAGGAAGCGTAGAGTACAGCCCTGTCATGTAGTCTCAGACTGAAATGGAAATCCGTAGCATCATCTTAATCATCCTCATTCTCATCGATCAGCATAAAAAAAATGTCTCAAATTCTGTGGCCCTTCATGCCCTGCTCTCATGGTGACCTCAATTTCGATGTCCTCTCCACGGTTGTGGCCTTGGTTTGGTTCCGTCGGGGTCACCGGTATCGGCGAGTCCATGGGAGCTGTCGTTGGACGGACGTGGTGGCGCCCTCCGGGGGGAGAGCTCACTCACGCCGGCTCCGCGACTAAGCAATTATTGTCGTCAGTAGGGGGCTTAGTAGGTGGTGTCCTGCATATGTTAGATCAGAACAGGCGCCACTGAACACCACCGAAGTGACTCGGCAGCAGTGCAGTGTCTCCTCCGGTGGGTTGCCTCTTGACGACTTGACACTGACTGCTCCCTGTGGATTGCCGGTGCCCGGGCTGCGGCGGGGCCGACCGGGCTGTGGCTGTGGGCGGGGTGTCGGAATGAGCGGCGTGGGTGCACTGCCTCTGAGGTGGCGCAGAGGTTGGGACAGCAAAAAAAAAAAAAAAAATGATGTCAGCCACACTCTGACAATGAAATGAAATGATGTTCAGCCACACTCTGGACAATGAAAAGGAAGAACCAGCAATCACTTACCCCATCAAATCTCGCACAAAATGCATTCCTCTTGTCAAATTCAGTACAACATAGGCATTCAACGCCCATCTCGGGACAAACTGATTGCTCATTCTTCATTTTTGTTGTCCTGAGTGTTGTTTATCTTGCCTGAAGAAGACCTAAGAGGTCGAAACACGTAATGTTTTGTCTTGTGATTCGTTTGTATATATGTTGTTTGGCGGAATTATTTCAAACACTTTTTAACATTCGTTTTGTAACTGTCAAGCATCTATTAACTCTCTTCAGTTCTTTCCCTTGAATTTCGATCACCGGTGATTGACGGTTTTCTTCCCGGAATGATGGTATTTAAAACAACATTTTTGTTATCTGAAGCAATGTATCGCCTAGAAAACCTGAAATGGACACAATCATCACAAAAATATTATTATTTTCAAAATAATGCATAGAGTGTTATGAAAAATTCATGCAAAAATCTCAAAAACTGTTGAGAGTTAAACTTGACCAGCTATTGCTCAGCTGTATTCCACGCACACGGGTGTTGTCGTTTGGATGATATTAGCAAGGAAGTATGACAAATCACAATTCAGGGAGATGTCACACGGGTGTTGTCGTTTGGATGATATTAGCAAGGAAGTATGACAAATCACAATTCAGGGAGATGTCACACGGGTGTTGTTGTTTGGATGACATTAGCAAGGAAGTATGACAATCACAATTCAGGGAGATGTCACACGGGTGTTGTTGTTTGGATGATATTAGCAAGGAAGTATGACAAATCACAATTCAGGGAGATGTCACACGGGTGTTGTCGTTTGGATGATATTAGCAAGGAAGTATGACAAATCACAATTCAGGGAGATGTCACACGGGTGTTGTCGTTTGGATGATATTAGCAAGGAAGTATGACACATCACAATTCAGGGAGATGTCACACGGGTGTTGTCTTTGGATGATATTAGCAAGGAAGTATGACAAATCACAATTCAGGGAATGTCACACGGGTGTTGTCGTTTGGATGATATTAGCAAGGAAGTATGACAAATCACAATTCAGGGAGATGTCACACGGGTGTGTCGTTTGGATGATATTAGCAAGGAAGTATGACACATCAAAATTCAGGGAGATGTCACAGGGTGTTGTCGTTTGGATGATATTAGCAAGGAAGTATGACAAATCACAATTCAGGGAGATGTCACACGGGTGTTGTTGTTTGGATGATATTAGCAAGGAAGTATGACACATCACAATTCAGGGAGATGTCACACGGGTGTTGTCGTTTGGATGACATTAGCAAGGAAGTATGACAAATCACAATTCAGGGAGACGTCACTACGGGTGTTGTCGTTTGGATGATATTAGCAAGGAAGTATGACACATCACAATTCAGGGAGATGTCACACAGGTGTTGTCGTTTGGATGATATTAGCAAGGAAGTATGACACATCACAATTCAGGGAGATGTCACACGGGTGTTGTTACTTGGATGATATTAGCAAGGAAGTATGACACATCAAATTCAGGGAGATGTCACACGGGTGTTGTCACTTGGATGATGTCAGAAAAGAAGTATGACACATCAAAATTCAGGAAGATGTCACAAGCAAGATATATTACGCATACTATGTATTTTACAAGCCATATTACAATCCAACAAAGCTGCCAAAGTGGACAGATCATAATCAGAGGCAGCCTATCATCCCCATTCACACAGCGTGTTTCTGAAATAACACACAGTAGCAATTAATATAATCTCTTAATGTACACACTTCTGCTTGCTTCATATGGAAAGTAAGTATTGACAAAAATTCGAATAATTTTTTTTTTTCATTCCCAATGGGTCATGACACATATCAGAAAAAAAAAAAAAAATTACTCAACGAAAGAGCGACTTCGTTTTTCCAACCTGTCTTCCACGTTTTGTGCTGAACACATGGTACCAAGTCACACACACACACACACACACACACACACACACACACACACACACACACACATAAACACACACACACATTTCATATACATTTCAAATACTAATACTAAAGTGTCGTAAGCAGCATTCATTTGGAGTTACAGGCATGTGTTCATGTCATCATAGGAGCAAGAGTCACTGTGTTTGACGGTTGTTTACTGTTCACCGTTCTCTGCCTCATCTAAGATTTCCCTTCAACTGAAATAATGTTTCTAAACACAAACATACAACACCAAATGATGCGATTTCCCTTCAATTGAAATAATGTTTCTAAACACAAACATACAACACCAAATGATGTGATTTCCTTTTAACTGAAATAATGTTTCTAAACACAAACATACAACACCAAATGATGCGATTTCCCTTCAACTGAAATAATGTTTCTAAACACAAACTTACAACACCAAATGATGTGATTTCCCTTCAACTGAAATAATGTTTCTAAACACAAACATACAACACCAAATGATGCGATTTCCCTTCAACTGAAATAATGTCTCTAAACACAAACATATAACACCAAATGATGTGCAGATTGCTGTTGTCCTTTAAATTAAACTATTGTTAAATACTCCTAGGAAAGTATGATTGATCGCTGCAGACTGCTATTAGACAGTAAGGCCTCAATCTCTCCGTAAATCTGGTCGCTTTTTGTTTCTGTGTTACATTAATATGGTGTGTTCTGATTGTGCCCCAAAAGCTTCACATTGCATAGAAAGATTGTAGCACAAACTTACGTGGTAGTGGGTCATTTAACAGAAAGATTGCAGCACAAACTTACGTGGGTAGTAGATCATTTAACAGAAAGATTGTAGCACAAACTTACGTGGGTAGTAGATCATTTAACAGAAAGATTGTAGCACAAACTTACGTGGTAGTGGTCATTTAACAGAAAGACTGTAACACAAACTTACGTGGTAGTGGTCATTTAACAGAAAGATTGTAGCACAAACTTACATGGTAGTGGATCATTTAACAGAAAGATTGTAGCACAAACTTACGTGGTAGTAGATCATTTAACAGAAAGATTGTAGCACAAACTTACGTGGTAGTGGTCATTTAACAGAAAGACTGTAACACAAACTTACGTGGTAGTGGATCATTTAACAGAAAGATTGTAGCACAAACTTACGTGGTAGTGGAAACCCTTTAACAGAAAGATTGTAGCACAAACTTACGTGGGTAGTAGATCATTTAACAGAAAGATTGTAGCACAAACTTACGTGGTATGGGTCATTTAACAGAAAGACTATAACACAAACTTACATGGTAGTGAATCATTTAACAGAAAGATTGTAGCACAAACTTACGTGGTAGTGGATCATTTACGTGACCTACCAACTATTTCTCGCCCACTGACAAGAGCCCCTCCACACTGAAGAACGGCATGCATTAATCAGCACGGCAGCACATCAATCTTCTGAACTGAATGAATGGTCTCTGCACAAGAGCTCTCCATGTTTGCCGAGTTCATCAAGAGAGTCCCATTTTCAGTGTGGTTTGTTCGTTTTGCTTTTCATACCTGGCTCTTGCCAATCCAGCGTAGCTATCGAAATCGTGTTGGTGAGAACTTCATCCTCCATTTGAGTTTCACTTCTGTGACAGTGCATTGCTTTGCCAATCTAAGACTCTTTTGTACCTTCCCAACTGAAGAGGTTTGAGCATTTCAAAAAATTTTTGAACATTTTGAAACCAAAATCAAGAAGACGATGGGTAATCACAGCAAAAAGTTTCTTTCCTGAACATTTATTCTGTATTTAGATATGAATCACATGTACATTCAAGATTTTACAGAAGAGAAAGTATCTTGCCCAGAATATCTAAGCACTGGAAAGGAGCCCAACAAAATATCTCCAAACCGGAGACTGCACAAACACAATCTTGCCGGTTCAGAAACAAAGTTTTGAAAAAAATCTTCTGATGCAGATTTCCAGTTTAATCAAAATGACTTGCACCCCTGAATAACACACATGGACGGACACACACACACACTGAAAAATGCACGCACACACACACACACACACACACACACACACACACACACACACAACTTAAATACCATACACACACACACGTACGCGCACACACGCACACACACACATACACACACACACACACACCAGTGATAATCATTTTGCACAAACATGTGTCTCTGGTGCATGAAATTCCTTTCTGACCCTGGACGTTAGGCCAGTGCATCACTGACATGTACCAACATTTACAGTCCTATATATGCAATGATTTTCTCCTGTAGGCATTGCAACTTTACGCAGTGCATCATTGACAGAGCATCATTGACAGCGCATCATTGACATGTACCAACATTTACAGTCACATATGTGCAATGATTTTCTCCTGTAGGCATTGCGACGTCAAGCAGTGCCTGCCATAAAAGCACGTTCCTCCGATCCGTCATCATCAAAGTTGTAATTGTAAAAACAAAACTTTTCGTAACCTTTTAGAAATTTTCTGAACTAATGAAAAAATTCCGCTTGAGGACTTTTCGCTACTGAACACTGACGGGAATTTTTAAAGTAGACTACCCCTCTATGACTATACCACAACATCAAGTAATTTGACCAAACGAAAAATGCACAGCAAACACTATGAGATTCAGCTTTCAAAATAAAAAGTAATGCTGTGGCTTAGGGGTGATAATCCAGCTAATGGAATACAAGTCGAGCACTCTATGCTGCATGATCAGACTAGACAATTAAATTGACCCCATCACATCGACGAAGGAATATGTTGTGCACAGCACAAGAGTGGCTGACCTCTATAATTTTGTCAAATTTTCCACAACTTTTTGTCACTCGTGTCTTGTTTGTCACCGGCCTTCCGATGACCGCTGCATGGCGATGGACTCATGGGCAAGTGATAGAAATATTCTGACACCGACAGGAAGGCCTCATGATGGGGAAATTCCGATGGATACAGCTGTGATGATGATAAAAGAGGACATGCCACGTATCAAGTTTCAGTGTTCAAATCCGCTTAACGTATATGGTAATATTTATTCACTTGAACTGGTCAAGTTTTGCTTATCCTGCAACATGAACCGGAAGAAATAATGTTCAGTACAATCTGGGTTTATGAACTTTGTCACCAGCACCTTTCTTTCTTATCCGTTTCCGACTAATTCTTTTGCTCTGTGCGTGTTTCCGACTCATTCTTTTGCTCTGTGTGTGTTTCCCACTCATTCTCATGCTCTCTGTGTGTTTCCCACTCATTGTCTTGCTCTGTGTGTGTTTCCCACTCATTGTCTTGCTCTATGTGTGTTTCCCACTCATTCTCTTGCTCTGTGTGTGTTTCCCACTCACTGTCTTGCTCTGTGTGTGTTTCCCACTCACTGTCTTGCTCTGTGTCTGTTTCCCACTCACTGTCTTGCTCTATGTGTGTTTCCCACTCATTCTCTTGCTCTGTGTGTGTTTCCCACTCATTCTCTTGCTCTGTGTCTGTTTCCCACTCACAGTCTTGCTCTGTGTCTGTTTCCCACTCACTGTCTTGCTCTGTGTGTGTTTCCCACTCATTGTCTTGCTCTGTGTGTGTTTCCCACTCATTGTCTTGCTCTGTGTGTGTTTCCCACTCACTGTCTTGCTCTGTGTGTGTTTCCCACTCATTGTCTTGCTCTGTGTGTGTTTCCCACTCATTGTCTTGCTCTGTGTGTGTTTCCCACTCATTGTCTTGCTCTGTGTGTGTTTCCCACTCATTCTCATGCTCTGTGTGTGTTTCCCACTCATTGTGTTGCTCTGTGTGTTTCCCACTCATTCTCATGCTCTGTGTGTGTTTCCCACTCATTGTCTTGCTCTGTGTGTGTTTCCCACTCATTCTCATGCTCTCTGTGTGTTTCCCACTCATTCTCATGCTCTCTGTGTGTTTCCCACTCATTGTCTTGCTCTATGTGTGTTTCCCACTCATTGTCTTGCTCTCTGTGTGTTTCCCACTCATTGTCTTGCTCTGTGTGTGTTTCCCACTCATTCTCATGCTCTGTGTGTGTTTCCCACTCATTCTCATGCTCTGTGTGTGTTTCCCACTCATTCTCATGCTCTGTGTGTGTTTCCCATTCATTCTCATGCTCTGTGTGTGTTTCCCACTCACTCTCTTGCTCTGTGTGTTTCCCGCTCATTGTCTTGCTCTGTGCATTTCCCACTCATTGTCTTGCTCTGTGTGTTTCCCACTCATTCTCTTGCTCTGTGTGTGTTTCCCACTCATTGTCTTGCTCTGTGTGTTTCCCACTCATTGTCTTGCTCTGTGTGTTTTCCCACTCATTGTCTTGCTCTGTGTGTGTTTCCCACTCATTGTCTTGCTCTGTGTGTTTCCCACTCATTCTCTTGCTCTGTGTGTTTCCCACTCATTCCCCCTGTACCAAAACGGACTGGCGGAGATTTGAACCCACAATCCCAGGACCACCAAGATCACGAGTCCGGCGCTCTACCAACTGAGCTATTCCAGCCCCCTGCTATTTCGGCCCCCACAGTTCCGGAGATGAACGGTGTGCTAAAGCCATCCTACATTAACAATTCTTGATACCTGCAGTCCTGTCAAATGGACGCTTACTTCCTGCAGGACTGTCCCACACATGAAAAGCTGAGGGCAGAGACCTGGCCTGCCAACACACCGATGAGGGAAAAGCTTTATGGATCACTGGAGGGCCTCCGCCCTACAGCAGCCTCGTCAGTGCCTCTGGGGATCGTGTCCGAGTGAACGAAGAAGAAGAAAAAAATGGATCTTCTTCAGTTATTGGCAACTGTTTTTCTGTTGTTTTATTTTTTGTTTTTGTTTTTTTTCTCCAATACCCTTTGAAACATTTTGAGCCCAGAATTTCTTTTCACAAGTCTGAGGGTGCTGGAATTACCCTGGACAAAAAAAGAAAAAGAAAAAATCAAATGGAATAAGATAATGGACTGAATTGTGAACTAGAAACCCGATGTTTTTACTCTTAAATATCCCCCCCCCCCCCCCCTCCAAATTTTTTTCTGCAAATTTATGCAAGTCTAAAGAATGGCCCTGGAGACCTTTAAAAAGCCTGAATTCAGGATAACACCTGAAACATGTCTGCCAAGTCAAAGCGCACTTGTGTGTGTATGTTTAGTGTTTTCAACAGTTATAAAGTGTGACCCCCTAAACATTTTTGTGACCCCCTAATAATTTAGAAACAAATTTTCCACCATGAGTCCAGCTCTCTAGTTTCAGAGGTTAATTATTACTGCACATGCGCATGTACACAGGCATGCATGCACACGCACACACCCAACACACACAAACAACACACACACACACACACACACACAGAGCATCAATCAACTTGGAAAGCGACACTCCCAGGAACCATAGGGTCCATTATGTGTCGCTGACCAATCAAAATGCCTTAGGTTTACTTAACTTAAAGCAAGATTGTAGCTGGACATAATTTTGAAGGTTTGATAAATAATTACCCTGTTTGCTTTTTTTCCTGGGGAGTGCTTTTAAAAAAAATCTAAATTTCTGAATTTTCATTTGTTTATTTCTTTTTACTTTTAATTCTCTGCGTTTACGCAGCATGTATCATAACTGTGTATAAGTACCAGTACCAAATGTTTAAAAATGTATTACCCCTAAGCATTTGACAGTTATCTGAATTTTTGCTTTCTGGAGCCTGTAATCAAAAAAAGATTTATCAAAGGTAAAAGAAAAAAAACAAACAAAAAATGTTAAGAAAAAAAAAAGGGGGGGGGGGGACAAGGGACACTACTCATGTACCCAGCAGGAGCCGCAGTTGCCCTGGTCGCGCACTTCCTTCAGCGTGGGGCAGTTCGTCCACTTGGTGCGGGGGTCAAAGTTCTCCGGCAGCGTCACGACGCCTCCAAAGGACGTCCGCACTGGCAGGTTCTTGAGGGCCGGGCCGAGGCCTTGAGGTCCACGCCCATCCATCGCCTGACCACACCCGCCAAGGACGGATGAAAGTTGCGTCCTGCCTACAAAAAAACAACAACAACAAAAAACACACACACATTTATGCATGACCAAGGGCTTCTGTCAGCACTGACATATCTGCATCCCTGACTTCCATTGAAGCAAGGTATTAACAAACAAACAATAAAAACTGAAGGAAGGCGTTAACAAACACTAAAAACTGAAGGAAGGCATCAACAAACAAACAATAAAAACTGAAGGAAGGCGTTAACAAACACTAAAAACTGAAGGAAGGCATCAACAAACAAACAATAAAAACTGAAGGAAGGCGTTAACAAACAAACAATAAAAACTGAAGGAAGGTGTTAACAAACAAACAATAAAAACTGAAGGAAGGCGTTAACAAACAAACAATAAAAACTGAAGGAAGGCGTTAACAAACAAACAAACAATAAAAACTGAAGGAAGGCGTTAACAAACAAACAATAAAACTGAAGGAAGGCGTTAACAAAAACTGAAGGAAGGCGTTAACAAACAAACAAAACAAAACAAACTGATCGAAGGCATCAACAAACAAACAATACAAACTGATGGAAGGTATTAACAAACAAACAAACAAAAAACTGCGGGAAGGCATCAACAAACAAACACTAAAAACTGAAGGAAGGCGTTAACAAACAAACAATAAAAACTGAAGGAAGGCATCAACAAACAAACAATAAAAACTGAAGGAAGGCATCAACAAACAAACAAACAATAAAAACTGAAGGAAGGCGTTAACAAACAAACAAACAATAAAAACTGAAGGAAGGCATGTTTACCCTAACACTGAAGGAGTTCACAGACATGTTTACCCTAACACTGAAGGAGTTCACAGACATGTTTACCCTAACACTGAAGGAGTTCACAGACATGTTTACCCTAACACTGAAGGAGTTCACAGACATGTTTACCCTAACACTGAAGGAGTTCACAGACATGTTTACCCTAACACTGAAGTTCACAGACATGTTTTACCCTAACACTGAAGGAGTTCACAGACATGTTTTACCCTAACACTGAAGGAGTTCACAGACATGTTTACCCTAACACTGAAGGAGTTCACAGACATGTTTTACCCTAACACTGAAGGAGTTCACAGACATGTTTACCCTAACACTGAAGGAGTTCACAGACATGTTTACCCTAACACTGAAGGAGTTCACAGACATGTTTACCCTAACACTGAAGGAGTTCACAGACATGTTTACCCTAACACTGAAGGAGTTCACAGACATGTTTACCCTAACACTGAAGGAGTTCACAGACATGTTTACCCTAACACTGAAGGAGTTCACAGACATGTTTACCCTAACACTGAAGGAGTTCACAGACATGTTTACCCTAGTAACACTGAAGGAGTTCACAGACATGTTTACCCTAACACTGAAGGAGTTCACAGACATGTTTACCCTAACACTGAAGGAGTTCACAGACATGTTTACCCTAACACTGAAGGAGTTCACAGACATGTTTACCCTAACACTGAAGGAGTTCACAGACATGTTTACCCTAACACTGAAGGAGTTCACAGACATGTTTACCCTAACACTGAAGGAGTTCACAGACATGTTTACCCTAACACTGAAGGAGTTCACAGACATGTTTACCCTAGTAACACTGAAGGAGTTCACAGACATGTTTACCCTAACACTGAAGGAGTTCACAGACATGTTTTACCCTAACACTGATTTTGGTGCACTTGTCGACGACAATGAGCGTATTTTCTTCAAAGAGTGCAAATACAATTCCACATTTCTGTAACAGCGGAGGGAGAAGGGAGGATCCTTCATTTTGTTTTCACTTGCCATCACATTGCAGACACTTCTTGCCAGTAGTAACCACTTGATTCCGCGCCAACTACAATAAAACAGGCTCTTTCTGATTCAAATCACTTTAAAAACCCAAGTCATCAGCATACTTTGGCACATGCTTATATGCTCTCTCGCTAGTTGTTCTATGTTACACGGCATGTCATCGAAAAAAAAACCAGACACTGTAAAACACGATTTTGCACGCAGAAGTTTGCAAGAGTTGTCGCTCTTTGGTCAAAGCCTCCACCAGTTCCACTGCACAACTTCAACGCCCACTCAAGAACTTTGTCCCCGGAGTGTTCTTCATCATGTTTCTTTTGAGTTTGTTGTGTTCGCCGTATTTTCACCAAACACTGTGTACAAAATACGGTGAAATCGTGCAGGTAAACAAGTCTGGGTTCAACAATGTACTAGCAGGTCAGCTGCTCTGGATTCCACTGACTAGATGGGGTGGAAAGAATTGCAGGTGGGGGGGGGGGGGGGGGGGTAGGGGGTATGTAGGTGTGCGTTGGTCAGAACTGAATCATTGTGTCAGCATTCTCTCCCCTGTCAGGGCCCAGTGGTCTGCAGTTGCCTCCCATGCACCGTGAGACAGTCTGTTTAACTGCTTAGTACAGATCTTGTCTGCACACCCATTTTATCTATATGCATACTGGACTGTTTTCTGTTGAGTCTGTGCGTATGAGTGTGTGCGTGTGTGTGTGTGTGTGTGTGTGTGTGTGTGTGTGTGTGTGTGTGTGTGTGTGTGTGTGTGTTTCTGCATAGCCACGTCCACATCTATACCTACACACACTGTGACACACATATGCACAGGAAGAGGGAAGAAGAAAGAACAACTCTTGTTGAGTAAATAGTATATGAAAGTAAAAGAAAACCAGAGGAAGAAAGGAAGTAGATAAGAGTGTGTGTGTGTGTGTGTGTGTGTGTGTGTGTGTGTGTGTGTGTGTGTGTGCGTGCGTGTTTGTGTGTGTGAGTGAATGTGAGTGTCACTGTGTGAGTGAATGTGAGTGTCACTGTGTGTGTGTGTGTGTGTGTGTGTGTGTGTGTGTGTGTGTGTGTGTGTGTGTGTGAGCAGGCAGGAAAGGCAGAGAGGGACAATCAGTGTAAATGTGCCTCCCTCAGCTACATGTTTGCATTCAATGTAACTGTCATGGTTGTAACTGTCATGGTTGTAACTGTCATGGTTGTAACCATCATGGTTGTAAAGCACTTTGAGCTCACTGCTGGAAGCTGGAAGGAAAAATTTTAATAACAAAAAACCCTCTCTACAAGTCTTCTTGATCTTAATTATTCATAACTTTAGACTACTGACACTCCACAAAACTATCACCCAAATAAACACCCAGCCTTTTTGTGTGTGTGTGTGTGTGTCGTTCTTTTGCTGACAGTTGGCTGTTTCTAAGAGTTCAGCACACCGGGCTGCCCCGCCTACCTTCCATGAGGACTGCACCTTGTTGACGTACACGATTTCCTCATCCGTCAGCAGACCTAAGTCTGGCACCTCGGGTAGGAACCGCAACTCGGGGGCAGCGCACACTGCACCCACAACCACCAGCAACAGCAGCGCCACCTGCATCCTCAGCATGCACCTTCGGGTCAACAATGAGAAAACATCGCTGGTGAATCATCAAACCCAATGAAATCAAGGTCTGGTGGGTGCGTCAATAAAAAAACCCAAAAAAAACGAAGAGTGTGAATGCTAGCGAAAGGAAGAAACAAACTTAGTTGCTAGGCAAAACAAACTTAATTGCTGGCAAAACGAACTTAGTTGCTAGGCAAAACAAACTTAGTTGCTAGGCAAAACGAACTTAGTTGCTAGGCAAAACAAACTTAGTTGCTAAGCAAAATGGAACAAGCACCTAGAGCATGGTGGGAAGGAACCCTCAGAGAGTGCCAACAACGGTGCTCTGAAACACACAAAATCTCCTCCCCCCCCCCCCCCCCCCCCCCCCCTTACCCAATCTCTTCTCCTTCCCTCTCCTGGTGTCAACAACTGGATGACCCAACTCATTCTAAACGATAACTTCAGTTCCATTGCCAGACCCTCTGAAGACTTCGGATCTCAGATTGTGCAGTGAACAGATTTTTCAACAAAGTTTCGGGTGGGTTTTCAGAAATTTTATTTCAAAGAGTTAAGTGTGAATGAATGATTTTTGAGTGGATTTTAACGTGGTGACAGCCCTGATATGGCCCTTTGCGGTCGGCTGGGCTATTTTATAAGCAACACTACCTCCCCTTACCTTACTTCAATCAAGGCAGTGACGACACGTCCTTGACGCCTGACCTCCGGCCAGTGCTGACATGACTCTCTCCCTGACCCTCCCATCTTCCATGATGCCACCAACATACATGGTCTGTCCTAGACCCCTGTCAGCCACAGTGCTCTGTCCCAACATCAGTTCTCCCTTCTCAACAGTCTTCATCATTTGCCTTTATTATTCTTCAGAGTCCTTTATGACTTTCAAGGGTTAAGCTACAATTTTCTTACCATGAACATCGGCATGAAACGGGGGCCAGAATAGCTCAGTGGGAGAGTGCCGACTAGTAATCTTGGTGTTCCTGGGATTGCCGGTTCGAATTGCTGCCAAGCTGTTTCGGTACAGGGGGATTAAATCTCCCTCGGAGTTAACATTGGTTCTGACTCCATTTCCTATACAGTCCTTCGAATGAGACTATAAACCGAGGTTCCATGTATGAACGCACGCATAACATCTTGCACACACATCAAATCCCATCACCAACTTTCGGAAGAGAAGGCCAGTTTGGCTGTTGGTATGGATGACACATTACACATAGCATGCACCCTGCATGAGAAATGGAAAGAATTAAGGAAGCAAGGAAACTGAGCGAACATTATTGAATAATATTGACTGGATGACAGGGGAAACGACTAAATGAAGCGCCAGCTGGCAGCTCTTCAGTCAGCACTACCCAGGTAGGCAGCCTGTTGCGTAAACTGATGTGGATTGTAAAGCGCTTACAGATTGGTCTCAAGCTGAGGATAGGTGCTGTATAACTATTCATAACAACAATAATAATAAAAACTAGTGGGGACTATGTTCCAGTTTTGTGGAATGTTCTTCTGCTTACTAACAGCTGGACGACGATGGTCCTTAGCAGTGAACAGCTTAAATCATCACCACTTTTGATTGCCAGTTTACTGAATTGACGTCAGACAGAAGGTTCACTCCTGACACAGTGTGACATGAAAACTACGCAGTTGTCACGGAGCAGACAGAGGGTTCAGTGTCAGTGTCAGTTTCATCAAGGAGGTGTCACTGTACACATACTAGTCCATATGTAATGCTACACCACATAGATCAGTTAAGACATGTGACCATACTGCGCAGGATTTTATTAACGACTTCTGTATGTAATGCTACACCACATAGATCTGCTAAGACATGTGACCATACTGCGCAGGATTTTATTAACGACTTCTGTATGTAATGCTACACCACATAGATCAGCTAAGACATGTGACCATACTGCGCAGGATTTTATTAACGACTTCTGTATGTAATGCTACACCACATAGATCAGTTAAGACATGTGACCATACTGCGCAGGATTTTATTAACGACTTCTGTATGTAATGCTACACCACATAGATCTGCTAAGACATGTGACCATACTGCGCAGGATTTTATTAACGACTTCTGTATGTAATGCTACACCACATAGATCTGCTAAGACATGTGACCATACTGCGCAGGATTTTATTAACGACTTCTGTATGTAATGCTACACCACATAGATCAGTTAAGACATGTGACCATACTGCGCAGGATTTTATTAACGACTTCTGTATGTAATGCTACACCACATAGATCTGCTAAGACATGTGACCATACTGCGCAGGATTTTATTAACGACTTCTGTATGTAATGCTACACCACATAGATCAGCTAAGACCATGACCATACTGCGCAGGATTTTATTAACGACTTCTGTATGTAATGCTACACCACATAGATCAGCTAAGACATGTGACCATACTGCGCAGGATTTTATTAACGACTTCTGTATGTAATGCTACACCACATAGATCTGCTAAGACATGTGACCATACTGCGCAGGATTTTATTAACGACTTCTGTATGTAATGCTACACCACATAGATCAGCTAAGACACATGACCATACTGCGCAGGATTTTATTAACGACTTCTGTATGTAATGCTACACCACATAGATCAGCTAAGACATGTGACCATACTGCGCAGGATTTTATTAACGACTTCTGTATGTAATGCTACACCACATAGATCTGCTAAGACATGTGACCATACTGCGCAGGATTTTATTAACGACTTCTGTATGTAATGCTACACCACATAGATCTGCTAAGACATGTGACCATACTGCGCAGGATTTTATTAACGACTTCTGTATGTAATGCTACACCACATAGATCTGCTAAGACATGTGACCATACTGCGCAGGATTTTATTAACTGCTACACCACATCGATCTGCTAAGACATGTGACCATACTGCGCAGGATTTTATTAATGACTTCTGTATGTAATGCTACACCACATAGATCAGCTAAGACATGTGACCATACTGCGCAGGATTTTATTAACGACTTCTGTACATGTAATGCTACACCACATAGATCTGCTAAGACATGTGACCATACTGCGCAGGATTTTATTAACGACCAAGATGAAAGGACGTGAGGGATACATGTGTAAGCCATGTCTGATCCACATTTTGTCAACAGCTTGACGAGGTAAGGGGGGAGGGGGGGGGGGTTAGTAGACAGGGATGGAGGGAGTGGTTAGGTGTTTGTTCAGGGAAGGGGGGGGGGGGTAGGAAGAAGACTTTTTCTTTCATCCTTTTTTCTGTTTCTTTTTCTTCTTTATGGTGTAAAACACTGAAAAAAAAAATTTAATCAAAAATGTTTAAAAGAAAAGAAAAGCAAACTTTAGATTTGAAATCTTTAAGCACAGGTACTGACTTGACCATGAAGTTTGTCACAGTACACTTATATCTGGGGCCGGAATAGTTCACTGGTAGAGCACCGGACTCGTAATCTTGGTGATCCTGAGGTTACGAGTTCAAATGTCCGCAGGGCCATTTCGATACAGGTGGATCTTTCCCTCGGAGTTAACATTGGTTCTGACTCCATTTCCCATACAGTCTTTCAAATGAAGCTATAAACCGAGGTTCTGTGTGTGAATGCACGCATAACATCTTGACCACATGTAAAATCCCATCACCAACTTTCAGAAGAGAAGGCCAGTTTGGCCGTTGGTATGGATGACACATTACACACAGCATGCACCCTGCGTGAGAAATGGAAAGAATGAAGAAAGTAAGGAAATGGAGTGAACGATACTGAACGACATGGACTGGATGACACAGGAAACGACTGAATTCATGAAGCGCCAGTGTTGTGTAAACGAGTGTGATTGTAAAGTGCTTAGAGCTTGGTCTCTGGCCGAGGATCGGTGCTATATAAGCATTCATCATCATCATCATCATATCAATCATAGTTGGAGTGAGCAGAAGGGATGGGGACGTGGAACTGGCTGAAATGATGTCATTCATCATGTGACCCATCAAAACAAAGTGCATCAAATTGTTTTCTAGACTCACTGCTAAGAAGAAGAATAAATTTAGTCGATGCTTGTGAACTTTCGGTTATTAGTTAACTCAAGGGTATTCCATAACAAGATTAGGAAAACAAAATTGTCAATTTGACTATAGTTAGTAACCAGGTCCAATCCAGAATGCCTTCATTGTTGTATGAGGTTGAAGGCAAAAATATGTGAACATGTCATAAAAAAAAAAAAATTTTAATGAAAGGGTGTAAGAAAAGGACCTCAACGACATGACTTGGCAGCTGTCCTCAACGACATGACTTGGCAGCTGTCCTCAACGACATGACTTGGCAGCTGTCTGACGACCTGTGTGTCAGCCCAACACACTGTTCACATTTTGGGTACCTACCCACCATTGTTTGCACCATATTTATACTGTTATTGTGCGTGATTGCGTGCGTGTGGTACTACATATGTGTCTGTGTGTGTGGTGTGTGTGTGTGTGTGGGTGTGTGTGTGTGTGTGTGTGTGTTGGTGTTGTGTGTGTGTGTGTGTGCTAGTGTAAGCAGTGCCTGTATGTCGTGTGTGTGTGTGTGTGTGGTGTGTGTGTGTGTGTGTGTGTGTGTGTGTGTGTGTGGTGTGTGTGTGTGTGTGTGGTTGTGTGTGTGTGTGTGGTTGTATGTGTGTGTGTGTGTGTGCTAGTGTAAGCAGTGCCTGTATTCGTGTGTGTGGTGTGTGTGTGTGTGTGTGTGTGTGTGTGTGTGTGTGTGTGTGTGTGTGTGTGTGTGTGTGTGTGTGGTGTGCTAGTGTAAGCAGTGCTGTTCTGCTGCGTGTTGTGTGTGTGTGTGTGGTGTGTGTGTGTGTGTGTTTTGTGGTGGTGCTATGGTTTTGTGTGTGTAGTGTAAGCAGTGCTGTTCGTGCGTGCGTGCGTGTGTGTGTGTGTGTGTGTGTGTGTGTGTGTGTGTGTGTGTGTGGTGTGTGTGTCGCGTGCGTGTGTTGTGCGCAGTGCAAGAAGCTCATGTGCTGTGTGTGTGCGTGTGTGTGCGCACTGGTGCATGCCGCTGTCCGTGCAGTGTGCAGTACTGTGTGTGTTGTGTGTGGTTGTGTGTGCGCCAGTGTAAGCAGTACTTTGTGTGTGTGTTGTGTGTGTGTGTGTGTGTGTGTGTGTGTGTGCCAGTGTAAGCAGTGCCTGTATGTGCATGTGCATGCGTGCGTGTGTGCGTGTGTGTGCCAGTGTATAAGCATGCCTGTGCATGCATAAGCATGTGTATGCATACACGTATCATCTTTGGGTGGTGCTCCAGTAGCGACTGTGGACTTAGACCAACCTGTGACATGCTTTCGGCTACACCCTAGTACATCCGTTCACAGCCACAGCAAGCCATATTAGTCAACAACTGTGTCTGATGACTTCACTCAAGGTTGTGACAGTGGCCCTGGTCATGTGAGTCCCATGATACCCAGAATTAATTGACTACATCTGCGTCATGTGAGCCTATTTTCTCTCTCACTGGTCTGTCTGGTGTGAGTGATTAATCAACATCAGCGGAAGTCATTTTGAATCAGCACGTGGACCATCCTTAATGTGTGCAATGATGTATTACAACTCAGCAGCAAACATACCAGGGTCTTGTTGTTTGTTGACCTCCCCTTTTACACCCCACCCCCCACCCCCCCTCCCTCCCCAGATCCCAGTTTGGAAGTGAAAACTTCTTTGCATTCATTCAATCAACATTCGTTCATGTGCCTTTCTTCTCTCTCAGTCTCAGACATACAGGCACCTGAGACCTTTCAGTTCCCTTTTTTCCAGCAAGTGGCAAGCTGGAGGGAGTAGAGCGAGTCTGCACATCCCTTGGGCAAATTCAAGTTGGTAAAGTTTGGTGGTGTTCTCAGAATTAATATCAGGTTAAGTATCCCCTTCTTTATGCTTCCAGGTGTTTGTTTGTTTGTTTGTTTGTTTGTTTGTTTGTTTTTATGACAGCAGATTTGTGTCATCACCTTTAAGTGGCAGGATGGCAGAAATGAAACATTGTGTGAAGCTAAAACACCTGTTTTCACATGCCTGTGTAGGCTTCTGCCACATCTCCCTGTCTGTTTGAAGTAGGTCATGAGGTCAACATCAAGGCCAGTGATTTGAATTCAGTTTTGGCTTCAAGGAAGTGGAGTCCACTGTTGTGTGGCTCTCACCATGGAAACTAAGCGTTCCTCATTCTAACTGGTGAGGCCTTCTCTGTTGTGTGTGTGTGTGTGTGTGTGTGTGTGTGTGTGTGTGTGTGTGTTGGTGTGTGTGGGTGTGTGTATGTGTGTGTGTGTGTGTGTGTGTGTGTGTGTTGAGTGTGTGTGTGTTGAGTGTGGTGTGTGTGCGGTTGTGGTGTGCGTGTGTTGTGTGTGTGTGTGTGTGTGTGTGTGTGGTGTGTGTGTGTTGTGTAGCACTCTAGTTTAATGTGTGTTCACATCTGTGATTGATGAAGAGAGAGAGGGGGAGAGAGAGAGAGACTAAGAGAGAGAGAGAGGAGAGAGAGAGAGAGAGAGAGAGAGAGAGAGAGAGAGAGATGATTGATCTTTAATGTGCAAGGATGAAGATTTTAGGCCAAAGCCTAGTCTTACAATCTGTCCTTGTCATGTATACATGAGAGAGAGAGAGAGAGCGAGAGAGAGAGAGAGAGAGAGAGAGAGAGAGAGAGAGAGCAGAAGGAATGAAGAGAGAATTGCATGTAATGTTTGTGATATACAAAGTAACCATAATGTGGTTATCTGAGGGCATAAAAATGTTCCTCTTTACATCCCTACAACATATCTGCAAATAATCTTACAGTAAATGCTTAACTGGACTACAAGTGAAAGAAAAAACAACACTGAAGACAAACTTTAAATCTAAAAAGCCATCACACAAAGACATACCTGATAATGGTGGCAAATGTGCTTGAAAAGATAAACAGCAGATGCTTGCTGGTTTATTCTTTGTTCTCCACATATACTTAACAAAAATTAAATGATTAATTAATTAGTGTGTGTGTGTGTGTGTGTGTGTGTGTGTGTGTGTGTGTGTGTGTGTGTGTGTGTGTGAGCGTGTGTGTGTGCATGTGCGCACGTGCATGCGCACACATGCATATATGTGCATGCACTAGCACATGTGCATGCAGTGGCAGGCATGTGTGTGAGATGGTGGGTAAGTAGAGTGCTGCAGCCATTGTGACTCTATCTGCTGTCACCTTTCTTCACCTCATCATGTCTTTTGTTTGAGAGGAAAACCTGATCCAGTTTGGCAGTCAAGACCTCTGGTGTAATTCACTTTGTTTTTAATCAGAACTTTCTCAGATGTCTGATTTAAGACATTTTCTGCACCATTCAGCTGCTTTTCTTTTTTTTTTTTTCATTGCTCTTTCTGATGTTGGAGTTTACTATCAGGTCTAGTGAACAAATAATTATCTGTTAACATAACCCTACATGTATCATGAGTATCTCAAGTTCATGGGGAGGAACATGGGCCCATGCCCACACATCATACAAACAAGTGTACATCCACTACACACACACACACACAAACAAAAATGACAAAGAAAAAATGGTAGGTAGGCACTCAAGGTCTGACCAGCGCGTTGGGCTAATGCGTAGGTCAGACGTCCGCTTAGCCACGAGACCCTCTTCTTCAATTGTCTCATCTTAGTTGTTAATTCATTTATCCATCAGCTTCAAATCATGCGTAGTGTGGTCTCAAAACTTAGCGGATGTGGTGTAGCGTATATGGACTGGTCCGCGCGCAGTGACGCCTCCTTGATGAAACTGAAACGGGGGGGGGGGGGGGGGGCAAACGAAGCAACAATAACTAACAAGAAACAACTTTCCCACAGGTGTTCCGACTCTGATCTTTTCCCCCACTGATATAGGACTGACCCCTACTGTGTTCTGGTCAACCACAGCTCAGTGACATGCCATTTTTGCTCCTTTTTTTTTTTTTTTATTGTCGGTTTATCACCAACACAGTATCGGACCAATCATCAGTTCCGTCTTGATTATTTTGATCTTCAACCGTTTCCTATCGCCAGTCTAGCGAATCCACACCTCCACGGCAGTTACAGTAAGCATTATCAGTAGTTCAAGTACCCTTACCTGTTATCGATAAGTGGAAAAGCTGGAGTTATCAACTGTGTGGGGCTTTGTACACGATCAACTTCGATCCTCTGCGCTCGTAACCTCTCCCCTGGGAGTCTACTCAGCGTGTCATATGATGGTCACGTGACCCGGAACTCGTGGGATGAATCATGTGACGGGGGTGGTGGCTGAAGGTGTACAGGTCCGTGTCCACAGTTACAGTTTAGGCCCCAAAAGTTTTAATATTCTCTATTACACTCAAAGCTGCACCTGGCTTTTTTTTTCTTCCCAGGGAAGATCAGCCATTACCAAAACATATTCATCGCACAGTTCAGCCCTTGACCCATACCATACCTGACTCTGAGGCAGATCTCATATCCGTTCCTTTTTCTGTGCAAGCACAATCCACATGACCCTTTATTTTCCTGTCGTCTGCTAGATATTTCACTTCAAATTCCTAATGCCCTACTAATGGCGTAGAAACACAAGGAATCTATAATTCATGCATCAAACTGCTTTTTTTTTTTTTTTTTCCTGACATAATTATGGCATTGAAGTAATTTGCTGACCCCGAATTCCAGGATATAATTTTTTTCCCACTGAGCCAGGCAATTTTTATCTGTTCAAATTTTTTCCTTACCACTTGACCCTTGCTGTAACCCGAACTCTGACACACACACACACACACACACACACACACACACAGAGAGAGAGAGAGAGAGAGAGAGAGAGAGAGAGGGGAGAGAGAGAGAGAGAGAGATTGATCGGGGCTGGGCCCGGTAGTCCGACGTTTCGATAGTCCGACATATCGGTAGTCCGACACCCCACGTTCAGATGTTTCGATAATCCGACACTGTAAGAAAAAGTAGCGATAGTCCGACATCCCACGATTCCGACAATTCCAACTCGTTTCGATAAAATCGTGATGTGTCGAACTATTGGCACAAAATAAAACATTACAAAACAAGTTTCGTTGGTCCGACAAAATTGTCGGATTGTCGAAACGTCGGAATCGTGATTTGTCGAAGTATCGAAACGTCGGAATCGTGAAATGTCGGACTATCGAACCCAAACCGATTGATCGTGTTTCGACACCTCCGAGTTCGCCTTAGACTTTAGAGTTGCGTTTTCTTGCTTTGCCTTGACAACGTGTTCGAGTTATTTCCCTTTTGTTTTGGAGCAACGGACATGACGATCGTTATGGACCAAGGCTGAGTTATTAACACTTCAGTTTAGAGCCAAACTAAATTGATGACCCCGTCGCTGAACACGTCAAAACTTCAACTTCAGCTTCAAACATGGCTGAATCAAACCTTTATCAACAGGTTGCTGACTTAACACATCAGCTGCAAGCGTTAACTACAAGTCAGATCAACTCTGTGTCTATCAAACTTCCAGAATTCTGCACGAAGTCTCCAGAAGTTTGGTGCGCAAGAGTTGCGGCGCAGTTCAACACAAAAAGAATCAGTCAAGATCAAACAAAGTACGACTATGTGGTGAGTTCCCTTGACATTAACACTGCAGAAGACGTTTGAAGTCACTGCTCACCTGCAAACAAGTACGACTGTTTGAAGAAAGTTTTGATCAAAACCTTCGGTAAGTCTCAGATCCAGAAAGACGCTGAACTCCTGAATCTTAATGGACTTGGGGACAAGCGTTCAACTGCCCTCATGTGCAAAAGAAATGCTCTTAATGATGAGCCAAAAACTCTGAAACATGAGAAAAGTAGTTACAGACTCAGAATCAAAAACTTACTTGGAGAATATTTCGACAGGGTCTTCTTCAGCTCACTGTTGCTGTTGTGGCAGCAAGGCCTGGTGGGACGACTGTTGTGTGGGGTGAACGGTTGTCAGGATCTGATTGTAGATGGGAGGATTTTCAAAGCCTTGATCTCTGTTTAGGCTGGGGCGTCTGGTCTTAATTTCGATGGCTTCTTTTACTTTTCTTTTTGTGAGGAAGGGCTCTGTATATAAGACAAGTTAAAGAAGCCATCGAAATTAAGACTAGACGCCCCAGCCTGAACAGAGATCAAGGCTTTGAACGTCGGTCTGATTCGCCATGGGCCTCACCGCTCCACGTGGTTCCCAAGTCAGACGGCCAATGGCGACCCTGTGGCAATTACAGGCAACTCAGTGCCACAACCAAAGATGATCAGTGCCCATTACGCCATATTCAAGATTTTAACAGCCACCTCTCAGGGTGCTTCGTCTTTTCGAAGATTGATCTGGTTAGAGGCTACCATCAAATTCCCATGGCACAATCCTCCATCCCCAAGACAGCAATAATAACACCATTTGGATTGTGGGAGTTCCTACAAATGCCGTTCGGTTTGAAGAATGCCGCACAAGTGTGGTCTGAGGCCTGCCAAACAGCATTTGAACAGGCAAAGGAAGTTCTCAAAGATGCTGTGCTCCTACATCATCCTCTACCAGATGCACCAATAAGTCTCACAGTGGATGCTTCCAACTCCGCTTTAGGTGCTCAGCTCGAACAGAAACAGGGCCAAACTTGGATTCCTCTGGCTTTCTTCTCTAGAAAGCTCTCTGAAGCAGAACAGAAATACAGCGTGTAGCACTTATCTAATGACATAACGTCGCATGTGATTTGGGTTTTTAGTCAATTGTAGTTGGAAACCGGAAGCGTTGCTATGACCACGTTGTTCAACGACTGTTACAAAGAAGTTGATCAGAGAATGTTTTAGTTTTGTTATTAAATATTTAAAACGTTGCCTTCGCGTCTGTGTGATGCTTCATTGGTGACCCCGAATCGTGAGTAGACCTTGTAGTGACCAGCTAATACCAGCTACAACCACTCCTACGCTCACAGACTCATTTAATCATGTCAGTGACAACAGAAGCAATTGCACAACTTGCAGACGCCATCCGGCAACAAACTTTATCTCAGACGGAAAAATTTCTGCCTCAACCACCTGTGGCAGCTGTCGCCTTCAAAGCACCCCCCTTTTGGACAACCAATGCATCAGCATGGTTTGTTTGTTTGGAGGCTGTTTTCGCTACACACACACACCTCCCATTACGAATGACTTGACAAAATTTCATCATGTAATACAACTTCTCGACTCAGATACATCCAGACGTGTACAAGCGGTAGTCGAACGCCCCCCAGACACTCAAAAGTATGAAACACTCAAGGCGGCTCAACTCAAAGCTTTTGAGTCCACACAACTACAGAAAGATACTGCCCTTCTGCAAATGCAGGGTCTGGGAGACAAACGACCGTCAGAATTATTGCAGTACATGCAATCGATGAATTCCAACCCAGAGACCCTCTTCAAAGCTCTTTTTCTGAATCAACTGCCACCAGAAGTCAGGAAGATTCTTGCCCAGTCTCCAGACGAAGAGCTTGAGGTTCTAGCCGAAAAGGCTGACCGCATCTTAGAAGTGGATCTCCCAACCCCTGCATTCGTGGCAGCTGCGTCAAACAGACCATCAAAATATTCCTTTAACAGTGCTTCAAATCCTTTCACTTTGTGCAAGTATCACGCACGATTCGGAACTGAAGCGAGACGCTATGAAAACAAAATAGGTGGATGACCCTGTGCAATGGCCCCACAACAACCTAGGTGGAAACGAGATCAAAAACAGACCGCCAACATTAACTCCACTGAATCTCATGATGTTTATACAACTTCCTCAGTCAACATTAGCACAATCAGGGTAGCTGATGTTTTGTCAGGACGCAGTTTTCTAGTTGACACTGGGGCTGAAGAATCTGTTTTCCCTGCAAGTGTCACAGAACGCAAAAAGGCTCAAGGACCCAGTCTAGTTGCTGCCAATGGCTCAGCCATTCCTACTTATGGAAGAAGAAACATCCCATTGCAACTAGGACAGGGTGCATCGTTTGTTCAAAAGTTTTGGATTACCGATGTGACTCAACCAATCCTAGGCACAGACTTTTTTGCTACCCAAAGACTGGCTATTGATCTCACCAACAGACGTCTGGTGTCCCTGGATAGAGGTTTGGTAATCCCCACACAGCCAGCACGCTCCCAAGCAGGAAGAAGCATACACAAGATTCATTCCCGCTACGAAGCCATTGTAGAGGAGTTTCCTGAACTCCTAGTATCTTCCTTCACAGAAAACAAGCATAGTGTACTCCACCACATTCCCACTACTGGTTCCCCTGTGCATGCACGTGCACGTCGCCTCGATCACGAGAAACTGATAGCTGCTAAAGCAGAGTTTGACGAAATGGAACACCTAGGTATCGTCCGCCGTTCATCTTCCCCTTGGTCATCACCACTGCACATGGTGAAGAAAAGCAATGGCAGCTGGCGTCCTTGTGGAGATTATTGTCGACTAAATGATATAACCAGAGATTACCGCTACCCCCTTCCTCACATCCAGGACTTGAATACCAACCTTGCTGGAAAAACAATTTTTTTCCAAAACTGATCTTGTTCGAGGCTACAACCAAATCCCAGTTGCACCTGAAGATATTCCCAAAACAGCAGTCATCACCCCATTCAGCCTCTATGAGTTCCTGAAAATGCCTTTTGGTCTGAACAATGCAGCTCAGGCATTTCAACGCATCATGGACGGTGTTTAGAAGGACCTGGACTGCTGCTTTGTGTATCTTGATGACATTCTTGTTGCAAGCGCTTCACCCGAACAACATGAGGCCGATCTACGTACCATTTTCAGCCTATTGACCTCCAACGGTTTAGCGGTCAATATCAAGAAATGCGTTTTTGGTCAATCTTCCCCGCATTTCCTTGGATATTTTAGTCTCAGCAGCCGGGATTGAATCCCTGCCAGAGAAAGTTCGCGCAATCATTGATCTTCCCACTCCTTCTGACAAAAAAGCTCTTGAACGTTTCCTGGGTATGATGAATTTCTATCACAGATTTCTCCCAGGCATCGCAAAGCGCCTTGCACCTCTGACTGAGGCTATCGAAGATAAACCCAAGAAATTCACATGGACACCTGAATGTCAAGCTACATTTCAGGAGGCCAAATCAGCACTAGCTTCTGCTGTCATGCTCCATCACCCCGACCCGCAATCTCAGACAAAACTTTCAGTGGACGCATCAGACACTGCCATGGGAGCCGAACTGTCACAACAGCAGAATGGTACCTGGAAACCCATTGCATTCTTCTCCAGAAAGCTCACACCAACCCAACAACGTTACTCAACGTTTGATCGTAAACTGTTGGCCATCTACAGTGCAATCCAGCATTTCGGCTACTTCTTGGAATGAAGAACATTCACGGTTTTCACAGATCACAAACCACTCACTCATGCCCTGACAAGCAACACTGACAGATCCCCTCGCCAGGAACGTCAGCTTTGCTACATAGCCGAGTTCACAACAGACATCAGACACATCAGTGGACAGACAACATTGTACCTGACACATTCTCCAGGGCACCTGTTCCTAACCAAGAGCCACTGATTGCTAGTACGTCACCAGTCCCTGCTGTAGATCTTGCCCAAATGGCAGCGACATAGGAAACTGACCCCAACGTTGCAGACTATGCTCCAAACCGGATCCCTACAACTGAAGAATGTCACTCTGGATGGCACCAAATTCTGTGTGAGGTTTCTACGGCTGCCCCGGCCAGTGGTACCTCCAGCATGGACAAAAACTGTATTTGATGTTTTGCACACCTGTGTCATCCTGGACCAACCCACCATCCGCGCTATCTCAGCACGCTACATCTGCTGCACTCAAAAAGATGTGAGGAACATGTCAAGGCTTGTCACGAATGTCAGGCTAGCAAAATTGGACGCCACACCAAAGCCCACTCTCCTTTTGACCTCCTGATAGACGCTTGGTAACATACACATAGACCTTTGGACCACTCCTTCATCAGAAGACTGCACTTATCTGCTTACCATTGTAGACAGATTACAGATGGCCAGAAGCTATTCCTCTTCCCAACACAGAAGCTGTTACCTGTGCCAAGGCCTATTGCGTGTTTGATCACACGATTCGGAGTTCCAGACACAATTACTTCAGACCAAGGCCGTCAGTTCACGTGCACTGTGGTGGGAGCTGAACATGGTGCTCGAGTTAAACCTCAAACTACTCAGCATCCACCTCAGGCTAATGGCATGGTGGAAGGTTTTCATCGCAGTCTCAAAGCGCTCTCAAGGCTCCCTCGATGGACCACGTGGATGGACGAACTACCAATCGTGATGCTTGGCATCCGGACAACGTGGAAAGAAAACTTGACGTCGCTCCGTTCTCCCACCTTGCACAAACCTCCGAGTGCCTGGTGATTTCCTTCCCCCCCAGGCAGCAAGTGTTCGCTTCCATACCTTCGTCCAAGAACTACAAGAAAAACTTAGAAAACTTTCCCCTTTTCCCCTTCCCACCATGGATCACCAGCGTCGTACATCCCAAGAACTTACAGTCAGCAGATCAGGTGTACCTCGTCATGACGCCCGCAAGGGCCTTAGTGAGGCTTACGATGGACCATTTCCTGGTTAGCCCGTGCCGAAAAATACTTTGACATTTTCAAAGATGGGAAGACTGTTCGCGTTCACTGGATCGACTCAAGCCTGTTATTTCCCACAAACTTTCCCAACCTGGTCAGAATCCTTTTGTGTCTGAGCCACAGACCCTCATGCTCCTCAGGAGGATCACACTGCCAAAACAGATGTGCTACCACCAGATCGTGCTGCCAGATCCGATGATGCTCGAGGCAACGCTCCAGCACATGCACAGTAGTAGAAAGAAACTCGTGGAGAGCGTGGCAGCAGAGAGTCCTCAGAAGAGAAGCCCCCTTCAAGCAAGTGTTTCGGCCCTTATCTCCTGACACTCTAGGGGGTTGGGCCACACCCGGTTCATGACTCCAGATGTCCCTCTGCTGCCCCTTTTTTTCCCATCTTGGGACGAGCCATGGCTGGGATTCGAACCCATGACCCTCTGGACATGCTCATTTTCCACTTAATGACTCGCGCTTTAACCACTGAGCCACAGGGACACCTGATATTTGTAGGGAAATTAAGCCTTATGAAGTTCACTTTTGTTCCTCCTTGACCAGATCCAGCTTGAACACCTCTCTGCCGCTTCTGCCATTGCTTTCAGGGCTCTGGTTTTTTCCTTCCCTGCAACTGAGAGCTGTTTCATGAGGCTGTATGCAGACGTTCCTACAAACCCCCTAGCTCCAATTTCTGCAGTGAGGACTTTGACCTGATAGCCTTCTCTCCTCAGGCTGTTTGCCAGATCAGCATACTTTTCAGTCTTGTAGATTTGAGCTGCCTCCATTCTGTTCTCATATGGCACCGTGAGCTCGATCATGATCAGCTGCTTGGTTGACTTAGAGTGGACTACTATGTCTGGTCTCATGCCACTCTTGCTGATGATCTCTGGGTGACTCTTCCATTCTGGGAGGTCTGCAGTGCACTCCCAGTCATCTGCCCGTCCAGCAGACTCTGCCTGCATGTTTCGAGTGGCACTGTTGTTCTTGGCCATGATTTGCTGCCTCCTGCCGTGAAGAATGTTGCGGGTGCTTTTGGAGTCCTGATTTTCCCTTTTGTGGTGTTGGTACTAGCCCAGACTACTTGTACAATTTCTTTGAGCACTTGGTTGTGCCTCCATGTGTACCTTCCTTGAGCCAGGGCTACTTTACATGAGCTTAGGACATGCTCCACTGTTTGTTTTTCATGGCAGAGGGGGCATGCAGGATCGTCTGTTTTCCCCCACTTCACCAGGTTTGCATTTGAGGGCAGAAGGTCATATGCAGATCTGAGAATGAAGCTGATCCTGAGAGGGGCCATGTGCCAAATGTCATTCCAAGTGAGACTTCTTTGGAGTGCATTCTCCCACGTTGTCCATTGCCCTTGCTGGCTCTGCTGGACTGCTTTTTGGAGTCTTTTTTGGTCTTCTTCTTTTCTCATCTCCTGAATCATCATGTCTCTTTTGGCTTTTCCTTTGGCCTTTGACCACCATTCAGTTTTGGTCACCCCCAGTCCCTGTCTGTTGGTCTGTGTGTGTCCTGTTATTTCTCTGATCTTGAGACTTTCTTTTGCAGAATCCATCGCCTCTTGAACTTTCCATTTTCTGCCTGTCTTCAGCTGGGGCTTAATTGCTTCTACCACCTTGTCTCCTGAGTCCTCCAGCATGCTTTGAAGTCTGATCTTCCCTGCTTTGTATTCCTCCAGGATGGATTTCAGGGTAGTTTCAGCTTTGCTTGGCGACAGTACAGCGCTATGTCAGTCAGACAGGGTGGGACACCAAGCCATTTCCTTGTGAACTTGTTGATTTTGGCTTCCATTGCCTCCACTATGCTGGTGCAGATGTCGTATATCATCAGAGGCCATAGCAGCTTTGGTATCAGCATGAACTGCAGACACCAGACCTTGTATTTGCCAGGGAGCCCACACTGGTCAATGGTCTCCAAGCCTTCCTCCGCCATCTGCTTGGTTTCTTTTGCTCTTTGTGTGTCTTTCAGCGTATCATCATACCATCTTCCAAGGCTCTTGACTGGTTCTTCTGTGACTGTTGGAATGGCCTGGTTGGCAACACTGAAGACCACAGATCCGGCCACTTTTCCTTTCCTCAGTGAGAGACTCCGTGATTTCTTTGGCTTGAACTTCATTCTGGATGAGGCAACTATGTCGTCCAGCCTCTCCAGCACATGACGTGTCTCGTCTTCTCTGGATGAAATCACTGTAGTGTCATCCATGAAGGCCTTGAGAGGAGGCATCTTGTATCCATCGCCAAGGTCTGTTTGTCTCGCGTTGTTTGTTGCTGCTTTCAAGATGAGTTCCATTGCCAGCACGAACAGTATTGGGGAAATTGCACAGCCCATTGCAATACCCACTTCCAAGTTGATCCAGTCTGTTGTGTACTCCTTGGTAGAGAACCGCATTGAGAAGCCATTGAAGTACTTCTTGAGCATGTCGCGGATGTTCTTTGGCACATGGTACATCTCAAGAGCCAACTGTATCATCTCATGAGGCACAGATCCATATGCGTTTGCCAGATCAAGCCACACTACGTCCAGGTCTCTCTTTTCTGTTTTTGCTTTTTGGATTGCGTCCCAGATCATTGTGGCGTGTTCTACACAGCCCGCCACGCCTGGGATGCCACCTTTCTGGACTGACACATCCAAGTACTTGTTTTCCATCAGGTACTTGGTCAGCCTTGCTGCCATGACAGAGAAGAAGATTTTCCCTTCGACGTTCAGTAGTGATATTGGCCTGAACTGGCTAATGTCACTTGAGTTTTGCTCTTTGGGGATGTACACACCATCTGCCGTCATCCACTGGCCGCTGATCTTCTGGTTTCTCCAAGCCGATCGCAGCAGCCTGTGGAGCCACTCCAGCACCTTGGGACATTTCTTGTAAAGCTGGTAAGGTATTCCGTTTGGCCCTGGTGATGATTTGGCTCTGGCTTTGTCGACCACCTTCTTGATTTCCGCCAACGTTGGAGGCTTGCCATTGAACTGTTCCTCAGGGTTGGTTGGCCACACCAGACCTTGAATGTCGAGTGGTGCTTTGCTCTGTGGGTCAGAGTATGTTTTCCTCAGATGCTGCTCAAGAACTCCTTTGTCCACACTTAGGGTCCCAGATTTTGGCTGCTCAAACAGTGTTCTGGCAAACTGGAAGGGGTCTCTGAAGAAGCGCTCTTGTGTCTTCTTCTTTTTGCTCTTCCTCTTCCTCGCAGATTCCGCTTTGCTGAGGGCACTGTGTTTTTCTTTCAGGTCTTTCCACAGTTTTTCCAAGCCTTGTTTTTCAGCTGGCAGTGCGGTCTTCATTTGCATCTTGAGGTTTTTCTTTTGGACCCTGATCTTGTCCATCTTTTCTTGGCGTCTGGATTTCTTTGGAGGTGTTTTCTCTTTGGGTAGTTTTGCTCCATAGGCGTCTCTACATGTGGCATACACAATGTCCCCATATGTGGCTAGTTTGTGTTCCAGGGTGCTTTTCCCTATCAGTGCATCGAGTCTTTGGACGATTTTTGCATCCAGTTTCTCCCAATCTTCAGTTTCGTTTGCTCGTGGCAGGTTGAGTTTCAGGCGCCTGGCGTCGAGGGCCTGTGCAAATTCCTCATCCGAACCAACAGCGTGGATGTCCTTGGCACTGTGGTTTAAATCCTGGCCTTGGTCTTCCGACGTCTTATCTGCTGATGCAGTGCGCTGCTGCTCATTCAGATGAGTCTTCACACATCCCATCTTTGTTCTGTGGATCTTCATGCCACGGGTGGTAGCGAAACGCTTTCCACAGACACATGGATATTCCATTTGGTCCATGTTCATAGTCCGTTTGGGATTTGCAGTCATGATTGGTTGAGCACCGATGGATTCATCATTCTCTCCCCCTTTCGGTGAATCCTGGGAGCATCTTTTCCTTTTATTTTTAGTAGCCACATGTTTAAGGCAAAGTGGGGAGCCAGCCCACAAAGCCCTTGGTTCTGGTCTTTCCCAGTGTCCTCCGGTCTTTCCCGGACGTCCTCCGGCCTATTCCCGGAAGTCAATGGTTTACCCATGCATCAGTAGAAAGAAACTCGTGGAGAGCGTGGCAGCAGAGAGTCCTCAGAAGAGAAGCCCCCTTCAAGCAAGTGTTTCGGCCCTTATCTCCTGACACTCTAGGGGGTTGGGCCACACCCGGTTCATGACTCCAGATGTCCCTCTGCTGCCCCTTTTTTTCCCATCTTGGGACGAGCCATGGCTGGGATTCGAACCCATGACCCTCTGGACATGCTCATTTTCCACTTAATGACTCGCGCTTTAACCACTGAGCCACAGGGACACCTGATATTTGTAGGGAAATTAAGCCTTATGAAGTTCACTTTTGTTCCTCCTTGACCAGATCCAGCTTGAACACCTCTCTGCCGCTTCTGCCATTGCTTTCAGGGCTCTGGTTTTTTCCTTCCCTGCAACTGAGAGCTGTTTCATGAGGCTGTATGCAGACGTTCCTACAAACCCCCTAGCTCCAATTTCTGCAGTGAGGACTTTGACCTGATAGCCTTCTCTCCTCAGGCTGTTTGCCAGATCAGCATACTTTTCAGTCTTGTAGATTTGAGCTGCCTCCATTCTGTTCTCATATGGCACCGTGAGCTCGATCATGATCAGCTGCTTGGTTGACTTAGAGTGGACTACTATGTCTGGTCTCATGCCACTCTTGCTGATGATCTCTGGGTGACTCTTCCATTCTGGGAGGTCTGCAGTGCACTCCCAGTCATCTGCCCCGTCCAGCAGACTCTGCCTGCATGTTTCGAGTGGCACTGTTGTTCTTGGCCATGATTTGCTGCCTCCTGCCGTGAAGAATGTTGCGGGTGCTTTTGGAGTCCTGATTTTCCCTTTTGTGGTGTTGGTACTAGCCCAGACTACTTGTACAATTTCTTTGAGCACTTGGTTGTGCCTCCATGTGTACCTTCCTTGAGCCAGGGCTACTTTACATGAGCTTAGGACATGCTCCACTGTCTGTTTTTCATGGCAGAGGGGGCATGCAGGATTGTCTGTTTTCCCCCACTTCACCAGGTTTGCATTTGAGGGCAGAAGGTCATATGCAGATCTGAGAATGAAGCTGATCCTGAGAGGGGCCATGTGCCAAATGTCATTCCAAGTGAGACTTCTTTGGAGTGCATTCTCCCACGTTGTCCATTGCCCTTGCTGGCTCTGCTGGACTGCTTTTTGGAGTCTTTTTTGGTCTTCTTCTTTTCTCATCTCCTGAATCATCATGTCTCTTTTGGCTTTTCCTTTGGCCTTTGACCACCATTCAGTTTTGGTCACCCCCAGTCCCTGTCTGTTGGTCTGTGTGTGTCCTGTTATTTCTCTGATCTTGAGACTTTCTTTTGCAGAATCCATCGCCTCTTGAACTTTCCATTTTCTGCCTGTCTTCAGCTGGGGCTTAATTGCTTCTACCACCTTGTCTCCTGAGTCCTCCAGCATGCTTTGAAGTCTGATCTTCCCTGCTTTGTATTCCTCCAGGATGGATTTCAGGGGTAGTTTCAGCTTTGCTTGGCGACAGTACAGCGCTATGTCAGTCAGACAGGGTGGGACACCAAGCCATTTCCTTGTGAACTTGTTGATTTTGGCTTCCATTGCCTCCACTATGCTGGTGCAGATGTCGTATATCATCAGAGGCCATAGCAGCTTTGGTATCAGCATGAACTGCAGACACCAGACCTTGTATTTGCCAGGGAGCCCACACTGGTCAATGGTCTCCAAGCCTTCCTCCGCCATCTGCTTGGTTTCTTTTGCTCTTTGTGTGTCTTTCAGCGTATCATCATACCATCTTCCAAGGCTCTTGACTGGTTCTTCTGTGACTGTTGGAATGGCCTGGTTGGCAACACTGAAGACCACAGATCCGGCCACTTTTCCTTTCCTCAGTGAGAGACTCCGTGATTTCTTTGGCTTGAACTTCATTCTGGATGAGGCAACTATGTCGTCCAGCCTCTCCAGCACATGACGTGTCTCGTCTTCTCTGGATGAAATCACTGTAGTGTCATCCATGAAGGCCTTGAGAGGAGGCATCTTGTATCCATCGCCAAGGTCTGTTTGTCTCGCGTTGTTTGTTGCTGCTTTCAAGATGAGTTCCATTGCCAGCACGAACAGTATTGGGGAAATTGCACAGCCCATTGCAATACCCACTTCCAAGTTGATCCAGTCTGTTGTGTACTCCTTGGTAGAGAACCGCATTGAGAAGCCATTGAAGTACTTCTTGAGCATGTCGCGGATGTTCTTTGGCACATGGTACATCTCAAGAGCCAACTGTATCATCTCATGGGGCACAGATCCATATGCGTTTGCCAGATCAAGCCACACTACGTCCAGGTCTCTCTTTTCTGTTTTTGCTTTTTGGATTGCGTCCCAGATCATTGTGGCGTGTTCTACACAGCCCGCCACGCCTGGGATGCCACCTTTCTGGACTGACACATCCAAGTACTTGTTTTCCATCAGGTACTTGGTCAGCCTTGCTGCCATGACAGAGAAGAAGATTTTCCCTTCGACGTTCAGTAGTGATATTGGCCTGAACTGGCTAATGTCACTTGAGTTTTGCTCTTTGGGGATGTACACACCATCTGCCGTCATCCACTGGCCGCTGATCTTCTGGTTTCTCCAAGCCGATCGCAGCAGCCTGTGGAGCCACTCCAGCACCTTGGGACATCCTTTATCAAATGCTCCGACACCACCAGTTACAACTCGCACTGGGAGACTGGTGCAGAAGCCAAAGAAATATCGAACATTTTACCGACTCAGCCGAGTCTGAGCATTACAACATAGAACAGATACTTCAAAGACTCAACCAAGCATATACTTTCTACATGATATTGGACAGTTGTTATGAGTTTATTGATTATACTATTTTTACTTTGGTATGTTTGCATTCATCGCACTGCGCCGTTCTGGGGGAGCCCTGTAGCACTTATCTAATGACATAACGTCGCATGTGATTTGGGTTTTTAGTCAATTGTAGTTGGAAACCGGAAGCGTTGCTATGACCACGTTGTTCAACGACTGTTACAAAGAAGTTGATCAGAGGATGTTTTAGTTTTGTTATTAACTATTTAAAACGTTGCCTTCGCGTCTGTGCGATGCTTCAAGCGCATTTGATCGCGAGCTACTTGCTGCCTATAGCGCTGTCAAACACTTCAGACATTTTCTTGAAGGAAGACCATTTATACTGTTCACAGATCACAAGCCACTGGTATCAGCTTTCACGAGTCAAACTGACCACTCGCCTCGACAAACACAACTCTCCTACATAGCGAGTTCACCACCTACATCCAGTACATCACGGGCAAATTCAATGTGGTATCTATCTCTCTATCGACTGTCTCTCGATCTATGTTCTTTTCCTGCTTGTGTGTGCGTGTGTGTGTGTGTGTGTGTGTGTGTGTGTGTGTGTGTGTGTGTGTGTGTGTGTGTGTGTGTGTTGTTGACGCACGTCTGTGTGTGTGTGTGTGTGTGTGTGTGTGTGTGTGTGTGTGTTGTGTGTGTGTTGTGTGTTGCTGACGCACGTCTGAGTGTGTAAGTTTGAATGCGCGCGCGTGTGTGTGACATGACAGGGCGAGCATTCCAATAAAACAATAGCAGCACACCAACACACGTGCTTTCACTGTTCGTTATTATCACACACACACACACACACACACACACACACACACACACACACACACACACACACACACACACACCACAGCACAATACAACACAACATGCACACACACACACACACACACACACACACACACACACACACACACACACACACAACCACAGCACAATACAACACATGCACACACACACACACACACACACACACACACACACACACACACACACACACACACACACACCACAGCACAATACAACACAACACACACACACACACACACACACACACACACACACACACACACACCACAGCAAATTACAACACAACATGCACACACACACACACACACACACACACACACACACACACACACACACACACACACACACACACACACACACACACACACACACACACACCACACACACACACACACACACACACACACACACACACACACACGCACATACACTCACACACGCTTGCGCGCATGCTTCCAGGCTACACAGGCGCAAACTGACACTAGCTGGCACGCGCCAATATATTTTGTACGGCAGGACACTAGGTCATGAATCGTTAAACAAAACAACAACAATTTATACACTGTTATAAAAGTACACATTCCGGAAATGAATATCTTGCCAACACGCGCGCGCGCGCGCGCGCGCACACACACACACACACACACACACACACACACACAGCACACACAATGCAGCACAACACACACACACACACACACACACACACACACACACACACACACACACACACACACACACACACACACACCATGTCTCCCACTCGTCATGGCAACATGTAAACACGACATGCAGGTCCACACCTGGGAGGCAAATGAAGCCCCGCGTCCACTTGACCCAGTTTGCCCTCTACTGCTCCACTTGACCCAGTTTGCCCTTTACTGCTCCACTTGACCCAGTTTGCCCTTTACTGCTCCACTTGACCCAGTTTGCCCTCTACTGCTCCACTTGACCAAGTTTGAATTCTGCTGCTCCACTTGACCTAGTTTGCCCTCTACTGCTCCACTTGACCCAGTTTGCCCTCTACTGCTCCACTTGACCAAGTTTGCCCTCTACTGCTCCACTTGACCCAGTTTGCCCTCTACTGCTCCACTTGACCCAGTTTGCCCCCTACTGCTCCACTTGACCCAGTTTGCCCCCTACTGCTCCACCTTACCCAGTTTGAATTCTACTGCTCAACTTGACCCAGTTTGCCTCCTACTGCTCAACTTGACCCAGTTTGCCTCCTACTGCTCCACTTGACCAAGTTTGAATTCTACTGCTCAACTTGACCCAGTTTGCCTCCTACTGATCAACTTGACCCAGTTTGCCTCCTACTGCTCCACTTGACCCAGTTTGAATTCTACTGCTCCACTTGACCCAGTTTGCCCTCTACTGCTCCACTTGACCAAGTTTGCCCTCTACTGCTCCACTTGACCAAGTTTGCCCTCTACTGCTCCACTTGACCCTGTTTGCCATCTACTGCTCCACTTGACCTAGTTTGCCCTCTACTGCTCCACTTGACCCAGTTTGGCCTCTACTGCTCCACTTGACCCAGTTTGCCCTCTACTGCTCCACTTGACCCAGTTTGTCCTCTACTGCTTCACTTGACCCAGTTTGTCCTCTACTGCTCAACTTGACCCAGTTTGCCCCCTACTTTTCCACTTTACCCAGTTTGCCCTCTACTGCTCCACTCTAAACTGTTTGCCCTCTACTGCTCCACTTTACGCAGTTTGTCCTCGACTGCTCCACTTGACCAAGTTTGCCCTCTACTGCTCCACTTGACCCAGTTTGCCCTCTACTGCTCCACTTGACCCAGTTTGCCCTCTACTGCTCCACTTTAACTAGTTTGCCCTCTACTGCTCCACTTGATCCAGTTTGTCCTCTACTGCTCCACTTGACCCAGATTGTCCTCTACTGCTCCACTTTACCCAGTTTGCCCCCTACTGCTCCACTTGACCCAGTTTGAATTCTACTGCTCAACTTTACCCAATTTGCCCTCTACTGCTCCACTTGTCCCAGTTTGCCCTCTACTGCTCTGCTTGACCCAGTTTGTCCTCTACTGCTCCACTTGACCTAGTTTGCCCTCTACTGCTCCACTTTAAACTGTTTGCCCGCTACTGCTCCACTTGACCCTGTTTGAATTCTACTGCTCAACTTGACCCAGTTTGCCCTCTACTGCTCCACTTTACCCAGTTTGCCCTCTACTGCTCTACTTGACCCAGTTTAATCCTCGACTGCTCCACTTGACCCAGTTTGCCCTCTACTGCACAACTTGACCCAGTTTGCCCTCTACTGCTCCACCTTACCCAGTTTGCCCCCTACTGCTCCACTTGACCCAGTTTGCCCTCTACTGCTCCACTTGACCAAGTTTGCCCTCTACTGCTCCACTTGACCCAGTTTGCCCGCTACTGCTCCACTTGACCCAGTTTGCCTCTCTACTGCTCCACTTGACCTAGTTTGCCCTCTACTGCTCCACTTGACCCAGTTTGCCCTTTACTGCTCCACCTTACCCCAGTTTGCCCTCTACCACTCCACTCGACCCAGTTTGCCCTCTACTGCTCCCTTTGAACCAGTTTGCACTCTACTGCTCCACTTGACCCAGTTTGCCCTCTACTGCTCCATTACCAGTTTGCCTCTACTGCTCAACTGACAGTTTGCCCTCTACGCTCACATGACCCAGTTTGCCCTCTACTGCTCCAACTTGACCCAGTTTGCCCTCTACTGCTCCACTTACCAGTTGCCCCTACTGCTCCATTACCATTGAATTCTACTGCTCCACTTGACCCAGTTTCCTCTCTGCTCACTTGACCCAGTTGCCCCTACTGCTCCCTTGACCATTGCTACTGCTCACTTGACCCAGTTTGCCCTCTACTGCTCCACTTACAGTTTGTCTACTGCTCAACTTGACCCAGTTTGCCCTCTACTGCTCCATACCATTTGCCCCTACTGCTCCACTTGACCCGTTTGATCTACTGCTCCACTGACCGTTTGCCTCTACTGCTCCACTTGACCATTGCTCTACTGCTCACTTGACAGTTTGCCCTCTACTGCTCACTACCTGTTTGCCTCCTACTGCCCACTTGACCCAGTTTGCCCTCTACTGCTCCACTTGACCCATTGCCTCTATGCTCCACTTGACCAGTTTGCCCTCTACTGCTCCACTTGACCCAGTTTGTCCCTCTACTGCTTCACTTGACCCAGTTTGTCCTCTACTGCTCCACTTGACCCAGTTTGCCCCCTACTGTTCCACTTTACCCAGTTTGCCCTCTCCTGCTCCACTTTAAACTGTTTGCCCTCTACTGCTCCACTTACCCAGTTTGTCCTCTACTGCTCCACTTGACCAAGTTTGCCCTTACTGCTCCACTTGACCCAGTTTGCCCTCTACTGCTCCACTTGACCCAGTTTGCCCTCTACTGCTCCACTTTAACTAGTTTGCCCTCTACTGCTCCACTTGATCCAGTTTGTCCTCTACTGCTCCACTTGACCCAGATTGTCCTCTACTGCTCCACTTTACCCAGTTTGCCCCCTACTGCTCCACTTGACCCAGTTTGAATTCTACTGCTCAACTTTACCCAATTTGCCCTCTACTGCTCCACTTGTCCCAGTTTGCCTCTACTGCTCTGCTTGACCCAGTTTGCCCTCTACTGCTGAACGTGACCTAGTTTGCCCTCTACTGCTCCACTTTACCCAGTTTGCCCTCTACTGCTCCACTTGACCCTGTTTGAATTCTACTGCTCAACTTGACCCAGTTTGCCCTCTACTGCTCCACTTGACCAAGTTTGCCCTCTACTGCTCTACTTGACCCAGTTTATCCTCGACTGCTCCACTTGACCCAGTTTGCCCCCTACTGCTCAACTTGACCCAGTTTGCCTCCTACTGCTCCACTTGACCCTGTTTGAATTCTACTGCTCAACTTGACCCAGTTTGCCCTCTACTGCTCCACTTGACCAAGTTTGCCCTCTACTGCTCTACTTGACCCAGTTTATCCTCGACTGCTCCACTTGACCCAGTTTGCCCTCTACTGCTCAACTTGACCCAGTTTGC
>CM065747.1:13284194-13286694 GCA_033310375.1 Conus canariensis | reverse complement strand
CACACACACACACACCACACACACACACACACACACACCACACACACCACCCATCACACACACACACACACACACATACCACCCATTCCACCACACACCACACAACACACACACACCACACACACACCACCCATCCCCCCCCCACACACACACCACCCCCACACACCACACACACAACCCACACCACACACACCACCCATCCCCCCCCCACACACACACCACCCATCCCCCCACACCACCCACCCACCCCCACACACACACACCACCCATTCCCCCCCCCACACACACACCACCCATCCCCCCCACACACACCACCCATCCCCCCACACACACACCACCCATCCCCCCCACACACACCACCCATCCCCCCACACACACACAAACACCACCCATCCCCCCCCCCAACACACACACACACCACACCACCATCACACACGCACCCACCACGCACACAACACACACACACACACACCACCATCACACACACACACACACACACACACACACACACACACACACACACACACACACACACACACACACACACACACACACACACACACACACCTCGGCTGTGGAACTCCACGGCCACCAGGTCGGGTCGGACGCTGTCCCTGTGGCCGTGATGGTCCCCGTGGTGGTCCCTGTGGCCGTGGTGGTCCCTGTGGTGGACCGGGGTGGACTTGGTGCTGGACACCAGCAGAGTGGCCAGCCAGGGGTAGTCCCTCTCCAGCACCGCCACGAAGCGCTCAAAGGCCAGGGGGCCTCTCTTGGGCAGCAGATCCAGCATCTTGTAGATCTGCTCCGTCTCCGTCTTCTCCGCCTGCAGGGGGAGGAGCGATGTGAGGCGGGTGTGGTGGGTGTGTGTGTGTGTGGGGGGGGGGGGGGCGGTGGAGGTTATCGTGGTGGGTGGTGGGGGAGGTGAGGGTGGGTGGGGTGTGGGTGTGAGGGTTGGGGGGGGGCATGAGAGTGGGTGTGGGGGGGATGTGGGAGTGAGAGTTGGTTGGGGGGGTGAGGGTGGGGGAGGAGTGAGGGAGGGGAGGGATAGGGAAGGAGAAGGAGGAGGAGGAGACAGGTAGGAGAAGGGTGCTAGAGGGAAGGGGGTAGGGGAAATTACCTTCACTGTCCCAAGTCCCCCCCCCCCCCCCCCCCCCCCAATCTTTCTGGGGTTTCAGTCTTTTGATATTAAAGCATTTGTTCCACAAATATTTCGTTGCACTCGCTGCATGGACATAAAAATCCGCATCTGGCTCCACATAGACATGCGGTAGATGTGGTCGGTCTAGCCATGGCAGTAACAAATGTTCCAATGCCAGGCGCTGTGTGAATTATTCAGGAAACCACTCGGCTTCTTACCTTGGGTGTCCTGAATATAAACTCAGAGTCTTGGCGGCTTCTTTAAAATCATCTCATTATATATCTTACTTACAAGCCGTTTCTCTTGCACGGGCCCAGCTAGAAGGACAAGCAAGTCCTGGACAGTGTGGTCACCAGTCTGCAAACCTTGCTTCCAGACCAAGTAACCATACTGTTCCTATGTCATATTCCTCAGTTGTTGCTGGGAACAAAAGCAAATCGCCGGTCACGAAAAGGCGGCTTGCTCCCCAGTAACTGTTTCAAAAACCTCTTCTCCCGACTTGGGGAAAAGACAACGCCAAGTCAGAAACGTGTGAACGTACTGGTAGGCTAGAACTGTCACCCCCCGTTAATACTCCTAAGAAAAAATGTAAACCAACAGAATCTTCAAACGTTTCATCGCCTGGCTGTCCATCTCCTTCTAATGTTGATCTTAGCAGTATTGTTGTGGTCATGGAAACCCTTTCAACTCAATTCATCAGTATTATGCAAAACGTGACGCACCTGCTGACATCTTCCATTTCGGAATTCAAAAGAATTATTTCAAGCTGTCATGCCAGTGTGTCATGAACTTTTACAAACCGGAAGTTCTTTGTTTGTTTTCTCTTTAAAAGATCTGCCTGTTTTTGTTTGTTGTTATTCTTTCCTTTTCTTGTAACTCGGGCAACCAGTTTAAAAGGCTACATGGACAGTCAAGTTATAGATCGTCTTAGGTTTTTACAATGAACTGCAGAAGTAAGTGTAATATTGACAGCCTTATTCAGTTTTTGCAAGACCATAGCTTTGATGTCCTTGCGCTGCAGTCTGAGTTGTCATAAAAATGATTTACCAACACTCCCGGGATACTATTTTCCTCCAGTGTCTGATGCAGTGAAGAAAAATGCTAAACTAAAGCTGCCATATATGCATCGTGTAAAATGTTGTAACAACCTGTTAAAACACCTTATACCTCGATTGACAAACGCTTATATTCCTGCTGTATAGCAGTGAATATCAAGGGCCAAAGTTCACAAGTTGTGACCTGTTATTACCCAGATGGTGTGTCCAAGAAGGAAGCCGACTAGTTGCTTGATTTAGATTCAGACAAGGAGTGGATTATTCTAGGTGATTTCAATTCCCATCATGCTCTATGGTCCGAAACTTC
>CM065747.1:13269194-13271694 GCA_033310375.1 Conus canariensis | reverse complement strand
TGATAGTAATTTAAATCTTGATGTGCAAGAAATTAGTTCGTTGTTGGAAAAATGCGTTAACAGTGAACACCTTCCAGAGAAGTATGAAATCTTATCATTTGTCATCTTTAATATACAAGCTTTGGCTGAATTCGTAGAAAACCAAAATTTCCCCAAATGTTCCATGTAAATGGTTCAAGCCATCTGTCAGTGGACCATATTTTTTTCATTGTTCAATATTAATTTCATCATATAAAGAATCAAGCGTGGGTGTGACTGTACATGATTCAATCAAACCAATAAGTCACAAACCAGAAAGTCTGCAGATAGCAAAAGTGCTTTCCATTCATAAAATTAATAGACTTTTATACATGCTTCCCTCCTCCTCGTCCCCCCCCCCCCCCTCTTTTTTTTTTTTTTTTTTCCTTTTGTTTTTAGTCTAATATTACCAAGTGTGAACAGACTCTAAATTAAAGAGCTGACTCACTCAGTAGCATCAACATCACATATAATACGCATCTCTTTCCATTTACCAAGTAAACATTTCCAATCACGTTTTTCTGTCTACTACGTACCCACAGGGAATCAATGTGACAACAAACAGACCTTACCCATAGGGAATCAATATGACAACAAACAGAATCCTAGCAGACCTTACCCACAGGGAATCAATATGACAACAATCAGAATCCTAGCAGACCTTACCCATAGGGAATCAATATGACAACAAACAGAATCCTAGCAGATCTTACCCATAGGGAATCAATATGACAACAAACAGAATCCTAGCAGACCTTACCCATAGGGAATCAATATGACAACAATCAGAATCCTAGCAGACCTTACCCATAGGGAATCAATATGACAACAAACAGAATCCTAGCAGACCTTACCCATAGGGAATCAATATGACAACAAACAGAATCCTAGCAGACCTTACCCATAGGGAATCAATATGACAACAATCAGAATCCTAGCAGACCTTACCCATAGGGAATCAATATGACAACAAACAGAATCCTAGCAGACCTTACCCATAGGGAATCAATATGACAACAAACAGAATCCTAGCAGACCTTACCCATAGGGAATCAATATGACAACAAACAGAATCCTAGCAGACCTTACCCATAGGGATTCAATATGACAACAAACAGAATCCTAGCAGACCTTACCCACAGGGAATCAATATGACAACAAACAGAATTCCTAGCAGACCTTACACATAGGGAATCAATATGACAACAAACAGAATCCTAGCAGACCTTACCCATAGGGAATCAATATGACAACAAACAGAATCCTAGCAGACCTTACCCACAGGGAATCAATGCGACAACAAACAGAATCCTAGCAGACCTTACCCATAGGGAATCAATATGACAACAAACAGAATCCTAGCAGACCTTACCCACAAGGAATCAATATGACAACAAACAGAATTCCTAGCAGACCTTACCCATAGGGAATCAATATGACAACAAACAGAATCCTAGCAGACCTTACCCATAGGGAATCAATGTGACAACAATCAGAATCCTAGTAGACTTCTGTTAGCGCTACATCGCCGACCAATCTCTGGTCGCTGGGAAATCAAAGTTCTCCGTTCCAACCCCTAGCGTTGAAAAATATTTAACTATCATGACCCAAGTGAAGAGACCTGTCCTGTCGTGCAACTCCTGGTTCGCCATACAGATCAGGAACACCCCCGTCCTGCAAACAGTGAGCTTCTCTCACCCATCACGTGCCTCAGCGTCCAATCAACAACAAGAACAGGTCAGGGATTCAAGCATGGCTCACATACCGTCTAGCAATTTTTTGGGGTCAAAAATCAAATATTTTCGCGCCTGCGTTCCTCAACACATAATATCTCTTGCCATGACACACTAGATGATGTAGGCAGTATTTCAACAATATTACGTGCCTTTTTTCAATGTCACCATTGATGTTCTAAATAGAATTCCATTATTACTGCCTGGCATCCCTTTTCTCAGTATCTTTGTTCTAGACAGTGTTCCATTGTTACTGCCTGACTTCCTCTTTGTCGCTGTCGAGGCAGAACCATGAGCTCCCAGCCCATGATCCACAGACGATGACGGCGCCAGCGGCACCCTGTCTGCAGCCAGCATGGGCACAGCATCAGCCCTGGCCTGCACGTCCAAAGCATAGAGACACCAGTGTCCATGACCTTCCTCTCCCCACCACCACCACCACCACCATCACCATCACCAACTACCCCACCACCACCACCACCCACCCACCACCACCGACCACCCCACCACGACCAGCACACCACCACCACCCACCACTCCCCACCACCATCACATCACCATCACCCACCACCACCACCACCACCACCACCCAAGATACTGTCTCAGAGCATCCCTTCACGCCCAGTGTCTGCAGGTCCATCGCAACCCGTTCGAGTGACGCCACTTTCGGTCAGTGGCGTCAGGGAGGGGCTAGCTGTCGTACAGCTCCACTGCTCCCAGCCGTCAGCAAGGTCATGTTCACAGCCTGG
>CM065747.1:13259194-13264194 GCA_033310375.1 Conus canariensis | reverse complement strand
GCCGGTGTTGAGTGATTCGGGTTCAGACCCTGCGTGGCCAGGACGGCCCATCTACTGGCGCTAGACTGACAGCAGTGATGGCCAGAGTCAGTGGCCATTCCGTCCTCTCCTTCCTTCTCCCCCCCCCCCACACCCCCTCTCCCCACCCTGTCACCTGTCTAAGGGTAGACCAGCAAGTCCATCAAAAGGACAGTCCCCCCCCCCCCCATCCACCCTGTACTTGCTCATACGGGAATGAGGTGTGTGTGTGTGTGTGTGTGTGTGTGTGTGTGTGTGTCTGTCTGTCTGTCTGTGTGTACTGCGCGACCAGGGCGTGAAGTGCCACAAAACTATTGAGTGAGGATGGGGAAGGGAGTGGGTGGCGGTGGGGAGATGACCATGAAGGTGACTCTGATACTTCTTAACGCAGCTGCATTCTCAACTTCACGACCCGAACGACTCATCCGGGCACAAAACCAGGCCCGAGAGATACAGACACCCTGTGCTAGTAAGTCCACTTCGTCCTGTTTGAAATGACGCCGGACATGGAGACCACAGAGAGATACAGACGCCCTGTGCTAGTAAGTCCACTGCGTCCTGTTTGAAATGACGCCGGACATGGAGACCACAGAGAGATACAGACGCCCTGTGCTAGTAAGTCCACTGCGTCCTGTTTGAAATGACGGCGGACAGGGGCACGGCGAACATTGACTTCTGTGAGCAAACAAGAAGTTCTCTGGCTGTACATTTCAACATGCTCTCTCGTGTGCAAAAAAGAAGTCTCTGGTCGTCAGCATTTCAACATTGACTTCTCGTGATGCAAACAAAGAAGTTCTCTGGTCTGTCAGCATTTCAACATTGACTTCTCGTGATGCAAACAAAGAAGTTCTCTGGTCTGTCAGCATTTCAACATTGACTTCTCGTGATGCAAACAAAGAAGTCCTCTGGTCTGTCAGCATTTCAACATTGACTTCTCGTGATGCAAACAAAGAAGTTCTCTGGTCTGTCAGCATTTCAACATTGACTTCTCGTGATGCAAACAAAGACGTTATCGTGGTCTGTCAGCATTTCAACATTGACTTCTCGTGATGCAAACAAAGAAGTTCTCGGAATGTCAACATTTCAACATTGACTTTTCGTGATGCAAACAAAGAAGTTCTCGTGGCTATAGACATAAAATGGAGAAATCCAAGTCCTTAATAGAGATGAATCATGCAACCTACCAAAAAGAAAAAAGGTCAACTTACATTAAACTATTAAGGAACCAATGGTTATATTATGTATTATATGTATGTGTATGTAAGTGTGTGTGTATGCGTGCGTATTATGTTAACAAGTACTGTACACTCTCGTTCTTTTTTATTTGATGTCGTCCGCAACCTTGGTACACAGAATTATTGCCAGTAATTGGAATTTATTCCGTATATGTGCCTTGTAAAAGATTTTTTTTAAATTCAAATTTTTTGAAAAAAAAATGCTTGTACATCTGTATGCGTGAAATATGTGCCACCGTGTATTCATGTATTGATTTATGTATGTTGGTTATCATTGCTTGTTTGGATAATCAATAACAAAAAAAAAAGTTCTCGAGGTCTGTCAGCATTTCAACATTGACTCGCCGTGATGCAAACAAATGTTGAAGGCAAGAAAACAAAGCGAACAAAGAAACGCAGAAAAGAAAGGGAAAAAAAAAAAAAAAAAAAAACGGGGAAAAAATCACCCCGGGGATCCCGGTGAATGGGGAACCGCAGTAACCCAGCACTCGCTGCGCCAGTCTGGTGCGCCACGGGTTTGGTGCCAACAGTTACCGCTCGCAGCGGTTAGTCACAAACTATCACGACCAAGTCGCCAGTTAATTATAGCGCTGATTTCATGTACACTTACAACCAAGCGGATTGCGTCACTGTTCCTGAACTAGTTCAACAGCATCAACAACATACACACATACACACTCACAAAGCGTTTGTAACTGTTTTGATTATTTGAACAGCAACACCCAAAATGCGCAAAGTGCAGTCAAAATGACACATGAACGTACACGAATTTCTGCGACAGTAACACGCAAAACTACATGAAGTACGTGAACAGTAGAACACAAACTGTACACACCACTTTTCAAACACAGAACACAGGAACTACTAAACAACAACAAAGGTGAAGAACCACTGTAAGAATAATAACTGTCAAAGTACATGAACCACTACAACAATAACACAAACACTACATGAACAACTACAACAACACAAACACTACATGAACCACTACAACAACAACACAAACACTACACGAACCACTACAACAACAACACAAACATGACATGAACCACTACAACAACAACACAAACCTACATGAACCACTACAGCAACAACACAATCACTACACGAACCACTACAACAACACACAAACACTACATGAACCACTACAACAACACAAACACTACATGAACCACTACAACAACAACACAAACACTACATGAACCACTACAACAACAACACAAACACTACATGAACCACTACAACAATAACACAAACACTTCATGAACCACTACAACAATAACACAAACACTACATGAACCACTACAACAACAACACAAACACTACATGAACCACTACAACAACAACACAAACACTACATGAACCACTACAACAACAACACAAACACTACATGAACCACTACAACGACAACACAAACACTACATGAACCACTACAACAACAACACAAACACTACATGAACCACTACAACAACAACACAAACACTACATGAACCACATCAACAACAACACAAACACTAAATGAACCACTACAACAATAACACAAACCACTTCATGAACCACTACAACATCAACACAAACACTACATGAATCACTACAACACAACACAAACACTACATGAACCACTACAACAACACAATCACTACATGAACCACTACAACAACAACAAACACTACATGAACCACTACAACAACAACACAAACACTACATGAACCACTACAACAACAACACAACACTACATGAACCACTACAACAACACAAACACTACATGAACCACTACAACAATAACACAAACACTACATGAACCACATCAACAACAACACAAACACTACATGAACCACATCAACAACACAACACACAACACTATCATGAACCACTACAACAATAACACAAACACTACATGAACCACTACAAAAACACTACATGAACCATACAACAATAACACAAAACCACTTACACATAACCAACATCAACAACAACACAACACTAATGAACCACTACAACAACAACACAAGCACTACATGAACACTTCAAACACACAAACACTACATGAACCATACAACAACAACACAAACACTACATGAACCACAACAACAACACAAACACTACATGAACCACGACAACAACACAAACCTACATGAACCACTACAACAACACAAACACTACATGAACAACTACAACAACACAAACAATCATGAACAACTACAACAACACAAACAATACAGGAACGACGGTAACCATAAGCACACATATTACATCACCTGTCTTCAACAATAAACAAACACAGACACAAACAACAACAACAAACTACAAAAACAACAACAACGATCAACCACCAAGTGTACGGACTACTGTATCAACACCACACAAACAACAACAACAACAACAACAACAACAACATCAACAACAACAACAACAAACAACAACAAACAACAACAACACAATCACCAAACAAAGTGCACGGACCACTGTATCAACACCACACAAACAACAACAATAAACAACAACTACAACAACAACAATAACAACAACAAACAACACAATCACAAAAAAAACTGCAGGGACCACTGTATCAACACCACACACAACAACAACAACAACAAACAACAACCGCCGTGACAACACCACACAAAACGCATGGGACCGTTGTAACAATGAACACAAATCATCTGAACATCAGTGACAGCAACACAAAGCGCACAACACACCAAACTACCATCACAACAGTTATATCGTTTATTATATCAAACACACCACACACAACTACCATCACAACAGTTATATCGTTTATTATATCAAAACACACCACACCAACTACCATCACAACAGTTATATCGTTTATTATATCAAACACACCACACCAACTACCATCACAACAGTTATATCGTTTATTATATCAAACACATGACACCAACTACCATCACAACAGTTATATCGCTTATTATATCAAACACATGACACCAACTACCATCACAACAGTTATATCGTTTATTATATCAAACACACACACCAACTACCATCACAACAGTTATATCGTTTATTATATCAAACACACCACACCAACTACCATCACAACAGTTATATCGCTTATTATATCAAACACATGACACCAACTACCATCACAACAGTTATATCGTTTATTATATACAAACACACACACCAACTACCATCACAACAGTTATATCGTTTATTATATCAAACACACCACACCAACTACCATCACAACAGTTATATCGTTTATTATATCAAACACACCACACCAACTACCATCACAACAGTTATATCGTTTATTATATCAAACACACCACACCAACTACCATCACAACAGTTATATCGTTTATTATATCAAACACACCACACCAACTACCATCACAACAGTTACATCGTTTATTATATCAAACACACACCACACCAACTACCATCACAACAGTTATATCGTTTATTATATACAAACACACCACACCAACCACTATCACAACAGGTGTATCGTTTATGTAACAAACACACCACACCAACTACCATCACAACAGTTATCGCTATTCTTATAACAAAGCATTTATAAAGCGCCTTGCCAAAGGTTCTAGGTGCTGGCAATCCACACTCTCGTGTGCACAACGGACTGCCTACCTAGGTAGTGCCGACTGAAGAGCTGCCTGCCTGCGTTTCATTCAGTCGTTTCCCGTGTCATGTCAATATCGTTCACTCACTTTCCTTACTTACTTCATTCTTTCCATCTCTCACGCCGGGTGC
>CM065747.1:13249194-13256694 GCA_033310375.1 Conus canariensis | reverse complement strand
CAATTCACTGCTAGCGGCACTTAAAAAAAATTCTTCTTTGTTTATTGCGATTGTTCACGTCATCGTGGTGGAACGATACATCCCATGTTAAGGATAAAAGCTCTTACCAAACAAAGAATTAAACAAAGGTTACAAAGAAGTTCAAATCACATCAGCTGCACAAACACACTTCAGTATCTCACCAGTTATACCATCTGGCCCAGCAGCTGTGCCTTTCTTGATTTGTCTCAGAGCAAACATTACTTCAACTTTCGGAATCAACGGTTCAAATAATTATCCTCTCCCTCATCTTGATACCACTGAAACCCACAGTCAGGACCTACGTCTTCAGTTGGCAGTGACTGACAATGCTCATACCAGATGTTGATAACTGATGCTGTTCCGCTGGCTGTCTCTTCTCAATATAATGAGATCTGATTACATTATCCAAAAGTTTCTGAGTTCATAGAATGCAAATCAGTTCTGTCAGCAAGGCTTATTAAACTGGAGGACTATGCACACTCTAACACAGCCAGCCAGATGAGAGAACTGAAGGAGGAGGTGACAGAGCTGTGGAGAGGAAACGGGGAACTGCAGAAGACCAGTAACAACGTGCGTGAGAAGCTGGACAACTGCCAGAGATGGATCGACGATCTGGAGGGCCGTTCCAGGAGCAACGACCTGATGTTGTACGGACTACCCAGGAGAGACGAGGAGACCAGTGCAGACTGTGAGGGTCTGGTGCAGGACCTTCTGACGGACAAGCTGAGCCTGACTGACCAGCTGGAGTTTGACCATGTGCACCGGCTGAGTTCCCGACCTGACTCTCCAGTGATTGCCCGCTGTGCTTTTTACAACCAAAAGTACAGATTCTGAAAGCTGAAAGGAAACTTAAAGGTTGAAATAGATTCATTGAGGAGGACTTTTCCAACTGGGTAAGAGACATTCGACAGAGAATGACGTCACATTTGAAATGGGCAGGGCAAGACGGAAAAAGAGTCACAACTGTTTTCAATGATTTGTTAATCAATGGTGAAAATCGATTTTAAAGTAACATGAATAAACAAATTACAAGACAAAACACGACGCGTTTTGACAACTTATGTCTTCTTCAGGCAGGATAAACATTTAGGACAATGAAAACAAAGAACGTAGCATTTATCTCCTCAAATTCCGCACAAGATTGGCGTTAACAATTTTTAGGCACTCGTGGCAGATTCATCGGTTTTAAACAGGAAACCAGCCAGCCCTGTTTTGATGCACACAACACTGTCCTTTGTGAGGGAACTTTTGCAACAGAGACACCGGCATCACCGTCCAGTATAAACCAAGTGACAATAAACGTGCACGTGATTTTACTGTTGATGACAGTGAGTGTGTTTACCTGGGTGACGGGAACTCCGGGTGTTCAGTGTGTGTTTCTGTCAATGATTTTTGTGAAAATAGGAGCTGAAAACATGTGGCTAGAAATACAAAAAAAATGTCATTGTGGGTGTTTGAACAGTGTGGATGACAATAAACAATGAAGTGTGGAGGACATTGTGTGTGCACATCATGTGGGGAAGGGGAATCCTCAGCCTATGATAGCTAAGTCCTGGGACTGGGGGGGGGGGGGGGGGAGGTCAAAGTAAAACTGTTGTGAAATATAAATCTTCACAAAAAAACTCTGATTAAAAGGTATAAACATAGCATTGGATTTAATAAACCATCAAGCACAGACGGTCTTGGAAGCAAAACGAAAAAATAATATATTATGGTCGCATATTTGGAGAAGGGATATCTGCAAGTGCGCCCAAAACAAGTTGACACGCGCAGTTTCACACAAATCGTGAGTGGTGCGCGAGACACAGACGCTCAGTGTAACACGGTTTCCTTTTTGAAAACGCTCTCTTCAAACACGGAAAAAGGTCGTACACAGTGATACAACTGTACGCAGCAGACATCGCCTAATCACAAGCGCCCCAATCAACCTGCTAGTTTGGGGGGCGAAGACCAAACAGCCAATCATGCTTCTACTCTGCAATCTGACAGTGTGGGATGTGGGGCTTCTCCACTGTTTGCCAACACTGACACAGAGGGTGAAGGTCAGCAAACGGCGGGTCACTCGGATCGAATGAACGCTCGTGGCAGCAGACAAAACAAGTCACTGCTCAAGGCTGCTCAGGGGAAAGGGGGTGGTGGGGGACAACGAATGATGCGAACTTCGTTCAAGGGGAGGGCAAAGCTCAGTCTGACAGAGCTGTGTGTTTGTCTTCATCTAGTTATAACAAATAGGATTTGTTTGACCATTCATCTTTTCAAGTATCTTTTCTTTCTTACAACGTAGAGAATATTTTCAGAAAAATCTGTTTCTCTTATGAATTATGTGAAATTGCTTGAAATTGTCTGACAGAAACGTTTGCTGTAGCACATCTGATTTTGTTGCCTTTGTATACTTTAGAAAGGCCTTTGACTTAGTTAACAGAAATGAATTATGGGATATTTTAAGAAGAGTGGGGCTAGGTGGGAAGTTATATAAATCTCTGAAGGCCATATATAACACTGTAAGAGCTAGTGTTGTGATAAAGGTTTATATTCAGAGTAGTTGGAGTGTCCAAGAGGTGTGAAACAAGGGTATATTCTTAGTCCCCAGTTTTGTTTTTTGTTTTTGTTTTGTTTTTAAATAAATGAATTGGCTACTGAGATATCTAAAAAGGGGAAGCATGGGGTACAGTTTATTTCTGGTGCTTTTGAATATTTCCTGTTACTCTTTGCTGATGACGTCATCCTTTTCTCTGAATCTGTGGTGGGATTACAAAATCAGTTAAACTTACTGAAACAAGAAACAGATAGACTGGACCTAAAAGTTAATTTAGATAAAATGAATGTAATGGTATTTAGAAAGGGTGAGCATCAGGCTGCATGTGAGAAATGGCGGTATGGGGGAAATGAAATTAGAGTGACGAACTCGTATAAATGCTTAGGAATCATCTTTACTTCCAAATTGAGTCTTAGGATGGGTTGGTCAGAAATGTCCTGAAAGAGGAAAAGGGGTGTAATAGAGATCTGTCGATGTATGAGAAAACTAAATTCTGTTGATAATTCATTGTTTTGGAAACTGTTTGACACACAAATCCAGCCTGTTCTAACGTATGGTGCAGACGTTGGGGGACTTACGTAAATGAGCAAATGGAAACTGTGCATAACTTTGCTGTCACAAATGGAAACTGTGCATAACTTTGCTGTCACAAATGGAAACTGTGCATAACTTTGCTGTCACAAATGGAAACTGTGCATAACTTCGCTGTCACAAATGGAAACTGTGCATAACTTCGCTATCAAACGGTTCCTGAACATAACTTTACATAACCCTAATAAAAATGTGCATTGTGAAACTGGTCGATTTCAGTTAAATATTAGAGCGTTGTCTAATGTTTGAAGTATTGGTTGCGACTATTGAAATGACCAATGACAAGGGTAAACAGACAGGCATATTGCATGACACTAACTCAATTACAATCAGGTCGTCAGAATTGGGTGTTTGAAATGAAGAGAGTTCTATCTGTAAATGGATTTGGCATTGTATGGATGACTCAGAGGTTGGTGACAAAGCCCTTTTTTCAGCGTTTAAAGATAGGTTGATTGCATGCCATATGCAAAATTGGCATAGTAACTTTGAAGAAAGTGACAAGTATGAGTTTTATCACTCATTTAAAGATATTTTTCAAGCTGAGATCTATCTCACAACAATTACCGTAAAATACCGAGTATTAGCCCATCTCGTAGTATAAGCCCACCCCCTACTTTGAGGCTAAAACGGTGCAAAGGGTGAAATACTTTGTATAAGCCCACCCCCCATTTTAGCTTTAATTTTGGAGGTTTTTTTTTTTTTTGCAACTCTCTTTCTCTCCCCCTCTCCCCATCCCTCTTCCCCCCTCTCTCTCCTAGAACATGCTCTCTCTGCATGTGTGTGTGCCCAAGAGAGAGTCATCATATTTCCGCAGTGACGTCAAAGTTTTACACTTTGGATCACCGGAAGTGACCAACAGGCCCTGTTTTCTTTTCAGTTAATGGTTGTTTGTCAGAAATAGGACTATGCCTCGTCGGAAGTCATATTCAGTGGATTTCACACTTTCTGCCCTCCAGTTCTTACCAAATCACAATGCTTCTGAAACTGCCAAAGAGTTTGGAGTTGATAGAAAACAGGCGCGGCAGTGGAATGAAATGAGGCATGTCTGGATACAGAATCAAACAAGGAAACAAAAGGAGCAGAAGAAGATTGATCCTGGTAAACGCCTTGCATCAGAAGAACTACATCTGGCTGTGCTTGAATATTTGGGTAAGAACGAGCAGCAGGAAGGGTTGTTCGCAACAAAGACCTCAAAATCAGAGCTTTAGAAATAGCCTGTAAGCCTTCTTTCTTTTCCGACACTGCTTCTAACAAGTTGCATGCATGTTCGTGTGTGCGCGTGTGTGAGTGAGTGAGTGAGTGTGTGTGTGTGTGTGTGTGTGTGTGTGTGTGTGTGTGTGTGTGTGTGTGGTTGTGTGTGTGCGTTTGTGTGTGTGTGTGTGTGGGGGGGGGTGTTTGTGTGTGTGTGTGTGTGTGTGTGTGTGTGTGTGTAAAAGTTCAGTGGTATTTTTAAAACACCACATATCTTTGCACAGATTGGTAAAGGCACGTGAAACGGATTATGTTGATTCTGCTTTCTGTTGCAGGTGCTTTGCAGCTGGATGGGTCCGTTGCTTCAGACATGTGTGTTCAACGCTGGAAAAGGCGCCATGGCATTTCAACATGAAGAAGCACCTCCATCAGCCACAAGCTGCCAGGGGATTTCCGGGATCTGCTCTACCGGCGTGCTGTACTGATGCTGCGGAGACGCCATCACTATCCCTTGAACTGCATCATGAATATGGACCAAACAATGGTGAGATTTGATATGTTGCCTCAAAGGACCAATGACAGAAAAGGCTGTCGTCAGGTCAGAACACAGACAACGAGAGCGGAAAACCGGGGCTTCACTGTAGCCTTGTTTGTTGCAGCAGACGGGACAAAGTTCCCAGCAATGATCATCTTCAAGGAAAGAAATGGCCTGATCCCTCCATGGGTCTATCAACAGCTGCAGGTGCCAGACAACGTCCGAGTTCATGCCACGAGGAATGGGTGGATGACTCGATCGAGAGGCTCTGTTTGTGTCGGTCAGGCGAATCCTGGGCCCAGCAGATGACCGGCGATTGTTGGTACTGGATAGCTACCCGGCTCATCGCACCCAAGAAATGAGGGAAGCCCTACAAGGGTGCAACGTGGATGTAGTGTGCATTCCTGGGGGCTGCACCCCTATCGCCCAACCAGTGGACGTAAGCGTCACACAGCCTTTCAAAGATGCCATGCGTGACAGCTGGGTCACCTGGATGAGACAAGACCGTCCACTGACAGCCGCGGGCAATCTGAGGCAATCAACTCGACAGGACGTCATCAGCTGGGTGGGCAGAGCTTGGGACAGCGTCAGACCTGACATCATCGTCACTGCCTTCAAGAGATGTGCTATCTCCAATGCCATGCATGGATCAGAAGATTACCAGAGTCTGGAGTGGTTTCCAGAGGACATTGGGGTTCACCTTCCCGCTGCCAACGATGCTCATAACCAGGAGGAGGAAGAGGAAGAGGGGAGAGAAGACGAAGAAGACTTCTTTGGATTTGACTAGGGTCACTGACAATTGATGCAATCTCACTAAAGGGAGAGAAGACGAAGAAGACTTCTTTGGATTTGACTAGGGTCACTGACAATTGATGCAATCTCACTAAAGGGAGAGAAGACGAAGAAGACTTCTTTGGATTTGACTAGGGTCACTGACAATTGATGCAATCTCACTAAAGGGAGAGAAGACGAAGAAGACTTCTTTGGATTTGACTAGGGTCACTGACAATTGATGCAATCTCACTAAAGGGAGAGAAGACGAAGAAGACTTCTTTGGATTTGACCAGGGTCACTGACAATTGATGCAATCTCACTAAAGAAGAAAAGGAGTTAGCTAGATTAGAAAAGTGACTTTAATCATTTTTTTTTTTAAATGAAGGATAAGTCATTGATTTGCCCATTTTTGGTTCAGACAATCCCTGAAGAGAAAAGGACAAAAGATTTTTTTTTTTTTTTATGAAAGATAAATCACTGTTTTTTCCCATACAGTGTTTTTTGTTCAAACAATCCTTGAAGAGAAAAGGCCACGTGACCTTTTTTTTTAAAATGAAAGATGAATCATTGATTTTCCCCATATTCTTTTTTCAGGCAATCCCAGAAGAGATGATCTTTATAAATTAAAATCATTATACCACTGTGTCTGTCTAGCTCTCTCTATAGCTGTATGCGTGTGTGTGTGTGTGTGTGTGTGTGTGTGTGTGTGTGTGTGTGTGTGTGTGTGTGTGTGTGTGTGTGGATGGATTTAGAAAGCATTCTGGAAGTAACATGTTGTATAGTTTCCCTTTCATGGGTAATAAAGTTCCATGCAGAGGGGTAAATACCATGTATAAGCCCATCCCCCTCTTTGGGCCTTATACTGTGCAAAGGAGGGATGGGCTTATACTCGGTATTTTACGGTACTTGTAAGCGTTTTAGAGATGTGTTCGCTCGGTTTCAAACGAGAAGCATGGGGTTTAAGGCAAGGAAAAGATGGTTCATGCACGTGGAAAGTGACTTGATGTGTCCATCCTGCTCAAAAGAAATTGAAGACGAGGAACACTTCGTTATAAGATGCCCAGAGTATAATCAATTTAGAAATGATTGTTCTGCCTTTAAGTCCTTTTTCAGTCAAACTCAAAGCCTCTTTGGTATTTTATTTTATTGAAAATGTAGTCATTGTAAATTCATTTGCTAAGTTTGTGGCGAAGCTTTTCGATTTAGAGAGAGGAAAAAAAACTTTACATGTACGCTGTGTTTGTACACTATGATTACACAATAAGTCGTTTATTTTGATGAGAATGTTGTTTGATGAATGGTCTTTTTCTTCATTTTCTAGTTATTTGTATTGCTTATTTATTTTCTGTGTGTATGCTTGCTTCTTGACTCGCATTTCAATTGTTGGCAGAGTTTGGCAATACAAAGTTGAAACTGCGCATGCACTCCCTTGGCATAAAGGTTGTTTAACTATTGTCAATAAATCATTGCCATTGTCATTCTCTCTCTCTCTCTCTCTCTCTCTCTCTCTCTCTCTCTCTCTCTCCACACACACACACACACACACACACACACACACACACACACAACACAAACACACACATACACAAACATACATGTGTGCACACACACATACACACACATATCCATGCACGTGTGTACAAACACACACACACACACACACACACACACACACACTGACACACACTGACACACACTGACACACACACCAACACACACACACACACACACACACACACACACACACACACACACACACACACACATGCGCGTATGAGCACATACACACACAAACACGCACACAGCACACATGGAGAGAGAGAGAGAGAGAGAGAGAGAGAGAGAGAGAGAG